>CM042033.1:88849163-90099163 GCA_023525975.1 Smallanthus sonchifolius
TTAAATATCTAAAATTTATTCTAATATTTTATTATAATTTACTAAATACTAAGAAAATTTTAATTATATGTTATTTTAAAATATAATTTTATAATTATTAAATCTTCAAAGAAAACTGTTAATTTATAATAAATTGTATTTATTCAACCCATGTATCTCATTTAATAAATGAATTTCTAACCTAGTTATAAATAAAAGTAAAAGACCACCAAGAAGCAACGTATTAAACAAGTAACGTATTAAACAATTACAAGGTGGAATTCAAACTACAAGTCCGCTCAAGTATTCAATTAATATTTATTTGACATGTAAGAGAGGAACAAATTGATAAGTTTAATAGTGAATATTAATCCGTAGGAGATTTTATGAACTATTTTTTTCCATAGAATTTTTTTTAGCAGTGACTTATTGTAATTTGAACACATAGTCTCTTGATTTATCCATCTTTGATAGAACTTATATGAAACAAAACTCAATTAAGTTCTTGAATTAAAAAAAAGTCCTAGTTTTTTCATAAAAAAATATTAGTTATATCGTTATACGTAGTTAGTACATTTAATTAAGGGTGAGCAAGTTGTGGTTCTAGACCCTCATAACCGTGAACCGGACACGAAACCTTAAGAACCCGAACTATATAGGCTTATAAAGTTCGGTTCGCGGTTTTCAATTTCATCAATAAATGAGTTTTTGGTTCTGGAGGGTCCTGGTCGGGTCAGTTCGGTTCCGACCCTTTGCACAGCCCAACATTTAATGTCTGAATTTACATTATAGGTTTTACAATCCAAGCTATTCCTTTTTCTACATTATGAATATAATATTATTTTTGTAAAATACACAATTAATTAGGGTATCAGGTATACCACCATGAGTGGCGCACGTGAGCCTATGTGACATGGTGTGAGTGTGAGAACATCACCCATAATTTTTTTCACGGGCGTGAGGCACTCACAACGAGAGTGTGCTCACGGCTTGCTTTCCTATGTGAGTATTGATTATATGGATTATGATTGGGTGTAAAGGATGAGAACACCTCCCCCCCCCCCCCAACGTGAGGGGGCATGAGTGCCCTTCTTGTAACATCCCAGAAAAAAACCGACAAGTTAATGGTTTGGATTAACGGATAACCCGGACATTTAGTAAACTATATGGCTAACAAAGACTTACACGTAAAGCTTGGTTTAGCAAAGTTAGAGGACCCGGTGTAACATCCATAATTTTTAAGCCATAAATTTTCTTTAGTCATTTCATTTTATAAACACTTGGAGTCCCATACTTATTCAAACTTAATATGATACAGTAATTATTGTTTTAACATACAAAATTTTCACTTATATATTATTTATTTATTATATATAACATATGTATCCATATTTAAATATATATATATATATATAAATATATATATATATATATATAAATATATATATATATATATATATAAGCAAACATTTGTAAACATATAGGTTTTTAAACCATGCTTTTACATCCTTTGAATATATATACATATTTATTTACTAATATAAATGTAAATATGTATATTTGATTATATTGAATAAATTGTGTCACAACTTATAATTTCAAAAAAAATGAAATTTTTATAAAGTTCTAAACAAAAAAAATAAATTTATAAATATGTATATATAAGTATTTACAATTTAAATAAAAACTTTCAAGGAATCAATATATACATACATACATATATATATATATATATATATGGAAGAGTTCAAATACTAATCAGCTTTTTATATGATAACCGTGCTAACCACTATAAAACAATCACAAAATTTATAAATTATTTTTTCTTTTAATTGTTAAAATAGTATTTCAGTATCTTGAAAAAATATTTTGAACCTAAATACGGAAATGATGAGTCTTACGTATACGTACCAAATAATGTTACATATACGTGACACATATGTTTACATATATGTAACATTAACATAATGATAATTGTTACATATACGTAACACTATGTTTGAGAGTGGTTATCATGGTTATCACATAAATATTGGTTAGCATTTGAACCTCACCCTATATATATATATATATATATATATATATATAACTTTATAATTGATTTGAACCCTTGGACTCTTGGATTCACAAGGTTGAACCCTTTTTCTTGTAATTTGAACCTTTTCCATCTAAATTTGACCACATCCTTTATATTGAGCCTATTTTGACTTCTAGAAAGTCAAACATCTTTAAATCCTTGCAAATTTACATTGAATCGACCTAATCCGACTGTCATGGACTTTCCATTTATGTTTAATCACATTTAGACCATTCCTAAACCACATTAACGTTTCAATCTAACAATCTGGGCGGCCAAAATTCGAAATTCAAACCAATTCAAACAGAATTGACTTTCCAGAGTCAAACCGAGTCAAATTCAATCCCCAATCAAGGATTTGAACGTGTTTAAGACCCGCGAATCACTCCTTGATTGTACTCGCGTGTATTCAGTCCCTAATCACGACCCAATTCATTCCCAAACATTAGAATTCACACGTAATTTGGGCCGACAGCTGTCACTCGCAAAGACTAACCCGAATCAAGCATCCTTGATAAAATTAATCGAATTAACTCATCCCTCCATCGTCGCACAACTCATTACAAACCCTCCCAATCATTAATCGACATGCATTTCACCTCTAGACTCCGATCGAGCCTCAATAACGTCGACTCTGATATTCTAGCCGTCAGCCTTCCATACCCAACCAAATCAGGTGAGGTTTACATCATTTGATTCGTTTTTGTTCATATATCGAAAGCCCCTTATCTATTTACAAAAACCTATTCGAATCGGGTTCAATTTCTGTTAATTCCTTAACACTGTTCTTACGAATTTAAAAGGGGATTTCGATTTGACTTTGTTAGTGTATTTATGTATTTGGATTTCATGTTATACCAACGAAACCACTTGGTCCAACTGGTTAATTCCTTGCACCATTGGACCAAGTGGCGTGGGTTTAAAACTGTAAGCCCCCAAACCAGGCACCATACAGTTGGTTCTCATAACGGGTTATTCACTTGAAAATACTTGTTTTGGATATATTAAACTACAACAGAAGTCTTTCTAAAAACATTAATTATTTATTTAATGTCGTTAAGTTATCTCACGAATGCTTGCATACCAACCCGAGTAGCACCGCTCCCAAGCCAAGATAAGTCAACGCAACGCTTACCTGCAAAACAATCTATCATACACACAAAGTCAGCTACGCTGAGTGAGTTCTAATAGTTTAGTTTAATTAAAAGCCAGCTCATCTCAAAAGTTATTTAAACTTTACCCAAGACTTACGGTTCTTATAAATTAGATCCACCCTCATTTACAAATAGATAACCCCTGTTATCACCCGATATTCCACAATAGCTCATATCCCAACACTCATCCCATAACAATAATAGTTATCCCACAGTCTTATCGACATTGGTCGAACTTCTACACTAATAACTCATGCTCATGTACACATATTAACTCGACACTTGGTTAACACAACAAATCCCTAAACATAAACTTACTCAGCCTTGACCAAGGCTCTTACAAGTTAACTGACATAACAATTATAAACATCACATCATAATCCTAGCACCACGGCCAATCTAACTCTACTCATCACATTAATATTATCTCAAGCATAATAAATATAACTCAAAGCTTGTATGTAATTTAACACAAATATATAAGCACACAAACACATATCACATTACTGCACCCTCGTCAGGGCGTTCGACACACCCCGGGCTCATCACTTTCCTGCTGGACATTGTCACCTTTGGTGACCTCCCGAAGGACATAGTCCTCCACAATCCCGCTTGCCGTGTCATAATGACAACAATGCAAACACAATACCCGCCGTGTCACAAGGACAACGACACAATACACACAACACGTGTATAATCACATAATAATATACTCTAAATAAATGATTCATTAACTGCACCTGCATTTCACACATAGCACTAGGATAAGATATCCTACACGTATTCATAAGCGTTTAGCTTACATCTTGACTCACCCCGGCTAAATCGTAACACAATGCACTACTAATACAGCAACACACATACAACTACTATACCTCGTTATTTAAGCATATGCCACGTACATGCACACCCTGTGACATTTCCTAGTCGTACCCGTACGACCCGTTTACTACAATCCCGACTAACCCCTGTTAGGTCACTATATGACCCGTGACCATATAACCACCCTTAGACCCAAATCACATGATCTCGTAAACACCTCCATAGACCCTCCGACTCATTACTGAATGTTTTAGTTCATAAACACCTCGGGTTAAAACCCAAAACTCTCAACTCGTTTAATACATTAAATATCTCTGGTAAGTATGTACGATAGCCTCAAAACAGTAAACATTTAAAATATGGGAATTAGAAACTCACTGTTACGAAGATCTAACTCCTGCACTGCAACGGCCTCCTTGCACGAAACCCAAACCTGTCAACGTATGATCACATGGTTAGAGTACATTCTAAACATGCGTCAGTTACGTATAAATATAAATGATCTTGACACTCGTCTCTTCTGCTCGTCCCTTCGTCCAGACAAAACCCCTAGTCCACGTGTCTGCTCAAACCAGGTTATCCTAGGCTCGTTTAGAACTTGCATGTACAGACGTTCACATGCCATGCAAAGCCTTAGTCTCGTAGGTCACCCGTACATGAGTCGAGACTCCCATGCACGTACAAACTCAACATGCAAACCCTTTGTACCCAAAACCCTAATCGAGTGTAACCCGATTCCCTTCTCTCCTCGTCGACCACCATGAACCACCGTCGTGCAACACCACTGAGCTCCGCCATCGTCTTCTTCCTCTAGCCGTAACCCTAATCGGCCATGCACCACCACGGCTCCACCTCGTTGCGTCCCTCTTAACCGGTTCCATCGTCCCCGGCTATACCCGAGCTCACCGCTACTGCCACCACACAACCACCGCCGTCATCGGCCGTTGCCGGCCCCACGTCCAGCCTCCACAGTCTCCTCCACGACTGTTGTCGAGCACCACAGTCATCACCGTTCACCGTCCTCCTCCCGTTAATCCCCACACCCGAGACCACCCCTTAACAGCCGGCCCTTCCCGTTCGTCGCCATCATCGCACGTCACTATCACCGAAACCGATCGCTTCCTTTGCTCCCATCTCCATTGTCGTCCATAGCCGAGAACACAACCCTAATCGAGTTTTTTTTTCATGTAATACAGATACAAGAATCATGAACGGGTAGGTTTAGAAGGGTACCTTATGCGTGGAGTTATTCCCTTGCCCGCTACCACCATAGAACCACCGCCCGGAACCACCGTCAGACTCCTCTCTCTCTTGCATCTCCTTGCTGTCGTCACAACACACCTAGGCCGAATGCCCTAGGGTTTGTATTAACATTGTTATTTAAATCTTACCGGTTTACATTCGGGTCCCTCCATTTCTGTTAGGTACGTTTCGTTCCCGGGTTATGATTACAACTACTAATCGTGTTAATTAGTGTCGTTAAAACGCCCTACGCGTGATCAACCTTGCTCCTTATTACTTTAAAGATGTTTCGGGTCATCCACTAACCCGAACCGCCAGCTTACGGGTTTTCGGGATGTTACAGAAACCCACTAGGCCGGTTCTTTTTGCGCGAGCCTTGAACCCAAACCGGCTCCACTCCAACACCTTGTTAAGATAATTCCGAACCGACTCTGTTTCAGTAGTCAGCCCCTGGTCCAGTGGTTGGCACTTGACACCTTCACAGGGTAGACCCGGGTTCGATCCTGGTGAGCCCAATTTTTTTAAAACCGTTTTTAATACCCCGTTTTATTTATAAAAATTATTTTATAAACCTAATACAAATTGGAACTATTTTGTGCAAAAATAATCAAATTTTGAATTAGAACTATTATTTTCACAATTTAAATGATTTTAAAACCTTATTTACAATACAAAATTATGCAAGAAATTCATTTCCATTAATTTTAATTAGAGCATTTATATTTATAAAAATTGTGACAATTTTTTTATAAAATACTTTATCATATTAAACAATTTCAAAAAAACAATTTTAAAAATTATTTTCTAATAATAATATATATTTTAGGGTTTAAACTCTATTCAAACAAATATATTTTTTCTAAATATATATTTATTTACACTTCTCATTTTTTGGACATACTTTATTAATAATAAATAATTAAATAAAAAAAATTTATTTATTTATTTTAGTTATCTTTATACATTAACAACCCACTTAAGTTTAAATTATATTTAGTATAATTTCTTAAATATATACTAATACAATTACACTCCCCTTTTTAATGACACATTTTTATATAAATAAATAATTAAATAAAAAGAACTTATTTATTATTTATCTATATTAATTTAAACCCTAAGTAAATGGGTATTTCTTTTTATTAAATTCATATATACTTTGAATTTATATTTTATATCAAACTTTTTTTCCTTGACCGACTGACCATAATAACGCACCCATGCTCGCGTCCTCTCTTCTTAGCCCAATCCACCAAATCATCACGAGAATTAAAATACTGAAATAGTTACAAGGTCAGACTTAAAACGTAGTACATAAAACAAATAAATAATCAATTTAAACGAACGAAAGAGTTGTTGTCATACTTTGTCTGTTTTATATGAAAACGTCGTCTTGCGTATGTGATCATCGTCCAATGCATTCTCCGCATCCCCATCGTTTCCTTTCAAATGAACGGAAGACTCACTGTCATCTGTGTCATTCAAATGGAAACTATTCGACACGTGTGTAGGTTCTGGTTGTGACCGGTATGAGAAATGTTCATTATCCGGTTCTGGTTGTGACCGGCACGACAGATGTACGTAATCCGGTTCCGGTTGTGACTGGTATGAGAGATGTCTGTAATCCGGTTCTGGTTGTGGCCGGTACGACCCTTGACCGTAATCCGTCGGTCCAAATAGTGACATGTACGCCTCTTGACTGTAATTCGGTAATGGTTGTTGTTGCGACGACTCATGACCGTATGTATTCAACGGGTTGGTCCCCCCCCCCACGAAGGGTGACTCCCGAATACGAAATACTCCTGAAAACGTAATGGCCGGTTAGATACCCGACGTAAAATAAAGACTTGCACACCCCTAAGTTTACCCGTCCCAATAGAACCCTTAATAAAATAAAGACTTGTTAAACCTGATTCAGATCTTCGAAGGTTGGCTTCTCATTCAAATCTGGAAGCTTCGACTTCTGATAAGGATCTCCCGAACTCGACATCGGTGTCAGGCGTGAAACAAAAAAAACAGCGGTGTCCCAACAACAAATAACCACAACCAAGAACTCAACACACACTTTCGTCTATACTTTCTGTTTTTTTTTAATTATGGTGAAAATTGTAGTGTCGGGTTTGTGTATGATGGTTGGTTTAGTGTGATGAAAGTTAGAGGTGAAAGTTGTGGATTGTGAGTTTAGTGTGGTCAGAGTTGTGTTTGATTTTGGGTTTAGTGTGTGAGTGAATGGTGAGAGTTGTGTTAATATAAGCTAAATCTAGAACCTAACCGTCACGTATAGGTCCAACGGTGACGGTTAGGTCAGGTGTCCGACCACACTGTCGACTTTAACTTTCTGTCAAACAACCTCGTACACAACCGTCACGTATTGGCCTATACGTGACGGTTAGGTTTCCTTTTTGAGGACTGCAGAAACCTCGTATCAACCTCGTATAATCAGTGTCCTTTTATTCCCGGGCTCACGAGAGACATACCGTCACGTTTAGGCCTATACGTCACGGTTTGTGTCACAACCGACACGTATAGACCGATACGTGACGGTTATGTCAGGTGTGAAAAAAAAACCAGCGATGTCCTGAGCACAACCCATAATCATAATTAAAGAATACTTGAACAATAAGCACCAATTTATATCTAAAAGCAACCATTATGTAGGGATGAACTAATCATACACCTTTTGATATCTTGTATTTACAGTCAAATTTAATAAAATAATAATTTATTTCTAAATGGGCTAATTTATTAATTATATATTTTTTATACTCCAATCTTGCTAGTTAAAATTTTAGGAACGGGCTAGGTTAATAATGATTGCACTACCAAATGACGGTTGACGAGGTTCTTGCATTCTACTTTTTAAGAGATTCGATACTTTTTATTTAATAAAATGGTCGACATATGTTATGTTAATTCATTGGCTCTAATTTACGAATAACAATATCACTATTATTATTTTGAGTAAATTATGATTTTCGTCCATATGGTCTATTCACTTTTATTAGTTTCATTCAAAAAGATTATTTTTCTTATGTGTATCCTCATGATTTATAAAACTTTTCATTTTCATTTTCATCTAGTTAGTTAACTCCACTCATATTTTAACGTTAAATGAGAGGTATTTAGGTATTTTTATATATTTCTTTATTTTAACAATATTTTAAACCCTTAATTATTTTCCAAATCCCTTTAACCCGTATTAACCCTAACTATCCTATTACGATCATCCTTGTGGCCATCATCTTCTTGAATTACGATCGATCTTCTTGAATACGATTGTATTTGCCCCAGTCAATAACCCTTCAAAGTCGATCGTATTTGCTCCAGTCAACAACCCAACTAAAGCATGGTCTAAAGGGATGGGTGGAATAATTAAGGGTTTAAAATATTAATAAAATAAATAAATATATAAAAAAACCTAAATACCCCTCATTTAACGTTAAAATATGGATGGATTAACTGATTGGATGAAAATTGCAAGTTTTGTAAACCACAAGAATACACATGAGAAAAATAAACTTTTTGAATGAAACTGGTAAAATCACGTAGACGAAAATGTCAGTTTACTCTATTATTTTTATTGTTTTTTAGTTGTTATGTTTAATAAAATAATTATACTTTCATGGCTTCTTTTTGTTATTTATTCTATAATACTAGTTTTACTTTTAAATAGTAACTTCATAGCACCGGTCCTTTAGGAATTGAATTGATTTTTTATAGAACATTTTTGTATTTAGTAAATTTGAAATGTTATCACTTTAGATTTATATTTTCAAGCTATATAAACTGGAGTTTGTATTTGATTTTAGGTAGAATTACATATATCCCCCTAATTTCAACCCTAATTACATATATACCCCACCCAAAAAATAAATTACATATATCCCCCTCTTTTATTCTCTTATGGACATTGAATGAGTTCTAAACCGGTATTAATGAATAATGATGTTTTAGAATTGTATTGTTTTGGCTTTTGGGTTCTATTATTTTTAGTTTTACACTTTCGATTTGGATTGTTTTAATCGGGTTTCGATGCACCTTTATTTTGATCATTACAAAAAGTTATAGAAAAATCATTATTTGGGTGGATTGAGTGGAGTTCTAATTTAAAAATAAATAAATAATAATAATAGCTTGTTGAGAGGGATGGTTTACTTGTGATCAATCGAGCTACTATACAATCTTGTATCTATGTTTTCTTTGATAATCCACTACTAGCTCTTTAATCTAATTCGCGGTTCAAACGCGCTTATGAGCTCCTTATGCAATAAAACTTAAAGTTGGACACTAAGAGCTAATGGGTTATTTAAACTAGGAGTATTCAGTATTCGGATCAGGCTCGAAAAACTTGAGATTCAAATTGAAAATCACAAATTCTAAATTCGATTCGAATTTTTGAATTCGAATTTGATTAGATTCGAATTCAGATATCGAATTTTTGAATTCGAATTTCAGATATCAAATTTCGAATTTGAGATTTTCGATTCGAAATTCGAATACAAATTATACATGTAATTTTTTATTATTTTTATATATACATATTTAATTATATATACATTAAAATTGGCTTCTAGCATGAGGTTGTTTAATTTAATAGAGACTAAGATCCAAACCATTTAACAACTATCCATTTACCAAATATCCAAACCAGTTCCAATTAATAAGTACCTAATACCAACTTCAACAGCCTCCATCTCCGTCGTCACTAATATCAATGAAGTATGAAACCCTCATACCAATCAACGCCCCCCATTAATCCATTATCCTTCATTATCAACAGTCCATCATCGTCTCTCATTATAACAGTCCATTTGACACTTTGTTTTGAAACTTTTATCATTTTACTAGTTTAAAATTGTATTTTTGATGTTACAATTTAGATTTTGGTCATTTCACATGTGAATGTTTCAAGTTTGCATGAATTTTGAAAATAAGATTAAATTAAATTATTTTTTTCTTATTGAATTCGAAACGAATCAACTTGAATTTGAATCTATTCCTAGCTTCAAAATTCGAATAATTCGATTCGATGTTATCCGGGTATGTATAATGGTGTCCTCTCCATAAGGTTGAGGGTTCAAGTCTCATAATAGATAGTTTAATATAGATTTCAGTGTGTGTGAGTTTGATGTTCTAGAAAAAGATAAATCTTGCAAGAAGCTTAGAAAATATAGAATTACATAAAGTTCAATAAGGAGCAAAATTAACAAAACTATAATAATCGGGCCTATTTAGTTACTATGGGCATTTTCCCATCTATTTAGGTTTTGACATTTGTGTTTATGTTCTAGGAAGTCACAAGTGACACACAATGATCACATAGGCTAAACCCATGTGCCCATGAGAGAGAATAGGTCAAACACTCAACCCACCCCCACCCCCACCCCCACCCCCACCCCTAATAATAATAATAATAATAATAAATTTTTTATAATTTTATATTCCACGCATCAAAATATTACATGCAAAACATGAGGATTACTTGACATTCTTTCTTCTTTCTCTTATGATGCATACTTTTTTCCTAGGTGAATTGTGACCCATGTAGGTATTTTAAAAGAAAAAGAACTCTTAAGGCACTTTATAAACTAATTTGAAATCTTTAAACTCTATCAAACTCATCACATGATAGATAACTCAAACTTAATAAAAGGTGGCAATCTATTTAAAAGGACAATGCAAAACAAAAAAATTTATAAAACATGTTCCTCTTTTACAATGTTGCGGATTAAACCCATATCACTTTTCAAATTCTCATCTCAGAATCAACTCGGATACACGTCAAATACGTATTAGATGTTTAACGATTCTTAATGTAACCAAAACTAAAAAAAAATATAAAATATAATACACTAATACATGTTAAAGAAAACATTGAAGACCATCATTTTACAAGTTGGATTAATCTTGATATTATTTTGTGGATATATAGTCAAAGATTTAATGATGAGTGGTCCAAATATTGTTTGGGGTGAAGAAGAGGCCATGATTATAAATCGGGTCATGTGCATCATCTTCTTGTCCTATTTTCTTTTGGAAAAAATCTATAACAATAAGTGACGCACGAAATGCATCAATGGTCAAGAATCATTCATGAACAAATAAACATGCCCTTTGATTGGATTTCTTCTTTTGTCTAAACAAGGGTGTGAATCAAAATTCTTGGTTGACCCCTTTCATTTTCTTGAATGTTGACTAAAGTAACATCGGGTCCCACAATATTATAAGTTATGCTTTTGTTTCTATTAATATTATTATGTCATTTTAAATTATATAATGAAGAAATATTATTGTCTTTCATCTAGTTTACTACCCATTTGAGAGTTGAGATGACTGCATTTCATGTTTAGTCTTTCATCTAGTTTACTACCCATTTGAGAGTTGAGATGACTACATTTCATGTTTAGTCTTTCATCTAGTTTGTATTTAGCTTAATTTAATATGTTTGTTAAGACTGTTTTGTATTTTTGTCTTTAATCCTGCATGTATTGTTAAAAAAGACATAAGAGGTCACTACGTACCGGATGGCTTTTACCAACAAGTACATTTGTTACATATCCGTCGGTGAAGGTTTGTTGGGAAACTGGACGTGAGTAAATAGTTAGTCATGGATCACCACAGGCATATTTACTGACGACAGGGTTGGCTCAACGCTTTTAGGGGCCCAAAGCGAATTATAAAATCAGAACCTTTTTCATAAATTTCTTTTTCTTAGAATTCTAACACGTGAGAATATAATGATGCAGTTTTTTTGTATATAATCTCTTAAAGGCACACAATCACACATATTGAAGTTGGAGTGAGTTTTAGTAAGAAGAAATTCGAGCATACTGATTTTTTGTTCTTATTGTCAAAACTTGAAAATTAAACGAAGTTAAATCCTAAAATTGGGGCCCCTTAAATATGGGGGCCTTAAGCGGCAGCTTATTTTTATACGTAGGGTCAGAATTTGTACATTTTTTATATATAAAAGTTGAGTCTTTAAAAATAAAACATGAGTTGGCCTCTTAGTTGTGGTCAGTATAAAAGAGAACGTTATGAAGACTCTTCGACTAAAAAGTTCTGGTTCCACCACTCTAACATACAAGAAATGTGTTTGCACACTCGACACACCATCCTCTCAACAAATCACCCATCCGCCTTCTACACTTCCCTCTTGATTGCAACCTTCCGCTATCTTCTACCCAACCGCCGCCTCACTAGCAAGCTCTTGCCCAAAATCTCCGTCGCACCACCACCTTGTGCGGTCTTCGCCTTCAATCTTAACATGGATTGTCAAATTTTCTTTCTTGCTTTTGGTTATTAGTTAAAAGTAATGTTAAAATATACCACCTTTTATATCATATATCATTAAACAAATTCAGTTTCTATGGTTCATAAAAGTCATTAAACAAAGAAAAAGAAACATTGCTTTATACCTTATCTATCTTATTTGCAATATTGATTTTCAATAAATTCTATTAACCAAAATTGGGCCACAGTGAAAGGGAATTGTAAGAGTTTAATCAAACTAGTCATAATATAATATTTACTGTCTTTGTCACTTTCAAAGAAGTTATGATTAGGGCTCTAAGAATAGGCTTATTTCAATAATATATATATATATATATGGCTTTCGGTAAAAAAAATAAACTCAATGGATAAAATAGTGCTTAGAATATGATATAACTGATTATAATAAAATAAAATAAATTAATTATTAAGTAGTTATAAATTAGGGATATTTATTTATTTATATTTATAAACAATCAAATAACGTATCATGATGCATAGACCACTAGTAAAGCAAAGTTGATCCAAACACAAGAAGCAGTTGCATGTTACAACTAATCCAACCTGATTTCCAAATAAACATCCTGGTGATAAAGTGTTTTGTCTCTATTTAAGAGGTTAAGGGTTCAAATTTTATAAGATGCATGTATAAATGGTTTATAGAAGTAGATTAGGAGTTGTTAAAAAAAAACTAATCCAACCCGAGAAACCGTCGTTTCAATAGGCATATCTTTTCATGAGAGATCGAACATCAGGAATGAAAAGACAAAACATTATAATTATGTCATTAACACAAGTATGTCTTTGTAGCTATCATATTATTTAAAGTTTGATACAAGTATACCTAATTTATGTAGCTATCATTAGCAACAGTTTTCCTACCCAATTTTTAGGTTCTATAATATCTCAAAGGTTTGTAAATTACGTGATTTTATTTGACAACAATATATCAATTTTGTTTCCTTAATATTCTACAATATACTATATGTTACATGTTACAACATCTGGTTCTTAAACCAAACTAGATTTTTTTTCACCCGCAATTCACTGCGGGAGTCTGGTCATTATTGGGGTCGGCTCATTTTGGTGGATAAAACTTATGTCGAAATACAGACTCACTATAGCACACGAAAAAAACCCTCAAATTTTAACATAACTCCGTTTTTAGAAAAAGTTATACCAGAACGTTGGCAAAAAAAACAAAGAAAACCGCGCATTCCGTTTAAAAAAAATATAAACGAACAAAAGTTAGCACTGGAAAACGAAATTAATAGAAAACTAAACGGGTTAAAAGCGTAAATTATATATACTATGAGGGGCTAAAACGATTCCCCTCGCGACACAGTGGGGACATTGTCGAATTTGGTTCAGCTCGTTTGCGGGGCTAAAACTTACGTATAGTCGCTATAGCGTACGAAAAAAAATACTCGCTTTAGAATAAAACTCCGATTTTAATAAAATTTATATCGGAACGTTGACAAAATAAAACTAAAGGAAGTTGCGCTTTCCGTTTTTAATGAAAAAGTAAAGAACGAAAGTTATAACAGAGAAACGAAGTTATTACAAAAGTAGACGGGTTAAAAATATATATTATATATAGTATGAGGCTTGAAAATAAATAAAAATAAAATAATAATAAATTACTATTCACTAAGGTTACTTTTTAAAACTTAGTTTCTAATGTTACCTTTCATGTTTGTAAATTACCCTGAAGTTTTATATTATTATATTTTTAGATTTTTTTTATATATTAAAGCTGGAAAGTTTTATATTTATTGGAAGTTGTTCACCAAGTCTTCTGGTTGAGTGGTAGTCTCATAACTTTCCAAATAGAAGGTCATGGGTTCAAGTCTCGCTTGGAACAAAATGTTTCAGGTTGAACCAAGAGGTTTTCCCAGTTGTGGGTTTCCTCCTGGGTGGTTTGGGGCCTGGTCACCACGCTTCTGTTCTTCAGACAGAAAATGATCCGTTTGCCAGGGTGATTCCCGGTGTCCAGGTCTTTGCTGTTAAAAAAAATCACTTTAATTAATCTTTAATAAAGTGAGATTTCAATTTAAGATGTATAATAAAATAGAATTTTTTTGAAAATTCTACTCGTTTGATTTTCATTGTTTTTGTTTTTTTATTTTTAGCAAAATTATTTACGCTAAACATTGAAGTATTAAACTTTTCTTAAAGAATTAAATTGATTGATACAAATAAAGAAATAAAGTAATGTATATTTATGTAAAATAATAAGAAAAGTAACTCTAGGGGTGTAAGCAAGTAGAGCCCCGGCTCATCGTAAGCAACTTAATAGAGCTCAAGCTTGAGCTTAGCTTGTGAATAATTTTTTAAGCTTGAGTTCGATTTATTTATTATTTTTTTTAACTATTTTAATATATATATATATATATATATATATTTATAATTTTTATATATAACAGAATATCTATTATTTATTATTGTTATCATAATTTTACATACAAAAATTATTATTATGCAAGTATATAATTAAATATATATATATATATATATATATAAATAGTAGGCATCCGTATTGGCTCCCGGCCCGATCCTGGTTAAGTTTGATATATGAAGCTTAGGCTTGAGCATGTTGACGGGCCTGAAAATAAGCTCGGGCTAGAACTCGTTGAAGCTTAACTTTATTCTAGCAAGTCGACTTTAAATAGCTTACGAGCGGCTCGGCTCATTTATATTGTTAACCAAAACACAAATCACATCATCGTATTGGAGGAGAGTGCTATATGTTGTAATAAATTTGTCTTATTTTAACATCAAGAATAAAAGAAAATCTTGTATAGATTTTGGTCACCCGTAGATTATGTAAAATTATATAATATTTTAATATCCAACTTGCATATTCATGCATGTGACTTGTGACTCATAATTGAAGGGTTTAAGAGTGATTTGCTTATAGAAACTAAGAGGATGAGGTATACTCACGTGAAACACCCCCGTGATCCTACGTGGGACAATGATCACGGCGTGATCACTTTGGAGCACCGCCCCCTCGCCTAAAAAATCACGGCGTGATATTGTGGCGTGAGATTTATCACGCGAGTTTTTGCTTAATTTCAAAAAAAAATTACCGTTTAACGGTATTATTTTGTACCGTTAGAAAAAAAATTAATAATTATTAATATTAAATTATACTCATTATAAATACCCAATTTATATACCATAATATTCATACTTTTAACCATTTTATCTCATCTTCTCTATACTACAAAAAAACTTATAAAATGTCTTCATCATCAAGCGAGGAAGCCCGAGTAATGGCGTTCGGAGCTATGGCATCGGCGGCGGTTAGGTGGTGGGAAGAGGCGGAATCGTCCTCAAGACCATTAAAACGAAGCGCACGTCTCAACCGTGACCGGGCGGCGGCTAACACACTTTTACTCAAAGATTACTTTGACGAAGGTTGTTTATACGGGGAGGAGCAATTTAATACACGGTTTCGAATTAGTCGGAGATTATTTTTAAAAATTAATACTGATCTCGAGAGAGACATGCCTTGGTTCCGTCAACGTGTTGATGCAAGAGGTCGGGTTGGCTTCACCTCCATTCAAAAGTGTACGGTCGCGATTCGTCAAATGGCATATGGTACTGCTAGTGATTCGTTTGACGATTACTTGAAGATGTCAGAACGAACGATCAGGTCATGTATTTACAAGTTTTCTAAAGCTATAATTTTATTGTACGGTCAAAAATATTTACGTAAACCGTCGGCTAGCGACATTCAACAGTTATATGCTTTTCATGAAGCTAATAGAAAGGCCGGCTCGATCTTGGTCTCAAATCAAAATCCGGAACATTATGTATGCTTGTGTGATTTTGCATAATATGATTTTAGAAGATCAAGGAGCGACAATTTGTCAATACAACCCAAATGAGGAGGAGGTTACGTACGAAGAAATTGATGAAGATCAAAAGCGAGTAAACCGTCAAGAAATACACAATCGAGAAATTCATAACGCACTAAAGGCGGACTTGATTGAGTATATTTATGAAAAATCAAATCATTAGTAATGTAATTTATTTTATTATTAATGTAATTTTTTTTATTATTAATGAATATTATGTTTTATTTTATTTAAATATTATGTTTAATTTTAAATAAAAATTCAAAAATAAACAATAAATTATCACATCACCACAATCACATGGGTATACCCCTTGCCATGTGATTATGGTGTGATTTTTCCAGAATCTGACGTGGCGCCACGTGGCGTGCACTTTATTATCACATCACACCATAATCACATGGGTATACCCCTTACCCTAAGAGATGAGACGGCAGGCATGGTTGTCTTCATTATTATGCAACATCTACAAAAACATTTAACTATTGTGTTATAAACTCCTTAAATCATATATATCACAGGCGTCTCAATAATTTAATTTCAGTTTTGTAGTATATAAATACATAATTTCGAAATAGGTCATGTTTCTTGATAGTTATATTATTATAATGATTAAATTAAACATAAAAAGTAAGCGGTTAATAGCAACTAGCTGGTTATACCCATGCTCCACGACGGGCGGCGGCGGGTCGATCGTTAATAAAATATAAATGAAAACGTAGGCGCAACGGTAAAAATAATGCTAATAAAAAAGAAACATAAATTAAATAATAAAAAAGGAAACAAAGTTTTGGACTTCAAAAACCATTAAAGCGAAGACCGAGAACGGTCCTGATAATACCAATACCGGCAATAATTTTGTTCGCTCATAACAGGTTCGTTTCGACACGGTACCACAACTGTAACGGCACTCGCTATAGGCCACGATACCAAAAAAACTCGCTTTTGAATAGAACTACGTTCTTAAAAAGAAGTTATATCGAAACGTGTATAAATGATATCGAGCAAATTGTACATTTTTACAAGTTAGCCAGGACTTAAAAATGGGTGAGTAAGTTGGGTTTGACTCGTAACTAATAAGTAAGAATATTAGGTTCATCTAATATTTGACTCTTTCGGTTCACTCCAAATCAATTCCATAGATATTCTCATTTACTTGACAATTATTAAAAAAAAAAAGGTGAGCTTGACTGGAACAATCAACAACTTAGTGCCCCTTAAATGAATATAGGGCAAGATACAAAGAACTTAATGCATTGTAAATATCATGTCACTATATAGTAACTTTTTCAAAATTTATTCAGATTATGCATGAAACAAATGTATGTTATGAAGAATTTGAGATCTCTTGTATAACTTCACATTCGTGTCACATGCATTGACGACTTGTACCGTATAAGATAATTTTAAAACGCTATAGTGTGACGGCAAATGTAGGACAAAAAGTGACGGGGGACGTAAAAATCCCAACAAAATGACCGGTTTATCCCAACCAATTTTAGTTTTTTACAAGTGTTATTTCACACATGATATAAGGCCATGGGTCTATCCAACTCAAAAAATTACAAGGAATACATATCACGCATTAAAAAATAATGGGTATCGAGGGATTGCCTCATATTATTCTTTTCTAACAAAAAACCACCTTATTATATCCATGGTTAACAACTGTAAGACACCTTGAAAGATTCACAAGGTGAAGAAGAAAGAGAGTACCAGATTTTGCTCACTAATGAAACTTGCTGCTGACTGAATCATAAGTTGGCACGTTTATGACTGACAAAACAAGGGCAGATTAAGTAGAGAGTCAGAACTGAAATATCGATCAAAAAGGGTAAGGGTTTATGTTGAATTTAAATAGGAGTGTAAACGAGCCGAGCTACTCGTAAACTACTCGAGATCGACTCCCTAAAAGCTCGAATCGAGCCCAAGCTCGAACCTAAGTTGAAGCCCATTAAATAAACAAGCCCCAGCCCGATGTTCATATATTGAGCTTGATTAGACTCATAGTCTAATTTATATAAATATAATAGCTTTATTTGATAATATATATTGCATAATAAATATGATTATATATGATTATGATAAAAATAACTAAATAATATATATTATGTTGTATATAAAAATTTATAGTTATAAATATATAAAAATAATTAGTATAGAATAAATGATTTGTGCTCGAGCTTGGGAAGTTACACACAAGCCGAGCTTGAGCTTTAGATATAGAGCTCGAATCGAGCCGAGCTCTGTTAAGTTAAACGAGACGAGAGGCGAGCTCGGCTCATTTACACCCCTAAATTTAACCAACCAGCTTTTCATAATATATTGATAGGTCCCTAAAGTTTTTTCTTAAGCGGGTTGGTCCCTTTATTTGCCTAATTCAACAAAGTTAAAATGGGTAGATTTCTGAAAAAGACAAATAAACTTCAGGCCTAAAATGCTCAAAAATATAACTAATAGACAAATTAGGGAAAATTGATTGGTTAAATTTTACCACAAAAAACTAGATCTTACGGAGCCTGCTCATGTATGACATGATTCGTATCTGATCAAGTTGACTTTATTATTAGTGAAAAATTACCGTCTCCATGAGAAGCCATGGTGAGAGGGGAGGAAAGAAGCTTTTTGGCAATGGAAGCAATGTCATTGGCTGTTACTTCATCAATAGCTTTCAGAAAGTACTCCACAGGTTTCCTAATCACAGATGGAATTAATCACAAGATTAGGCTACAGATTATCGAAGACAGAATAGCAGTGGATATAGAAGGATGAGGTGCCATTTCGACCCATTTACTTATGAACGGGTCAAATCAAGTTATGTTTTATTTTAAATGAAATAAAATATAGCTAAAAAGGAAAAAAAATTGGAAGTCTCCCAAATCTTTATTGTTATTATAATCATACTTAAAAGCTAAGATATTTGTTTTTTAAAAAAATATACAAAAGATGGTTAAGGTCAACTTGTACAAAAAAAATTAGATTTGACCCGAACCACTTTTGACTTGTTACCCAGCCCACCCATTTTGACATTATTAAGCAGAAGATGTTATTAAAGGTTATACCTTACACCGTATGTCAATATCTGTCTACCTATATCCTCTGAAGCAACCATCTACATATCAACCACAACCAAATTTAAGATGAGTCTGTTATTGATTAATCAGTCAACTAGTCAAACACAAGCTAAAAAATTTACATACTCTTGATTCAAGGTTCATTAGAACAGCAGACTTGGTTGACTGCTTTGCACGATTGAGCTGTACTTGGTTGACTGAATTATGGAGTATTTCAGTAAATTGGTTATTTAGATAAAAATATAATACTAGCATAAAACTCAAAAAGAGTAGTGGTTAAGTATCATAATAAGCTTACCTTCACCGTTGGTGGCAACTGCAATGAGTTCTTTAGCTGCTACATCAATGGCTTTCGCTGCAAAATCAGAACTCTGCAATATATTGATAAATACCAGCATTTAACAAAACAGTAATTAATTTACGACGTAAAGAAAATAAATGAAAACTTAAAGATGTCTTACTGTGGTAGCTTGAATTCCAAATAAAGCAGTGTGGTTATAGATCGAGCTGAATGCTGAAAACGATTGAATCTCAGGGTACTCATTCAAGACTCTAAGATCTGCCCACAACAAATAATTAAAATATTTGTTAATAACTCGAGCACCGAAAGTTTAAATAGGTGTGTTAAAACATTTTATGAGTATGCAATTAGTTCCATTTCATAATTGTCGAATAAAAAAACTAAGCGTGTCAAAAAAACTTACAAAGTCGCGAGTACATCCCTTTTCCAGGACCGCCAGCTGAAAAAGATCCACCTCCTCCCATTAGCATCTGCAAAGGAAAATAAAATAAAATATTAATTCCCTATACTCGTAACTTGATAATCGACATTCCATAAAATAGAAGTCGCAATTTTGACCCATTTACTTAAGAATAGGTTGATATGCGTGAGGTTTTATCTCTCACAAGGGTAAAGTAAGTAAAAACGTAGTTTAGAAAGCAAATGGGTCGAAAGACGCACAAGGTGTACTTTTATGCATAAAGCCTCCTAAATCATTTTAATCAAAAAGAATAGATTATTATTGAAAAAATATCACTGTTGTAATCATATTCGAAACTAGTACTGAATAAAATAAAACAAGGAAACATGTTATATGGGTAGGAAGGCGCCCCTTAATGTGTTTTTATTTTGAATGCATAAAACCTAATAAATCCCTTTAATCAGAAAAAAAGATTATTATCGACACAAAATCACTGTTGTAATCATACTTGACAGCAACTATTTAATAAAAAAAGCAAAAAAGGAAACTGGTCGGCCAGATTCTATTTGTACGCATAAAACCTCCTAAATCATTGTACTTTATAAAATAGATTATTACTGAGACAATCGGATTTAACACTAATTATTTATATAAAACTCAAAACTACAAAAAAGGAGAAAAAAAAAGTGTACAGGATCAAATGGTCAAGGCAATCATAGCAGCCCTGTTTTGACATGTGCCAAAAATACCCATTTTGCCACCTCTACATAAAGTTCAAAAAACAAACATAAACTATAAAAGAAACATTTGTTGCACTCCAATAAATTAATACAAGATACAATTGGAAATTGAAAGAGGGTACCTGAAGAACCGTTATGGTCATGGCTTCCTTCTCCTTTAGCCAGCCACCAGGAAGTTCAAATGCAAGAGCAAAACTAGTTCTCTGATAACAGAAAGAGACTTAATGTGAAGTTAAAATTAAGAACACACAGATGTTGGATAAAAAAGAGGGAGAAAAAAAAATAGTAGTGTGAAGTTAAATTTAAGAGACACACCCCTGTATCAGCCATAACACGGTGATCACCTCCAACATACACCGATTTTGGTTCCTCAACCTGAGCGCCACCTGGCAAATCAGAGAGAAGAGGTTCCGCATATTTTAACAGTTCCTCGTGTTCAACTCCTGATGCAGCAAGTACCATTCGAGGAGCAGTATAGTTTGCCTATAATTTTCAAGCAAGAATTATAAGAATAAACTCCACATGGGATGAATAGGGGTTTCAGGATTGCTTATTCAAACAGCTTATGCTTATGCTTATAAGCAGAATCGGTAATCAGCCTGTTTGCTTTTAAGGGTAAATTTGTAATCTTGATCCGCAAAGAATAATCAGTTTAAAATAAGCAATCTCAGACTGCATACTAAAAACAGCTTAATTCATACTGAAATACACAGATAAGCATAAGCACTTCTCTTTATCCAAACACCTAATAGTGCTTGTTTGCTTTTCAAAAACACAATAAGCAGATAAGCTGTTTAAATAAGCACTCCCAAACACCCCCTGAAATATAAAAAAGCAATCTCTAGTTAAAGTATATGGTGTGGGACTTACAGCTACAAAATCCTCCAAAACAGTACTGTTTATTCTGCTGAGTAAACCTTCAGATGCAAGAAGAGGATTTGCAAGCGGACCAGAATATCCAGCTGAATGAATTGCCTCTAACAGCAAGGCCTCAGGATTATTGGCATATTCACCAATCTCAGCCTTCACCTTCTCAATCTAAAAAGAAATGTAATTTTTCCAATTAAAAAAAAAGGAAAAAACACAATGATATAGTACTAAAGTATAAAACAAAAAAAGAAGTAGAAGAAAGGGCACCTGTTCTTTAACCTCCCACTCCAAGAAAGCTTGATTTCTTACAGAGTCAACAAGTAGCTCTACCATTTGAGGAACATAAGTTTTCAGGGCATCATAAGAGTAACCCATTTGTTCCCTAGAAGCAGAGGCCGTCACATTGCCACCAATTGCCTCCACTTCCCGCACAACGCGCAAGTGGCTTCTATTAGTTGTGCTTTTAAAAGCCATTCGTTCTAGAAGGTGTGTAGCACCAAAAGTAAGTGGTGTTTCATAGATTGAGCCACTATTAACATACAACCCAATTGAGGCGGCAGGGTTCTATACCAAAAATTAAAAATAGTTATAATCAATCAATCGTATCGATCAGTTCATTTACGATTTTAGTATGATAGCATCTATGTCATTTTATTCTTGTACTACAAGAGAACAAAAAAATGGTGTTTCTAGCCTTCAAAAAGAAATATTAGGCACAATTTCATAGAATAGCAACCTAGTTTTAAAGATGGTCCAGTTGGTAATTATAGTTTTTCATGTCCTAACCTGGTAGTTAAAGTTATGGGTCTATGGAAATGGTCTAGTTTGGTAATAGAAGCTTTTTTTTGCACTATCTGGTAATCAAAGCTTTTTTGCCCCTATTTGGTAATTATTTTGTAGACTATTATTACGATATTACTATTAGCCTATTTTACTCATTAGGTTGAGACAACAAAACGTATAACATTTAGAGTTGAACATTTTAAAAAGTATGTTGCCGTTCTATGGAATTTTCCATCAATATTATTCTCAAAGTATAACACACGTTCATTTTGGACATCCAACGTAAGACGTGGGGTCAATTGTTGGAAAAACCTATGGGCTTTCAATTAATTCACCCATAATTTCCTGTACTTTATTTCTGCATGGTTAAAACCTATTGATGATAAAACCCATGGACTTTACTTTTAACGACAAAGTCCTTTTTGCATGATTAAGTCCCTAACTGTTATGTAAAACAGTTTTTCGTTAAATTTTAAAGTCAAAGATTTAATCACGCAAAAATATAGTCCAGGAATTCACGTGTAAATTCAGAGAAAGTACATAGTGTTTTTTCCACAATTACCCTAAGACACTGAATTGCAAACCTTTGTGTAACTATAAATGCATGAAAAGATCACTTACTGCTGAAGTTTCTGAGGCAATTTTTATTCCATTTGGAAGATTCGTAATCTTCGTCTTTCCTGGTTCAACGTGGTCAGGTAAAGAAGGTGGGAGTTCAATACCCTTAAGAGGAAAGTCCAAAGGAGGTGAGGTGGAAGCACTTCCACCTGTAAACCAACTAAAGAGACCCCCTGATGATGACTTGGCAGCAACAGCACTTGAGCTTGCAAACCTAGTTAGGGTTCGATTGCCAGCATGGCCCTGTTGCATATCATAATGTCATCAGAAAACTATTACTTGTACTTCCTTTTATCTAGCAATTAGCACATAGCATATTAAATATAATTGAAATAATGTTCATAACTACAATCATGTAGAATTTCTGGTTGATTCTTGTATTTGAACAAATAACAATTAAAAAAAAGTTAAGGTATTCCTCTAAAGTTATTGACCAGTCTGAGAGTCCATTACTCCACTTACCATAGACTTACACAATAACTACAAAATGTCTTTTATTTTCTATTTGAAGTTCACAATTCTTGTCAATTCAAGCATCCACACCATATTTACATTAAAATTATATACATGAAAAAAGTTCTTGCTCCTTAAACTGGAATATGATCCTTGATTAACCAAATGCAAACATCTAACTAACACATTTAACTATATCTTACCGTATTATGTAACTTTAATGAGTAATTTCCTGTATACTCCATGTATAGATGTGAGCAGTATATATCATACATTAAGCTACGTATATGCAAACAATCTCATGCCCACAAATTTGTGTACGTCGCCAATCAGGTGTTTTATAATTACTGTTCCTAGTTCCTACAGCTGGTTTACTACGAATACACACAGAAATTATTACATTCTCTGAGAGTATAAAATAAATCAAGATCAGATCTAAGAACCAGAAGATGCGTCTAACCGCTAATAACATGATTCAACATCACAATACATGAAAATTTAAAAAACTGCCAGTAAATCGGTTATAGATTAATTTAAACCAGGTTGATTTCAATTCAATAAGAGATTAATGAACACTGCTCACCTTTAGGGTTCTGATTCTAGAAGATGCAGCACGATACATGACAATCGATGTGTAATTCGAAATCGGAGAAAGAAATTGTGTTGATCGATTCTGTCTTCCCTGCTTCCCTCTCTGATGCGTAGCTGCCGAGGCAAATTGGGAGGTGATTGTGCGACGAAATTTGAGGGTTGGAGAGGCGAAAACGAAGAGCTGAAGGGCGTTAGCACGTGTGAGAATAGTTCTACCGCCAACACGGGTGAGATCTGGGCTTGGCCTTCTTTCTCGTCATGGGCCTTTAAAATGGACGTCATAGGTTATTAATAGCTACAAATTGACACCAATTTCGTTATTAGACAATTTAGAGGTGCATGTATCAACGGTTTTTAACCCGAATCGGTTTTTGAATCGTAACCGAACAGTTTTGCAAACCAGTTATTCAAGAACCGGTTTGTAACCGATCCAACCGGTCGGTTAGGGATCGTTTTGGGGGTTCGATGAGTCGAACCGGTTAGAAACTGGGTATTCATAAACCGGTTTTTTTACCGATTAAAACACGGTTAACCGACTATAGTCGTTACTCAAAAAAACTAGTCATTTATAACCGGTTGATCAACTTTTTTTTACCATTTTGCCTCCGTATGTTAGTATATATAAGTATTGAGTGTATTAGTTTGATCACAACACTTCTCTAGCTATTAAAAACCCTAAAAACACTCACAAACTCTCAAGTCTCAAAACGCTCATATGGCAAGTTCAAGTGGTCAAAGTTTCGTTGATGTTGGTGCTTCCTCAAGTGAACTAACTGTGTTATGTGAAATGTGAAAACGTACTCAAAATGCTCATTGCATGGATTGTAATGCATTTTTCAAATCCGAGTCCAACTCCATTTTGAAAAGTCATTTGGATAGACATTACAAGGTATTTAAAACCAATTCGGCATGTGATCAAGCACAAATGTCAACTGAGGGGGTATTTGGAATTCGGAGTCGAGATGATTCTTGACGTGTTTTTACTTATTGGTTTGACTTTGCTTATGACTTTTGGTGATTTTAGTGAAGTTAAGTTTGTGTGAGTATATTAATATTGATATGTTGGAAAACCCCTTTGTGTTAGTATACTAATTCTTAGATTGTTAATTTCTAGTATTCAATCTAATGCAACTGACTAGGAATGGTGGTTGATGAATTTGAAGTCATAGTTGGTTGAATAGGCGTTCATCCATAGACATAAGGTTGGAAAACTTGTTGTTCATGTTAGTGACATCCTTTTTTATTATTTAGTGATTTGTAGGCTTGCTGACGCGAGGTACAATTTACTTATTCGTGCATAGGCATTACTGAGTTATTAGTTGATCATTCTTACTTCATAGTTTGAGGTGTGTTAGCATTGTCTATATTGTTAGCATTCTGAGGATTGTGGGATTAAACAACTTTGACGGGAATTTGATCTGTTCTAACACTTCACTATAAGTTTGATTGTTTGGGTTTAATTGAGTGGTTATCGGGATTTCTAGGACGTGTCTATAGTTCTAGGGTTTTGATTCTATCATATGATTAGGTATCTGTTTTAGGTAAAAATTATTAAGACTAATTTTGTGACCAAATTTAGTATGTAAGGTAGTGTGCTTGATCAAAATATGAAATAACGAACGTGAATGTAAAGGTTGACACGATGATATACGATGAAAGCCCTTAATTCTTGAGGATCGCTGGCATAAAACCTCGGGAAGTGACTGAAAGTCACTTACCTCCTGAACTTTTATTAAAACTTGAATACGAGTACAATGACTGCAGTAAATGATCAAGATCTATGTGTTACAGAGTGGTTTGTGTAACGAACCAAAATCCGGGTCTCGTTATAAATGAATAAATATTTCTAAATAAATATTATGGGAAAATAATATTTTAGAAATAAGTTGAAACAAGCGGGTTTCAAGTTAGTAACGGGGTTATACTAGTTTTTAACTAGTTTTGGAAAGATATGGGTGAAATTGAAAGTTGAGGGACTAAAGGTGTAAAGTGGCCAAAATCTGCTATTTGACTTGGTGAAAGTCAAAATTGAGTCTCATTTGGTGTTTAGGTCGTTCAAGAGCAAAGGAGAAAAAGAGGAAACGGGTTTGGAGCTTGAATCTTGCATTTGAAGCTCGGAATGAGGAGGTTTTGGCTCACACAACACTTTCCTAACATCAAGTAAGTGTTAATCATCCTTTTGATCTCACTTTAGATGTGTTCTTGATGGGTTTTGAAAGAAAACCGAAATTTTGTATGCATGTGATGAAATGGTGTTAGATTATTGATAATCTAGCTAAACTAAAGGTAAAGAGTAGTGATTAACATCCTAGAACCCTTTGATTATGATTTTGAAAAGTTAGGGTTCATATGGTGGAAATTGGGGGTGTTTGGATCATGATGATAAATGGCGAATTAATGAAGATTAAGTGTTTTTAAGATGTTAGACACTTGAGCAAACACCAAATTAACTTAATAATAATTTTTGAAAGAAGAATTAGTGTTAAGATTAAGTTAATGAAACTCAAGTAGGTGAGTTTGTGGTGAAAGAGGGTGTTTGGCTATGAGGATAACCCAAACGGGTCAATTTGGGTTGGAATTGGGAAATTGGGTTGTGAACTCAATTGTAATGAAATGTTGGTATATGTTAGATTACTAAACTAGGCGAATGTGTTTAGGTAATCAAATTGCAAGCTTGAGAACGGTGCGGGATCTTCTAACCCGAAAGGTAAGTGCCTATGCACTTACTTAGTATTGATGATAAATGGTGAATTTTGTGAATTATGTGTTATGTGATTGTGTACATACTTGTGATATGATAAATTGTGAATGATTTAGTATGTACAATGAATGAATGTAATTATAGTGTTAAGCTATAATGGAAATGGATCATGTGTTGATCATAAATGAAACGGGGATAAATGAGTTTTATGCAAGATTGTATGCATAATGTGTAAAGTTGCATAATTTGTTATGTGGTATGAATGAGCATGAAATTGTATGCAAAATTGAAGGAATGTAGTTATAGTATTTATACTATAATGGATATGTCGATATGGAGTTATGGTCTATGAACCATAATGGATAGAATGGATATGGAGTTATGGTCTATGAACCATAATGGATAGAATGGATATGGAGTTATGGTCTATGAACCATAATGGATAGAATGGATACGGAGTTATGGTCTATGAACCATAATGGATAGAATGAATATGGAGTTATGGTCCAAGTACCATAATGGATAGAATGGTTATGGAGTATAATCTCGTATCCTAAATGGATATGAAGTTATGGCCTACGTGCCATAATGGAAATGGAAATGTGGTAATGAAATGATGAAAGAAACTTGTATGTGAAAAGTATGTGTATGAAAACCTTAATTGACCAAATGGGTGCAAACGGGTCAAATGGGTGAATTATGATCTAGTGTTATGATGGAAATGAGATTGTGGCCAATGTGCCATAATGGAAAAGGAAATGTGTTAATATGAATGATAAATGAAAAGAATGAAACTTGTAGGTGAAATACAAGTGTTATGTAGCCAAATGTTAAAATTTGGTGGAAACGGGTCAAATGGGGGAATGGGTGGAAACAAGTAGAATTTACTTGTTTGTTATGTTTTATCTTCATTACTAATGGTGATATGTTTATGTGGTGATGTAGGGAAAGCTCCGAAGTAGGTCAAGGTCAAGTCCAGGGCGTGAAGGGTTCTCGTATGCATTTTGGTGATTTTTGGAATTTATTAGAAATCCGTTTTCGGATGTGTAAATTGGTACTTAAATTTTATAAGTTGATGTTTTAAAGCTGGTCATATGTGTTTTTGGTCACAACCCATGTGTTGGGAGGTTTTGGTTTATGGTGGTAATGAAAAAGTGGAAAAAAATGGCTAAGTGTTGAAATCTGCAGATGCCCAAAACTTTCTGTGAAAGGTGGTCCCTCGCGGTACGCGAAGATCCAGGGGGGATCCTCTCGCGGTACGCGAGAGACCTGGGTTCCGGGCGTGTTTTTGGGACTCCCTCGCGGTACGCAAGGGAGGTGGTCATTTAGTCTCGCGGTACGCGAGGGTAAAAAAAAAATAAAAAAAAAAAAAAAAAAATTTTCTGGGATTTGTTTTAAGCTTCCGCGTGTTTTAGGAACGGTGTGTTATAAATTGGTATCAGAGCAATGGTTTGAGGGAATTAGTGCGCGAGGCACTAAACTCAAACCGGATGCTCTTGATATGGGGAAATTGATACGAGAATCCATGGAGGACTTGACTAAGACTCGGAGCTTTCGGAATTGAAAGGTTAGTAATGTTATGATTAATGTTGTCACATATGGTGTATATGTATATGGACGATTGAATGACAATGTGTTATGTGTGCCGAAACTTGTTTTATGATTTGTTATATGAATATGATAATTGCAATTGGGCATAACGTGTTATTAAACATGTCTGGCCAATATGTTTAATAAGACGGGATGTGCAAGGGTCTTTATGATAACCATATGACAATGAACATTTGCAAGGATTAGGTGAAGGTGATTATATGTGTATGTATGTTTATGAATGATTAAAAGGGGGTAATACATATACGCATAGATAAGATTTAGTGCCTTAACAAGTGGGTAGATTAAAGACCTATAAGTAGGTAGAATATCTATAACTTAGTTAAAATTTGGTCGGGGAGACTAAGGGGCACATGTGTAAGTAGAAGAAATGGTGGATGGAAGTCATCTTAAGGACTCAGGTATGTTAGAGTCTAGACGTGTATCACCTCATGGGTGGTGAGGAACATGGAATGTGTTGGGAGAAATAGAATGCATCAATCTAGTGGAGGATGGCTAGAGCTTTCTATCATGTTATTTCGATCTTCCTTCGAGGAAAATAGGGATCCTTGAGGCTATCCTTGGGAGGAACCGTATGAAGCCTTGAGAGCGGAAAGTATAACAGTTGGCGAACCGAAGTGGAAGGAAAACTTTGTTTTCATAAGTGGTTCGTGGTGTGCGAACCAAAGGAGTTAAAGAGTGAGAATTAATCATTGATTAATCAGCAATGAATCACAATAATGGTATCGGCTTTGAAGCAATCCATTATGATTGAAAGAAGGTGCATTACTCGCGATGAGTCGAATTCGGGCCGTGGCGGAGAATTGGTGGATTTTGATCCGATGATTGTAAAAGAGGTGTTGGGTTACTTAGTAACCATATCATTGTCAAGTATGATAAATGGGTGACGTGTTAATCTGTTCTCATTAGAGACAATGAAACACGAGGTATACGAACTGGTGTGTACACATGGCTTGTGCCATTGACATCAGCCGGGGATATAAAGGGATACTTAGTATTCCAGTAGAGAAAGAGGATTTGATAAGAGTCATTGCACCTGTGTGCTTTGTTTTAAAGCACATAAAATTTTCGGTGGAAAAAAAAAGGAAAATGGAAGAGTGCGTTTTGGCACTGACAGTCGGTGATAGGATAAAACTGACTAAAGGTCTCACGGTTTGTGGACTTTATGGTCAAGAGGTAAATGATAAAATGTACATAGGTGGAATGTGTACATAAATGGTGGATGAAGTCTTAGAACTTCATAAATGATGTTGGAAGTCTTTTGGACTTCACAAACGGTGTTTGAAAGTGAAGTCTTCGAACCTCAAAGGTGGATTCGGTGATTGAGATCCTTAAATCTCAAAGGATGACTTACGATTAAGTCAATGGAAATTCTTAGGATGTTTGGATCGCAGATAGGAATCTTCCTCCCAGTGTTGTAAAAGAGGATTCAAGTAAGGAAGTTGTCGTATCCTTACTTGAGGAGGTTGCATGCTTTATCGGTTAAGAATTGATGAGCTGAAGACTCGAGCTTCAAGGGGTATTATGTTTGGGTGTTGGGATCCTCGAATCCCAAGAGGTATGAACTTGAGACCTTGAGTCTCAATGGGTGGATTGGTGATATAGCTTTGAAATTTCCATTTAAGAGGTGAGTGACGTGGGGTTAGAACTTGGATTTCCTTAGTTGTCAAACGTGTTGACTACTCATATAAAGTGGTTCAAAAATCCAAGTATCCCATGGTTAGGAGTGTTGAAATTCAAGTGGAAACTTGTCATTATAAAAGTTTTCCTTTGAAATGTGGTGATTCGGGTTTGAGATCATGGGAGGATAAGTCTACGTCTCGTTGGGTTGTCCAACATAGGGGCTTTTTTTTTTTGGTGAGTAGATTAATGTTTGGAACTGTTGTTATTTTCATATGGTGAAGATGAGATAAATGATAAACATTTCGTCTAAATGAAACAGTGACTATCTTAGATAGTGGGCGAACTAATTGATGCAAAAGTAGACAACTGCGTATCACTGTCGAATAAACCATTAAAGACGGAGATAACCTTGGGGGAGTAACGAGGGCAGATAGAGTTACCACATTAAAGTGAAGTCATTCTTGATGACGATATCATCATCCCTTATTGACGAAATTCGAGAGGCTAAAGTGTTAGCTTTTGAGGGTGATTTGAAGACGGAACGGGTGGTTCTTATGTTGACAAGCTTGGGGAAAATAATTCGGGGTTAAAGACATGCTTTGATAGGATTTGGATTCCTAGGTTGTCAAGTGTTTTGACAACTATTTTATATGAAGCGCATAGATCCAAACATTCTATCCATCCGGGGGGCCACAAAGATGTTTTATGATTTGAGGTGTCATTTTTGGTGGCCGGGTATGAGGCGTGATGTTGTTAAGAATGTTGAGAGGTGTCTCACATGCTTAAGGGTGAAGGCGGAGCACCAAAAGCCGTATGGAAAGCTTCAACCGCTTGAAATACCGCTTTGGAAATGGGAGAATATAGCTATGGATTTGATCACTAAACTACCAAAGACCCGAAAGGGTTATGATGCGATATGGGTAGTAGTGGATCGGTTGACGAAGAGTGCATATTTCCTACCTATAAAGGAAACATACTCTTCGGATAGATTGGCGGAAATGTATGTGAAGGAAATTGTGTCACGTCATAGTGTGCCGGTGTCGATTATATCGGATCATGATACGAGATTTACTTCTCGATTTTGGAAGAAATTCCATGAGGATATGGGGACTAGATTGAATCTTAGCACCGCTTATCATCCACAAACGGATGGTCAAAGCGAGCGAACGATTCAAACGCTCGAGGATTATGATGCGAGCGTGTGCTCTGGATTTTTGGGGAAAGTTGGGACGATCATTTACCGTTGGCAGGAATTTTCTTATAACAATAGCTACCGTTCTAGTTTTGGTATGCCGCCTTTCGAGGCGTTGTATGGGAGAAAGTGTCGAACACTCGTGTGTTGGGGTGAAATTGGTCAACGGGAACTTGGTAATGTCGAGGCGGTCAAGGAAACTAATGATAGTATTGACCAAATTAGAGCACGCTTGAAAACGGCTCAAGATCGCCAAAAGTCCTATGCGGATAATAGGAGGCGGGCGATTGAGTTCCAAGTGGGGGACGTTGTGCTTTTGAAAGTCTCTTCTTGGAAATGGGTGATACGGTTTAGGAAACGGGGAAGTTAAGCCCACGTTTCGTCGGACCGTTTAAGATGATAGTAAGGGTGGGTGCGGTAGCTTATGTTTGGAGCTACCGGAGGGACTAAGCAGACTTTATAGCACGTTTCATGTGTCTCATTTGCGAAAATGTTTGACGGATGAATCTACTTTTGTCCCATTGGAGGATATTGAATTGGATGATAAGTTGATTTATGTTGGGGAAACGGTGGCAATCTTGGATAGAAAGGTGATGCGTGTACGCATTAAAGAGATTAGCCAAGTTTTGGCAAGGTGGAAACGTAAGAAGGGAGCGGAAATGACTTGGGAAACCGAGGAGGAAATGCCCAAATATTATCCGAACCTTTTTATGTGAAGTCGGGTTTCGGGGACGAAACCCAAATAAGGGGAGGTGATTTGTAACGAACCAAAATCCGGGTCTCGTTATAAATGAATAAATATTTCTAAATAAATATTATGGGAAAATAATATTTTAGAAATAAGTTGAAACAAGCGGGTTTCAAGTTAGTAACGAGGTTATACTAGTTTTTAACTAGTTTTGGAAAGATATGGGTGAAATTGAAAGTTGAGGGACTAAAGGTGTAAAGTGGCCAAAATCTGCTATTTGACTTGGTGAAAGTCAAAATTGAGTCTCATTTGGTGTTTAGGTCGTTCAAGAGCAAAGGAGAAAAAGAGGAAACGGGTTTGGAGCTTGAATCTTGCATTTGAAGCTCGGAATGAGGAGGTTTTGGCTCACACAACACTTTCCTAACATCAAGTAAGTGTTAATCATCCTTTTGATCTCACTTTAGATGTGTTCTTGATGGGTTTTGAAAGAAAACCGAAATTTTGTATGCATGTGATGAAATGGTGTTAGATTATTGATAATCTAGCTAAACTAAAGGTAAAGAGTAGTGATTAACATCCTAGAACCCTTTGATTATGATTTTGAAAAGTTAGGGTTCATATGGTGGAAATTGGGGGTGTTTGGATCATGATGATAAATGGCGAATTAATGAAGATTAAGTGTTTTTAAGATGTTAGACACTTGAGCAAACACCAAATTAACTTAATAATAATTTTTGAAAGAAGAATTAGTGTTAAGATTAAGTTAATGAAACTCAAGTAGGTGAGTTTGTGGTGAAAGAGGGTGTTTGGCTATGAGGATAACCCAAACGGGTCAATTTGGGTTGGAATTGGGAAATTGGGTTGTGAACTCAATTGTAATGAAATGTTGGTATATGTTAGATTACTAAACTAGGCGAATGTGTTTAGGTAATCAAATTGCAAGCTTGAGAACGGTGCGGGATCTTCTAACCCGAAAGGTAAGTGCCTATGCACTTACTTAGTATTGATGATAAATGGTGAATTTTGTGAATTATGTGTTATGTGATTGTGTACATACTTGTGATATGATAAATTGTGAATGATTTAGTATGTACAATGAATGAATGTAATTATAGTGTTAAGCTATAATGGAAATGGATCATGTGTTGATCATAAATGAAACGGGGATAAATGAGTTTTATGCAAGATTGTATGCATAATGTGTAAAGTTGCATAATTTGTTATGTGGTATGAATGAGCATGAAATTGTATGCAAAATTGAAGGAATGTAGTTATAGTATTTATACTATAATGGATATGTCGATATGGAGTTATGGTCTATGAACCATAATGGATAGAATGGATATGGAGTTATGGTCTATGAACCATAATGGATAGAATGGATATGGAGTTATGGTCTATGAACCATAATGGATAGAATGGATACGGAGTTATGGTCTATGAACCATAATGGATAGAATGAATATGGAGTTATGGTCCAAGTACCATAATGGATAGAATGGTTATGGAGTATAATCTCGTATCCTAAATGGATATGAAGTTATGGCCTACGTGCCATAATGGAAATGGAAATGTGGTAATGAAATGATGAAAGAAACTTGTATGTGAAAAGTATGTGTATGAAAACCTTAATTGACCAAATGGGTGCAAACGGGTCAAATGGGTCAAATGGGTGAATTATGATCTAGTGTTATGATGGAAATGAGATTGTGGCCAATGTGCCATAATGGAAAAGGAAATGTGTTAATATGAATGATAAATGAAAAGAATGAAACTTGTAGGTGAAATACAAGTGTTATGTAGCCAAATGTTAAAATTTGGTGGAAACGGGTCAAATGGGGGAATGGGTGGAAACAAGTAGAATTTACTTGTTTGTTATGTTTTATCTTCATTACTAATGGTGATATGTTTATGTGGTGATGTAGGGAAAGCTCCGAAGTAGGTCAAGGTCAAGTCCAGGGCGTGAAGGGTTCTCGTATGCATTTTGGTGATTTTTGGAATTTATTAGAAATCCGTTTTCGGATGTGTAAATTGGTACTTAAATTTTATAAGTTGATGTTTTAAAGCTGGTCATATGTGTTTTTGGTCACAACCCATGTGTTGGGAGGTTTTGGTTTATGGTGGTAATGAAAAAGTGGAAAAAAATGGCTAAGTGTTGAAATCTGCAGATGCCCAAAACTTTCTGTGAAAGGTGGTCCCTCGCGGTACGCGAAGATCCAGGGGGGATCCTCTCGCGGTACGCGAGAGACCTGGGTTCCGGGCGTGTTTTTGGGACTCCCTCGCGGTACGCAAGGGAGGTGGTCATTTAGTCTCGCGGTACGCGAGGGTAAAAAAAAAAAAAAAAAAAAAAAAAAAAAAATTTTCTGGGATTTGTTTTAAGCTTCCGCGTGTTTTAGGAACGGTGTGTTATAGTTTGCGAGTGTATTGTGTTGTGAAGTGCGTATTGTTGTGTGTTCTAATCGATCTTACAGCTGATTAAATACAAAAAATAACTTAACAAACTATCAGTGAATCCCGGAGTCTAACAAGTCTTTCAATAAGACCGTTTGAAGCTTCTCCATGCATGTTCCGCACGTTTTCTCTAACTTTTTGACCAATTCTTCAGGGATGAGTGGATTAACACATTTTACTTGCGAGCATAAATCGAGATAGGGAACAAATAACTGTTAGTAATATTAATTGTCAGGATACCGAAGTCACCAGAGATCTTGGATTTCGGATCACACTAAACTCAGGATCCTTAATGTAAAAACTAACCCCTAACAGTATCTTTGACGAGAGTCTTATCTAGTTTATTTATAAGTAGTTTCATAAGTATAAGTCATTACAAGGTTAAGAGGATTCAACACCTAGGTGATACTTTCCTTGTAAGGCCCCAAAACCGGGAACCCTACTTATTGGCACACACGCAAGCTAAGTAATCATAGACATCAAATAAACTCAAATCATTGCAGCGGAAATCAAATAGTCAAACAAATGGTCAATGACCCGACCCAAACATAATCCAAACCAAGTTGTAATATTCAAACGTCTTAACAAACGACTAAAATAAATAAATGTCAACACAAGGCAAGCGGTAACCAAACGCCATCCAGAATCCGCCAGCTCACATCTTCACTTTACCTGAAATACACGTTTAAAACGTCAGCTACGCTGAGTGAGTTCTATAATAATTTTATTAGGGATAATCAATCCCAAAACCGTTATAAAATGGTTTAGATCTCAAAAGTATTAACTCATAAATAATTTATATCAAAATGATTGTTTATAATCAACGACACACGATTTAATCCCGCGCTTTATCCGAAGATACCGGCAAACACAGTCACCCGCCTACACTGTCGTCAGACACAAATAACCCGTTGACTAGCGTCAACACAATATCAAGCTTACGCTTAATCACCCGTCACGTCAAGAAAGTACGTGACACACTCTCATGCACAACATGTAAACACAATTATTATAAATTCTAACCGCACAACACGTCTACACATATATTTATCAACTACACCCTACGCATGTATTCTTGCCCAAAACATTAACACGTTTAAAAGTGGGCGATAGAAACTCACCTTTGCTTGACACGTCTCGATCCGTAGAACTCGCTAACTTCTCGTGCTCGCCTATCGACTTTGTACCTAACAATATACACAAAATGCGAGTCAATACGTGACCCGATGACAACTCTTCCCCAACACGACTACACCCGACGCCACGCATGCCCGCATGCAAGTGCATGGCATTATGCATTACGTGAACTCCCGTCCGCGTTTCCGAAGCCCTACACAAATCCGGCTCCACCCGGTTTCTCGAACTCGCCGAACACCACCATTGTCACTCCGGTTTCCACCTCCGGTCACCGCTACACACCGGAGTGCCTTCCCCGCTCGTCCCCCGCCATGCCCGGTTCCGCATCCTCGCGGTCCGGTCTCTGGGACTGCTGCCATGATCCGACAAAACCCCCCCGCAGCCCGTCGCCGCCGCTGCTGAGGCGTCGCAGCCCGTCACAGCCGTCGTGGCCACCTCCGTGCGCCTCCCCGTTTTTGGCCAGCCCCCTGTCCTTCAGATTCCATCACTAAACATATTAGCCCCCCCCCCCCCCGGGGTCTTCGACCGAACCTTACACACCCGCAAACGGGTCTCACGCACTCGACAATCGAAATATGAGATGGTTAACAAGATTATACCTTTAAACTCGGATGACTCGTGCGAATCGAATCACCAAAGCAATCGCCTCCTTCCTACTCGCGTCTCCTTCGAAACCCTAAAAGCATAAAAACGATTATGGGATCATGAATATACCTTGATTTGGTCAAGAACACGACAAACGACCTTCTCCCCCTCTCCTTCTCTTCTCGGCAGCCGCAAACAAGAAATGGGGACCCCCCATGCGTAACACCCTAAAGGTGTTGTTCCCGGACTGGGCTCGGCTCCCACGCGCTACCGGCTCTCTATTCGGGCTTGGCTCGTCTCGAATCTTTTATAAAACACACCCTCAAGTCTCAATAATTATACAATAACCCCCATCTAATTATTTATATAAACGATAACGTACTACACCCGTTAAGTCTTCTATACCCGGGAACAATTATATACAATAATTACAAACCCATTTTCTAAACGAGAAACCGGGATGTTACATTCCTCATATTACCTTTTCTCCTAAGTCTTTGAATTCGTTGTTTAATCTACTATTGTTTTCTTTAGTCTTTAGTTCTCATCATTAGTTCCGCATACATCCTTTTTCATCGATAAAAATATTGTTAGACGATTTAGTATTAGGAGTTATTGTGTGCATGGATTGATACTCGGTACCTATCAATATTATATTACATTTGGATAAGTATACCTGCCTATTGTGTGTAGTTTAGTTCATTAGTGATTACTTTTTTTAAACTTAATTTGTGTAACTGTTTTTGATAAAAATTAATATTACTATTTACACACACCATTCCACATCAAACGTACACGATTCAATGGGTTGGGCGACAAGTAAAGACTCAAGTAGGGACCCGATGCTAAACTTATATAATATTTTGAGAAGCGAAAATAGTAATCGGGCTCGAGGTAGCACCACAATCAGCGAGCTCGGGAGGTATATTGGAACAGATTTTTTATCCACTATGCGGCTCGAAGAGTTTTCAAACTTTGATATTTTGGCTTCGTGAAAAGAAATGGAATCCCACTCGTGATCTTCTAACTGTCCAAGCTTCTATGTTAGCTTCATAATTCGTTTTTTTTCCTCTTAGTGGTAACGTTTTATCTATCTGAATAGGGGTGTAAACGAGCCGAGTCGAGCCTGAGCCTGACCATACATTTCATATCAATTTTGGAGCCACAAATTGGTCCATTAGACATATGTAGTCAATCTTTGTTATTGGAAGTTATGGTTCAATATATGTGGTGCAGCTACACCGCTTTGCATCTTCTTGTTGTGACTATGAAGTTAGACCCTTTGACAACGCCGAAACTTATACATATTTAAAATTCTTATTACTATTGTTTGAGTGCTTGTAATATTACTTAAAGTTATGTCATGATATTTGGAGTTTGAATTTATAGCCAATGTAGTTTGTAGGTCATAATATTGAGAGCTCAAATTTAAAACCATTGTAGTCTTTACATCGTAATCTTGGGAGTTTGAATGTTTTGCTACAATTTAATGTAAATTTATTACCTGACATGTTCTAACACGATCTATTTTGATTCCTACTAACGAAAAATCATGAATCCGTCGTCAGTTTTCACATCGATGTATTATTATATGCCTTTTAAATATTTTATAAGTAAAGTGGATTTCATATTTCCAAGCTTACATATCCATTTTATGCTTCGGAAACATATCAAAGCAGACATCATTTTCATTATTAATTTAGAGATATGAACTTTTTGGTTTATGAATCTTGTGTTACTTATGTCACATTTTAAGTTATTTATTATTTTTCACATGATTAACCTATTAGATATAAATGTAACATGGTTTTCTTGTTCAATCAAGTAAGAACTTCATTTAAATTGGCTATAACCAATTGTATTCTACATAAACGTATGACACGTTGGTTAAGTTACAAATTCGTTACACGTTGACGTTTGACATATGTGACTCGTCTTTTTTCAACATATTTTATTTTACGAGTCTCACTCGTTAGAGATAGAATAGAACTCAATTCAACTTAATCATAACCGAGGAGCTGGGTAACATATGGAGATGAATTTTGATCAAAACCGATACCTTTTTCTTATATGCCGAAAGGTGAGGGGTTCATGTTCTCGGTTCTATTGGCTTAAAATTATAGATATAGTCCATTATTGAAATTATTTATGTAAATGGTTCATATTTTAACAATGTGTCGTCCATATAAAATTATAAACATACCCTCGTCTTCTTCCCTATGAATTTGCTTCAAACACTTAATTACTACAAACAATACCAATGTTTCTTAATTAGTTTCATTGTACGTTAAGAGACCCCGTTAAGCAATTGAGATTTAGCAAATGACGATCTTTTTCATTCTTAATTTCAATTTTTAATAGATCAAGTTATCGAGGACCAATAACATATTAAGATCAGAGATGAAAAATATTATGTTAAAAAAAGTTCCATTGCCGGGAATCGAACCCGGGTCTCCTGGGTGAAAGCCAGATATCCTAACCGCTGGACGACAATGGAATTCTGTTATGACACTCCGACGTTAACTATATAACTTACGATACGTAAGTTGTTTACAAAGCAAATATAAAATAATAATAGCTCGAATATTTCATCACTCATAAAAGATGGCGTTTTATTTTATTTTGAAATATGCAATATTGGTTTCAAGTATAAAATTGGAAAATGTAAGGCTCGATAGTTTGGTCACGAGCTAGCAGCCGAACATAAAAAAGCCATGTGGTTTTCAACGAACCAAGTAAAAACTACAAACAAATGCTTGTATATTCCTTTGCTGGCAGAAGACCAGACTGACCACTTTAATCACTGAAGTTAAAGATGATAATGGGTCGGTTATGAGAAGGGTATTGGTAATTTCAGTCCTATATCTGATCATAAAATTATGTCTCATACCCGTCGAGTATGCGGGTATACCCGTGGGTTACGGATACTAGTTTATGATATTATATGGTTAAAAGTTATCCATTGGGATGCCCGTTACTCGAAACTCGATGTTAAATTCACATCAACAACCGATTTGAAACAATGAATACTCAACTACACTTTTATACTTTTAATAGTTTCAAGTTTTTAACTACTTTAACATGATATTTATCGTGTATTTTTACATTATATAATATTTTAATATATTTGGGTGTAATTAATCATTTACCACACATTCCATGTTCTAGCTATCTTCTATCATTTTTCATATCGTGGTGTACTTGTTTCACCTATTGATGCACTTACTTAACTCACTTGACTGGGTATCAGCTATTGACCCCTACTTGGCATACTCACTGGTCCCCAAACATCCGAGTTTAAGTCTACATACTATACACTACTACCTAATTCTCTTAAACTCATACTCTGATACCAATATTTCATACCTCAAAACCAGGACATGTGACTTTATTGGAATTACCCAATAAACCATTGTCCCAAGTCAAACACACATCGGAAGTCTTAATAAGAAAATAAGTCTTCACCAAATGTCAAGTCGATCCAAGCCCACGGTCACACGTGACTCTTGTCTTTACTAGCTAAGGCTTCATACTTCCCTGGAATACATTTTTAAATAAGTTAACTTACGCTGGTGAGTTTAAAGTATACATTTCAAAACACACTTTTAAAACACATGTCATTACAAGTTTCCTACACAATCATGTTCACACATGTCACTCCACTGACCATCACATTTCGAATACCACACGTATTCTGTAGACACACCGCACACTCATTAGGCCCAACTAAGTGCCCAAATGCCATACATACAAGGAAACATGCACACATACACACAACACAAGTAATAGACATGACCAACTAACAAAAACACAAATTATAAACTGATAAAAACTTATGCAAGTATTAATTACCACAGTCAACTACATGATATCAACTCAAAAACTCTAGCAAATATTCCAGCCTAACACACATTTAAAAGGGGCACATGGAACTCACTTGAACACGTTGCACTGCTAAGACCATTAATCTTAGTACTCTACTTTCCAAAAGACAAATACACATGTAACAATAATGTTTCACACTACGATATAGTCTGTCACGTAACACTAGGATCATAAGACTTGTTCCCACAACCAAACCACTGGATTGCAACTCGACACCGATCAATTTACTTCCCAAACGTTTGTTTAATTTTATAAAAATAGTTATAAAATTTTAAAAACTTTGTTTACATCTCATTGTTAAATCTAGAACCATGTTGGGCTACAATCACGTTAATTTAGGGATTCGGTTTGACTCGACACTGTCATATAAACCGACTAAGATGGTTCAGCTCATATTAGTGTCTCCTTTTGTGTTCAGCTAATAAGGCCATTAATTTAACCTGTCAAAACCACGTCACTCGACAAGACTGAACCACCATCGTCGTCCTCCGGTAGCAATCACGTGTTGCGATCCGTCGCCGTTATGGTACCCTATCTGCTGGTCAATCACCACTCACCTACCGTCGTCAACTGAAGTTTGGCTTGCTGGCATCATGACAATGTCGACAACCGCTACCAGTATCGTTACTGCTTGAATCATCGAGAGACACAGACACAAACATTGTCGGGTTTCGTCTCCTCAGCCCACGCGTACCGTGGATTACCATTGAATGATCACACCATCGCCTCCATTACCGACCCTACTCCATCCGATCACTACCTAACTGACATCACTATGTCGCGGCTGATCATCAGCCACCATCGGTTGCCGCTAAGCGGCTGTCGCCTCTCCCCCCATCTCGGCACCACACACACATAATTGAAATCCAACCAATGACTGAATCCCAATAATCGAAACAATCAAGAAATCAAAATGAGTACCTTAGCGAACCCGCAACGAATCTTCACTTGAAGCTCTCTGATCGCCTCTCATGGAAACTCCATAACACAAATGATTTTGTGAGGCTGCTAGTGTTTCTCATTTCATTGCTTCCTCTTCAAGTTTCACATTATTATGGTTCGCACCCTCTCACTTTACACCCACACAGTTAAACGCTTTACAAGTTTAATCCAAAACTGTTGGTGTTACAAGTGGTAAGAGTTTCCATCATATATGACATGGGATTCTATCCAAAGTTGTTACACATTCTCTATGAAACCTTTCAACAATTCGTATTTACATACGCAAGATGCCATACAAATTGCCTTTAAATTCAAAAATCAAATGATACAGAAAACTTGAATCAATCTTTATAGATTAAATATAAACTACCAATCGGAGGATATAATACTCTTTAAGTTTTTATGAAAGCAATGCACAAATGTTTATATGTTATGAAAGTTTCCGACAACAAGAAGAATTTTTCATTCCTTCTTAAGTCATACCTCGTAAAACCATTTGAGCTATTCATCATAACTCGAGATCTTGGTACTCATTTAAGCTCAAAATTAACAGAAGAAATAAAGACACTAGGCTTGCTGTAGGTTTAAAAAAATTGAGTTTCTTGGAATGGTCTCAAATATCAAACTTTTAACTTAGAAGGTATTTATATCGGTGATTAAGTTGTATTTGCTGGAGGCTTAAAAAAAGTTAGTAGTCAAATAAAAAGAAAAAAATCAAAAAGAATACGACGCACTAGGTGGGAGTGGATGGCGGGTACACCTCCGCAAGGGTGACGGGTAGGGGCGGGTAGAGGAGCACGGGTAGAGGTACCGGGTATCTAAAGCCGCTGAAAGGAGATAAAATTTGACCGTTGAACGGCTAAAAGAGCCGTTGAGTAGGCAAGCTAGAGTGAGCTGTCGTAGTGAGTGAAGGCATCGCGGTTGGGGTTGGTGACGGAGACGAACTGGAAGAAGGTGAAGTGACAGTGCCGTTAGAGATCGAGAACGGAGTCGACGGGGATCTTAGGGTTTTTTGGTTTGAGGTTCGTACATGGTGTCAATCTAACCGATTTTTGTGAACCCGTGTGAGTGAAGAAGGGGGTTTTGGAATTACTTATTGAAACTACTTATTAACTTATTAATTTTTGTAAGTTAAAAAGGTGTTTGGTGAAGGTGACTTTTGCTACTGCTTTTAACTTTTTAAAGGAGGAAAAGAAGTTTTTGAGAAGTTAAGGGGAACTTACTTTTCAAATTTCCTTATAACTTTTTACAAAAGTTAATAAAGAGCTTAAAATAAGTAATCCCAAACATGCCCGAAGAAGGAGATCACAAATGATAAAATGAGAAAAATTATTGAGAAAGTGGGGAAGACTTTTTGTCTTCATCCCTTTTATTATCTTTTCATTTCTATTTTATTATAATTTACAAATATTTTTATATATATTTGATTAAGAATTTAAGATTCACATTTATTAAATTGTTTTATAAATAATTTTTTTTTACAGAATATGTAATGGATGAGTATTGAAATACCATTTTTTTTATTAATTACTTTTTGTATTGTCTTTTTATTTATTGTTATGTATTTTTAATTAATTAATTAAATTTTTAGTTATTTAATTTGATTATTAATTTGTTTTAATTTAAAAATAAATAAAAAAAGAGTTATTTACATATTTCCCCTTCTTAAGCCTGTTAATAACATATATACCCAATCATAAAAATCAATTACATATTTACTCAATCCTTATACAATTACCTATTTATCCTCTTATGTTTTAAAACCTAATAATGATATATTTAGGAAGAGATATATGTAAATATTATTTTAATTGGTTCATTAAGGGTAAAATAGTAATTCAATAAATTATTTTAAATGAATTGGGTAAATATGTAATATATATGTTTTAGGAAGGGGAAATATGTAATTAAAATTAGGGATTGAGTAAATATGTAATAAATGAAGTTAGAAAGGGGATATATGTAAATGACCCATAAAAAAGAGTGTTGAATAGTACCACTCTCGTTATAAAGATTACTTTAAGATGACATATTTTAATTGGTTTAATTTGATAGGGTAGTTTTGGTTGGAGGATACACTCTACCCAAACACCCCAAGTTTCACAACCCAGATATTTTCATCTTTCCCGCCAGATTCAATTGCAAAGGATCGACGAGTTTACTTGTGCTCTCTATTGATAGTTTCCTTCCGCTGCTGAGACCTCGAAAATCGCGATGGTATGTTTATCTGATTCGTGTTGATTTTATTTTCTAGAGTACATAGCGAATCATTGAAGATTAACCATTTTTCGTCAGATTTGTGCGAAATAATTTGATGCACAATAATCTATTTGTTTCATTGCTGAATACTTCAAATCGCATAGAATACGCAGCTAATTTTGTTTTGTTTCTATTTCCCGAAGTATATCGTGAGTGTGTTGAATAATTAATCGTTGTTTAGGTTATATGTGTGCAAAAAAAAATACGCACATAATAGTCTATTAATTTCACTGAATTTTCAAATTGCAATGGAATCTATAGTTATTTGGTGATAAATTGAAGTTCCGAAGAACATCGTGAATGAATTGTGCAATTAATCTGTTTTGTTAGTTTGTTGCGAGAGATTTACTTACAAACACACATTTTAGTTGTAACAAGCTGTTCATATTTTCGATTCATATGTTGCTGAGGAAGTTTCGTAACTAGACAGTGATATTTCTCGAATTTCTGATATGTGAGAGTGCTGTGTTAATTTAGCATCGTGTAGATGGATTGACAGTTTCATTTCATGCCCTAGATTGCATCAATTGATAACTTGCAGAAATTCATATGGTTAGTTTGTGTGCGTGGCCATGGTCAAATCCATCCATCTATTTTTGTTTGATTTATATTTGTTTCAATGGACATGATGAAAATAGGGGTATGACTTAAGAAGGATTTACAGGAATGTGCAAATGCCAGTGGGTGATTTTTAATTAATAAGTTCAGAGTGATGGAAAGAGTACTTCATAGACTGAAAATTAAGCTACAGTTAAATGGTCTAATTTGGTAAACCAAAGCACCAAGGCCATGTTGATTGTTGAATACAGTAGCCACAAAGTTCCTCTGATTTGTTTCTCAGATGTGTGTGGTTGTAAATCATTTATCTAATTTGTGGATTTTAGAATTACATTAATATGCTAATGTTGCTGCTGATGAGATTACTACCACTATTACTAAGATTATCTCTTAATGATCTTTAAAATTTTAACGATTTTAACTGAGTTTTAACGATTCATTTCATTTTCATGGTGGCATAGTCCAAGAAAAGAGGTTTGTCACTGGAAGAGAAGCGGGAGAAGATGCTTCAAATATTTTATGACTCTCAAGATTTCTACCTTGTGAGTATATAAATATCAGTATCGGTTACAATTTACATTTCCTATTTAAGATACAATATTGCTATATTATCTGCTAAGTCTATGCATCTGAATTGCTTATTAGTATTTTTCTTTTGTATGCTACATATTTATTGATGGAAAAGCTTGATCATGAGTATTTTCATAGTTTGGTTTTGCAACTGTTGGTATCCTTGAGGCATTTAACAGTGGCACCAGATGTAACAATAATGGAATTACTTTCACCATCCTATCTCACAAATATCCTAGCACAAGCCTTAGCTTATGAAAGAAAGTAAAAGGGTTTCTTTTAAACAATTGGATGCTGTAGAAAACTATGAATCTGTCTTGGATATCAAACCGCTACCGCACTCTCAAATGCATTTTCAATATCTTCAAGTTACAAATATTCTTATATTACAAATGTTCTGTTAGGAGTGTTAGCATCAGCTGGATGCAGAGTAAGGCCTTTTCTATTGTAGGTTTGGGATTCATTGATATACTCCTAATGTTATCAAGTGCTTCAATAAAATTCTTATGTTGTGTTATTGAATTTGTCTCAACTTTAGGGTTGTTATGTTTGAAACTTATGTTAATGCATGCATTTTGTGTACAAATGTCAGCTCAAGGAACTTGAAAAGTTGGGCCCCAGAAAAGGTGTCATCAGTCAATCTGTCAAAGATGTTGTCCAAAGTCTAGTGGATGATGACCTGGTCTCAAAAGACAAGATTGGAACCTCGGTAAGACAGAATTTCTGTTTTTGCTTTGTAGAATAAGTAAGAGTTCATAAATCTATATTGATCTCAAAATATTCAGGTATACTTTTGGAGCCTCCCTAGTTGTGCTGGAAATCAGGTAAATAATCTCTTTACGAAAATTTCCACCCGTTTGACCCATTCCCCTTTAGCTTTTTTTGTAACTTTACTTGCTGAGATGAAACACAACCCATATTAACACATTTACAAGTAAATGGGTTGAAATTGATACCATGCCATAAAATCATCTTGTCATGTGTTCCATTGTTAATCCTTTTCTTGTTTTATGCATGTGTTTACATTTGACAGCTAAGAAATGTATCAAAGAAACTTGAGTCAGAGCTTGAAAGCAGCAAGAAGCGGCATATAGAGCTTGTGGAGCAATGCGAGTCCCTAAAGAAAGGCCGAGAGGATTCAGTAAGTTGGTGACTTACCTTTCTTCATTTTAAAATTATTCACTAACCCTGAATAACATATAATCAGATATATATTTTTCTTTGACTAATACTTCAATCCATAACTTCAAACATTTAACAGGATGCACGAGAAGAAGCTTTGAGTGAGCTGAAAGCCATTGAACAAAAGTATAACGAACTAAAAGTAGGTTCACATTCATTCTCTTCATCTTATAATCACTATACAACTTAAAATACATTACTGTAAATAATCTAAATTTCAGGCAGAAATGGGACAATATGCAGACAATGATCCTGCTACATTTGAAGCAATGAGTAATCAACTAACAGCCTTCTTTTCTTCTTTTTCTTAGTCATTCTATTTGGTTAATTACACCAAAATGTAACTTACTTTCACATTTTATGTAAGAAAATTTGGGTTTTACCATTGTATATAGGTAACCTTCTATAGCAGGTAAAATGGTGTTGTGGCACCAGTTTTTTGATGACGTAGGCCATGTGGCGGTGTAACATGTCACCATTTTACCTGTTTTATAAGGTTACATACGATTGTAAAAAATTGAAAGTATCTTACAATGGTAAAAAAACATTTTTTTATTAAATCTAATGACAAATGTGAAAAGTAAGTTGCATTTTGGTGTAACAAACCCTTTGTTTTTTTAATATAGTAGAACACCAGACACCTTTATTTTGAGGATTTGACTCCATAAGTCCATATATTATCTACTAGGCTACTAGCTTGTAAACACATGCTGAAATATTTATATTTGATTTCAGAGGAAGCTGCTAAGGTTGCCCATGAAGCATCTAACAGATGGACAGGTTTGAAACCTACACATTAAGATGGTGTTTTGTTTTTGCACTTAGGAATCACTGATGTTATGGGTTTGATAACATGTGTAATGGGAATGGGTATGGATTTCTTAACACAACCCTTTAGATAAGTATGGAGGATACCCGATTTTATGGGTATCAACCCCATTCCTAGAAATCCATAGCCTTAAACCAAACATACTTTAAAACAATCACCAGTACCCTCAAACCCAACACCCTCTAAGTCCTAATTCCACACCAGGTACTCCTAACTGTTACTTGCAATTAATTTGCAGACAATATCTTCACATTGCGCCAGTGGTGTTCAAACAATTTTCCTCAGGCCAAAGAACAGCTTGAACACTTGTATAATGAGGTAAATTTCTAATTTCCTTTAAAAAAACAAACTTGAAATGCTTGCCGTCCAAAATATAACTTATTTATGAATAGTTAGTGTGTCAAATATGATTATAAATTATATTATTTCAATATTAGATTAACATTTTTTTTTCGAATAAAATGATTTAGGAGGCCTTCTTATGTATTAAATACAAACTTTGAATTACTTTCTACCTGTTTGATCTATTTTCTTCTAAAATATATATATATATATTTTATTTTACTCATTTTACCAATTAATTTATCAGTATAAGTGTTTAAAATTTGCCACCTTTAGACTACAACAAATAATATCGTGTACCTTTGTTAGGAAAATTCTCAAGAGGAGATGCATCACTATGATTTTGGCTCTGAAAGAAATGCTAATTCTTACCCAAAACTACTTTTTAACAAAAAAAAAAAAAACAATAAACTAGAATTTCTGAGAAACATATCTCTCACTAGGTTCTTGCTTAACAATTAACATGTGATTTTTAGGTGGGAATAACGGACGATTTTGACTATTTAGAGTTACCAGCAGTAACACCTGTCAAGCAACTCGAAGAATAGATACTAGAAGCCACATGATAAGTACAAAACTACTCTAATTTCCTAATATCATTTTGTTAAGTATTTTTACATATAACTGGTTCTCGAAAATTGTCATTACTATAAAAATTGCATGTGTGCAGTTTTTTGAACTCATTATCTCCAAGTTTATGAAATTTCATTTCCTAATCACTTGACCAATTTAAGGGGGACTGTATATCAAGCATATGATAACACATCTTCCATACATACATGTGGTGTGCAACATGTATGCCCATGCCACTCCATGTTAACATTGTATATGTCCAAAAGAGAAAACACCCCACATGACAATGACTAAAGAACCCCTTGTATCATTGGATGTACATTTTTTACTCCCCACATGGCCATATATTGTCTGTTAAGCATACCCAAAATGCCCTCTAGTCAACTTTAGTGGATTTATTTGGTAAAAAGTTGTGACAATTTAAGATGAACAGTGTTTGCAGTGGCTTCTTGGATGCAGTCCCTATCTTAAGGAGGAATTTCTTTTAAGGGTATCTGATATACTCCCTGTTAGAGGGGCGTGAAGGGGGTGAGGGAGGGGGCGTGAGAATTCTCATGGGAGAAAGGAAAGAGCGAGGGGGCGTGGGCATTTGATTGGCTGAGGGCCGGAACACCACCCCCCTCTTGTGTGAGAGGGCGTGAGAATCTCACTCACGGGTAGTATACCGGATACCCTAAGTAATTGAAAACCAATTTTAAGAAGTGAACTGCAGAACCATCAAAACCGAATAAACATTTATATATGTTGCTTTACATGTGATATGTAAGACGGTTATGTAACTGCATAACCGCCTCTTTTTTCTCTCCCACTATATCTGGTTAGCACTATGTATAAGTGTTAGGGCGGAAAATTATAAGTCAGGAAAAAATAGGTCAGGTGAAAGAAAACAACAAATTATTTTAATAATCATTTTAACTTAGTTAAAAATTAAATAAAAAAAATTAAACACAAGAAAAATAGTATCACTTATTTGTAAAAAACTGCTTGTAGTATAGTAGAACAGATTATTCATATCTTGTTATTAATATTATCTGTTGTATTATTTGGTATTTTTTTTTAAATTGAGACAACAGTGGGAAATCTGGGGTGTTAGAGTTTTAGCTTTCAAAATTTTAAAATACAGAAAATTCAAAACTGAAAACTGCTTTTTGTAATTTAGAGGTGCACATACAAACCAGATCTGAAACCGGTCGCCCCTGATGGTGTTTCTTTACTTAAAACGAGTCCTGTATTGAAGGTGTCCTTGTATATGTACACACCATAATTATTATTTTGTATGGTGCTGCGTATAATGAGAAGAGCTTATTGTTTAGGGTGGAAGGGGTGGCCTTCGGGTAAGCTATGGTACAAGACAACACCGTTGCAACACTTGCGGGTAGTGGCTTCGGCTTCACTTCACGGGTTCTACAACCAAAACAATTTAAGGGTGCAATTTGAACGTTGGTCATGGCTTGGGTTCACGGGTTCCACCCCTTGTGAGGGGGGTAGTTTAGCGTAAAAATGACATGACAAATTTCTATTGGTTTAGGACTAGGTACTTTCGGGTTGAAGCTTAGGGAAAACCATTTTCTGGTTTAAGAAAAGGGATATACATCATTTAAGGGTATTGCCATTCTGCCAATAAATATGAAGTTAGGAAGCCAGTTAAACAACCTAAAATAAAGTTTCACCAAGTCACTTATGAAGCTTTGAGTCCAAAGTTTTAAAAACATTATGGATAAAATTAGTTCTAGAGCTTTTATTCATATATAAAAGTTTGGTTATTTGTATAAAAGTGTCATGTAAGAGTAGAAAGCTATAGCCTATAAATCATATAAATTTCATTAAAATCCATCGTCCAAAAATCAACATTGGCAATCATAGCTTACACTCATGTCATGTGGTTGTATAATGAGTCAGAGATTTATTTCTCCTCATACATAGTGCATAATTATAACCAATTGTGTTTTCTTGCTCATCATTAATAGAATTATTCGGATTCTAATATCCCTTTTTTTAACAATAAAAAAGATTTTTCTGGTTTAAATATATGTAATTTTACTATGTCAAACCATGCATAACAGCTATCAAATTGAAAATATCAAATATTCTTCTAAAATAATAAATGACTAGAAATTAAGCCCACGCGATGTGACGGCTTTGCGCACTTTGTTACGTACGTTATGGTGGTGACATTAACGTGACTAAGTACGTAAAAGAAACGTATGAAGTTACGGTGACTTAGATCTGGAGATCGAAAAATAGATACATTGCGGCGCGAATAGGAGTTAAAGAAATTAAGCTCGCGCGTTGCGGCGGGTTTGTGAACTTTGTTACGCACGTTACGGCGGTGACATTAACGTGACTAAGTACATAAAAGAAGCGCATGAATTTACGACGACTCGGTTCTGGAGATCGAAAAATGATAAATTGCGGCGTGAATAGAAGTTAACATTGAAACGAAAAATTCATTAAAGAAATTAGTAACAAAATAAAAAAAATAAAAAAAGTAATTTTTTTTTAAAACGAAAATAAAAAAAAGTAAAAAATAAAAAACCCAGTTTGTCACACCCGAGACTCAAACCTGCATCGATGGGTTTAGCAAAAGGCAGTTACCACGGAACTAAGGGAGAAGTTGTGTTTTAATTTACAAAGATTGGCCAAAGAAGAAGCAGACCTTATTTTTTTAAAGTTTAGTAGAATTAGATATATTTAAACATGCTAATTAACAATGTTTTCAGAACTGAATCACGAATCGTGTCGAACAATATTATAATATCTTTTAAATTTTATTTATTGACTTGTTTAACACTAGACTCTATATTTATATATATGTATTTTTTAATTTTACAAATTCATATTATATTTTGTTTTAATTTATATATGCCAATATATTACTTTCTATTAAAAAATAAAAGGAAAGAGATAATTAACGGCCACTCTGGAAAATGCCAGCCCCCCCATGTGACAAACCCTACCTGCATCCCACTACATCCATCCCCATTTCCTACCGTCCACGTGTCCTCCATCAACGGTCATCATCCATTTCCCATTTTATTAATATTATTCTCATAATTATTAACAACGGTAATCCAGATCAGCCGTTTCTTTTCACCAAAAAACAAATTTCAAAAAATCAAATTAAAAAAGAGGCAATTTCATCCCCACGATTCCCTATCTTCCTATATAAACCTCTGAATCCACACACACAAACACTCACAGATTTGATTATTTGAATTTTACTGGAAGAAAGCAGGACTCAGAGGCTTGAATTTTGAATTCGATTGAATTCGAGATGGAAACTGTGAGAATATGCTTTCTGACGACGATTTTTGCTCTTGTGATGTCACTGCTTCTTCCATCCATGAATGCTCAAGGTCCTGCGGCAGCTCCTGCTCCTTCAAACGATGGTAACTTCTTCCTCTTTTCAGATCTGTAATTAATCAATCATAGTTAGACTAGATCTAGAACTTTTTTTAGTTTTATACGATCTGATCGGTTATCTAGGGTTTTAGAGTGAAATCGATGATTGATTTAGGGTTTTTTTTTGGTGATTTGTAGGAGCAGCGATTGATCAAGGGGTAGCGTATGTGCTAATGGTGGTTGCGTTGGCTTTGACTTATATCATTCACTAGATTTTGATTTTTAGGGTTTTTTATTTTTCTGCCAATTTCTTCTGTTTATTTATCTTTTGATTGACAATTTTTTGGGTTTGTTTTTGACATTTTGATTCAAACTCAATTCTTTGGTTTGTAAAGTTTATTTTGCTATAATTATGTTTTATTTAATTGGATGCAAATTACTCTATTTCATGGTTTATTTGTGTTCCTCTTCTAATATGTAATTTTTTAATTATAAATTAAGTGCCGATTAAGATGGTTAATAACGCTTTTAACAAGAAAAACTTTATATAATTATTTTTTGTGCCGTAAAGTAAAGTATACCGATCGCCGGTACTGTAGCGGTATCGAAACGAACAGAACCGGTACCGAGCGAGCAACGACGGTACCAGTGTTGGTATTATCAGAACCGGAACCAGTAACGATATTAAATGCATCATATTTTGTTTCTTTTCAATTATAATGTTTTAGAAATATCCAAATATAATGTTACGATACACTTATTTTCATCTACGTTTTGATATAAATTTTATTTAAAACTGAACCAACTAAAACAAGGTCGACTGAACATCTATACTATATGATAAATGTAAAATACGTGTCCATTTCGCCTTTTAAAACATTACTTTCTTCCACGGTTCAGAGGCCCAGCCGCAGCTCGTGGAGTGGCTTACGTAAAGGTTTTAGTTCCATTTAAAAAAGTTTCGATGACGTTAAATTTTTTTTTCTGTAACTGAGCGCGTTGCGACGCGCGCCGGCTCATGCCTAGTTTTTTGACATAAGAAAAAGTTGGTCGGGGGTTGATTTGTCTAAAATCCTTTTATTCATGTTTTTAACTTTTGAGAAAAAAATATATAAATTATTTTTAAGGTCAGGGATTAAGTTTATCACTTTAACGTTAAATTTTTTATAAAATGATTAATTTTGTTTTGTACTTATTAGCTTAACAAAGCAGCTGTTAAATTTTATAAAATTATCATTTTACAGGAGGTTAAAAATACAAGTAAAAAGTAAAAGTAGAGACCAAATTTATATATGGTTTTGATAACAGAAGATATCTGTAATTCTGATAAAAGAATGATTTATGTTATTTATTATTGTTTATAAACAATTAATATGCGATTAAAATAATTAAAATCAAATGAATAACAGAGTTGTTTTTTACACAAACAAGAAAGCTACTCATAAATTTAAAATACGAAGATCCCATAACTATCGCAAAAGTTATAAAAATCAAGAGTTTGTCGTAATAAATTTAAGAGTAAATTACGCTTTTGGTCCCTGTGATTTTAACTATTTAACGATTTTAGTATAAAAAGGAATCTTTTAACATATCAGCCCCTAATGTTGTATTTTTTGTAACCATTTCAGTCCATGACACTAACTCTGTTAACTTTTTCTGTTAAGTATATAGTCATTTCAGTCATTTTATTTTTAAAGGACTGCTTTAACCCTTTTAGTCTAATAAATTTTTTTTTTTGTTTTTTTCATAAATTTTTTTTTACTTATCTAAAAACGTTATTCTAATTTTTTTTAAATCATATTTTTAGTTTTTTTTCTTAAAAACGTGTTTTTTTAACTTTTAAAAAAACGTTTTTTAACTTTTCTGAAAAAGATTATTAAATTTTTTCATAAAAGCATTTTTAAAAACATTTTTTTAGATTTCTGATAAAAAAATTTTTTTAGCTTTTTCATAAAATGTTTTTTTAACTATTTTAAAAAAACCTTTTTTTACCTTTTTAAGAATGTATATTTTTTAAATTTATTTTAAAAATGTTTCTCTTATAATTTTTAGAGAAAGTGTTTTATAGTCCCTTTGAAATTTAGTTTTAAAATATTCTATTTAACCGCGCAAACAATCGGAGCATGTTATATACTTGAAACTAGGCCAATAAACGAACCAATGTTTATGTTAAAAACTCGTGTGATTCTTCGACCTCATCGATATCATCGTTATCTGGTAACCTTTTTTAGAAGTATGATCCACACAAGTTTCATTTCTTCGTCTTCGATTCCCTAAACCTCATCTACATTAACTTAGGGTTCTTTTCATCAAACTTAGAATTTTATGAAATTATAAAATAACTATTTTTAAAAAGGTAAAAAAAAAGTTTGTAAAAAAAGTTAAAAAAACGTTTTTTTATGAAAAAACTAAAAAAAGACTTTTAAAAAAAGTTAAACATGTTCTTTAAAAGGGTAAAAAAGAAGACGTCTTTAGGGAAAAAGAACTAAAACAAATTATTTTAAAAAAGTTTGATATAACGTTTTTAAATAAGTTAAAAAAGAGTTTTTCTGGACTGAAAGGGTTAGACTATTCCTTTAGAAATAAAATAACTGAAACAAATTATTTTAAAAAAGTTTGAAAGAACGTTTTTAAATAAGTTAAAAAAAATTATAAAAAAACTAAAAAAAATGTTTTTCTAGATTGAAAGGGTTAGACTAGTCCCTTAGAAATAAAATAACTAAAATGCTCTTATACTTAACGAAAAAAGTTAAGTGAGTTAGTGTCATTGACTGTAATTGTTACAAAAAAACAACATCAGGGGCTGATATGTTAAAAGATTCATTTTTGGGCTGAAATGGTTAAACAAGTCAAACCACATGGACCAAAAACATAATTTACTCTAAATTTAATTATAGGGTTTGCTTAAGATTAACAAGATTGTCATGATCTTTATAAAATAAAACTAAAATATGTTGCTACTAAGAGCACATCCAACGCTCTCATTCGGAAGCAGACGAGGATGCCGTTGGAGGAGGAGGTGTCCGGTTGGGGCGGCATCCAGGAAACCAAACGAAAGTGGATGGGGTTTTGTGGGCCCCCACTATTTTAAATAGGTATTTAGTTTTACTCTTAATTTTAAAATTTTCTTTTAATTAATTTAAATAAACTTAAATCTTTGTTAAATAACTTAAAATATTTTATAAATTTAAAATGTAATTTAAATTTGTTTTTTAAAAAAGTTTTTATAAATTTTTTTTAATATATTAAAATTTTTAACGGCTATTTTTCTACCGGATATAAATTCATAACGTATTCCAACAGCTATCAATTTTTTTTTGGTATATTATATTATTTTAAAAAATACGAAATATAAAAAATAAGTTTATTATAAAAAAAAGTAATTCGGTATATATAAAGTAAATATAAAAGTAGGTGATGATTTGAAAATATGAGGGTGTTTGAAAGTGAATGTAGAGTTAGATTAAAAATAAGGGTTTTTGAAGTATGAGTGTAAATCTGATGTGGCAGCTGGTTTGACGCGTTTAGTTGTGTTTTTGGTGTCTACCATTGAAGGTGCTCTAATATTAATCTTTTTCAAATTATTTTTTCTAACTTTCAGAAGTTAAAAAGATATTATTGCAATAAGCTATAACAACGTAGATAAAGTATTTTTTATATAGGTTGGCACAGTTCGATTTTCGAACTAGTTTTTACATAATATGGTAACTAAAAGGGTAAATACCATAAAAAAATAAACACACTTTCTGTCTTTTATCACAAAAATCCTCAACAATCTTTTACACACAAAAAACCAGCATACTTCCTCTTTTTTATCATAAAAGTTACTCAACAAATTTTTACACATAAAAAACATATATCATTTCTAGTTTTTTCCACAAAAATCCATCAACAACTATTTTTTCCATCAAATGTATTGGCAGAAGCAAGACAAAAGAAATCGACAAACTAATTCATTTTATAAAGAGATGATTTGTAATCAAATTAAACCCATTTTGTAAAAATACCTATAAAATATATGAAAACACGTATACAATCAAATCGTTTTGCAATCGAATAACTTGATTTGCTCTTGTTTCTGTCGGTCGACTTATTTCCCTTGTTTTTGCCGATTCATTTGCTAGGGTAAAGAGTTGTCGAATGACTTTTGTGAGAAAAACAAATATGTTTGTTTTAGGATTTAAAACCTTGTAAAAAGTTTCATTTAATCCTATAATCAAAATTATAACAATCCAAAGGTGTGTGATTGGATCAAAACAACTTTTACAACCAACCATTTTAAAATTGTAATAAACGTTTACCTCTTAAAGACAATTTGATTTGATGGGTGGTTTATTAAAACTCTTATATATTTTTGTACTAGGTTAAAATCCCGTGTATTAAACGGGATTGAATAAATATAATATTATATATTAAGTAATAAAAAATTTATTTTTTAAAACTCGTGTTTTACTCGGGTTGAATAAACCCGTGGAATACAATATAATCTATTAACACATACACTTGTCAAAATATGTCAGGAGATTTATTAATATAAAAAATAGTATTTTCTTTAAAATATATTATTATTAAAAAATAGGGGTGTATTTAATAGGAGAGATAGGCGGAAAAAACTTGATGAGAATGAATATGGAGGCGACACGTGGCGTGAAAAACCTTTATTTATTATATAGTATAGATGTTGTTTGTAAAACACTTGGTTTATACGAAAAGATATTTTCGTGGTGCTGGTTCTTGAAAGATGTTATTATGTTACCTCAACACTTCCATTTTATCACTAACTTTAAGAGGCAACAAAATATTAGGCTGAATATTTGTGGCTTTATAGACCAGGTGTCAATTAAGAGTTTCTTAAGTTCGGTTTTAAACATCAAACATAATTATAAATATCCTTTAACCCATTCCCAACCTCGTTTTATTGTTCACAAAATATCAGAAATAAAACTTCATGGTCAGGAAAAATATTTTTTTTTACTCACTATATTCGGTCATTAGAATTCATCATAATAAAGATTTTTTTTAAACACACATGTTAGAATAATTAAATGATTTTCAACTTTTTTTTTTATAGTTCTTATTTAAAACTCAAATCAATATTCACATATAATTCTATACCCTCAAATGGAACCTTTCGATAAATATATAATTATACAGTGTTTTCACAACCGGATCGGTCGGATCGGGAACCGAACACATAACTGGTCCGATTGAATGTAGTTGAACCACTTTCATTTGAACCGGTTGGACAGGATTTCAAATTTTTTTTTTCTTTCAAAATCTTATTTTCTGATTAATTTAGTATTTCAAGTTACTTATTTTATTTATTTAATTCTTCATATGTCATTAAATTTGCAAATTCACAAGAAAACAACAAAATGTTTTATATTTTGTATCTATATACGTATAAATAATTTTTATATTATTTAATATTTATAACATCATTCGGTTCTTAAATATGGTCCGACCAGACGACCAGTTCAACCAGTAAACCTTTAAGACGGTCAATTCATTGTCCGGTTCGTTTTTAAAAACCTTCCGGTTATATGTTTAGGAATGATACTTGTGAACAATTTAGGTAGGTATATATGTATATTTATGGAAACTATCACCATTCAAATCATAAACAAATCCATTTCCAATTTAATTCACATCTACGATATTTCTCACCTTTCACAAAAACACACACACAAACCGGGTTTGTACCACAATGATGCCATCGCAATCCAACACCACCCATGCCATTGCCATTCCCGTTCACTCCCCTCCTTCACTCACCATCCCACCACCGCAACAAACCTCCCTCTCTCCGCCCCCATCGTCGCCGGCGGCCGTTGATTTACCGAGTTGCAGTCACCAGAAATTCTGTTACCGTTTGACAAGAAAATTGAAAAGGTATATGGGATGTTTCAAGTCACAAGATTCGAATTCTTTGGAGAAGAAGGCGGGATTCAAGAATGGTGAAATTGTAGCGGTGGGTATGCATTCACCCAATTATTACAGTGATATGAATGATGAAGAACGTGACGAGAAGCTTAAATCCGCCATCGTTTACTGTAAAAAGTGAACTAATTAAGTTATTTATATTTTAAGTTGTCGAAAACATTTTGATATTGTCGTTCGTTTATTAGACATAAGATTGGTAATTTGCCGGCAACATCTTTGTGTGTCTATAATCTATCCTTTTGGTTTTCTTCATGTTCTTTCGATGTATTAATGTGAATTTTGGATATACCGCTAGCCGAGCTTAAATCAACTCAACTCAAGCCTAAAAATAAGCTCCTTTAATAAACGAACCTAAGCACCGAGCTTGGCTTGGCTAGTGAGTAGAAACGAACATATCATTTATATAACTATATAAATTTTATCTAACATATAATAGATACATATTACATAATGGATACAAGTCGAGGAGTCCGTGTCAAGCTTAACCTTGAAAATTTTCTCACGAGTTGTATTGTGCTTTGGATATAGAACTCGAAACAAGCCAAACACAAATTGTTTTAAACGAGCCAAACTCAAGCTTCACCCTGACCCTTTTAAGATAAACAAGGAGACAACATAAAATGTTTTTTGTAGCTCTTCTTTTATGTCTGTTGGTTGTAATTATAAAAAAATTCACACTTTGCATAATGATATAATATGCTAATGAAAAAATAATCTGCAAGAAAGCACATATTCTACAAGAAAACTTGCAAAAATAGAAAAGAAAAGATGAAACAGAAAATCATAGATTTGATCATAACCAAAGATGGACACTTAATCTTCATAATTGACTGCTCCAAGTACATACCACTGACCTCAATTAAATAGACTCTATAACTCAACCCTAACTTAGCCTCCAAGATGAATAAACTCCTAAATAAACTTACCAATACTAGACCACACCATAAACCAAAAAACCATACTAAATAAACAACCATACCAAATAAAATACTTGACTAAAAACTAAATTGACCCAAATAAAAACTTTGACCCATCCGAACCCATAACCCATTCCAGCCATCATTTTCTTTTCACATGTGAACTGATAAAGATATATTAGGTCAAACAATATGTCAATATATGTGTTTGGTTGACAAGCAATGGAATGAAAATGTAATCCAATTCTAATGTTATTCATAACGGAATTCAATCTAGTCAAACATAATCCACAGTTCAACTGCCTTAAACTCAACATTGTCAACAACTAAATATTGCAATCATGACATGATATATATCCAACAGCAAATTAATATCAAATAATAAAAGAAATTTGGGATTTTAGTAGAAAAAGTGTGGTTGACATTGTCCAAATAACACAATTCAATTCAATTAAACTATATAATCCTTCTGCTTGCTTCACTTCTCTGATGAGTTTGGTCCCCTCTTTTTCCCAAAACTAACAACTGCAAAAACACAAATAATCAGCTTCCACAACATGGATTACAATGAAAAATTGTGATATTTCTAGTAAATAACAACAAAAAATCATTATACTAGTTTCAAATTTTATATTGTGGTGTTCAAAAATTTTCAAAACCGGGGTTAAACACTGATTTGTATTTTTGGCATTTCAGTTTGTTACAAATAGTTAACAGAAAAGCAATAAGTTTAACATAACTAAAGTCTAAACACAATTTACAATCCATATAGAAAAAATAACTGAGCCCATATCTATTATCCCAAACTCACTTTCGTTGCTTGACAATTCGAATTAGCAACATAGCCCAGCTACTCTCAAGTCATAGTTATCAAAAGCGCATAAGGCGTGCGCCTAGGCGCTTTTTTGAGGCGAGGCGAGGCGCAGGTAAAGGGCTTTTAGTGCGCCTTGCGCCTTTGATAACTATGCTCTCAAGTTACCTTATGTAACATCCGGCCTCTCATATCACCAATATTGTCCGCTTGCCCACTAGAAACTCACGATTTGCTTTTGGTTGCCCGGGTAAAGACTTCCCCGGGGGTTACCCATCCCTGGATAACTGTGAAGTTCTCCTCTTATCCAAAGCCAATACGCCCAAAACGCGTTGTTTGTATTTAAGGCAGGGCACGACCGGTGTGGGATTTGCCTAGGGTGTTACACCTTATGTCCTTGCTTCAAAGAATTTAGGCAGGTCTATTTGTCTACTATTTTTACAATCAAAGAATCACAAGATGGAGAATTGGCATGCAAGCTTTGTAATAAGGCGGTATATTATGTTTGTAAACAATCACCATTAGAGTTAAAATGCTATTGTATTTTTGCAAACAAGTTAGATACTTATCTTTTGCTACTGCTAGAATGATCAGGTTGTTTATTTGTATTGTTGACTTCTTGAAATAGGTAAATTTTAACAAACAAAAATCAATGAATGTTTTATATGCGTTGTTGACTGGAATGACAAAAAACAAGCCAATCTTGTGCTGTTGATTATTGCCATTACTTTTAAGAAACGAGTAAGAAGTTAACCCAATAAAAAAAATGATTTTAACGGTTAGGTTAGTTTGAACAGTTAGGTTAATAAAGAACCATCCATGAACACCCCTTGTTCTATGAAGGTGATAATATTAAGATGAAAAATAATTAGTTTGCATGCCTAATGATCAACCTAAGTAGAAAGAACAAATGTCAAACATTAAATGGATTCGGCAAGTGATTAGGCACACTAATAAAATCTATGGAATTTCTGGTGCTGCTAGTAACAATTTTTTTTCTTCTAAAAGTGCTTAAATGTAAACAATGCTAAAAAGTTCATAAGATCAAAATTGATTAAACTGATCATCGTCACATGACTAACAATAAACTACATATGATCATTAAATTGGTTCTATTAACAGGAACTAAGATCAAAATTGATTACAATCTTCAATTAATAAAACTTAATTAATCCATTGCATAAGTAAATCCATGATGCTGCTTAAAATATGAGGAAATGAAAATTGACTATTTCGATTGTAACAAATTAAACGGAGGAAGATGAGAGAGTTACCAGCGGTGACGAAACGGCGATTGTACTGAATACGCATGTGAGCACGTCCGCGAGGCTGCTTCTTCTTGTCCTGCTTCGCCACCTTAGGGGTTTGCCCTCTCACCTTACCGGCACGAGCCAATGATCCGTGAACTTTACCTGTTATCAAGTTAAAACAGAGTTCAATTATCGATTAATATAATCAAAATTAGTTACGAAATTATAGGAATCTTAATGGATTTGAAGTTATTGAACTCACCCATGGCGAGTTCGGGATTCTTTGCTGCTTACTGTATTCGATTCGGTCGGTTGCTGGCACGAGGAAGACGATGAAATTTTAGGGTTAGGGTTTTTGTGGTAATATTGGGGAATGGAGTAATGGGCCGTTGTATCATATGAGAGATTTTTTGGGCCACAAGTTTATTTAGTTTTATTGCCTTTTTAAAGTTAAAAATGTTTTACTGATTACAATTATTTGGTTTAAAGTCACAAGTTACCTCTCACGTAATAAGAGTTAAGGCCATTAGTCAGGATAAAACATGGTAAATGCCCAAATTTAAAATGACATAATTTGTGCTACGTTTTGGTCTAGCTGTCAGACTGGAAATAGTTTACTAAAGGCTCTGATTTCATTTGTCAAAGATTTTCCACAACTTTAGGAATTTTTAATGATTTATTTTCCATGATTAACATAATTTAGGTGTATATTTATGATGTTAATTTCATTAGTTGTTAATTAGTTTGTAATTTTGAAAATTTGAGTTTTAGAACTTCTTATAAAAGGGCACTTCATGTAATATTATTTGAAAATTTATAAACTTTTATTTGAGAATTATTCTCTGTATTCCATTCTACATCTCGGGACATAAACGGATCAACACAATAATGACACAATGAAAAATGTGTCTAGACAGGTTCAACTTGCTTAACTCATTTATGACACGCATAGCCAATTAACATATTGTGTTAAATAAGGCGATACGACACATTTATGATCCATTTATTAATACAATATAGTTTTATAAATAATTGAATATATTATAATTAAATATAAACTGTAAATTTTGGTTATTTTTATTTTGCCATGTTAATTGTGTCTTATGATTTTTTAACCATGTTTAGTGAACCATGTCGAACATGTCCTATCATCAACTTATTAATATTTTAAGTGTTGTATGACTTGTGCCGTGTCATTCATGCTATTGAGTTTGTTGCTTTTAATTGTTTTAAACGTGCCATGTCATGTAACCTTGTTATTAAACATGTTTGTGTTATTATTTAAAAAAATAACACAATATACTTGGTTAAAGTTGGTGAAAACAGAGTCCCAACATCCATGGACAGTTGCTTATTGTCTGTTTAATATCTAATTTGCTTAAGCCACAAACCTTTTTAAATGTTCCAAATTTCCGATTATTGTGGTAATTTTGACTAAAAACAATTTGCAATTACCATAGAAAAACTACACACTGTAGTAAGTTTTCCACTAAATTTATTAAAAGTTTTTTTTTTCTTTAAAATCATTAGTGTTCCAATATTGTATAATTCTCTTATAAATGTTATGATTTTTAATTAAGTGAGTCAAATGTAACATATATAATCTTGATTACTATTTAGAGAAAAAAATTTCAAATTAACTTGAAATTGGAGGTAATAGTGAAGAAAAATATTTATTTAAATATAAATCAAGTTTCATATTGTTCAATTTAAGTCAAACTGGAAAGAAAAAAAAAACCAAATAGTAAACAATATTCATATTTGTAATATGTTTCATTTGTCTCACTTAATTTTAAGAAATCTAACATTTATAAAGAAAAATTATACAAGAACGAAATAACTAATGAAAATTGAGTGAATCTAGAGGAATCATTTTGACATCAAAGTCAAAATGTAGCCATTGGTGGCAGAGATTTTGATGAAATTATTAAGCTTTCTCACATTTGTTAAAATTTACTGCATTTTACGTTGTGAGTTTGAAAATATATAATAAAATTTTGACCAGAAAGTCAACTCAGCTATATGGATTAATACCCTATTTCGAAACCTGTTTTGTGCTAGTTTGTTTGAACATTAAAATAAGAACGACTGTAGTTATATGATATGCCAAGTGTTAGGCAGATATAAAGTACAAAGAGAACAACTTTACCAAATCGGGTGCGAGAGGTCCCGAGTTCGATTCTCGGAACGCCCCAATTATTATCTCAATTTTTTTAACTTGTCCAACAAATGAGCCTTCAAGTTTGAGCCACCTAATTTCGGTACTCTTGATTAGTATGTAGCCCCGATATCCGTTATCCACACCTTTTGAGCCTCCAAAATCCACACCATTCACGAATGGCCAAAAACGGTCACCTGGGCAGAGACGGACGAGTGGGCGGTTTTGGTTTTTCTGTTTGTGAACACGAATGCGACCTACTTGGCGGATAACAAATCCTGCAAATTTTGATATTTCCATTCACTTTGTTACTTGTAAAATAATTCATTAACTTTTCAAAAAATTGTAACACCCATAAATTTATAAACTTTTAAAAAAAATTCGAAAGACCAAAACTATTTTATTATATATTTTTATTTTTAATTGTATAATTTAAACATAATTTATTATACTTATTTATATGATATGAAAAACTAATAATTTATTATAAAAATAATTGGTTTATGAAAAATAAGTGTAAAACATGACGATTGTGTATTTGTGTGGGAAAGGTAAAGACGGATTGCTTGGTAAAGGATAGTTTTTGGGAAGAGTGAATGCGTTTCTGCAAATTTTGATAATCAAAGGAGGAAAAGACGAAAATACCCTTTCAATTCACAAGAGAAACAATAATTAATTCTTGTTTGTCATTCTGCAAATACTTTGATCAAACTAACAAAGTCATTACCTTAAATAATGCAGCAGCAGAGATTATTAATGCAACCAAATTACAATCAGCTTCAAAATTTCCAAGAAAGAATGTAGTACTAACATTACATTGCACAAGTTCATTTCCGTGAACGACGTCATGTTCGCTCACGACAATAGAAAACCCGAAACAGGTTTTTCTTTTATGCGTGTTTTAATGGAAAAGGTTGAAAAGCCAAAGTTAAACATGGTAACCAGTGAATGTGAAACCCCTTCCAACAATCTCACCAGCACAAAACCATGCAAAGCATTCGATCCCGAACAAAGCAGCAATTCCGGCTTGTTCAACGTGCAAATCTTTCTTGTTTTTCCATAAATTCTTCACGTAATCCAGTTCCTTCCAGAATGACTCGCTACGGCTAGGAAGGCTGCATAGATCATTCGATTACAAAAGTCAGCTTGGTAAATAACACTATTCTTTTTATTTATATAATTTAATTGCAATTGGAATCATGAACCATGGTTTTATTTATTAAAAAGAACAAAAGTTTTGCACTCCCAAGATACAAACTAATGTGTTCATTATGATTAAAAGAACCATATTATTACAATTAAAATCTTTTGATAAAACAATTTAGGATGTCATATTCATTCAAAATTCAAATAGACTTTGTGGAAGACTTTCAACCTGTTCACCTTATTGCTGTTTTTTTTCCTATTTGACTCATTTTCAGATGGAAACACAATCTAAAACAACTCATTTATAAATAAATGAGTCAAACTAGCATCTCGAATGATGTTCTTGCTCTTATAATGTTTACACTTAGATGATGTTCTTGCTTTTATTGCTAAGAAACAAATTTAGGTATCAGACAAGAGATTGTCAACTAGGTTGACTTGTTTGTTTGGAATAGAGACACAACTGCAAAACTTGGTACAGTTTTGTGTTTGTTGTTGGGTCAAAGCCACCAACTTTCAAGGCTAATAAACTTGTGCATTTCTAAAAGGGAAGCAATCTTTATGAAGTCATATAAAACAATTTATAGGCTATAAAGAAACCAAGCCCAACACATCAATTTTCCAATCATGGACAAGGCTCGGTTTACCCTTGTAGATTCCATTTCTGACCTCACATATAAACTTCAATTTTAAAATATTTAGGTTTAAAATCGAAACCTCTAGCTTTAGTTCACAGCAACAAACTTACAGACTTAATATTCAAGCATGCTTCATGTAAAATCACATAAAAAACTTGGGATATAAGGGTAAACACAATGCAACTAGTTCATCGTTTTTACTAATTGCTTCGAGAGTACCACATGCCAATTTGTATATGTATAACGTATAATTCTTGAAATAATCCCTAATAGCTCACACTTGAAATTGAAACAAATCTCATGAAAGTGAATTGCAAGCTTGAATTTAAAATTTCAAAGGGATAGCCTGATTTGCTCAATGATACATATAGCTTTCCAACCATTATGAGTGCCAAGAATTAAAAGAAAACGATTGAATCGGTCAGATAGGAAACAACTTTCTTGAATGAAGCTTCAAGCGTTCAACATAAAGGAAGTACAGATAGATGTTGTTCTACTATAGACTTGACCTAACAAAGATTTACGAAAACCACATGAGACGAATAGTGTTCATGGACATTTAGAGTGATAAAATGGATCGGATTTATTATGGCTCAAACTAATGATAGAAGGGTCAACAGAAACTACAGCTTATATGAAGTAAGATCTTAGAGCTAAAACCCTAAACATCAAGGCCCTAAAGCCCAGTATTGGTTTAAATGGAGCCCCCAACTAGAAAAACTGGATTGAAACTCAAAATTCCACAAAATGTTGTTCCTAAACATAAATGCTAGTAGAGACATAGGGTTGGATTCAGTTCAAAAGAATAAGTTCAAATTGAAGTTATTGTGAGTTAATATGCAACTTCTTGGTTCTTTCTGTTCACAGAATAGTACATGTGACAATTTTAACCCATTTACCGGGTCAATTGGAAGCATATTTATCTCCAACTAGTCAAATGGATGATTTAAAAACTTAGCTAAAAATGAAAAGGATCATAAGCTGCTCAAAGTGTATTCAGGTTCTTAAAAACATAAATACTAGCAGAGTTGGATTCAGTGTCGAAGAATAAGTTTAAATTTATGTTATTGTGTGTTAACATAACACTTCTTACTTCTTTGAGTTATCAGAGTATTACAGGTGGCGATTTCAACCCATTTACCAAAAAACGGGTCAATTGGAGGCATATTTATCTCCAACTAGTCAAATGGATCAGACTTAAAAACTTAGCCAAGATTGAAAAGGATCAAAAGCCTCCCAAAGTGTATTCAAATTCTTAAAGCTCCTGAATCAGTTTATTAAATAAAAAATTAGATTACTGTTTAGTTCCAAAGTTATTGTAATTTTAAAATTCAAACGAAGGACAAAAAAATGTTGGTGGGTAAATTCAGTTATCCAACCCACACTGTTTGATCCATTACCCAACCCAACCGACCAGCTCATTTGCCACCTAACAGAATACAAACAACTTAAAATTGACGAGAAAAAGTATTGGTGAAAAGTTTAATAAAATATGACATAGCAATTCTACTTTAAACCAAGACACGAGATCCATAAAGTTAACCTGGCGAGACGAGTGTAGAACAACTGTTTGGACAACTCATTGCATTTCTCAACAGTTGTCGGCTCTTGAACATACTGCTTGTTTTGCTCCATTAGCTGCTTGTAGTAAGCAGTTCCATGTTTGGATAAAAATTCTGATGCCTGACCTGCCTTAGATTGCAATTGCTTCAATTTTGACGCCATCTTATCTGCAATTAACACTTTGCCACCTAATGGTCATTTCATCATCCAAACATGAAACAAAAACCAAGTAATCCAATCAACAACACAAAAGATGATGAAATTGAGTCCAGTTCACAACCAACAAAACAAGATCAAGGCAAGAATCCTTTATAATGTAAAATGCATCTCAATTTAGCCCTCACACTTGCACAGTTTTGCTCTTCCTGAAGTTTAGTACGGTGGATGAGTATAAAATTGTAGAAAGTAATTTGTTTCGTAATCAGATGGAATCCATCAGGCTTAGCAGATTATTATTATCATCATTATACCTAACAAAATTCACATGGAAAAATCTTCATGTATACTCAAATTCATATTTAGCTAATGCCATAAAACCTAGTTCAACATATTAATCAAGCTTCAAACACAAATCGAGAGTAAAATATGACAAGAATTAAAACCCTAAAACGCAAACCACTAACCAATCAAGTCATTTAAAATAGCACAAATTCACAGACGGACAAAGTTCACTCAACAAACCAATCCTAATATCTATAAACAGTTACGTAGCAGCAATAGATCTAAGCATATCGTACCCAAAAACTCAACAAAACACAAAATCGGAAATGCGCAAACCGATGTGATAAACAATCTGATGAATGATGATGATCAATAATAGGAATAGTACCTCGAATCAGAAAGTGATGAGATCAAATCCGATTTGAGGTCTTTGCTTCTCTCGCCGAACAACCTGCAAATGTCTCCGAGAGAGAAGCTTTGGACTTGTGCGAGGGCAGAAAGATCGTGTGTTTTCTTTTAAAGTGTTTTAATTTTAAAGTTCGTTTTTACATGAGATAATGGCATGTAAATTGGGCCCGGAAAATGGGCGGGCCGGGTCGGGTAGGGTGTCAGGTCATGACGGGTTTGGGTCAGAATGGTCTGATTTAAAAAGTAAGAATTTTGGTCCGGGTTATAACGGGTTTGGGCCAGGACGGGTTCGGGTCAGAACGGAGAATGCACTCACAACTAGTAATACAATAACTTAATGTAACCATATTTAATGCAATAAATATCTATAACTATATCCGGCAAGACGAGTTCGGGTCAAGCTTTGCATTGTTGTTCTGTTTCTTGATTTCAGCATTTTGCCCAAACAATATGACCCTTAAAAAAATCATGTACTCCATAAACCTCCTTTTTATCTATAGTTTTATCAATATTATTTCCCAATAAATGCTTCTTCAGACCTGTAACTAAATTAGGAAAAACGTGAACCACGAACAACAACACGACCTCACGAAGATTTTCAGCAGCGGAACACCCTCTAAATATTTTCATAAATCTACATTAATATCTGACTATCGTAGGACAAGAACCTTTAACCACTTGGTAAAGAACACATTTACTTCATACGATACCGCTAGGCTACAAGCCCTTTGGTATGTGCCTAATTATGTGACACCAAGAATCCACATTTTTATCGGGCATACAATATGGCTCGTCTCATATATATTATTGTTGTTGATGAGAGTAGAAATAATTCAAAGACGGTGGCCTTTTTGAAAGTTTCACTTGGATAAAAAAAACAAATATGTTATGAGGAGTTATGCGTCATGAATGTTGTGTGTGTACTCTTCCCTAAATATCACATGCATATATTTCATTAAAGAACTCTTAAATGCATTTTTTGAACTATCTTTTATCACGTATAAATATGTATAGAAGCATGTGTCACGGGGTAAGTGAATGATGAGAAGTGAGCAGTGCCACATACGCGGAGTGATGACTCACTCACTCAAAAGGGTGTTATACCTAATGAATGGTGAGTGAGATTAATTTAATTTTAATAATTAGTTATTAAATAATAAAGAAATATGTATATATAAAAGCTTAATATTAATTATTTGTAAATAATTGTTCTAAAATGTATTTATTAAATAAAATTGTAATATAAATAAAAGTCTAGTCCTCATCGTTATCTTCGTCATATAAACCAAGCTCGTAAATATGTTCAACCAAACACCTATGTTTTAACCATCATAGTTTCACTTCCAATCCCAAACACCATCTTTTTGCCACAACAATATCACAATTTTCTGGTTCAACCATCATACAACGAATTCTGACTATCACAACTGTTTGTTCGAGAAACCCAAACCCAAATTACAAGTATCGTGACAAGCCCGATGAAGATTGTGATGGCGTTTTCGCTGACTCCCCGTCAACAACCGAACTAGCCGCTTCCGGTTCTAGTAAGAAGAAGCTAAGACCATAAAAAGATATCAAAGAAAAAGCGTTGATGAAAACTTGGGTCAACACATCCGAAGACTTGATACCTAAGAATCAACAAAACCACCCATCGTCGTACCGGTCAATCCGAAGAAGATATACTCCGTGAGACACACGTTGAGTATATGCTACAAGGCTTTCAAACATGAGTCGTCGTGGTTTTTGCTTAAAAACAACTCAAAAGGTGTTGATTTTCTTTTATGAGTTTAGTTCGAACTTTAAACCAAATTAGTTGAAGTCGGTTTAATCGAATTCTTTAAAAGTTTGAATGTGGTTCGTTTCTGGGATGAAAGATTTTAAACACGCACAATATAAGGAATTTGAAATGATGAACACCCCCATTTAAGCTAAACACCTTTAAAATATTACAATAACTATATTGTAATATTTTCCTAACAATTTATCTTTTTTCTTTTTCTTTTGATTCATATATATCTAACATATATATCTAAAACATTTGTAGGTACTTTAAAAGTGATTTCTGAAAGTGGTTAAATCAAAATGTAAGTTTTAAATTCTAAAAAAACAATAACAACAAATATAAAATTAAAAAGGTTATATGTTGTCCATCTTTTTCTTTTAATGAAATAAGTTTTCTAAAAGATATATTTTTTATTTTGTACAAAAATACTAAAATCCATCAAGATGACACACACTCGAAACATCACTTTTATATTTTGGTTTCAAGATATTGTTAAAAATAAAAAAATAAATTAAGTTACATTCATAGAAATTTAATAAATATGTAACAATCATCTTGCAAACTTATCGAATTACAATTACATCGGTAAAAAAAACTAATTCCACCTTTCATAATTGGTGAAATTGTCATCCTTGTATAATGTGTATTCTAATAATTTGCACAGAGAAAAAAAAATATTAAAAACCTAATTCTTGATTTAAAAAAATAAATGCAAAATTACACCATAGACACCACCTGTCCATTTCGTCTTCTATCCATAAACTCATGCAATCTTCTAAGTGCAACTTCAAGTGTTTCTTCACTCATATTTGCAAAACAAACCCTAAACCAGCCGGCCCCCGAGCACCTGCAAGAACTTCCCGGTGAGATATTCAGCTTCACTTCCTCCATCATCTTCTTCCATATCTCCAGTTCACCTTCTCTTGTAGCTTCATTCAAGTAAGGACTCAAATTCATCCAACAAAACAACCCGGCATTCCCTTTCAAACACTCGATTCCCGCTTTCTTCAACCCGTCAACGATCATTTCATATCGTTTACGCAGTCTTTCCCGGTTAATCTTTATGTATTTTTCTGTAAATTCCTTGTTTGATAGCATGGATGCCAAGAGAAACTGTGTTTGTGATGAAATTAGGGTGAAACTCGACATCCGTCGGGCGGTCGTCACTACTTGATCGTTGTAAGAATACACCGTACCGACTCGGAAACCCGGGAGGCCGAGATCTTTCGAAAGGCTATAAACAATGTGACAACGTTCCGAGTCTTTGTAGTTTCTTGATTCCAGGATTTCTGCAATGCTGACAAATTCGTCAGAGTGGAATACAGATCCTGAGTAGATTTCGTCCGAGACTAGGTGGATGTTTTTTCTAGTGACGAAATCTAGGATCTGTTCTAGAACTTTCCGTTGGATGGTTGCACCCAACGGATTCGAGGGGTTTGTTATCAGAACCCCTCGTACTTTCATGTTCATAGATCTGGCATGATCATATGCTGATTCTAGGGCTTCGGGAGTGATTTGAAAATTGTTCGAGCTCTCGCAATGGATTGGAACAATTTGTACACCCGTTCTCCATCTCAAATCGCGATCAAATCTGAAACATTCAAGAGTTGTCACGTTAATAAAACATGCATATTAATTAAAATCTAGATATTGTTTCTTTATGGAAAAAATATATTATTAACAGTATACTTCAGGATGAAAAGACAGACAGTACCCTGGATAGTAAGGAGTCGGTACTAGCAACGCATCACCAGGATTGGCTAAAATAAACGTTAGAAGCTCGTTGGCAGCGGTTGCACCCGCGGTCAATACGATTCTTTCTGGGTTAAATTTTGCTTTTCCTCCTCTCACTTGTTCCATAAAACTAGCCATGGCCTGTAAATAATCAAATGCCAACGACATGTTAGATTTTTTTGATCCATCATGAACAATGCTAAAAGTGTTGTACATTTTGTTAAAAGAATGGTACCTTTCTGAAAGCTAGAAGCCCATGATAATCTTGAAACAAAGCATTCTCTCTAAAACCAGACACATTTTTACCCCAACTTGTTGCCTCTTGATTAGATTCCAAGTATTCTTCAAGCAAATCGAACGAAACCTGTTCAAGAAAACCGAAACCCTGAACCATTAGATATGTATGTTCATGCAAAATGACATAAATATAAAATCTTGATGCTAAGGGCGGAACCAGGGGTCAAAGGGTCCACTAATCCCAGGTCACCAGAATTCATAAATCTAAGGTTTTTTTAAAGAGAAATATAAGTTTGACCCGTGACCTGATTAAAATGTTCTAGTTTCGTTACCGTTTTATAGGACCCACATTAGTATTTACCTGATTTTCAGCTAACCCCATTTGAATAACTCCAGAAGGGTTATGTTTTTCATGATATGGGTTTTCATCATATGCCTTCCACCCAGCAAAATATGGGGAGTTTTCTCCATGGGTTTCTGAAACTGCAATCTTTGATAATCCTACACTTGGTTGTACAATCTCTATTGCCATTAGTACAACTCTTTGTTGCAAGTAATGATTATTGTGTATGTGTGTTTTTAGTTGATGAAACCTTTGTAAACAACTCCATTTATATGGGGAGTCAAATTTTCTTTTCCAGAGCTCAAATCTTCTAATCCAGATGAGAGTTTTTATGATGACTTGTACAATGTGTTTTGGGAGTTGTATGTTTATCTGGTTTGGATGGTCAGAATATAAAAAAGACTGGGCACTCAAGGGAGAAAATATTTTAAATTTGCAAAGGGACCATTGATTGAATAATGTATATAATAATATTGGAAGATCAAAACTCAAAAGTCACCTTTTTTATAAAAACGTAATAAGTATTTTATTCCTTGTGACAACTGTTTGGTTTTGCAACCTCTAAAATTGACCAACTACATGTATTCCAATTTGCAAGCATTTCTAAATTTTATGAAAACATTTATGTGATCAAAAAATGCTTATTAATAAAATATGTGTTATTATCTTTATTCTATTTATATTATATAATACATGACTATATATATATATATGATATGATATTATATAAAATAGTTCTATAATATAAAAAAGATAAAACATTATATAGCATACGACTTTCAGCGACAGAAAAATCCATCGCATATATGTTAGTGAAATTAGGAATTGTCTGTAATCCGTCGATGAAGTTATGTGGAAAGACTAAGCATGGGTAAAGACTTCACCAACGAATAAGTGACTAATATTATCGATTGTTTACAGAAGGAGATTAACTGACAGATCATGACATAATACCGAGGGATACCACCGAAAGTCCGGAAGATCACAAATGAATTGTCACTGCAGATCAACGACGGATGCTTAACCAACAAATTATTAATGGATGTGTCACCAACATATTCCTATATGATCCATTGGTAATTGTTGTCTTTAATTGTCATAGGGTAGCTTGTATTAACTCATGGTAATCTGTTGGTTATGACCAACAAGTTTTATAAAATAGTTCTTTTTTGTTATGCGTATGTGATCCGCAAGTGATTACCGACATATTATGCCGTCGATGATTTTTTCGTCAATTAAAGTCTTTTTTCCATTAGTGAAACAAAGAATAATAATGTTTTTTTGGTAATCCCAAAAGGTTTTCAAGAATGCTCAAGTTTATTAATTTGCTTGGTTAATGTATGCTTCTAGTGTAAATATATATACATGTATGTATAATACATGTGTGTATCTATGTGTGAATACTTTAGGAGTATGACTAGATGTAGGGTTGAGATTCCTTTGTTATGTGATAATCTTTCAACTAATAAATTCAAATAAATTAAATAAAAATAATGAAATTAAAATTGTGGAATTTATCTAATTAAAAAACATATCATCAGATTTACGAATCGCATTGACGTGGGTTTGATATGATAAAGATCCATGTGCAAATAGATCCCAACCAGCTACAGATTTGCAATGCTCTTGATTAGATTTGATGAAGAAAAATCACCCAACAAAATTTATAAAAATGATTAAATATGGGTATTTTTTATTTTTTGTCGTCATGTCTAAAAAAATAATTTTAAAACACAAATGACCGGTTACAAAATAAATTTTGTTGTATTTAACTTCCCTCTAATCCTTATAACCCAAATATATAACCATTTTTATTAGGCAAATTGGTTTTTAAGAATCTAAATTATGACCCGTTGGACGATAATAATTCATACTAACAGTTTGGCTGGTGACAGTCCCAACTTTCATTTTTGTTGTTAATTAACTGTCCTAATAGTATAATCATTATAGATTTACACTCAATTTATACTTGTTTTCGCTCAAAATGATGATCTTGAACGAAATGGAGAAACGTACAAGCGAAATCGAGTGGTAATAGAGTGTAAATCTATGATGATTATGTTACTGGGACTGTCCTTGACAACAAAAGTAAAAGTTAGGAATATCACCAACCAAACTGTTAGTATGGATTATTATCAGCGAATAGGTCATATTTTGGATTATTAAAATCCAATTTGCCTTTTTATTAAGATCATCCGATAATTTTAACTATTATATATATATATATATATATATATATATATATATATATATATATATATACACGTCATTAAACATAGTATATGGCTTCGTATATTTCAAATCCATGTATATGAGAACAGATGATAAATATAATCTTGTAAATATTTAAAAGTAAAAATAGATCTAGTTACGTTTTCTATTTCACAAAGTACAAAAATATAATCAAATGGCCAAAAAGTTGAAAGAAGTTTTCGTCATATATATTTTTTTCGGTATAAACAAAAACTGATACATATTTAAACATATCTAGCGGGTTATGCTCGGGTGTTGTGGCGGATCGACTTGAATAAAATTTATATGAAAACGTATATAAAAATAAACATGTTACAACAGTATGATTGGAATTAAAAAAAAACATTTTGCTGTCATGGAAATGAGTGTTAAGGAACAATAAAACGAATTTAGAATTTACATCGAAACGTAAATAAGAATAGAGTAAAAAATATATTATATTTGACCCGTGTGAAAACAATATATATATATATATATATATGTATATATATATATATATATATATATATATATATATATATATAGGGATGATTTCAAATACTAAACAACTTTTTATATGATAACATTGTCAACCACTATAAAACAATCACATAATTTATAAATTATTTTTTCTTTTAATTGTTAAAATAGTATTTAAGTATCTTGAATAAATATTTTGAACGTAAATACGGAAATGATGAGTTTTACGTATACGTACCAAATAATGTTACATATACGTGACACATAGTGTTTACATATATGTAACATTAATATAATGATAATTGTTACATATATGTAACACTATGTTTGAGAGTGGTTATCACATAAATATTGGTTAGCATTTGAACCTCACCCTATATATATATATATATATATATATATATATATATATATATAATATAAGGCCCGAGCTTGATATGAATTCTCTTCTTGCTAACCGATTTAGTGGAATACGCTCGACTCCCTGCGAGTTTGTTCCTAAATTCAGGTCTAACAAGTTTTTCGTGGAATGTATAGTTTTGTAATTTTTGACATTTTGATGATGTTTTTGTCAGGAGATTTATAATGTTTTGTATTGTATTTATCCAGCTCCTCGCTGGTTTGTTCAATGAATAAAATCTCTGCCATTCAAAAAAAAATATAACACTTTTAATAGTTATGAGACCCTAATGTAAGAGTTTGATCCCTTAAATTGTTCTTTGTTACTTAAAGGTTTTAAGCTTAATCAGAGTTTCAAGTATTAATTATTGACTTAGCAAACTAAGATGGGACCTGGGGAACATGTGACACAAATTTAACCCGTTTATGTTTCTAGTGATTATATTGAAAATTTGGTTATTTATTTTCTATGTATTATACAATGTTTTATTTATTTTCATTCTAATCCAATCATTAAATTAGAGATGCTAATGATTGGTTCATGTTCATATATAGTTGATTAATTAGGATTATCCATGCTTCTTTAGAGGTACTAATTAATAATAGCTCCTCTTCTAATCAAAGTCAACATTTTGTCTTCTAATTGTCAAACTCATGATTACTAGAACTAGTATATGATTTTTTTTCTTCTAAAATCTATTAATTAATTTTTATAACCGTAAGTTTATGATTTTGATGTTTTTTTAGAATAACAACTCATACGTTCATTTAATTTACTCATAATTTTACTTTACAGTCCACACCAAGGCTCAAATCCTCGACATTTAGGGGAGGGGGCATCATTTTCACACCAAAATACCATTAAACTAAATGCACTTTAGTATCTTTTGATGTTTATCTGCAAATAAATTGAGTGTGTGTTCATTTATTTTGCACTTTTATAATTTCTATAAAAAAAATCTTACATTGTTATTATTGTATGTATTGACATGGCCATCTTGTGATTTTAGTCGTGCCATCATTACAAAGAAGACCCCATAAACACAAATAATTTAAATACATATAAATAGGTTGATTTCTATTAAATTAAATCAATTTCAAAAGAGTAAAAGACGAAGTTAAAATCAATCCAAACCATCACTTCACTATGGTCAATAATTGCCTCTTATAAATTCAGGACTTGGTACCAATGTTTTTAAACCCGGACCGGATCGGCCGGTCGGACCGTGGACCGGGAATCGTGAATTTCATCGGTCCGGTTACATGTTCTGAGACCGTTTGCTGGTTGAACCGGGAGGTCCAAGCGATTTAGCGGTCGAACCGGAAGTTTAATTTTTTTTTACTATTTTTTTATCGTTTTTATCCTATAGTCCTTCTACTTACTTATATTTACAATTTTAACTCAATTTGGCTATTTCCTTTTAACTTATGCGTTGCCACAGGTCCTCCAAAACCCTAATCAAAATTAGAATTGAAGATTCAAAAGAATTAAAATTCCTACAGACCTACAACTTTCGTCCTTGACTCAAAATTGTTTAAATGATTGTATATGTAGTATTTGGAATTTTTTATATTTTTATATATATTTTTATGAATATTTATATTATTTATTGCGTCATCCGGTTCTTGAATCCGGTCCGACCAGTGAACCTCTAAGACGTCCGGTTCATTGTCCGGTCCGGTTCTGAAAACATTGCTTGGTACTCTCTTGCCCCCAATCTTATAAAAATAAAAAGTAAAAACCATAAACTAAAATTCGTTTTGTCCCAAGGAATCTTCCATTGGTATATTTATCAATTTGCAAGATCAAACCAACAAATCAAGATGAAGAGGTTGAAAAAAAATTTAGTTTTTGTATATTTTATTTTATCCTTTGTTACATACATGTATTTGTAAGTAATGATTACTATCATCACTACATAGACTAGTGAGAACAACAAAATGTAATAACTTCCTTTAATAGTGAGACATTATTGGTTATCCCTTTCAAGGAAGAAATGAACAAGTGTTGGTGATACCTAACATCTTAAAGAAAAGTTTTGTATATGGTGATCCCTCCCGGTTTAGAGAGAAGATAGCGAAGAAAAAGCTTTTGATGGAAGACCAAGGAATGGACGCAAGGTGGATTTCATTAACATCTGTCTGAACCATTATACATTCGGTGTCATCTCTTCCCTTAACTCTTCACATACTTACAAATCTCATATCATTCCCAAAAGGTAAACTGAAGTCGTGTTAATTTAGAACAAATTTTAAAAATAACTTACTCATCTCCTCTAAGTTTTCTTTAACTTGTATCGAATTTAAGTCCCATCCATTAATCTCTTACTCAATGTGTTTATGTGCGTGCTTATTATATATCTCTACGTGGAAAAACCAAAGCCAGAGGGTGGTGTGATGGTTTGAGGAGGTTCATAGTGAAAGAATTAAAAAAAAAAAGAAGAACTAAAAGAAAATGTATAAATGAATAATATTTTGTATTTATTGAATAACTGAATATCATATTGCTTTATAAAGATATTTTACAATGAAAAGAGTAATAATAAAATCAACCAACTAATGATAATAATAAAACAATATTCAAACTAGAGATAGAATAATGACCACCAAATAAATTTAAAGATAAATGTTTAATCAAATAATAATAACTATAATAGATAATAAACTCAGCTAACATGCGTCAAGTTGTACGTTCGAAGCAATGTGTAGGTTGAAACAAAGTATAGCAAATCGAACATACGAGAAACCTTTAAGTTAGAGTATCATCACCTTCATGGTTTACTTTTCAGTATTATTATCTTTTAGATTATTCTTCTGTGTGCGTTTGGATTTTGTTCCAATTTTTAAAATTCAGGATCGGTGTCTGATTCTTGTAGATTATTGGCTTAACTTGGTTATTCTTTGGATCACTTGGTATTTACGTATATCAAAGAAATTAGGAAATAAAAAAAACAAACAAAATATATCACGTGACAGAACCATATTGATTGAGATTATTGTTCATATCATCATTTTTAATAGGAGTATATGATTTCAATAGATTTAGCCTTGTATCTTGTTCATACGAGTTGAATTTACTCTACAAGTTCTAAAAATATAAAACACTAGGTTAGAATCCCGTGTATTACACGGGTTAAATAAATATAATGTTATATAATTAGTAAATAAAAAATTATATTTTTAAATACCCGTGTTTTGCACGGGTTAAATAAAATATAATGTAATCTTTTAACACATACAGTTGTCAAAATATGTCTAATTTAACGTTATAAATTATATTAAGTTAATTTTTAAAATATTTTTTTTACTTGGTGTTTTTTTATGTAATTAATAAATGGTAATCCATATTAAATTCATTTGTTTAATGATATAATAACCAATGATTTTAAAACCGGACCGGCCGGTTGGACCGGGAACAATGACCTCCACCAGTCCGGTTAAATGCTCTGAGACCATTTGCTGGTTGAACCAGGCGGTTCAAGCGATTCAGCGGTCGAACCACGAACCGGTGGTCGAACCGGGTAGTTTAATTTAAAAAAAAATTACTATTTTTTTATCTTTTTTATCATATAGTCCTCATACTTACTTCTATTTACAATTTTAACTCAATTTGGCTCTTTCCTTTTAACTTATACGCTGCCACAGGTCCTCCAAAACCCTAATCAAAATTAAAATTGAAGATTCAAAAGAATTAAAATTCCTACAGACCTACAACCCTCTTCCTTGACTCAAAATTGTTTAAATGGTTGTATATGTAGTATTTGGAATTTTATATTTTTCTATATATTTTTATGAATATTTATATTATTTATTGCGTCATCCGGTTCTTGAATCCGGTCCTACCAGTGAACCTCTAAGACGTCCGGTTCGTTGTCCGGTCCGGTTCTGAAAACATTGATAATAACAATTCATAATTAAATAAAAAAATATCCATAATTAGATTGATATTAAATATTTAAAAATATATATTTTTTAATATAGTATTAAATAGGAGAGAGAGGCGGAAAAACAAAATTAAGATTGAACCACAAGCTGACAAGTGTCCATTTTAAACCTTTATTTATTAGTATAGATTTGAAAAAAAAGATTAAAAAGCAACCTCTTATAAACAGTGAAATAGGGACAATATGGTCATTTCACTATCTTTTTCGTGTCCTTCCACAGTTGCACCACGCTGCCACCGCTTTCTCCATTCTTCCACCTGTATAAGCATACTTTTCTCTTCTATTTTAACCTTATTTCTCTAATTTGATATCTCTCTCGTTAATATAATTTTAGATATTTATTGATAGAATATTTGAATAATTTACTACAACATAGATTATTTCTCTAATTTGATATCTCTCTCGTTAATATAATTTTAGATATTTATTGACAGAATATTTGAATAATTTACTACAACATAGATTATTTCTCTAATTTGATATCTCTCTCGTTAATATAATTTTAGATATTTATTGACATAATATTTGAATAATTTACTACAACATAGATTATTTCTCTAATTTGATCTCTCTCTCGTTAATATAATTTTAGATATTTATTGACAGAATATTTGAATAATTTACTACAACATAGAAGGAAGTGACATGGGTTCCTTTTGATATAAAGTTGGAACATAAAAATCCAAATTCTTCATCCAAAATTCCAATTATTGGGCCACTCTCATTTTCCTCTAAAAAAATTATACATGCCTATCATTTAACACATATCTAACCACTTAAATAAACCAAATGAGTGAAGACATACAATATGGTGTTTGTTGTAATAAAATTACATTAATGTTGTAACGAACCAAAATCCGGGTCTCGTTATAAATAAATAAATATTTCTAATTAATATTATGGTGAAAATAATATTTTAGAAATAAGTTGAAACAAGTGGGTTTCAAGTTTGTAATGGGGCTATGTTAGTTTTGACTAACTTTAGAATGAAATGGGTGAAGTGGAAAGTTGAGGGACTAAAGTTGTAATATGGCAAAATCTGCCATTTGACTAGTTAAAGTCAAAATTAACTCATTTTTGAGGTGTTAGTCGTTCAAGAGAAGAGGAGAAGAAGAGAATTTCGGTTTTGGAGCTAAATCGCGGAATTGAGGCTTGTTTTGTGAAGGTTTTGGCTCACACAACACCTTCATAACATCAAGTAAGTGATTCTCTTCCTCTTGATTTCACCATGAATGTGTTCTTGGTGGGTTTTGGGTGAAATCCGAAATTATGTATGCATGTGATGAAATGGTGTTAGATTATTGATAATCTAGCTAAACTAAAGTTAAAGAATGATGATTAACATCCTAGAACCCTTTGATTTTGATTATGAGAAGTTAGGGTTCATATGGTGGAAATTGGGGGTGTTTGGATCATGATGCTAAAATGATGAATTAATGAAGATTAAGTGTTTTTAAGATGTTAGACACTTGAACAAACACCAAATTAACTTAATAATAATTTTTGAAAGAAAAATTAGTGTTAAGATTAAGATAATGAAACTCAAGTGGGTGAGTTTGTGGTGAAAGAGGGTGTTTGGTTATGAGGATAACCCAAACGGGTCAATTTGGGTTGGAAATGGGGAAATTGAGTTGTGGACTCAATTGTAATAGAATTTTGATGTATGTTAGATTACTAAACTAGGTGAATGTGTTTAGGTAATCTAATTGCAAAGCTAGAAGGTGGTGCGGGATCCTCTAACTCAAAAGGTAAGTGCTTTGCACTTACTTAGTAATGACAGGTGGTGGTGATGTTCATATTTGAATTTCATGTTGGTTATTCAAATATCTTATATGTGTTTATTGGTATGTGGATGAAATTAGTTATTTAACCTATATGGTGTGAAAATTTACTTGTGTGGTAAAAGTCAAGTTTTGTATGCATAATGTAGTTGGCTATGTGGTATATGGTCAAACTAAAATGTAGAATATGTTGAATTGGTGTAAATGACTATGTGGTATATAGTTAAGCAAAAATGTGGTATGTGATAAAGTAGAGTAAATGACTCGTGTGGTGTAAAGTCAACTAAATGTGGTAAATTGAAGAAAGTGACTTATGTGGTATATAAGTCAACCATTGTGGAATAATGGTGAAGTCGGTGTAAATTGACTTATGCGGAATATAAGTCTAACCATTGTGGAATAATGGTGAGATTGGTGTAATTGACTTATGTGGTATATAAGTCAAGCCATTGTGGAAAAATGGTGAATGTGGTGTAAGTGACTTATGTGGTATATAAGTCTAGTGTAAGGGGCCTTATTTGACCAAATGGGTGCAAATGGGTCAAATGGGTCAAATGGGTGAAAAGGGTGAAAGCAAGTTGTAAATACTTGTTTGTTATGTTTATATCATTACTAATGGTGTTATGTCAATGTGGTGATGTAGGGAAAGCTCCGAGGTAGGTCAAGGTCAAGTCCAAAGCGCGAAGGGATCTCGTATGCATTTTTGGTGGTTTTAAGGATTTGGGGAAATTACTTGTAATTTGGTGATTTGATCCTTAAACTGTAAATTTGATATTTGAAAACTTAGTTTGGATGTTTGGGGTCAAAACCCAAGTGTTGGAAATTTTTGGATGTCAAGTGATTTGATAAAAGTTGGAAAAAATGGCAAGGTTTTGAAACCTGCAGCTGAAGGGAAACTCACTGGAAATTTGGTCCCTCGCGGTACGCGAAGAACCTGGGAGGATTCTCTCGCGGTACGCGAGAGACAAAATCTCCGGTTTTGCCTTTCTGAGTCCCCTCGCGGTACGCGAGAACTTGCAGGGAAGTCTCTCGCGGTACGCGAGAGACCTGGGTTTCCGGGTAAGTATTTTGGGACTCCCTCGCGGTACGCGAGGGAGGTGGCCCGTGTGCCTCGCGGTACGCGGGGGTTTTAAAAAAAAAAAAAAAAAAAAAAAAAAAAAAAAATCTTGGGAAATGCTTCCGCTTGTTTAAACGTTTAATTGTCGGTGTTTTAAAAGTGGTGTGTTACAACTTGGTATCAGAGCAATGGTTTGAGGGATTTGGTGTGGTGGCACCAAACTCAAACCGGATGCTCTTGATATGGGGGAAAATGATACGAGAATCCATGAAGGACTTGACTAAGACTCGGAGCTTGCGGAAATGAAAGGTTAGTAATGATTTGATAAAATGATAATATATATATATGGTGTATGTATATATGTATGATGAATGTTGTTAAGGTGTTATGTGTGCCGAAACTTGTTTTGTGACTTGTTATATGGAGATGGTAATTACAATTGGGCATGGCGTACTATTAAACATGTCTGGCCAATATGTTTAATAAGACGAAATGTGCAAGAGACTTTATGATAACCATATAACAATGAACATTTGCAAGGATTAGGTGAAGGTGGTTATATGTGTGTGTATGTATGTATGTATGTATATGGATGATTAGATGGGGGTAATACATATACACATAGATAAGATATAGTGCCTTAACGAGTGGGTAGATTAAAGACCTATAAGTAGGTAGAACATCTACAACTTAGTTAAAAATTTGTCGGGGAGACTAAGGGGCACTTGTGTAAGTAAAAGAAATGGTGGATGAAAGTCATCTTAAGGACTCAAGTATGTTAAAGCCTAGTAGTGTATCACCTCGTGGGTGGTGAGGAACATGGAATAGGTTGGGAGAAAAAGAATGCATCAATCTAGCGGAGAATGGCTAGAGCTTTCTATCATGTTGTATCAATCTTCCTTCAAGGAAGATAGGGCTCTTTGAGGTGATCCTTGGGAGGAACAGTGTGAAGCCTAGAGAGCGGGAAGAACTTCGGTTGGTGAACCGAAGTGGAAGGAAAACCTTGTTTTCACAAGAGGGTTCGTGGTGTGCGAACCAAAGGAGTTAAAGGGTGAGAGTTAATAGCTGATTAATTAACGATGAATCACTATGATGGTCTTGTCTTTTGAAGCAATCCATTGTGATTGGTAGAGGGCGTATTACGCACGATGAGTCGACTCCGGGACATGGCGGAGGATTGGTAAATTAATCTTCGTGAGGAGAAAGGCATAAGGGCGTGAAGGCACATGCATCGAGGGAATTCATGAGATGACGTTGAATTACCATCGATTACAAGCCATGGTGGGTGGCATAGTGGAAGAGTTCCTTCATGTGCAGTGGACAGCAGAGGTGATCAATAAGATTTCGGGCAAGTGTTTTATGACTGGTCGAAGTCGCTCGAATCTTGGAATCATCGAAGAAATGTAGATAGATCGGGTTTCTCGATGCTATCTGTTGACGTTATAAAGGGGATCCTTGCGTATAGGGTACAACTCAGGTGGAGTCAATTATTAAATGCGCAAAGAAAGGTTGAACATAGGAGATAAGTGGAAAACGAAGAGTAAATGAGAAGTGGCTTCGTGAAAGCCGAAACATTCTAGCTGAGCTAGAAACCCTTTATGGGAAGAAATGTCGGACATTGCTATATGTCCGGAGGATAACACAAATGGTGAGAAAATTTGAAATTTGCTTAGGCCTATGGGTCACGCATTTCTAATCACCATAGTCGTGACTGAAGCTTTTCGATCATTGTGTTTGATGAAAGGCTAAGCAGATCGGTGGATTCGGGCGATCATCATTAAGGGTGTCATAATGTTGATGTTTACATGTTTTAATAACATGAGGTTGTGGATGAAACGATCACATGGATTTTGATCCGATGATTGTAAAAGAGGTGTTGGGTTACTTAGTAACCATATCATTGCCTAGTATGATAAAGGGGTGACGTGTTAATCTGTTCTCATTAGAGACAGTGAAACACGAGGTATACGAACTGGTGTATATACATGGCTTGTGCCATTGTCATCAACCGGGGATATAAAAGGGATACTTAGCATTCCAGTTGAGAAAGAGGATTTGATAAGGGTCATTGAACCTGTGTGCTTAGTTCTAAAGCACATAAACTTTTCGGTGAAAAAGGAAAATGGAAGAGTGTGTATTGCCACTGTCAGTCGGTGGTAGGATAAAACTGATTAAAGGTCTCGCGGTATGTGGACTTTTTTGGTCAAGGGGTAAATGTTAAAATGTACATTGTACGCAATCGGTGTTTAAAAGCGAAGTTTTTGAACTTCAAAGGTGGATTCGGTGATTGAGATCCTTAAATCTCAAAGGATGACTTATGATTAAGTCAATGGAGATACTTAGGGTGTTTGGGTCACGGATAGGGATCTTCCTTCCAATGTTGTAAAAGAGGATTCAAGTAAGGAAGTTGTGGTATCCTTACTTGAGGAGGTCGCATGCTTTATCGGTTAAGAATGGGTGAGTTGAAGACTCGAGCTTCAAAGGGTGTTATGTATGGGCATTGGGATCCTCGAACCCCAAGAGGTATGAATTTGAGACCTTGAGTCTCAATTGGTTGATTGGTAAGGAAGTTCTGAAATTTCCATGTAAGAGGTGGGTGACGTGGGATTAGAACTTGGATTTCTTTAGTTGTCAAAAGTGTTGACTACTCGTATAAAGTGGTTCAAAAATCCAAATATCCTATGGTTAGGAGTGTTGAAATTCAAGTGGAAACTTGACGTTATAAAAGTTTTCCTTTGAAATGAGTGGACTCCATAATACATTTTTACGTAACCATACATGAAAGCATTAGGAGGATAGAACTGTTGTTATTTCATATGGTGAAGATGAGATAAATGATAAACGTTTCATCTAAATGAATCAGTGACTATCTTAGATAGTGGGCGAACTAATTGGTGCAAAAGTAGACAAACTGCATATCGTTGTCAAAGGAACCATTAAAGTGAAGTCGTTCATGATGACAATTTCATCGTCTCTTATTGACGAAATTTGAGAGTCTCAAGTGTTAGCACTTGGTGGTGACTTGAAGAAAGAGCGGATGGTTGCTTATGTTGATAAACTTGGTGAAAATAGCATGGGCTTGAAGACATGCTTTGGTAGGATTTGGATTCCTAGGTTGTCAGGTATTTTGACAACTATTTTAGATGAGGCGCATAAATCCAAATATCCTATCCATCCGGGGGCCACAAAGATGTTTTATGATTTGAGGTGTCATTTTTGGTGGCCGGGTATGAGGCGTGATGTTGTTAAGTATGTTGAGAGGTGTCTCACATGCTTAAGGGTGAAGGCGGAACACCAAAAGCCGTATGGAAAGCTCCAACCGCTTGAAATACCGCTTTGGAAATGGGAGAATATAGCTATGGATTTGATCACTAAACTACCAAAGACTCGAAAGGGTTATGATGCGATATGGGTAGTAGTGGATCGGTTGACGAAGAGTGCACATTTCCTACCTATAAAGGAAACATACTCTTCGGATAGATTGGCGGAAATGTATGTGAAGGAAATTGTGTCACGTCATGGTGTGCCGGTGTCGATTATATCGGATCGTGATACGAGATTTACTTCTCGATTTTGGAAGAAATTCCATGAGGATATGGGGACTAGATTGAATCTTAGCACTGCTTATCATCCACAAACGGATGGTCAAAGCGAGCGAACGATTCAAACGCTCGAAGATATGTTGCGAGCGTGTGCTTTAGATTTTGGTGGTAGTTGGGATGACCATTTACCGTTGGCGGAATTTTCCTACAACAATAGTTACCATTCTAGTATTGGTATGCCGCCTTTTGAGGCATTGTACGGGAGGAAATGTCGATCACCCGTGTGTTGGGGTGAGATTGGTCAACGGGAACTTGGTAGTAAAAAGGTGGTCGAGGAAACTAATGATAGTATCGACCAAATTAGAGCACGCTTGAAAGCGGCTCAAGATCGCCAAAAGTCCTATGCGGATAATAGGAAGCGAGCGATTGAGTTTCAAGTGGGGGACTTTGTGCTTCTGAAAGTCTCTCCTTGGAAAGGGGTGATACGGTTTAGGAAACGGGGGAAGTTAAATCCACGTTTCATCGGACCGTTTAAAGTGATAGCAAAAGTGGGTGCGGTAGCTTATCGTTTGGAACTACCGGAGGGACTAAGTAGACTTCATAACACATTTCATGTGTCTCATTTGCGAAAGTGTTTGGCGGATGAATCTACTTTTGTTCCATTGGATGATATTGAGTTGGACGAAAAGTTGAATTATGTGGAAGAACCGGTGGCAATCTTGAATAGAAAAGTGAAGCGTTTACGCAATAAAGAGATTAGCCAAATTTTGGTGAGGTGGAAACATAGAAGGGGAGCGGAAATGACTTGGGAAACCGAGGAGGAAATGCTCAAATATTATCCGAACCTTTTTATGTGAAGTCGGGTTTCGGGGACGAAACCCAAATAAGGGGAGGAGATTTGTAACGAACCAAAATCCGGGTCTCGTTATAAATAAATAAATATTTCTAATTAATATTATGGTGAAAATAATATTTTAGAAATAAGTTGAAACAAGTGGGTTTCAAGTTTGTAATGGGGCTATGTTAGTTTTGACTAACTTTAGAATGAAATGGGTGAAGTGGAAAGTTGAGGGACTAAAGTTGTAATATGGCAAAATCTGCCATTTGACTAGTTAAAGTCAAAATTAACTCATTTTTGAGGTGTTAGTCGTTCAAGAGAAGAGGAGAAGAAGAGAATTTCGGTTTTGGAGCTAAATCGCGGAATTGAGGCTTGTTTTGTGAAGGTTTTGGCTCACACAACACCTTCATAACATCAAGTAAGTGATTCTCTTCCTCTTGATTTCACCATGAATGTGTTCTTGGTGGGTTTTGGGTGAAATCCGAAATTATGTATGCATGTGATGAAATGGTGTTAGATTATTGATAATCTAGCTAAACTAAAGTTAAAGAATGATGATTAACATCCTAGAACCCTTTGATTTTGATTATGAGAAGTTAGGGTTCATATGGTGGAAATTGGGGGTGTTTGGATCATGATGCTAAAATGATGAATTAATGAAGATTAAATGTTTTTAAGATGTTAGACACTTGAACAAACACCAAATTAACTTAATAATAATTTTTGAAAGAAAAATTAGTGTTAAGATTAAGATAATGAAACTCAAGTGGGTGAGTTTGTGGTGAAAGAGGGTGTTTGGTTATGAGGATAACCCAAACGGGTCAATTTGGGTTGGAAATGGGGAAATTGAGTTGTGGACTCAATTGTAATAGAATTTTGATGTATGTTAGATTACTAAACTAGGTGAATGTGTTTAGGTAATCTAATTGCAAAGCTAGAAGGTGGTGCGGGATCCTCTAACTCAAAAGGTAAGTGCTTTGCACTTACTTAGTAATGATAGGTGGTGGTGATGTTCATATTTGAATTTCATGTTGGTTATTCAAATATCTTATATGTGTTTATTGGTATGTGGATGAAATTAGTTATTTAACCTATATGGTGTGAAAATTTACTTGTGTGGTAAAAGTCAAGTTTTGTATGCATAATGTAGTTGGCTATGTGGTATATGGTCAAACTAAAATGTAGAATATGTTGAATTGGTGTAAATGACTATGTGGTATATAGTTAAGCAAAAATGTGGTATGTGATAAAGTAGAGTAAATGACTCGTGTGGTGTAAAGTCAACTAAATGTGGTAAATTGAAGAAAGTGACTTATGTGGTATATAAGTCAACCATTGTGGAATAATGGTGAAGTCGGTGTAAATTGACTTATGCGGAATATAAGTCTAACCATTGTGGAATAATGGTGAGATTGGTGTAATTGACTTATGTGGTATATAAGTCAAGCCATTGTGGAAAAATGGTGAATGTGGTGTAAGTGACTTATGTGGTATATAAGTCTAGTGTAAGGGGCCTTATTTGACCAAATGGGTGCAAATGGGTCAAATGGGTCAAATGGGTGAAAAGGGTGAAAGCAAGTTGTAAATACTTGTTTGTTATGTTTATATCATTACTAATGGTGTTATGTCAATGTGGTGATGTAGGGAAAGCTCCGAGGTAGGTCAAGGTCAAGTCCAAAGCGCGAAGGGATCTCGTATGCATTTTTGGTGGTTTTAAGGATTTGGGGAAATTACTTGTAATTTGGTGATTTGATCCTTAAACTGTAAATTTGATATTTGAAAACTTAGTTTGGATGTTTGGGGTCAAAACCCAAGTGTTGGAAATTTTTGGATGTCAAGTGATTTGATAAAAGTTGGAAAAAATGGCAAGGTTTTGAAACCTGCAGCTGAAGGGAAACTCACTGGAAATTTGGTCCCTCGCGGTACGCGAAGAACCTGGGAGGATTCTCTCGCGGTACGCGAGAGACAAAATCTCCGGTTTTGCCTTTCTGAGTCCCCTCGCGGTACGCGAGAACTTGCAGGGAAGTCTCTCGCGGTACGCGAGAGACCTGGGTTTCCGGGTAAGTATTTTGGGACTCCCTCGCGGTACGCGAGGGAGGTGGCCCGTGTGCCTCGCGGTACGCGGGGGTTTTAAAAAAAAAAAAAAAAAAAAAAAAAAAAAAAATCTTGGGAAATGCTTCCGCTTGTTTAAACGTTTAATTGTCGGTGTTTTAAAAGTGGTGTGTTACAAATGTTTTGAAAAAATCAAACATTAGCAAGGCAATTAGCAAGTCTCGTATAATTACCAACTCATGTTGTTAAAAAAGACCAAGTTGTGTTCCCTCAATAGTGCTTTGAATTCTTGTTTGCTTTTGTCTAGATAGAATTCAATTAGGTTGGAGCAGGACAAGTGTTGTTGTGACTGATGTTAGTTTCTCATTTCTTATAACCAACAAAAGAGCTTAGCTAGACTGCGGTACATGCCATTCCTTAAAACATGGTAGCCCAAATAATATTTTTGAATGTATTTATCATCGTACGAGATTTGGATCGACTAAGGTACGATGAATCTTATGGATTAGGATGACACGTATGATGCGTAAACGCCATGTTGTAGTGATGCAGTTATATATGATTCGGTTATCACAGTTAGATTTAAGTCCTCAAAGTTTATAATTTCACATACACAGTTACATGTTTAATATAAGACCAAATTTAAACATCCCTATATATTTCTACATTAGTAGAATCACATTTATTTATTTTATTTTATTTTTTCAAAATACTAGAATTATTATATTAACAAAAAATAATAAATAAGATAGTATATTTTTATAATGAAAATAAAATAATAAGATCAATTATTTAAAAGTCTCTTTCAATATAGAAAGCAGAGCATTCTAATGGATCTTACTAGATGTAAATAATCAACTGTCAATTGTCTCCTCCAGGACCCTGGCAATTGTCTCTCTCTGGATCCTTTTGTAATTTGTCTCTAGCGACATCATAGAGTGACCATTTATACAATCTATATTATTTAAATAATCCTAATGTAATGTTTTTACTTTTTAGTGGGGAACATGTTTGTATAAGAACATCCCAATTGTATGATTTTAGACGTTTTTAAGGAGAGATAATGATGAGGTGAAGGAAAGAGGACGTGGTGGTGTTCATGTGTATGAACACTGGTTTTGGAGACTGAGGGGAAGAAAGGTAAGAGGAAAAAAAGTTATTTCTAAAGGAGAGAGTGTAGATAAGGATATGTGTTATTCAGGATTCAGAGTCATATCAGCATCTTTCACTACATATTTCACATATGTAATACCCCTGCTTTACTTTACGTCTCTCACATTTTTTTTATTTCTAATATAAATAATAAAATAATATTATATGATAAAAGTAATATTAACTTTATAATTAAAACAAATAATAATTTTAAATCAAATAGACATTAATTTAAAAATGTAAAAACATTAATTTAAAAATAAATACACAATGCAAAATAATTTAAGAAAACACATAAACAAAACATTAAGCATATTTATTTGCAATTATCTCGATCAATTTTTCAACCGCAACACAAGCCTTTCTGATTAGATGATCAATTGGTCTCGTCAACGTATTTAAATCTTCCCTCTCGGTTGCTTCCCTCTTCAGCTGAAGCCTTTCCATTTATATCTTGCTAAAGTATGCCCACCTATTTGCTATGGAATTGGATCCCGCTTGAGATGAAGATGACGCCCGTTTTGCTTTATTTCTCTCGCTGGGTTGAAGTGCTTTATTTGGTTGAATGTTGGCCATTACTGCGCTCACAATATGTAACGAACCGAATTTCAGGTTTGCTCTATTATATATTAATTATATTGTAGTGGGTGTATTTAAATAAATGAGAGTTGGAGGTTTTAGTTGCAAATAATTGGTTTTTACCAAACTTGTAGTATAATGGGTCAAAATTGAGAGATGAAGGACTGAATGTGTAAATAAGGCATTTTACCTTATTTGGTGGAGATAAAAAAATCAGGCACATACATATGTGTGTGTGTCTTGCAAAAATTACATAAAAGAAAGATTGAGTGGTGGGTCTTGATCAAGAACGAAATCTGAAGATTTGCATGCTTGGATTGAAGGATTTGTTTAGCATATCTCCTTCCAATCATCAAGTAAGTTATGTTTCAATTCCTAATTCCACCATTGTTAGTGTTCTTGAGGTTTTTGGAGAAAAAACGAAACTGGGGCTGCAATGGGTGGATTTGATGAAAGATAACTTGAAATAACTTGATATCTAGCTTGTATAACAATGATTAATTGTTATTAACATCCAATTTGTTGATTTCAAAATTAGGGTTTTTGAGGTGAAAATTGGAATATGATGAAGTTAAATGATGAATTGATGATTAATAAGTGTTTGTGGTGTTAATAAACACAGTTTTAGTAAAAGCCCTCAATCAATTTGATGAATCAAGAACCTTGGAGAACTGAATAAAAATGTGAAAATTGGGTGAAATCCTTAACGGGTCAAAATGGGTGGAATTGAGTTAAATGGATAAAAGCTTGTGTGAAGCTTAGTAAACTAAGATTAGATGATAGTGAAGATCATAAGATCTTGGGTGGGTGTTAAACTTCAATTAATGTATGTATTGGGGTAAATTAGATTATTAAAACATGTGGAATATTTAGGTGATCAATCGTTAAAGATGTTAGCTTTGAAGACCGATTGGAATCTTCATTAGCAAAGGTAAGTGCTTTGCACTTACTTAGTATTAGATAAGTAGTATATGTATAAGTAGTTTATGTGGTATGCTATTTACATGTTGTTAATGTGTTTGACTTTCGTGGCATAAAGTCAATGTTTAATGGTTATGGTAGAACTTGTATGCTTGACCCAATGTGGAAATGTAGTCAAACTAAACCATTGATGTGTGATAATGTGTGTAAATTGGCTTAAGTGGTATTTAACCAAACTATATTAACTAATGAGGTTAACTGGAATAAAATGACTTATGTGGTAAAAGTCAAGGTAGTATGCACATTGTGGTTTGAATTTGGTGTAATGACTTATGTGAAAAAAGTCAAATTTGTGTGCATAATGTGGTTTGAATTTGGTGTAATGACTTATGTGGTAAAAGTCAAATTTGTGTGCATAATGTGGTTTGAATTTTGTGTAGTGACTTATGTGATAAAAGTCAAGGTAGTATGCACATTGTGGTTTAAAATTTTGGTGTAAAGACTTATGTGGTAAAAGTCAAACTTATGCATAATGTGGTTTGAAATTGGCGTAATGACTTATGTGGTAAAGTCAAACTTGTATGCATAATGTGGTTTAAATTGATGTAGTTGACTATATGGTATAAAGTCAACAAAATGTGATAATTTGGTGAAATGGTGTATAGAAGTGTGGAATACTTCAAAGGGGGTGGGGGACTTGGAGTCAAATACTCCAAGTACGGGTAAGACGAGTTGTGGTACTCGCACCGAGGGGTTGTATACCCAATAAGAAGTGTGGAATACTTCAAAGGGTGGACTTGGAGTCAAATACTCCAAGTACAGGTAAGACAAGTTGTGGTACTCACACCGAGGGGTCGTAAACCCAATAAGAAGTGTGGAATATTTCAAAAGGTGGACTTGGAGTCAAATACTCCAAGTACGGGTAAGACGAGTTGTGGTTCTCGCACCGAGGCGTTGTAAGCCAACTAAAAGGTGATAAATGGGTGGGAGTAAACATGAGTGTGTGTGTGTGTGTTGTTGTTATACATGTTATATTGGTGTCGTATTGCACAAAGATGCAAATGGATTGGAATTGGTCGGAACAGAAAACAAGTAGTGGTGCTCGTATTGGGGTGGCTAAACTAATAAATTAATGTTAGTTAATGTGGTAGACATTGCGTGGTCGAAAAACAAGTAAATATACGTTAGATACTTGTTATATGCAAAAAATTGTAGAAATGGTGAGAATGGAATGTGCTATCAGGGAACATGGTTGTGTTCATCTAAACATGATTATGTTCGCCTGAACACGGTTGTGTTCATCTGTACACAACCGTGTCAGCAACCTTGTTTTTTCTGGAGCTGAAGATGAACACGGTTGTGTTCATCTGAACATGGTTGTGTTCAGAACATAATTTTTATTCTCAAAAATGACTTTTCTTGGGTTTTACCAATGAAAGGGGGGGAGTCTACGGACTTAGTAGTCAATGTGGGACTTGTGGAGAGGTCCCTAGGGCTACTTATCTATACTAACCATATACAAATTGATGTTTTGTATGTAGGAAAGCTCCGGAGTGATTCTCGGGTCTTGCATCATGTGGATTGGATTCTCGTGGACGTGTTTTGTAAATGATTTTTTTAACCTTCTCGTGTGGAGTCTTTACAAACTATTTGGGGTCGTAACAAGTTGTGATTAACTTGTCTTTTGTTAACTAAACTACTTGTGTGAAATTTTTGTAGTTTAATTGATGTTTGTAAAAACTAAAACGTGTGGACTACGTTAATTGTTGTTTTGGGACCTTAATTCCGCGTGTTTATAAAATTAAAAATCGGTTTGGATTTTTGGGTGTTACAACTTTGTATCAGAGTAATGGTTTGAGGGCTTTGGTGTGCGAGACACCAAACTCAAACCTATAATGCTCTTGACATGGTCGGAGAAATGAGAATCCAATGATGGCGCGACCGAGACACGGAGCTTAAGGGGCAAGGTTAGTATTGATTATGATGTTGTATGTTTTAATTGGTGTCCAATGTGAACTAATTGTGCCGAAAGTTGTTAAGGGATTCGTTATATGGAGATAGTGAGTGTAATTGGGCATATTACATTATCAATCATGCCTGGCCAGTTTGATTCTTAATGTAACATATTCGAATACCTTCACGATAACCATATGATGATTAACACCGACAATGAGTAAGTGAAGGTGGTTATATGTGTATATGTATATATTATATGTTTGTGCATAGATGATTATGCGGGGGAATTTAATATAATTTAATATACACATAGGAAGAAGTAGAGCCCTATAGAGTAAGACTAGAAGCCTATAAGTAGGTAGAACACCTACACGCTTGTTACTACATGGTCGGGGATGACTGGGGGAAATCACATCTTAATAGGTGGAATTGTAGATAGAAGTTGATTTGAAGACTCATGTATGAAGGAGTATATGTGGATATCACCTCGAGGATGGGGATGAACTTTGAAATGGTCGGGAGAAATGGAAAGCATCGATTTAGTGGAGGATGGCTAAAGCTTTCCATAATGTTGTGCCAATCTTCCTTCAAGGAAGATAGGAGCTCATTGAGGCGGTACTTTGAAGAACCGCATGAATCCTTAAGGGCGGGAGGATCAAACGTAGTCGAATACGTGGTGGAAGGAAACCTTGTCTTCATAAGGGGTTCGTGGTGTGCGAGCCAAAGGAGTAATATTGTACGAGTTATTTGTTGGTTAACAAACAATACATCACTATAACGGTATTGTCTTTAAAGCAATATATTATGATGGGCAGATGGAGTACTACTCGGGGAGAGTCGAATTCGAAAATGGCGGATAATAGGTTGGTAGTTCTCCGTAGGGGGAAACGCCTAAAAGCGTGAAGGTAATGCAACATGGTGAATTCAAGAGACGTTCTTGAGTTAGCTTTGTCCACAAGACATTGTGGATCTTACAATTGGGTACCGGTGGATTAATGAAAAAATTGTGGGCATATCGTATGACTAAGTGTGGTCTTGCCCAAATCTTGGATTATCGAAAAGAATGAAGATAGATCAACTTTCTTGATGCTATCGGTTGACTTCTAGAGTGGTTTCTCCTTCATGGTGTACAGCTCAGATGGAGTTGATTATTATGTGATGCAAGGAGATCAAACTCGAGAAGCTAGTGGGGTGTGAAGAGGAATTTGTGGTGGCTTCAAGGAAGCCAAATATTCTAGCCGAGCTAGAAATCCCTTTGGGGAGGCAATATTTGTTGTTGCCATATGTGTGGAAGTTACACAAGTGGAATGATGGGATACACTACGCCATAATTTTCTAGTCCTAATCAAGTGTGCTATGTTGGTTACAAACCGAGACACATTCGAATTGAACGTCCCGAGTTTAAAGCACACAAATAAAATGGGGGGAGAGAATATAAATTTTAAGGTTGTCGAGCCGAACATTTCTAACTACCATAGACGGGACTGAAGTCTTTTTGTATATTGTCGGATGAGGTTATATGCGAATCGGGGGATTCAGAGGCGATCAACATTGCGGGTTTCATAATGTTGACAATTAAGTGAATTATTAATTGAAGGATGTGGGTGAAACAATCACATGGAATGGAGTCCTACGATTATAGTTAAAGTTGTGTGGCTACTTTGTAACCATACCAATGTCGTGTATGACTGAAGGGTGACGTGTCGATCTTTTCTCGCCTAGAAACGGTGAAACACGTGGCGCATGAATTGGTGTATGCCTGGCTCATGCCATTGACACCAACCGGAGCAATGGAATACTTGATGTTCCAGTCGTGAAGAAGTTCATAAGGGTTCTATACCCGAATGTCACTTCTTGGGGTGTAACCATTCTCTTAAGGAAAAGAAGAATGGAACAGTGGCGGACCCAGGATTTTTTCCCTATGGGGTCACTTTTTTTGTCTCTTATTTCTATCAACCTAGACGTTAAAATTTTCGGGTCGGGTCGGGTTGATCGGGTAAAAATAATAACATACTCGAAGCTAGATTTCATGACTTTCTTTTCAAAAATCGTTCCATAATCGGATTAATCCCTAAAATTCAAGTTTCATGTTTAAAGAATCAAGTTTCAAAAGTTTACTAATCAAGTTTCAACAATATTAATTTGGAAAAGGAAAAAAATGACACTAACCTTCTTTCTCATTCATTTTGATTTCTGATTAAAAAATCCAGGTATTTTTTACTTCTAATGAGTTCGATGCTATTGTCAGTGAAAATTTAGGAATAATTTTGAAAAGCAAAATCCCAATCTTCTTTCTATGTGCTTGTGATTAAACAAATGCAAACAAATAAACAATTGTGGGATTAAAAAAAGGTTAACATATAAACAATTGTGAGAATAAACAAATATTAGGGAAAAGGAAAAAAACCTTATATCTTTCTGTAACAATTGTGAGAAATTATGTTGTGTGCTACGATTCACGAACTCGGATGATAAGGCATATGGTGATTTTCTCTTTTGATTAAGTTTGATTAAACAAAAATGTGGGAAAATTGTTTCTTTGTCTGCGATGGCTGAAAATGGAGGCATTAGGTTTGAGATATTGTGAATTAATAAGATCTTTAGTTTTAGAGTAAAAGGCAAAAAAAAAAAAAAATAAGGAAACAAATATCACCAAAAGGACTCGAACCCGTGACCTTTTTAAACAGGTGAACACGTGAACAAGGGAATAAACCATTGAGGCAAACTTATGAATTATTAGTATTTTCACTCAGATTATATTTATGGGGTCACTGCAGAAAAACTATGGGGTCACTCAAATTTTCGGTGTTATACGCTCTACTAAAATTTCAAAAATCATTGGGGTCACTTGACCCCGGTGGCTACAAGGTAGGTCCGCCCCTGGAATGGAAGAATGTATACGTACATTTGTTAGGTTTGAACAGGAGTCTAAGTTCCAGTTCAACATAAAGGTAGAGGTGGACGTTATCCCATGAATGGTATCATTTCCGTTATGAATACTATGGGATTACGAATGAAACTTTCTCACTTATTAGAAGTTACGGTTTATGTGGATCAGTGTGAAAGGTGTGTAGACCCATGTATGCTAATATGGTGGTCGTTTATTCGATGATAGTCGTTTTTATCTTCGAAGCAAAGTCGTTCAAGCTCATTATTTTCGTGAGTATTCCTGAAATTCCCTGAAAGGAGAGGCCTATATTCGGAATGATTTGGTGTGCCATTTTGGCTTTTATGGAAATCCATTATTGGATGAGGATATATGTTGACCTGGAAATGATTGAAGTAATCAAGGGGTAAATGGTGTTTGGAGACCTAGAACTTCATAAGCGGCGTTTGAAGTCTTAGAACTTCACATTTTGTGATTGAAAATGAAGTCTTCTACCTTCAAATAGGGATTGTAAGACTGAGATCTTTGAATCTCAAAGGATGACTTACGCTAAAGTCATTAGGATAATCAGGGTGTTGAATTTTGAAAAAAATATTTGGCTATGGCATTTGACATGTCCTTCCATAGAAAGACTGTATGCCTTGTCGGTTGTCTTGGTGCCTCGTGCATTAGACTCGGCTATGTCTTTATGCAACGAGACAGGAGTGTTGTAAGCTCCATTGTAGCATCTAAATGAGAGAAATTGGAGAGGGTTCTGATGAATCTATATGCGGGCTAGCGTTAAAAGGTTGAGTTGAAGTCCTCGAACTTCATCGGTGTTCTTGAAGTCCTTGTACTTCATGGGTGATGATTGAGACTTAGAAGCCTTATGGGTTATTGTATGTTCATTTAGAGTTTAACTTTTGGTGGCTAAGGATGAAAACAGACACAATCTAGTGTGTGGTTATAAGTGTCTCACTTACCTTCGGGTTAAGGCCAAATACCAAAAGAGAACCTATTATTTTGAGTGTTCAGAGAACTTTGGTTCAAAAGTGTGTGATATGACATGGTACATCTGTACCTGTTGGGTCGGATTGAGGCGTTAGTTTCTTCTTCGATTTGGAGGAAACCAGGTGACAAATTACCATTAGTTGATAAATCGTGTCACCTTATCTACCATTTGAGTATTCATATTCGACTGGATGAATTACTAAATGGTGAACGGTGTCGAATACCGTTTGGTTGGGTGCTATTGGTTGTCGTGAACTAATACTCGTGGTGTGATTCGAGACTTTGCGTGAAAGATCTTGTTTATTGAGTATGATTGAAAAATACACTCAAGGTGGATAGAAAACCCTAAGTGGATTTAGGGAGGAGGTGTATTAAAATTCAAATGGGAACTTTGGCAATATAAAAGTTTCCCTTATAAAGGAGGTGTATCGGGTTCGAAAACGTGGGAGGCCAAGTCCCCGTTTTGTTGGACCGTCCGGGCTTCACTTTTGTTTGTTAAGTGGTATGTTGTTAGGAGTTACTCGGGGGATCGTGTAGACTCCTTGATACATTCCTCGTGGTTCATCCACGGGAGTGCGTGGCGAGAGAAGTGGATGTTGCTTCTCATAGCGGTGTTGAGGAGGATGATGAATGTTCATCTAGAGGAACGGGTGGCTACCTTAAGTAGCTAGGTGAAACTAAACCATTGATGTGTGATAATGTGTGTAAATTGGCTTAAGTGGTATTTAGCCAAACTATATTAACTAATGAGGTTAATTGGAATAAAATGACTTATGTGGTAAAAGTCAAGGTAGTATGCACATTGTGGTTTGAATTTGGTGTAATTACTTATGTGAAAAAACTCAAATTTGTGTGCATAATATGGTTTGAATTTGATGTAATGACTTATGTGGTAAAAGTCAAATTTGTGTGCATAATGTGGTTTGAATTTGGTGTAATGACTTATGTGGTAAAAGTCAAGGTAGTATGCACATTGTGGTTTAAAATTTTGGTGTAAAGACTTATGTGGTAAAAGTCAAACTTATGCATAATGTGGTTTGAAATTGACCTAATGACTTATGTGGTAAAGTCAAACTTGTATGTATAATTTGGTTTAAATTGATGTTGTTGACTATGTGGTATAAAGTCAACAAAATGTGATAATTTGATGAAATGGTGTATAGAAGTGTGGAATACTTCAGGGGGGACTTGGAGTCAAATACTCTAAGTACGGGTAAGACGAGTTGTGGTACTCACACCGAGGGGTTGTATACCCGATAAGAAGTGTGGAGTACTTCAAAGGATGGACTTGGAGTCAAATACTCCAAGTACGGGTAAGACGAGTTGTGGTACTCGCACCGAGGGGTCGTAAACCCAATAAGAAGTGTGGAATAGTTCAAATGGTGGACTTGGAGTCAAATACTCCAAGTACGTGTAAGACGAGTTGTGGTTCTCGCACCGAGGCGTTGTAAGCCAACTAAAAGGTGATAAATGGGTGGGAGTAAACATGAGTGTGTGTGTGTGTTGTTGTTGTTATACAATGACCATTCATTCATCCTTGTTCTCCATACTTATCATCCTCAAACCTATATTTACTCTCACGTCGGAGGCTGGTCACAGCGAAACCCCCCGGGGTCCTCACTGTGACAATACTAACGGTGTTTCTATTTTGCTAGGTCAAGCTCAGCATAATCATTCCGGAAATTCCTCGATAACCTGATCCTAATCCAGAGGTGGTGGAGTTTACACTTATGTATGTGAAGGATCAACATACTCCCTATAGCTCTGTCGTTATAAAAGTTTAAAACCCATAAAATATAGAATAAATAGGATTAAATATATAAATATTAAAAATAAAAGATAAATTATTCACATTATTTGGATTAACTGGTACCATATCATTACATGTTTTGTTGTTATTTAGATGGTGTGAAAAATAGAAAACTTGTTTAAAATATTAAAAAAAAATTATTGGGGAAAAGGGAATATATGTGAAAAGTACAAAATATATATTACGTGTTTTAATTGACCTAAACCGACATTAATGGATGCTTACTAAACCTTGTATCCTAAGATGATGACAAAAACATGTTAGCAAATATTCATGCAGGCCAAAGGGCCCAGTTTTATAAGATTTATTTTGTTTTCTTAATTAATACAAAGTAAAAACGGTTGAATATTCGATTTTTTTTTATGCATTTCAAATATTTTGTTCGAAGAGTAGAGATATATTTGTTAACAACTAAAAACCGTACACGATACTTATTTAAATATAACTAGCGGGTATTAACCTGCGCTCTGCGACGGGGTCGCATTGCACCGGCTCGGTTCTAAACACAAAAACATGGAAAAAAAAGAGGGCGTAGAGACGGTATATTAAGAAGTAACGAAAACGTCATGTCGTTGTACAAATGAATGTCGATAAAAACAAAAATGAACAAAAAAATTCGTTTAACAAAAAGATAAAATCGTGCGAAACCATCACGTTGCTATACAAATAAATGTTAATAAAAACGAAAATGAACGAAAAAATCGTTTAACGAAAAGATAAACCTTGTGAAAAAGTTAGTAAGTTATTATAATTAATTTTAAATAAAAATATTTAAATTTGTTAATTTAGCTAAATATTTAACGGAAATTAAATGATAAGTTGTTAAGATTATTATAAATAAAAAATAATAAATAGTTAAATTAAAAATTAAAAAAACATTAAAAATTTAAATAAGTAAAAAAAATCAAAAGAACACAGCCGTCGAAACAAATAAAAAGCAAAAAGTAATTGACCAATATGCCCCTTGTTATATATACTACATTTGAATAAGATGGCAAGGGTAATTTTGTAATTATACATCTTACTCAACTATAGTATGTTTTTTTAATGACAATGTGGATCAAGACGGGTCACTGACCCACTCGATCATCTCCACCTCTCTCAGGAAGAAACCCAGCATAGGTGAGAAAACCCTTTGGCCCAACCTGGACTACCTTTTTTTTTGTCACAAGTAGGACTTGAACTCAAGATCTCCCCATTTTATTGAAGTCTTAGGTATACACATTTGCCACTAGGCTAAGCGGTTGTAACTAGTATGTATAATTGGTTGTTTAGCTGTAAAAACAGAGGTATGATAAGTAATTCAAGATAAAATTTTCTAGAAAATAAAATATCACAATCACAAAACATGTTTAAATATGTCTTCTTCGAAAAAGGTTAGGAATGAAAAGCTAACTTTTATGCATAATGGAACTTTGTAAAATATTTTAACATATTCAAATAAGAAAAATCTTGTAAGGTTTTTATATATATATATATTAAACAACTACAATAAGAATAATTACAAAGAACTTAATCAAAACGTAATCAAATTATATATCTTAATTTTATTAGAAATGTTATAAAGACATATTGCAATAAACAAAAACAATAGAAGAAGCAGAAGCAAATAGATATGGATTATAATTGAAATAAACAAAAACAATAGAAGAAGTAGAAGCAAAATCGTTGAGACCACGTGTTTACGTTTCCCTAAAAAAAATTCCACTTCTTTGTATGAGAACACATCAGCCTCCCAGGATACAACAACCAAAGCAATTAGTTGTATTGTCGAAGATGACCAACAAGTCTGAAATTTCATCTGAAAAAAATATGTATAATGTCATAGTTGTTGAAAACAGTTTGCCGTGTTTCTATTAATTTCGTAGTTTATCATAGTGTATGGGTAGTTTCGAGTGTATGTCAACTAAGGTAGATACCTTAATTCTATAGTAATATCAAAACAAAACAACTCAATATTTTAACTGCATTAAACGTAAAATTTAAATTGTATTAGATGTATTTAATATCAATTTAAATGGTTTAATTTTTTTTTAACAACCTAAACTAAGCCAGCAAACTTGCATAATGCAGAATCAAACCCTCACTAGTTGGTGAATGGAATATACCATTTACCAGTAGGATATACTGTTGAAGACTAAATGGTTTAATTAAGAGTTAAAACTGACCAAGACATTGCCATTAATGAAAGGTAAAGTCATGAGGTTATCGATCAGAAAAGCGGTTTATAATAACCAGATGGTTCTGATATGATTATAAGAGTATGTGTTATACCTCACCGCATGTGCGGTGAGGGGGAGTCGACGCACATCACCGCAGCATGGGGTGGTGTTGTTGCACTCACTGCAGTGTCACATCACCCCGCACCCATGCACCTCGTCACTGCCCGCACAATCTGCATTTTGAATCACACAAAGTGCAGTAATGATCCACCACACTTCTCCGTTGTTCATAGTCACCACAATGCCGGGCGATGCTGCCACGACCCACCACATGTCCACCGCACCCTACGGTGGGGTATAAGACATGGCCTAATCATATAACTAACCGATAATTATGATGGGATAAAACCATTTTCCTACAACCTATCATGGTAATGAAAGGTACTATGTTAATCATAAATTGTTGGAATTCTTAAACTAATAATAACGGGCAACTTAATAAATATTAAAAAAATAAGTTCGCTGTCGGAGACAAATATCCCGACAGAATCGGTGTCAAGAATTGCATTTGGAGCTAAAAATCATAAAATTGAGTGGTGCAACACCATCCACCCTTCTACATATCTATTCAGATCTCATCCGTTGATTAGTATAACCACCACTTGATTTTATTTATTTTTATTTTTTGATTCTTGGATTTTTGAATGTCAGATCAGGGAGGATTTAGGAGCTTCCACTCGTACTAAAACAGGGAATATTTCTTAACCATTTTCACTAATTATTTAGAAATTTAGTTTTATCAAACATGTTTTAGTTCGGATATTTAATAGAAAAAAGTGATTTAGACACCTAATTGAGAAATCTAATATTTAATTTAATTTAATCAAAATTTAAAACATGACTTGCCTGTTTTTTTCTTCATATGTTTTTTTTCATCAACCATACATATTGTTGATTATTACTAAATACTAACTACTTTAAATGAGAACTTGAATGAATAGTGTCATAGACACTTTGCGTTTTCTTAAAGAGTCACCGGGTTCTTTGTACAAGATATCATATTGAGAGTACTTCAGTATTGATGCACGAAACACATGATCGCTCTACACGTATGATATACATTTCTCTTCCTTGCCTTGTTGTTCTACACGATCAGAGAGAGAGGGAGGGAGGGATACGAAAGTCTCTTAGATGCCTTGGTGAGTTCTCTCTCTCTCTCTCTCAAAGTTGTTTCATCGTCACATCACCGATCATCCTTGACAGGTTCTGGATTAGGGGTGACGGGCCTGAATTGAAAATTTCTTTAAACACATATATAGTATTATGGGAGGCTACGTATCTTGAGAAAATCAAGCTACGTAAGGGAAACTTGTCATTGTGATCTAGAACCGATTGATCACAAAAATGAGTAATGGATCTGCCTAGGGGAGATATTTACAGAACCGATATAGGGTGGTGAATGGTCGTTACACGTTGGGATAAATTAATTATTATATGTACAGCTTGCATAGTTGTATATTGAGTGTTCGAGCCACATATAAAATTTGGTAGGTTTTGTGTTTAGATTGTACATATAACTTTTTAGATTGTAAATAACGAATCTTTATATATTAAACCGTATGCATTTTTTATTATCCAAATTTCAGGTGTTTAAAGGTTAATATTGTAGTAAACATATTTATAATTAATTTATATAATTTTTTTTAATAGCAATCTATCCTACTTCTAATTATACACCAATGTCCATCGCCAGCGACGGAACCAGAACATTTTAATCAGAGGGTTATCATAAGTTTATCTTCTATACCGACTACGACTAAAGGGTCCAATTCAGTTTTTTCTTTAAAAAAACTCAACATTTATGTATAAAAACTAGACAAAATATGGTGCCTGGAGGGTCAATGGACCCTCTTGACCCTCCCCTGGTTCCGCCCCTGTCCATCGCGAACCTCAAACCATACCGTTGAAACATTTGGCTCAAGCATCTTGAAGTTTTCATGTTTGTAAAAACCAAAGATTAAATTCTTTTTCATGTAAATTAAAGAAAATATTGGTTTTTTTTAACTATATTAATCCAATAATTTTTTAATAAATATTAAAAACTTGAAATCCAACACTCCAACATTTCATCGACAAGGGCCATATACAATCACAAAAAATAGTCCAATTGATGTAGGCCCAAAGTTATCGTTTTAGAACAGCTTGTACCCTCTGCATCAAAAGTTGTATTGTATGGGAAAGATCAATATTAGTACTCGCAGTGTGATGAATGACGCTTGTCAATGGCGTCGATCGCCATGGATTCTTCTTCTTCGTCTTCGCTGTATCCTCCTCCGGCAATTCCGATGAAGCTTCATATCGAAAACCGTGAAAAGTTGTTGAAACATCTCCGTGAAAACCTGTATTCATCATCTCGTCCTTTACATGGATTTGTACTTCTTCAGGTAACCTAATTTCATCGAGTTTAGTTGAATTCATTTGTTATGAATATATTCATAAACCGATTGTTTTATTAGGGAGGACAGGAGCAAACTCGTTACTGCACCGATCATGAAGATCTATTTAGGTATTTTCATCCTTCGCCTCGTCCAATTTGATCGTGCATTTGAATATGTTTGAATTATATCGGTAGGTACAGTATTGCTACTAGTAATCAAAGATATTAGTGTTTGTTATCGATTTTGTAGTTTTTCTGTCAACATCAAAACCCTTGTCAATTAATCGAGACGTTATGATTTGAAAACCGGTTTAAATTCATGATAAACTCCTTAATTTTAGACTACTTTGTGATTGATGATGATATCTGCTCCAGAAATTGGTGCACTTCATTTCTTTTTTATGATTATTGTATATGAGGGTGTAGGATTCAGTTATTTACTGATAATTGATGAATTTTTTATAGGCAGGAAAGTTATTTTGCATATTTGTTTGGAGTGAGGGAACCTGGTTTCTATGGAGCTATCGTGAGTCCCTTCTGTTTTCATGTTCAGATTTTGATAGTTCTTTATGGTTTATTCTGTAACTGTCTTAAGGCGTTATATTTTATCGATGACCTACTCTATGTTCACACTTCACAGATCTAATTTACAAGGAAAAGCAGCATCATATCTGAATTGTATATATGCAGTCTGGGGTGTCTTTAAAATATGTCGCTGTAATTCTATGTTTTTCTAACACCAGCTGTGTACCTTGTATCTCAAGAAAAGACATTAATAGATCAGCATCTAATGTTTTTTATTCTTTTTTGTATGATCATTTATGAAGGTTTTTTCCTATTGCTATTCATTCTTCTTCTTTTTTTCATGCTGGTGTAGGATGTAGCTACTGGGAAATCAATCCTTTTTGCTCCCAGATTGCCTGCGGAGTATGCTGTTTGGATGGGGGAAATAAAGTCATCATCATATTTCGAAGTAAGTCCACCCTCACAGTTAGTGTCTGGGGTGGCAATACATTACTTCCCATCTTTTAGAAGGAAGTCTTGATATATTATCTTAGTTATTTAATCTCTACAATCTATATCTTGCAGGAAACATACTTGGTTAGCAAGGCATATTTCACTGATGAGATTACAGAAGTCCTTAATAATCAATACGAGGGATCTGGAAAACCCTTGTTGTTTCTTCTACATGGGTTAAATACTGATAGCCAAAACTTCTCTAAACCAGCAGAATTTGAGGTACCTTATACTTGCAATATGTCTTTATAACATTTCTAATCAAATGTTTGCTACAGATCAAGTCTATGCCTTCTTTTTAATTCCCTTTTTTCCGGCTTCCATTGTTTTTTACCTTTCACTGTTTGGCTGAAATCTTGATTTGATTAGGTGCCATTTTTCTTTGATAATGGCGGTATGGACTGTTTGCATCAGCAGTTTTATACTTGTATGGCATATGGTTGAGTTCCTAACAAATTATGTTTTGGCTTTACCTTAAGCTTGTCCAATGTGCACATACAATTTACACCATTTTGGTGTCAAAAAGTGCATATTTTTAGAATGTTCTTACACCAAAGTTATTTCAGCTCCAATGTTTGCAGTTTGCACCAGATTTTTACATCAAATTTTTACCCTAGATAATTCGGATTTACACATTAATTTGTTTCATTTAAATATGTTATTTATAAATAATTTAATTTTAAGCTTATATTGACTTAGTTATTTGAAAAAATACCTATTTAATCAACTTATTAATAACAGTCATAAACGAATAGTATAAAAAACTTGAAAACAGTATTCAATATGGTTCTCATTTTAAAGGCCAATTAATTTTTACTTCTTATGTTGATAATTTGATAAATATTTGAATTATGAAAATTTGGTGTTATGAATAGTTTTACACCTGAGCAGTTTCTGCAAGCTAAAACATCAAACTTAATTATGTTATTGTTGAAGTTTAAGCAATCCACAATTTACTGCTAGTGATATATTATTCTCACAGCATACATATCATGACAATATTTGGTTTTATTTGCTCTCCAGGGCATTGAGAAGTTTGAGACAGATCTTAAGACCTTGCACCCTATTTTGACCGAATGTCGTGTTTTGAAGTCAAAACTAGAACTTGCTGTAATCCAGTATGCCAATGATATAAGCTCTGAAGCTCATGTTGAGGTGGGTAAATTTCCATTATGTAATGGTTAAATTGCAAGTGATTGATTACTGAATAATATTCAGGTAGTGTTTAATGTATGGGTATGGGAATGAAGTAATGACTTTCATTCATTATATAAGTGTTTAGTTAACGGGTTGGGTTTTAAAAATGATTATCGAACTCACAAATTTGGCATACTCTGAACCCACCAGGAGGTTACAAACCAAACTCACATCAGATTTAACTACCTATATTTACCATACACCTGTGTCTTTCCTCCATTCCTTTCTACCATATACCTTCCATTCATTGGGCATGCTGGGATGCTCTACTGAGGTAGTGGGCTGCTGAGTAGTTGGCTGTTCCTTCAGGTTTTCTAGACATTTAAATCATGCATTAGAGTGCAGTTGTTTCTTGTTGAAAAACATGTCGTGAATTCGATTTTTTGTTGTCCTGTAGCTTGTTTGCTGTACGATATCTATCTTCGTTGCATGTCTAGATAGTTTTTAGTTTATGGTTATGAGAACGAAGGAATGCCTTTCATTCCTGATAGAAGTGTTTGGTTGATTTTTTTGGTTTTAAAAACGGATATCTATTCCGCAAATTTCCAACCATGGGAGGTGGGGTTAGAAATCTATCACCGTTCTCATTCCCATTCCTAGCCCGGTTACACCATATTATTAAACCCATCCCATAATGATTCCCAATTGCAAACCAAACGCCCCCATACTGATTGCTCGCTAGTAAAAATTTCTTGTATATGTCCATGCCACTATTTAGTAATAGTTTTTGCATTTTGAGTAGGTAATGAGGAAGATCAAACCAGGAATGAAAGAGTATCAATTGGAAAGCATATTTCTTCATCACACCTATTTTTATGGCAGTTGTAGGCATTGTTCATACACTTGTATTTGTGCAACTGGTGACAACAGGTAATGATATCATTTCTGCTGCAAGAACATCATCCTTTTGCACTGTTTTTCTGTAATCTATGACTTTGTTTAGGCTTGTTTAATTGTCAAAATTGATCTTAGTGAAAAAAGTAGGTTCTGGAAAACAATTTAAGATTCAAAGGTAGTATGGTTGAATTTGGCATTAATTCAATGGAGCATGTAATGCTGCTACTTATATTAGTGACTAGAGGTGACATAATCAATGGGTTGGGTAATGGGTCAAAACGAGTAACTTTTTGGTACGGCTCAAAATGGGACTGATCTGGTTGCGTTTACTTGGAACACTTTTTGTCCAATTTTTCTTTATGTTTTATACATAATCAGTATGTCAGATATGATAAAAAATGATATTTTTCAATAATAAACTTTTTTGTAATCAATATGATTTAGGAGGTTTTATGCAATTAAAAATACACTTTGGACGATTTTAAAACCGTTCGACCCATTTGACATGTTTTCTTAAAATTAAGCATATCTTTTCTTAAAATTGACCAATTAGTAAATGAATATATATTAGTAAATGGGTCAAGCTACCTGAACCCATCAAACATAACCTGAATCTACCTAATCATTAGTAAATGGGTCAAAATTGCTACCTCTATTAGAAACAATTGACATGGATATGGTATATGCAAAAGAAAACATGATTTGTTTGGTCATTATGAAAAACTTGAGAAAAAACTAAAAATATTATGTTCTTATTGGTTTGATGATCAAAACAAATGAATACATATAGTTCTTACCTATGCTGATTGCATCTGTACTATTAGGCCTTTACCTATTCTTGTTCCTCTTAGATGTTATCATGCTAATGGTTTGATTTTTCATCTGGCAGTTCTGTACTTCATTACGGGCATGCTGCAGCTCCAAATGACAGGGTATCGGAATTTTTATTTCTTTTACTATAAAGGAATGCTGAATTCTTTTAATGTATCTTTTCGATTAGTGCAAGATGACATCACAATTTTTTCGTTTGGTTCAACTTGAATCTAACTAAGTGATATTCCATTATAAAACTTGTTTCTTTTTCTTTTTTAAAGATGTTTAAAAACAAGTGTTTCTTTCCGTCTTGCAACCTATTATGATTAGTGTGATCTACAAAAAACTGCCTTCTGTGTTGAATATCACAAACCCATCTTTGCATGAACAATAATTATTTTGGAAATGGTGTTTTTTATGGGATAATGTAAGAACAGTCAAGCTTACAAGAACTTTAGAATTTTTCCGGCCCTTTTTTGTATTCAACCAAATTGCAAATACTTTATACTTTCCTTGATTTGTATATTCCATAGAAACTTTTTAATCCAGCATTCTTTTGTTCCCTTTTATCTCTCATGGAACAACATCCGGATGGTATGTTTTCTATTGTGCAGACATTGCAAGATGGAGATATGGCATTACTGGATATGGGAGCCGAATTCCATTTTTATGGTTCTGATATAACCTGCTCCTTCCCTGTAAGTATATTTGCAACAAATAATGAGATGAATTCCTTAGAGAATAATAAAGAGTGGTTTTTATTTTCAGCAGTAAAATCAGGTCCTCGTGTATGATGCTTTAACTGGTGCAGCGTTCAATCCTGTTGATATAACTAAATCCCACTTGACATCTTAATTATAAACACTTTAAATGCCATATGACACTTTTCGTTTGATGCCAAATGCTGATTAAAAGCCAATAATGCAAATTAGTATTATTTATTATTTCTTTATTTTTGTGACATAATCATTCATGCAGGTAAACGGGAAATTCACAAGCAATCAACGTCTAATTTACAACGTAAGGGTTTTCTTCTTCTCTTGTGTTAAAAAAACAAGCTACTTGGATTTGGTCTGGTCTCTTCATGTCTTAAGCTAAGCTGTATATGTTTTTAACTAACCATAAAGCTGACATCTTTCAATTTGTTTACTTATTCTTTTTTCCTTTTGAATTTCCAGGCTGTTCTTGATGCTCATGATGCTGTTATATCTAGCATGAAGGCAGGAGTTAACTGGGTGGATATGCACAAGTAAGATTTTGACTCTTCTATCCCAAATTTGAGCTATTAGTTAAAATCATAAAATCAAATCAGTTACATAGATGACATTTTCTTCTGTTAAGAGTAAGAATGAATATCAATCTAGCGATATAAAGGTTTAGAGGCACCTAAATTTAATTTAAAATCACTTGAGACATGCATCATGTTCATTCTTTCAGAGCATAGACACCGGCGACGATAACTATAAACAATGCATTTTGATGTTTCATATGTTATAACTTTATAATGATTAAATTAGTGATATCATAAGGTTCTTTTGTTGTCTGATTGTTTTTCCTTTTATTGAAATCAGATTGGCAGAGAAAATTATCCTTCAGATGCTGAAGAAAGGATCCCTCCTTGTTGGGTATTTCTCATTTCTTGATAAAAATATATTTTTTTCAACGTATCGTAATAATCATGTGTTAATTCATGTGATTGTTGCTCTAGTGATGTTGATGAAATGATGGCCGAACGATTGGGTTCTGTTTTCATGCCACACGGTTTGGGACACCTCATGGGACTTGATACACATGATCCTGGTGGCTATTTACAGGTCCATAAAAGTTGCAGTGCATTATTTGTCTCATTTGATTGATTACTATTTTTTAATATTAAAGATATTGGCTATGAAACATATCTACAGGGAGCTGAAAGACCCAAAGAACCAGGATTGAAGTCCCTACGCACGAGTAGAGATCTCTTGGATGGAATGGTTTGTGTTAGTACTTTGTTTATCATGTTCTTTAATTTCTTGCATTTGCAATAAAATTAATTGTTTGCATTTTCATTAATCAACAAAAGACAAACATACTTTTTTAAAGTATGTTTTCTTGCATAGTACTGGCATACTTATAACGAAAGATGATTGCAATACTTTTCTGTAGGTGATCACAGTTGAACCCGGATGCTATTTCATTGATGCATTGCTGCTTCCTGCCATGGAATCCCCAAAAACATCAAAATTCTTCAATCGTGAAGCAATCACCAAATTTAGAGGATTTGGTGGAGTTAGAATTGAGAGCGACCTGGTAAATAAATAAATACTTCTGATTTTTCTTTTGCAATATATCATTTTACATAGTACTAGTTCCATGTGTATGCCAATCCTCCTTGAGATGTAGGTAATGTTTGACTTTTTAGGGTTCAAATAGTTATTTTTTACTTTAAAATTGGTAACAGCCCTTTCGTTTAAAAAAAAATGTTTCTATTTATTCATTTGGAAATTACATACTACGTTGGCTTTCTGAAATCCTAATTGACTTATTGTTGGGGACAATACAGCTTTATATGTCCAATTAATAGAATTTTGACTTTCAAAAAGTATAAACACCCTAAAGTCCAATTAGTAAACCCATGAATGTGTTTATTTGCCAGAGGGTCAAATATATAAAAAACTAAAAGTAAAGTGTCATTTTCGTCTCTGTGGTTTGGCCATTTTAGCCACTTTCATCCAATAACTTTTATTTTAGCTTTTTCGTCCATGACTTATCAAAATCTAGCCATTTTCATCCACCTGACTAATTCCGTCTACAGTTTAATGTTAAATCAGGGGCAATTTGGCCTTCTATTTTCCACTACCAGTGCTCTTGCAAGTTCCTCGTGTCTGTTAATTGATCAAATTGCCCCTGATTTAACGTTAAAATGTAGACGTAGTTAGTTAGATTGATGGAAATGGCTAGATTTTGAAAAGTCAGGGACAAAAAAGCTAAAAAAAGTTTTTGGATGAAAGTGGCTAAAATGGTCAAACCATAGAGACGAAAATGACACTTTACTCAAAAACTAATAAGTGTTTGATATCCAGCTTCGGATATTTAACAGTTTGGTTGCATTGTGTGATGTGGCAGTATGTTACGGCGGATGGTTGTTTGAACATGACAAAGGTTCCTAGGAAAATCGAGGACGTTGAAGCTGTTATGGGTGGTGCACCATGGCCGATCAAGAAATCTATCTGTGATTATGAAAATGGAGGATCCTAGTTAAGCTTACTTTACATGTAAGAAATTAGCAGAAAAAAGGTAATATGGATGTTTGTTTAAAATATATGATATGCTAGTAGAAATGATGGTAATTTGATCTACTTTCATTGTAGCAAAGTTTTTAAAGAGAGCATGACACCCCAAACAAAAATCATGATAAATACAATCATGACCCATTTATCAAGATTTGGATAATTTATTTTACTTATGAATTTATTTATATCTATGTGAATTATACAATAAGTTAAAATGGGTCGTTTTTATAAAATTTGTCAACTTAAAAGGGACAGTCGCCGCCACTCGTTGACATAAAAAATATTGCGGTTGCGGGTGAACCCATTTTAATACTTTTAAGTAATTTACACTTTTAGCCTTTTAGGTATATTTCATATTGCAAATTTCGTCCTTTTCTTCTATAATTACACTAAATATCATTTTTGTTTAATATTTTTCACGCATTTCGTCTTTTTGATTGATGAACATTAGTTTCAGACTTTCATCCATTAAGTCCAGGTATATGCAAGACACATGAGGATCTTTTACGTCCTATAAGATCTTTCATGTAATTCACTCAAACAAAAATGAAAATAATAAAAAGTAAATCCAAACCTCGTACGCAGTTTTGCTTAATTTTACAGCGAACATGCCACTACTGGATCTATCGACCACAAGATTCACAGTTCCAATTTATCAACGGCAAGATTTTCCACCAAATACAACTCATGATGACATATTGTTCCAAATAATCATAATAATAATCAATTATTATTTTGACGGTGCATATTTATTTGTTTTTTTTTTTAATTCATGTAGTCACTTCGATACTAATTATTAAAAATATTGATTATCATATCATAGAGTAAACTTTCTTATACATATTCGTTTTGTGTTATCTTCTTAAATTAAGACCACACATTACCTGACTACCATTTCATGCCAACTTTCAAATAATAAAAACACATCAAATAATATTTCATACTTACATTTCAAGAAAATAAAAGCCAAATCTATTCTTACGTGAGGAGAAAAAAAGATTTCTAAAACAAATTTACTTATGAACTCCTAATTTTATAAATAGGTTTTCCTATGTCTTTTTAAATTTTGCCTTGAAACACATAACTAATGGAGGATGCTAAATACGTGCAAAAACATATGAGCTCTCACAACTTACAAACATCTTTTTATTTTACACATTATCATCGTAACTTACATTTTTTTTCATAACTAAATTATTTCTTACAATAAACCAAATTATTTATAAAAAAATAATTAATTTATTACGATAAACAAATACCTTTTTAGTAAAATAATTTATATAAACTAAAATGTTACATAAGAGAAATCAAAATGGTGTATAAGTTATAAAAATTAAAACATTACATAATTTTTAATTTTTAGGGATAACTTTATATAATAGTAATCAAGTTTCTTATCTATTCTATTTTAGTCATTGAAATTCAAAAATATAATTAACCTGGTAATTGCATAAGATTCGGAGAACATGTGAAACTTGAGTGAATTTGATGAAACAAAAAAAAGTTTGAGTGACTAAAATGAAACAAATAAGAAATTGGTCAAAGTTTTCCCTGCTTTTTTATTATTCTAATTAATTATCATTTTTTAAATTAAAAATAAATTAATTACCATATTTAAAAGGCAAATTGTCTTTTAGTAATTAAAACTATGACCTATCGGCCGATAATAATCCATACTATAAATTTGAACGGTGACAGTCATAATTTTCACTTTTGTTACAAATAACAGTCTCAGTAACATAATTATTATAGATTTACGCACTATTTATACTTGTTTTGACTCAAAATGATATTTTAAGCGAAATCGAGTAGAAATGGAACGTAAATTTATGATGATTATGTTACTGGGACTGATATTGACAACAAAAGTGAAAGTTAGGACAATAACCGACTAAATTAATAGCATAAATTATTACCGACAAATTATTCATAATTTGGATTATTAAATTAAAATCCAATTTGCACGTTTAAAATTAAAAAAATAAATTTGATGCGCATACAATATGTTATTGCTTTAACGTTATTTAAAGGAGGTCTCGTAAACCCTAAAAACGCACTCTCCTCCGTCACATTCTTCGTTAATCTAAACCCTAAAAACAAAAAGCAATGCATAATTCAGATGCCCAAACATCAACGATGAATGAAGCCAGGCCGACGAAAATTAGATTCGAATATGGAGACGATGATGAAGCAATTGAAGAAACAGCCACCGGAAGCTCCAACCTCGATGAAGATTCCTCCATGTGTGAGCCTGTAGAAGATGACAAAACCAGCGCCGATTATTACTTCGATTCCTACTCTCACTTCGGTAAGCAAACCACAAATCACTCACTTCAATATTCACTACGGATCTTACATAAATTCAGTCTCAATACTCACTACCGGTCTTAATTTTTGTTTAATTTTGTTGTTGCAGGTATTCATGAAGTAAGTGCATAGCATCGTGATGCAAACAACATGACACATACTTCAGTTACTGTTTACTAATATATAATTTTGATGTCTGTTGCCTTGATTTGAATGCTTTTTGAATTATGTGTAAATTAGTAGCATCTAATCATCTATATGTTACATTATATAGCATTTAGGCTCTCATCTTAGGACTTGTTAAAGTTTAGATTAAGGCTATGTTAAATGATAGCAATCACAATGAATGAATGCATTCCCTTACTCAACAAACTTGAAACCTTTTTACAACCAATGTAAATTTATTTTTTTAACTGTTTGAAATTATTGTTAAATATTAAAGACTCTTGTGGCTAAAAGTTGTACATGAACACAAAAATAAAGAAATTATGAGTTCAATGTTGACTTAAAATTTTTTGGTGTTAACTACATAGCATGAGTGTGTTTATATGCTACTATAGGGGCTAATGGTCATTTAATTTGCAGGAAATGCTGAAGGATGTTGTGAGAACCAAGACTTACCAAAATGTTATTTACAGAAACACATTCTTATTCAAGGACAAGATTGTTCTTGATGTTGGTGCAGGGACAGGGATTCTATCTCTCTTTTGCGCAAAATCTGGGGCAAAACATGTTTATGCTGTATGTATGCCATTCTTTATTTTATGTTTAACTGATTAGGTTCATTGTATGAACAGACCATGGGCGATCTGTTGGTACTTGAAGCATTTAAAGGGTGTTTGTTAATCTTGGATAATTATCAAGTCAATAACAGAAGCATGATTCTAGGAGCCAAATCAGGATCGGTTATCATTCTATTTTTAATGCTGAATAATTCTGTTTCCTTTGTTTAGCTAGTTTCCCTTTTTGTGTTCTAGCATAAATAGAATAGCTTGCTGATTGTATTTTACACATCACTTCTTACGGTTTCTTTAAAGGAATAAAGCAAATCGGGCCGACTGCCCTCCTTTTTCTTGTTGTTGTTTTGTGGTTTTACGATCCAATTGTCTTCAATTGGTATCAGAGCGGTTTGTTTCATTTAGAACCACTGCTCAATTTGCTGGAAGACTCATTCTTGTTCGACGGACAGAAGAGGAAGAGATCATGGCTGCTCTAGTAAATCAGGGAGCACAACCAGGAGCACAAAGAGAACACATCACCTTGTCATTGCAATGCCCTATTTTAACAGCTACCAACTATACTATCTGGGCTGTCAAAATTAAGGCAATATTCAATGTACATGGTGTGTGGGAAGCAATCGCGCCAGGAGAAGGGGTCGAGGTGGATCCAAAGAAAAACAGCCTTGCCATTGCATATCTTTATTAAGCTGTTCCAGAAGAGCTTGTTCTACAACTTGCTCATCTTGATGAAGCAAAGAAAGTATGGGATGCACTGAAGGCCAGATTTGTTGGGGCTGATCGAGTTCAACAAGCTCGCTTAGGGCTGTTACAAACTGAATTCGAGGCCCTAAAAATGAAGGAAGGAGAGACAATAGAAGACTTTGCTGGAAGAATGGGAGAGATCGCCTCAAAAATGAACAGTCTTGGAGGAGAAGTCGAAGAGAAAAAGCTGGTTCGAAAATTCCTAGGGGCTGTTCCGGATCGATTTCTACCCATCGTAGCCTCAATTGAACAATTTGCTGATCTGGAATCCATGCTGTTCCAGGAAGTAATAGGGAGATTGAGGGCTTACGAGGAGAGAATAAAACCATGCAAAGAGACAAAAAATGGCGACCAACTTCTGATTTCTTACGAGGACAGGCAGACCAGGAATCATGACCAAAAGGGCCCTGGTCGAGGACGAGGGGCTGCCGGTAAGAATAATAGAGGCCGAGGAAGAGGCAGGGGTCGCTCTAATGGTACAAAAACAGAAGATCAGGGTCAATACTCAAAGGGGAGGGACCGTTCAAATCTGAAATGTTTCAGATGCGATGGAAAAGGTCATTTTTCATCTGATTGTCCCACAAGACGGAGAGACGAAGCTGCAAATTTGGTCCAAGAAGACGGACCAGCCCTGTTGATGACTGTTCATTCAGAAAAACAGAAGGAATTCGTTTTTTTGAATGAAGAAAAAGTTGTACCACAACGTTATAATCAAGAAGCAAAGGAAGATCATACGTGGTTTCTTGACAATGGTGCAAGCAACCACATGACGGGTAATCGGGCACTCTTCTCCAAACTCAACTTTAACACCGTTGGAAAAGTTTGTTTTGGAGATGGTTCATGTGTAGACATAGAAGGCAAGGGGATGATTATCCTAGCATGCAAGAATGGTGAGCAGAAAATTCTTGAAGATGTCTACTACATACCCTATCTAAAGAGCAATATTCTTAGTTTGGGCCAATTCACGGAGATTGGATATTCGGTACTCATGAAAGATGAGTACTTATGGATGCGAGATACCGATGGGAGACTTCTTATGAAGGTTCTAAGGTCTTCAAATCGGCTGTACAAGATCGACTTGGAGGTGGCGAATCCAGTGTGCTTCTTGGCAAACTTGAAGGACGAGGCCTGGATATGGCATGCCCGGTTAGGGCATCTTAATTTTGATGCCATAAAGCTGTTGGGAAACAAAAAGATGGCAATAGGAGTTCCAAAGATCGAGCATCCGAAAAAGGTATGTGATTCTTGTCTTATTGGAAAACAAACTCGAACTCCTTTTCCTAACCAAACTAATAATCAAGCCAAGAAACCCCTTGAGCTAGTTTACGCAGATGTATGTGGCCAAATCTATCCCCCTACAAAAGGAGGAAACCGGTATATGTTTCTGATTGTTGATGATTATAGCCGGTTCATGTGGGCCTATCTAATCAAGACAAAAGATGAAGTCTTTGACTGTTTTAAAAGATTCAAGAGCCAAATGGAAGTAGAACTTGAAACAAAGGTCAAGACTTTGAGGACGGATAATGGTGGTGAGTTTAGTTCTCGTGCATTTGAAGATTTTTGCAATCAAGAAGGGATCCTTCATCAATTCTCTGCACCATATTCACCACAACAAAATGATGTAGTGGAGCGGAGAAATAGATCCATTTTAGAGATGACACGATGCATTTTGAAGGCTATGGAACTACCACAAGACTTGTGGGGAGAAGGAATAAGGCACTCTCTCTATGTCTTAAACCGGGTTCCCACAAGAATTCTAAAGGAGAAGACACCATATGAGATGCTAAAGGGCCGAAAACCAAACTTAGATCATCTAACAGTTTTTGGATGTGTATGCCATGCAAAAATTCTTGATTTTTGCAATCAAGAAGGGATCCTTCATCAATTCTCCGCACCATATTCACCACAACAAAATGGTGTAGTGGAGCGGAGAAATAGATCCATTTTAGAGATGACACGAAGCATTTTGAAGGCTATGGAACTACCACAAGACTTGTGGGGAGAAGGAATAAGGCACTCTCTCTATGTCTTAAAACGGGTTCCCACAAGAATTCTAAAGGAGAAGACACCATATGAGATGCTAAAGGGTCGGAAACCAAACTTAGATCATCTAAGAGTTTTTGGATGTGTATGCCATGCAAAAATAATGACTACACATCTGAAAAAATTGGATGATAGAAGCCGAAGACTTATACATCTTGGTGTTCAACCTAACACCAAGGCCTATCGCCTACTTGATCCTGAAACTCAGAGAATATTCGTAAGTCGAGATGTTGTGTTCGAAGAAGGTGAAAAATGGAGCTGGTCAGGTGCTTCGAACAAACAAGAAGTGACTGAGTTTGTTGTGGAAGCTGATTTTGAAGACTCTCCATGTCTTGATGCAAACACTACTGATTCAGGTCAGTCATCAGATAGTTTTATTTCTGATCCTTCATCAGATACAGATTCAAACAGCTCTGGTTCAGTGGAAGGGGTAACGGGCAGAGGTCCGATGTTACCACGGGAGACAACTGATTTTGATGGAATTCTGGATCCATCAGTAGCTGAAGATGAAGTGGTCAATGACACTCCAATACGGGGACATAGAACCATTGAGGAAGTTTATGTAAACAGCAATGACATAAACCTGCTTCTAATGGAAAATGAACCTAGAAATTACTCTGAAGCAGCAAATAAAAAGGAGTGGGAAGATGCAATGCACCAAGAAATGATGTCAATCGAAAGGAATGACACCTGGAAGCTGACCGATTTGCCAAAAGGTCAAAAACCCATTGGTTTAAAGTGGGTTTTCAAGGTAAAACGGGATGCAAATGGAGCTGTAACAAAACATAAAGCACGCTTGGTTGCAAAGGGATATGTTCAGGTTATGGTGTTGATTTTGAAGAAGTATTTGCACCGGTCGCGCGAATGGAGACCGTGAGATTAATTCTTGCATTGGCAGCTCATTTTGGTTGGGAAGTACATCATTTGGATGTAAAATCAGCTTTCCTTCATGGAGAGTTGAAGGAGGAAGTCTATGTAACTCAACCGGAGGGCTTTGTGAGGAAAGGAAAGGAGCACCAAGTTTACAAGCTGAAAAAGGCACTCTATGGCTTACGACAAGCTCCACGAGCCTGGAATACACGGTTAGATTTAAAACAGTTGGGTTTTACTAAGTGTAAACATGAACAAGCCGTATACAAGAGAGTAACGAACAAGCAATTGTTACTCGTGGGTGTATACGTGGATGATATGATTGTCACCGGGGGGGAAAAGTTGGATATAACTCATTTTAAAAAAGAAATGGAAAGTCGTTTTGAAATGAGTGATCTTGGGTTACTAAAGTACTATCTTGGTATTGAAGTAACCCAAAGAAGTCAAGGCATTTCTATCAAACAAGCAGGTTATGCAAGGAAGTTGTTAAAACTTACTAGTTTGGAAGAATGCAATGCAACAAAATTTCCTATGGAGCCCGGATTGAAGTTATCAAAAAAGGACGAAGGAGCCGAGGTGAATGAAACTGAGTACAGGAAGCTAGTTGGGAGTCTTCGTTATTTGACTCACACTAGACCGGATTTAAGCTACTCGGTTGGGTATGTGAGTCGGTACATGCAGTCACCAAAACTGATGCATATGCAAGCTGTTAAACAGATTCTAAGGTACGTAAAAGGCTCAGCTGAACTTGGGATAGTTTATCCTAAGAATGGGGACAAGGAACTACAAGGTTTCAGTGATAGCAGCCATATGGCTGATCTGGATGATGGCAAGAGCACAACAGGTCTCATCTTTTTTTTCAACAGTGCACCAGTAGCATGGAATTCTCAAAAACAGAGCACTGTTGCTCTATCTTCGTGTGAAGCTGAATTTATGGCAACCGCAGCCTGCCAAGCACTTTGGCTGCGAGGTTTACTTGCTGAAATAACCGGATGGAAAGAAGAAATAGTAACTATGAAAGTCGATAACCAATCTGCCATAGCACTTATGAAGAATCCAGTGTTTCATGGGAGGAGCAAGCACATCAACACGCGCTATCATTTCATACGGGAATGCATTGAGAAGGAAGAAATAAAAGTTGAACATATCAGTGGAAAACTTCAAAAGGCTGATATTTTAACTAAAGCACTACCAAGACAACAATTTGCTGATATGAAAGATCTGCTGGGAATGAAGATTATCCAAGATTAAAGGGGAGATTGTTAGTTAATCTTGGATAATTATCAAGTCAATAACAGAAGCATGATTCTAGGAGCCAAATCAGGATCGGTTATCATTCTATTTTTAATGCTGAATAATTCTGTTTCCTTTGTTTAGCTAGTTTCCCTTTTTGTGTTCTAGCATAAATAGAATAGCTTGCTGATTGTATTTTACACATCACTTCTTACGGTTTCTTTAAAGGAATAAAGCAAATCGGGCCGACTGCCCTCCTTTTTCTTGTTGTTGTTTTGTGGTTTTACGATCCAATTGTCTTCAAAGGGGATTTTGGAATTGTTTATTTAAACAACTTACATGGTTATTGCGTTTTTGTAAAAGTAAATAATCACTTTTGAGCATTTGAGTGAAGAATGGTCATCTGTTTTGTTAAGTTGAAGTAAGCTGTTTCGGATAAGCAGTTTGAGATTGCTTATTTTGAACTGGTTATTCTTTAGGGGTATTCATTGTTTAGCCTTCGGATGAAATAAGCCGTTCATTTGCTTCTTTTAATAAGCATTAGTATGGTTAAATAATCAATCCCAAATATCCCTAGTACGTTGTTTCATGTTGAAGAGTTGTCTTTTATGTTAGTGTAAATTGTTTGTTACATTGACCTTGGTTTTCCACTTTTCCAATAGCAAGTTACAAATTTTGGCCAATGAGCAAGTTTTGGTTGTTCTATTTGGTTTTGTTCTCAAAGTCTCTTTAGTCTTTAGTATTTAAAATGTTTTTTTTTAAAGAGACTTCATCTTCTATAGAAAATGCTAATGGTCATATAAGGTAGTTCTCATAGAATTTTAGTGATGTTATAGATATTCAAGTTCTCATCATCATCTGAATCTCTGTATAACACAACTTTGGTATTGCAGGTTGAATGCTCACAGATGGCTGACATGGCAAAAGAGATTGTTGAAGCAAATGGATATTCAAATGGTAAATGGCTGTTGTAAATTCCAATATTTACATGGCTTAACACATTCCTTATGTTAGTAATTCATCCTCATTTTTGCAGTTATAACCGTTCTGAAAGGAAAGATCGAAGAAATTGACCTTCCGGTCCCTCAAGTGGATGTTATCATTTCAGAATGGATGGGATATTTTTTGTTATATGAAAACATGTTAAATACTGTTTTATATGCTCGGGATAAGTGGTTGGTAAGTTTAGTCCCACTTTTTGCATATTTAAATACTGTCATAATCACCATTTCAAAATCCTAAAATCATATTTAACCATGTCATATTAAATAAAAAAACTAGATACTTATTCTGGCATGCTTTACTAATATTATGCGCTGAGACGATTAACATTAATAATGTTGTTTTCCTATTTGTATGTGGTTCTATTTTAGTTACTTTGGAATGGGTAATAGTGACAGCTTTAGTGTTTTGAAAGAGTAAAATTTTAGAAGGATATATATAAAATCATGTCTTTTGTGAATTCCTCATTTTTTAATTTAGAGGTCTGTGTTTCTTGTTTTCTGATAACAAACATCTCTTTTTTGTCTAATGACACTATGTTATTGAGTTATACTAGCTTTGGTTAATACATGTTTACATGTTTTATCTTTGTAATTTGAACTTGAATCGTAGAATGGAATTTATTTTTCTCTTAGTTCTAAATTTATCAGTCTTGATTTCTCTTCACAGGTTAATAATGGAATCGTGCTACCTGATAATGCTTCTCTCTATCTGACAGCAATTGAGGATGCCGAGTACAAAGAAGACAAGATTGAATGTATATGATCCCACCCTCCCAAAGAAGAGTTAAAAAAACTTGGCTCTCTCTCTCTCTCTCTCTCTCTATATATATATATATATATATATATATATATATATATTGCTAAAAGTTTGAACATTTAAATTTCACAACATCATATTTACCATTTTTAAACACTGAAAATAACACATATACCCTCTCAAAACACTGAAAATATCACACTTGCCCATTTCATAGAAAATATAATAGAAGCAGTAACTTAACAGTCTGTTTGATCAGATAAGTAGGAAGACAATGTTGTCACCGTGAATCATCAGCACATACTGTTCTGTTCATTTATACAGTGAAGCAGTATACAAACAAAGAAACGTACCCAGTAAATCCCACTCATAGCAAGCTATAGGTAAGGGTAGGTAAGGGTCGGATGGGGGCAAACCTTTCCTCTATCCCGGAAGATCATAATTTTCCATCTATGGTGAAGTGTGTAAATATGATAATTTTTTTTTAGTTTTTCTAAAAGGAAATACGATGTTATGTAATTTTAAAGGATACATAATGAAATTGCCAAAAAAAAACCAAAGCGTACTTTCTGCAGTATGAATTAATAATTTTTTGTAACTTCTTCCTCACTGAGATTTTGATGAACATACAGTTTGGAACAATGTGTACGGTTTTGACATGAGTTGCATTAGGAAGCAGTCAATTATGGAACCTCTTGTTGACACAGTTGACCAGAATCAGATTGTCACAAACTGCCAATTACTCAAGGTCTGTTGGGTCAATTTCAGATATATTTTTCTGAAAACAAGTCCAAACCGTTTAAAAAAATGCCCATTTTATTTATGAATTGTGTTCACTCAAAAGAGCTAGTTCATTTTCTTAATAATGCTTTCTTTGGCCATGTTTAATATATTAATTGGTGTTTGGTTTGTTTTTTCTACAGCTTGGTTGTTTATTACGTTTTAAAAATCTGATAAACATTTTTGAGTGTTTGGATGAAACAAGAGGCTTTATCTCAAACCTGTTTTTCACTTATTCTTTGTGAATTCAAAGTTTGACCTTAAGGTGAAATTAGCTGTTTTAATAAGCATAAGCTTCTTTAAACAAGCAATCCCTAACATCCTGTTAATCATAATTTAAAGATTGATAAAAATCTTGGTGTCGGACAACTTATTGACCTGTTACCAAACCCACTAGATTTACCATTTCGTGACTGAGTTTTCAACTTGTTTCGACAGACCATGGACATCTCAAAGATGACATCAGGAGATGCTTCTTTCACAGCACCCTTTAAACTTGTGGCTGAACGTGATGATTATATTCATGCTTTAATAGCATATTTTGATGTAGCGTTTACTGTGTGTCACAAACTGACAGGGTTTTCTACAGGTTAGTTAGTACTTTTTGCATTAAATAGCAAGATACTCTGCCTCAGTTTCTACTTTTAGCAACCAACTAGAAAAAGTCTCAAATATATTTTAGTTTTTTTGTTGCAAAAATAGGCCAATAGCAACATTTTACAGTCATTTTTGTTTTTTTTTTCTGCGGAAATTATATTTTAGTTTTTAATGTTTTGGAAATAATATTTAGTGTTTTGGCATCTAAATGAAACTGAAAAATAAAAAGCAATCTACAGATTGATAAAACTGGTGCACTGGTAAAAAAGTGCCAGTTTAGAGAATTTTGGTAGTTGGTTGCGAGAAACAGGAATTGCGGAACCGGTGCATAGTATCTTGGCCTGTTGCTCCTTTTCGTTTATTTCAAGCAAGTGATATAAACAATAATAGCTTTGCCAAAGGAACAACAAGTTTAGAAACACATAAATCATCAAATGCAATGCTAACACCTGAAAGGGACAACAACTCTCCTCTGTTGCGTAGTTTTACAAAAAATTCCTGTCTTTTTCCCCCTGCAATAAGTGTAGTAGGAAGAATAGCGAAGAAATCATGATATCAGATACTTATTAGTATGGTACTAAGATCAACCTAATAGATTTCCCTTTTAGTGATAAAATCACCCAAAAGGCTTCACAAACCCCTCTTAATTCTGTTCGATATTACTTTACTAATGCATTTACATATGACATTTCAATAGGAAATAGGTCTAAGATCATATGTATTTTTTGGGGAGTTGGAGATTTAGGCACCAAGGATATAATGGTAGCAGCTTACCAGAATGAAAGAATTCTTGAATAACTTTACAATCCTCATCACCAACAATATCCCAAACAGCTTTAATAAACTTATCCATCTGGACTAGGGGCCTTGATGGATAATAGGTTGAACAACTATGGAATGTATTCAAGTGTTTCACAAATTGCTGTCAAATCTCCAGCCCTTAAAATCAATTTCTATCAAGTTTTTAAACAGTATTGATCCTACTCTTACTAATAAATCCATATGGAGCATAAATCAAAGACGTCTGCTTGGGGGGCAATGTTTATTATGTGGCAGGAGAGATACCACCAAGAAATTCCAGTTTCGTAGAGGATCTTTATAAGCAGATTTTTGAGGTTTTATGGTTGAGATTGATGAGCCTGAAACTTGAGAAATCTGCTCAAGTTTATGTGGCTGTTGAATTCTGGGAGTTTTATTTTGATTAGGGCAATTGTTCATGTTTGTGGTTTAATAAAATATTTTGTTTTTATTTTTATCATAACTATATATCTAAATAATAGGGTCACGAGTCTAGTCAAGTTCGATGTATGAAGCTCGGGTTCGTTTATTAAACGTACTTCAGTTGAGGCTCGAGCTTTAGCGAGCCGATCCAAGTAGCTTATGAGCTGCTCGGCTCGTTTAATGCAAGGTAGGTTTGGGCCATTTGTTGGAATGTCTCTGGTCATTACTACAGTGGTTTAATCATTGTATCAAACAATAACATTATTTTCACTAGTTATTTATAAAAAAAAGGATTATAATGCTTAGACAAACATGTTTCTTTATACTTGCAAAAATTTACCATTTTGCCACTTGTGATAAAGTTTTGATATTGATACAATCCAGGACCAAGATCAAGAAACACACACTGGAAACAAACTGTTTTATACCTTGAAGAGGTGCTGACTATATGTGAAGGCGAATCAATCACTGGAAGCATGACTGTGGCACAAAATAAGAAGAATCCACGAGACGTGGATATCACCCTCAAATACTCGTTAAACGGTCAACGTTGTGTTATCTCAAGAACCCAACATTACAAGATGCGTTAATACACATCGACTGTCGATTTACAAAGGTAAAATTTGAATTATTGTATTGTTGAAGCTGTCTCACATTTGTTTCATGTGTCAAATTTTGGTACATGTACTGATTCTTTTTATTTATTTCATGGCAACTGAGTGTCTGTTATTGGGTTTTACAAAGTGGTTAGAAAAACAGTTTAATAGAATTTTATCCATAATTCTTTTAGGATCGTATGAATTTACATTTATAATTTGAAAGGAAGTACTGATATTTTTGAAGACATTATAAATGTATAAATTAAACGGATGATTAACCAAGTACAATGATTAAATCTGAAAAAATAAATAAAATAGAATCCAGATGTAAGACTATTACTATTTTATTTTATATAATTTGCCCTTATAAAAATTGTGATCGAAGTCTCACACTATAACCTATCTTTTTGCCTTAAATAAACAAAAATTATACATCTCATTTCCCCAAGAAAAAGGAAAATAAAAAGTTGATTACAAAATTATGTTGAAAAAGAAAAGGAAAGCTCAACTTTGGCAGATTTTGACTTGTGGTGTGTGAAGCTAGCCTTGTTTGCTTTCCACCATTTGTGCAACTTAAAAGCCATCTTAGTTGCATGTTTCTTTGTTGCTTCATGAACATATTTTATCCCTTCTTGCTTCTTTCTTTTTCTCTCAAAATCTATCCCTATTTAAGTCATATAGACCAAAGTTTTCAATTATTAACCACAAAATTGATCAAATTTGTCAAGACAAAACATGGGTATTTCTAAAGGTAGTCGGAGGGTTGATTCATGGGTCAAAATGGCTAATTTTAGGACTAAAAAAGTGACATTTTGACCATTTTTTATATTAACCGTTTGACCCGACAGAGATAAAATGATACGAACTCAATGTTGGGTAGAACTGGGTCGGGGCAGACCCAGTTGCTGCTGGATAGAGGGAAACGAAGTTGAGGGAAATCGGATGGAGGGAAAGTATTCGAAAAGTTAGAAGGTGGGGGTGATCCACAAAATTAGGAAGTGGGGGAACAATTCCCAACTGTTCCCACCAATTTTTAGCTTAAGTATGTGTTTTCCTGCATTTTCTTTGGTCTTGTTATTTTGATTATCTAAGCTACTCTTGTAATCGGAGACTAGCCCCTCTCGAATCGGGCCGACTATCTTGTTTGTTCTTATTTCAATATAATCAAAATTTCAGATTCTATTATAAAACATAACCAAAATCCACCAATTTATAAGTAAATTGGTTGAGATTACAGATTCCTAAGTTCTTACCAAATTGGAAGGGATTGATGGTTCTTCGTCATCATCATCATCAAAGCCTCTTCCACTCATGAGTTCTTCCCTTGAATACATTTTCATGCTAGGTGCTCCGGGCATTCCCTCCATTGATTTCAACATCTTTTCCATTTCCGCCTCTTTTGCTGACTTCAGGACAAAAATCTCACCTGGCTCCCGTCCCTGAAAAATTTACACAATATATAAGTAAATAAATGACCGTGCAGTTTTTGGTGGAATTAAATATCAAATATTAAAGTCTGAATATTTTGGTAATTTGTAGTAATTAAAATAACTCAAAAGAACCAAAAACAGTAGGTTGATCAGAGATAGTTAGATTCTTGTATTAATTGGACGGACCATTGTAGACTCCCAGTCCCCAATCATGCCCGTTTCCATCCTAGTTAGATTGGTTAAGGAACAAACGATTAGTGCGGTTTGCATGGGCCGTGCCTAAGGTTAATCTTAGAATTGATATAACCTATATCTGTGTAGCTGATTAAACACTTGCATTATACATTGAGTTTTGCAACCACGTAATTGAACCCAAACCCAAAAGTGATTACATTTCCTCTTATAATTACAACTCTTTTCTCATATGTGATTATTTTATGAAATTAACCAACTCAGTCGTTGAATTTAGTTTTCCGGTTAACAAGAATGAGTAGCTAACCACATATACTCCCTGTGGACACAAGCACACAGCACCCTTATTTACCCTATCTAGTATAAGGTAGAAAGGGTTATAAAACTCTTTGTTTTGTATTGGGACTCAGACTTTCTGACCAACCAACGCCAATTAAAGTAGAAAAGATGATATTGTTTATTCAACTCACTTGGTAATGATCTAACCAATTGTACAAGATCAATCATACATCTTCTATTCCTTCTATTGTTGAATAAACAAACAAACAAATGTACCTAGTAAAAATCCAGTTCATAGCAAAGCTATTGGTAGGGTCCCTACGGGGGGAGGACAAACCTTTCCTCTATCCCCCCCCCCCCGGCGGCCCCAACCTTCTATTGTTGAATGTCCCGTGAAAATTGTAAAAATTTCGATTTTAGTAAGTTTACAATATCCAATTAACTGTTTGCCAAAAAAATTGATGATAGTCATTTAGAGCATAACTCTTATCATGGAAATAGCTCATGAGTGAGAGAATAGATTTACCCTAGGAACTGGTGGTGGCTTAGTACTACATGATTCAGTGAGATCTTTGCAGAGGAAATTAACCAATGAACTCATTGTAGGCTTCTTTTTATAAATATACTCTGCAACATCTGTGTCATCGTCCCAAAGTGTGTGTATTTAAGTATCCTATAACCTAAAAGAAACACCCACGGTATTTAAAATTAATCCATCAAAAGTAACACGAGCATTACAAAACAAGTGTTCAGATATGGATTTGCAAGTATGCAGTTTTACTCTAGAAAAGAATAACTGGGTTGTTTATGAAATTCAATCTAAAGCTTCCTGATACACCGAGGATAAAATTATAAATGTAAAAAGTAAACAAATAGTTACCTCTTGACAAGCACGTTCGATAGTTTTACATTCTGAACCACATTGGCCTTCAGAATCTTGTTCAACAAGCTGCCAATGGTCCAAATCAAATGATAAGATACCAGCTAAAGTGAGAAACAATGTTCCTTTTACTTTATACCAATTTCCATTCTCTATTTTAGGGTCTCAAAATCATCATCTACAATTACATCTTAATATAACCCAGTACCACATATATGAGACCCGGAAAATGGAAATGTCGGATGCTGTAAAACAGATTTAATAGCAAATCTCAATGTCTACATTCTTGATTCTATTTGTGTACATATCTGTAAATCAGTATCTTAAAGATCCAATATTCTTGTGTTGGGTTACGCTACCCATGGGCCAAATTCAAAAGGTATGACACCTATCCTAAGCATCTGATGGTATCAATGCTATCTGTTTATACCATTTTATTTCCTCAAATCTTCCAAGTTTTGTAAGCCATTTTGCAAGTCTCGAAGCTATATTCGTCCTATGTAAATCATATACAAAATGAAAATATTGGTTGAAATAGACTACCAAAGTCTGCCAAAATTTAGAAGTAGACCTAGATGTTTACTATCACACTTCTCACATGACAGAGGGCAATACATCTTAATTATGTAACAAGTGCTAAAAACATCAAACCCTAATCATTTGCCAGTTTCATACATTATGATCAGCAGTAAAGAATAATAGAAATCAAGTGAAGAATTATTACCTCCAATCTATCACCTTCTTCTACAATATCTACCTTCAAGATCCAATCAGCTTCAAATTGCATACATTCTCCTAAATCTCAATTATATCATACTCTGAGATCCGATACCAAATTGTCATGACAAAATATCACAATTACACACAAAATCCACCTGCGATATGCTTAATCGCCTATGACTACGATAAAAACCCTACGGAACTGATTATGTAACAATTAGGTCACTGATGAACCATCTAACCAGTAACAATTAGGTCAAATCATCGAACTAGTAACAATTTTGGAAAATTGAAAGAAAAACCGATAGATAATTGCCTTTTTAGGAGAAATATTAGCTTGTTTTTTTCTCAAATTTGTTCGTATAACTCCGTCCCACGTCGGAGAAGTGAGAAATGGTGGGTGGGTGCTGTGAGGAATAAAAAGGGATGGTGAGCGCATACCAAAGATTTAACCCGTCCTGTCAGGGTGAGAGGCGACCTATCAATGATCGTATAGAGACGGTGGGTCGTACCGACGCCTAAGACAACGAACACACTTTTATATGGCGACCGAGTCTGCTCTACTTTAACTGGGCTTGCCCGTCAATTTTTGGAACCCACTCAAACGGGTCCATTTTGGTAATTTTAGAAAAAAGTTAACCTTTAAATGTAACGACTCAAACGGATGTAAAAAATAAAAAGTCATGGTTCAGACCGAGGTTTTGAAACGTAAGAGACTTAACTAGTTAAAATGAAAAAACGTCACCTAACTAGTAATTTACTCTAAAATTTAAGTATTTAGAATTTTGTCATTTAATTTTTTTTAATAAAAATGTGCGGTATTAACTTTTACACGATAAAGAAAATGGTGTCGCACTATGCAACTATTTATTTGCATTTAACCCTAGCTTGAACCTAATTTTGGTAGTTTCTTTATTATAGTATGCATTAATCTCTATGTTTACAAGCCAAAGAAACCTAATTTATTAAGAAATTTGATTCCAATTAACAAATGGAAATATACCCAAAAAGCGCAAAAACTTGCAACTTAATTCCATAAAAAAACGTAACAAAAATGGTAAATATTACATTAATTAAAAATAATAACACCTAGATAATCATCTTAAACTAAAAAAATGCATTAAATAATATTTTTTTAATAGTGAGAATCCTTCTTTGTTATTTAATGAATAAAAGTAATAAATAACGGTAATACAAAAGATGCATGCATTATCTGGAATGATTGAGCGTAAAGCAGGAGCTCGTATGAGAGTTGGTTTGACTGTCTGACTATGCCGGAATATAAATATTCCATTGAAAAACTTAAATGTCTAATTAATAAAAAATATATATATTTCATAATTCATATAATATGACCGTTGTATGATGAAATAACATGTTATTGTAAAACTTAGGGGACTACTAATGGGACATGGGAATTGTTATCTGGATCGGGCTCTATACGCATCGTATAGGGCAATACGATGCGTATAGCCTTCACAATTTTCAAAGCCCGACAACATCGTACACCTGGTCATTTCAACCCCTATACGCATCGTATAGGTCAATACGATGCGGTTTAGGGTACGAGGTAACTTCTGCAACTAGTCATCCATCACAACTCTATACGCCGCGTACATTACTATGCGTGGCGTATAGAGATGTGATGGATGACTAGTTGTAGTAGGTACCTCGTACCCTAAACCGCATCGTATTGACCTATACGATGCGTATAGGGGTTGGAATGACCAGGTGTATGATGTTGTCGGTTTGACCAGGAGGCTATACGCATCGTATAGGGTCCAAATTTTGTGTATTTAACCATTCAGAATTCTCATTTGAACGTATTGTTAAAAAAATTTCAAACAATTTCCCTCAAAAAGTTATAGCAATGTCTTGGTGGCGGGATGGTAACTACGGGTTTCAGGTATATTTTAACGAGTCGCTGGAAAACAACCCGCAAAGTTCTGGATTTCAAGATGTGAACCAGGAGGAGGTCTCGCCCGACGTTTATTCTAATCAACGGGTAAGGCTTCCCGATTTGAACGAGCCACTAAGCAATCCCGAGTTCGTATACGGTGAACCCTCTTATCTTACACAACCCACGGACGACTTCGTGTACGTTAAGTCTCTTACCCGACACAACTAACCGACAACTTCGTATACGCGGAGAACAAGTCGGGTAACGACTCCGTAGACGAGGAACAAACCCATCCAACCGTGACGTATAAAACTGACCAGGTATAACATTCCTATATATATATATATATATGCATACATTTAGTTTGCTGTTTATTAACTTTTACCGTACCGTTGTTGCAGAATTTTCAGTCTCGTGAACAGTTGGTGGATTGGGTTGTCCGCAAAGGACGTGAGAATGGTTACGTCATTGTCACCCGACGATCGAGGAGAAAAGCGACGACCTGTCGGAACTGGTTATCAAGGTGTGGCTTGTGTGTGACTGTCACGGCGAACGTAAGTCTACTGCCACGGTTCGACGTGTCGGTAGCAAGAAAACAGGTTGTCCCTTTAAATTGGAAGGAGAGTACCAACTAAATACTGGTGATTGGAAATTAACGGTGAAGGATAACAGTTATAACCACGATCCTAGTCAACATCTTGAGGCGCACTCGTTTGCCAGAAGACTGTCTGAGTCGGAACAACTTTTGGAGGCGAAATTGTATTTGCAAAACATGATGCCACGAAATATTCTGGCAACCATAAGTGAGCAAAACCCAGAGAGTAGTTGCATTAAAAAGGACAATTATAATGCGATACAAAAGATAAAAAACGAAACGAGAGTCGGTGAAACTCCAATGCAGGTTCTGGAGCACCTGCTTTCTTCTAAAGATTATGTCTACTGTACTCGGGAGGATCCCGTCACAAATGTCGTGAAGGAGATATTCTTTGTTCATCTGAAATCCTACGAGATGTGGCGTGCGTTCCCGCACATGTTGATGATCGACGCAACGTACAAAACAAACATGTATAAACTACCATTTGTCCAAGTGGTCGGTGTGACCTCCACACACCAGTCGTTTTGCGTCGCTCATGCATTTATATCTAAAGAACGAGAGGAAAACTTCGTCTGGTTGCTACTGCAAATCAAAGGTACGTTGCAAAAGTGTATGGAGCCGCGTGTGATAATAACAGACAGGGACAAAGCTTTTATGAACGCGTGTGATAAAATATTCTCGGAAAGTTCCAAGAACCTATGCCGGTGGCACATACACGAGAATATCTCAAAACATTGCAAGGCATCGTTTACAGACGAAGACTGGGCAAATTTCAAGTATTCGTGGTCGGTATTGTGTGAGTCTCCCACGCCAGAAGTATACCAGTACAACTTCAACCGGCTTTACGAACGGCTGTATGCAGCCAAACCAGGAAGTAAGTTTTGAATATTAAATAATTATTATGGTTTAATTTATTTTCAATATTAAATATTTATTAGGATTTAAATTATTTTTCCAGGAGTTATTGACTATGTGACCAAAAATTAGTTGGACCCATATAAAGAAAAGTTTGTATCGGCCTGGTCCAACAGAAAACTCAATTTTGGTCAACATACAACGAACCGAGTCGAGAGCCAGCATTCACTACTAAAGAGCTATCTTAGAAATGCTAACAGCTCGCTAGATAAACTTGTTGAGTTTGTTGATGAAATTGTCACAGATCAATATGTACAATTACAGTTTGACTTTGTAACAAGCCTCATAAGGAAAATGGACAACCACGTAGCTATTGAAATGTTTGATAACCTACTCTTTAAAGTTTCACATAAAGCTCTAAATTTGTTAAAAACCGAGTGGTACAAGTTATCAACTATACGAAAACAAAATGCAACGTGTGGTTGCCAACTTTTCAGTAGTTGTGGGTTGCCGTGTGCTTGTCGTCTGGAAAATATTGAAACTACATGTCAACCTTTTAATATTTATAATGTTTGTTTTCTAATTTCAAATTGTTCTGACTATCTCGTTTTAATACATGTGGCAGAATACCGCTAGATGCGGTGGACGTCTTCTGGAGGAAGCTTGATCTAAAACCGTCGTTTGTCGAAGATGAAAATGTAGATGTGGATAAAGTACTTGGTCAAGTGAGAAACAAAATTATGTCACAACCCGATCACGTCAAAAAAAGTCTGTTGTCGAGAATCGCAGGGGTGGTATTTCCCAGCAAAAGTAACAAGAAAGCGTCTGTGGTACAGGAAGATACTCGCGGTCGTCCAACTTTGAAAAAGCAACAACATAGGAAACAAGATGTCGCGAGAAACAACTCGTTCACAGGATACCAACAAAGCATATGCGACCCTGCGAGACATAACTCCTATATTGCGTCACAGTACTCTCGACAAGCGAGTTCAGTCATTCAACACCGTCGTTCAACGACGGGTAAAGGAAAGCAACCACAAATGATAACGCCCGTCATGGGTTTCCATTGATGATGGGGAAAGATGCATTTAACAATATAAATTGTTTTAAGGATTTGATTCCATCTTTGTTTCATCCCTATATTTCACGTATACAGGATGTAAATCCCGACGGTAACTGTGGTTTTCGATCGGTAGATGTGGGCTTAGGGTTAAATGAAAACCGGTGATTTTTTATTCGACAACAGTTTCTACAAGAGATGGACAATAAAGAAGAATGTTGGAGAACTATTTTCGACAGAGTCGCCTTTCAAGAGTATGATAGGCTACGTCACACGATAGATTACAGGATGTGAAAGTCGCACCAGTTAGTCGTTGGATGTGGATGCCATACACAGGACTCTTAATTGCTCAAAGATTTGGGGAGAAGGTTCATCTTTTAAGCATCGCCGGTAATCAAAGATTTTTTCCATTGTGGTTTGATCCTAACATTCACGCTCAACATCAAATCGTATCGTTCGTTCACGTCAACAATGCTCATTTCAGCAACGTCAAGTTAGACGGAGATTTTCCAATGCCCACGCCGAATGCTCTTTGGATTTTGCACCGAAATGATGTTGCGGCAGAATGAGAAAATATATACAGTGATCGTATCGAACGGTTTAAGAAGATAATGGCTACTGATTCACATAACTATACACAATATGTAAGGAATGCTGGATAATGTAATTTAATAATAATTATGTTAATAAAATTTTATTATTAATTTTTATATTATTTATATTATTAAAAAAGAATTTTTATAATATTAAAAAAAGAATTTTATAATAAAATTAAAAAAAAACAAAAAAACATTTTATTATTAAAAAAAAATTAAAAAAACACATTGCCTTTAAATTTCAAATTTCAAATTTCAGATATTTTTGAGTTAATACGAAGCGTATAGAACCATACGCACCGTATAGAATTACAAAGTACATGGTCTATACGCTACGTATTGTACTATACGAAGTGTATAGATCTAAGATATACTCAGAACTCCCATCGTACAGGGCCAAACGCACCGCATTTTTACACAAAACCTTATACGAAGCCAAGGGAGATTCTTGATTATCGGCTCCAAAAAGTTCTATTCTACTCGTAAAGGTACGTAATCTACACTAATATAACATTTATTTATATTATTACCCGTTCAAATTGCGTAGAATTAGCTTTATAGAAACTGAAATTGATGAACTATAAGCAACGTATAGCCCTATACGTGGCGTATACGTTGCGTATAGTTCATCTAAGGAAGAAGATGAAACCATACGCCACGTATAGGGCTATACGTTGCGAATGGCTAAAGTTTCTCGGTAACTGACCTGCGTATGGTCTGGGGTTGCCGCGTATGGCTTGTTTTGCCCGAAAACTGACCTGCATATGGATTGGGTTGCATGCGTATGGCTTGGTTACCCGGTAACACCCTACACGCCACGTATAAGGCTATACGTGGCGTATAGGTTTTTTTTTAAAACTTTTTTAAATTAAAAAAAACCCATTTATTATTGATTTAAATTATTTATATTAAAAAAACAATTATTTATTATTTTTAAAATTAAAAAAAAAACAATTTATTATTATTTTAAATTATTTATATTAAAAAAACAATTTTTTATTATAATTAATTTTAAAAAGAAAAAACAATTTATTATTATTTTCAGATATGGCGGATCACGAGGACGATATTCATATGGAGGAGTTAGATGATCTCGCGCACTACCCGTATTTGGATTTTCCGCCCGACTCGGAGTGGTTTGACCGGTGTCAGAAGCTACGGGAGGTGCGGTTGGGGCCGGGGACGGCGGTGGACTATGAATTTCTCCAGGAGGCCCAGGAGGCGGCGCGGGCCAGGGCCATCATATGCGTGGACACGTCATGGGATCGCCTTTTTGATATTTCATTCACCGAAAACTACTGAGAGGTGGTCGTCGAGTTTCTTTTGACGTTCATCTACTCAGAAGGAGGAGCTGCAGCCCCTTCCCGGGGAGGCGCTGGCAGAGGAGCCGGATCAGGTCTCCTTCCGTATTTTTGGCCAGCAGTACCGTCTGACCCTTCGTCAGTGGGCCGTCGCGACGAGCTTGTACTTCGAGCCCGAGACGGTTTTGCCAGTTTACACCGCGACGGTGACGGAGGTGGACAAGGAGGAACTTCTTGTTTTTTGTTGTTTGATTTCCGATAGCACTTGGTTAGGTACCAAGGCGAGGGTTTCGGGGATTAGAGACCCCATCTATAGATATTTTCACCGAGTTATCTCGACGTCGATCGCACCGCTTTAGAAAAGCCGTGAGTGATGCACCGATAGAGACCGCTTTTTTTTCTACTGCCTACTTACAGGCACGGGGTGCGCCCCTATCCACATGCCTCACAAGTTATTTTGCGTCTGCCTATATGCGGGAGAGGCGCGAGCTTTTGTATGGCGGCGCTTTTATCACTCAGGTCATGCATACTCTTACAACATGGCATGCGCATGAGCCTGAGTTATTACCGCCCATTCCCCCTGTCGGATTAGACCGCACGGCTAGCGGCATGCGCATTACGCACCGATTCTCGGGGCTCGGCCTACGGTTCGTAGGGGCCGTCCAGGACCAGGTTTGGGTCCCGGTGCCGCCGATGCATGGACATGGGGACCAGCAACCACAGCCACAGCCGCAGCCGCACGTCGAGGCCATCCACAACCAGTCCCCACAGCATCCCCGACACGCACGTCGGTCTGTTAGGTTGGACAGGGGCACCCAAGCATTGCTTGATGGACTTGTTGCCGACTAACAGCGACAGGCTCGTCATAGCGACTGCATGGAGGACCTGATGATGTGGGCGGTTGGTCGCCTCGTGGATCTGTCATGAGCCGCCGACATCAAGCCACCACCACTACCACCGCCACGTCATTATCCGGGCGACCCCGTTCAGGATGAGGGCGGAGCGGGTCAGGCTTAGTTGTTTTTATTTGTATTCAGTTTGTTTATTCCGTTATGTATGTAAAAACATTTTGATGTATATATTTAATTTTTTGATGTAATGTATATAATGTTTTAGTTATTTGTTTGGTTGTAATGTTTAATATTTTGTTTGGTTGTAATGATAAATTATAAATGTAAAATTATAATAAATGTTAAAAAAAAATAGATAACAAACTTATATTAAAAAAGTTATATAAATTAAATTAAAATAGATAACAAACTTATATTAAAAAAGTTATATAAATTAAATTAAAAAGGATAATTAAATAAAAAAACCTATACGTGGCGTATAGGGCAATGCGCCACGTATAGAGGTTGTTAAATTCAAAATCTGCCAACTTTTGAAGCAAAAATATAACCCGTGACCCATACACTGCGTATAGAGCAATACGCCACGTATGTGATCCAGCCGCCGACAGGGAATGACACGTGACATTATGTTGTCAGATACTGAACCCTATACGTCTCATATTGGACTATACGAAAACGTATAGGATGACGAAGTGTCCAATTAATAATATTCCGTATCCCATTAGAATCACCCAAAACTTAAAAGTAGTGTCCCATTAGTAGGGGTGAGCAAATAACCGAATTAACCGAACTATAACCGAATTAACCGACATAATCGAACCGATTTAACCGAACCGATCAATTAACCGATGGCTCGGTTAAGCCATAAGTGATTAACCGAAATTTATGGGTCGGTTTTGGTTATGGTGTGTGCCATAACTGAATTAACCGAACCGAACCGAATGTAATCTATTTGCAATAAATTTAAATTATCACTCATGTTTTTGCTATAATTCCGATTAGCTTCCCACATGTTTTAGTGTAGAAACTTTCTTGGAGTTGATACACTTTGTGTGTGAACCGAAAACACGTCATAAATTGTATATGAATCAACATGCAATGGCAAGAGGTATCTAACGAACCATGAGATTCCAACTAAGCTGAAATATTGATATGAATGCAACTAACGAGTGAAGAAATAACAAGTTCATAAGGATCTGGATCATAAGTCAATAATTCAAAGAAACATATGTAGAGTAAATAGTCAAATGACGCCAAATGAAATCAATAATAAAAAGGGAAGTGAGTGAAAGAAACAAAAAAATCAGTCCCACGTCGCTTATTACAACAAAATTAGCCTCTTTAGGATCACTTATTTTTTTTTTGCTATAGCGGTTAATTAACCGATAACCGATCCATAACCGACGGTTAACCGAACCAACCATAACCGAAGTTTCGGTTCGGTTTCGGTTTTGGAAATAACCGAGGTTTCGGTTTCGGTTTTGGAAATGCCCATAACCGAACCGAACCGAACCGACCCATGCATAGCCCTACCCATTAGAATCACTCAAAACTTAAAAGTAAGTGTGTGTGACAATTGACAAATATGGATAGGACAAGAAAAGCATTGTGCCTAGGGAAAAAGAGAATGATCGTGATGACGACGACGTTTCGACTACCAGGCCTATCTGTCGGTAACCATGGTTAAATTTAACCCAACGTCAAGTTAACAGCCGTTGTGACGGAAAAATCGCTATCATCTTGACGTCCCCATGTGATGAATAGAGAATACCGTCGGTGGAGGCTAACCGCAGCTCATGATTTTTATTTATATTTTCTCTATTTTGTAATGTTTATTCACAGACAGATGTAGAGAGAGAGAGAAGCAAATTATATACAGAAAAATAAAGCCAAGAAGATTGCTTCGTATTTAAACCACCGAAGCTTACAGGTTATAAATGATAAGAGGGGTGCATCAGAGTTTCTAGAGAGAGAAAATAAAACCCCAAAGAAGACGACGGCCATGGCGGATTCAAGTGATTCCGTCTCTGTTGATATGGAAACCATTTATCTTGGTGGAAAGGTTTGGTTTAATTTTAGTATTAGTTGAAAATTCTTCACTTTGTATATTGCACGGAAGGTGTTTGATGAAATGTCTGAATGAGATGATTGATTTTCCATATCATTTGAGTTTATTTATATGTGTTGTGATTTAATGGGTTTTTGATGCACTTTTTGGGGATGAACTCATGTCCGTTCCCAATTTAGAAACCCCCTTTTTTCTTGATTTTTAGTTTTTTTGTTGGCAGTACAAGTTAGTCTCTTTTCAGCTGTCAATAAATTAGTTATGGGATTGTAGATCTGTTTGACTTTTATTTTCACTGTTAAAATCTTGAAATATTAAAGCAAGATTATTCTTATTCCAAGCAAATATGCTCTTGAATGATGTATATTGTCAACATTTGCTAGCTGTTAAGATCAAATTTTCTGTGTTTGTTTCTTATCTTGAATGTCAGAAATTCTGAAAAAAATCCTATCAAATCTTTCCCTTCATTAGGGTTACTGTTGGAATTACACAAACTTGTAAAAGATGAATTTTTTTATGGCTCCTTTACTTTAATTTGGAATTTTGTTGTTGAGTTGCCTCATATTGATTGACTTGGCTTAATTTTTAATCCGCGATTCTTGTTTCACTGGTAAAAACTTGCTATCTTCGAAAGCATTTGTGTTGGGTTGTCATTATCTTGAGGTTGTAACTCTTTATCTTGGCATAAATGAGTTTTTATTTCTTCTTACTGGTTAGAAGTTTCAATCTTATTTCTTGTTAGTTTATGTGTCACTATCGATTTCAAACATCGTTGTGTTCCCTTTTTAATTATAAATTTACATGTACATTTCAAGAGTCCAATGACGACGTGTTTGTCTATCTTTGTTTTTATATAGTTCTTTTTATTTTATATAATATTGTTCAGCCGACTCATTGTGGAATAACACAATGATCAAAAATTACGTCTTGAAGCTTAAAACAAATGATTGTTCATGTAAAACTAAGTTCCCATCATCTTTAGAATAATAGAATCCGTTTTCAATAGCTTTTAATTACGCGTCTCATGATCTTGGTGATTAATACGTGCTGCCATATTTTTTTTCAGGAACATATTATTCAAACTGGCCGTGGGTCCTTGTCTGTAATCGTTTATGGAGACCAAGAAAAACCACCTTTGATTACATATCCTGATGTAGCTTTAAATCGTGAGCAGCCATAACTTTTTGATTCTCTTCATGTTATTTTATGGTTTTTGGGTCTAATTAATATTTGAATTTGGGAACAGATATGCTGTGTTTTCAAGGATTATTCTTCTGTCCCGAAGCAGCTTCGTTGCTCCTTCATAATTTCTGCATTTATCACATCAGTCCACCTGGCTACGAGGTCTGTGAACGGGCTACTTTGTAATTATGGTTGTTTCATTGTGCATTTTAATTTGACTAGGTAATATTCAATAATCAAATTCAGATAATCAGCTGTAATAAAATGGGTTGTAGGAGATGGTTTTTAAATGTGCTTTTGTAAAGATGTAATAGCTAGATAATCACATGTTTTGAGTGTTTGAGAAATTATGTTTATTTCAGGAATTAATAGAAAAAAATGACAAAAAAGCAAATTCATTGAAAAAGGAGGGACATTTTGTGAAATGAGAGTAAAAAATGTATAGGTTGAAAAGGAGATAGAATATTTATGTGCTCCTGTAAAAAAGTTAATAATAAGATAATCACATGTTTGAGTGTTTGACAACTTATGATTATTTAAAATAATATATATTATTAACGTTAAATTCTCTTCTGGATTTGTACAAGAGTCGTTGCAGTTAGGAGCAGCAGCCATATGTCCTGATGATCCTGTTCTGTCTGTGGAGGATCTTTGTGATCAGATTCTCGAGGTCCTCAATTATTTTAGGTAAGCCATTTACAGTTGATCTTGGTATTAATGTTTTTATTTTTCTTATATTATTAAAAATGTATTTTTGGGTTATTTTAGGCTTGGTGCAGTGATGTGCATGGGGGCAATGGCGGGTGCCTACATTCTTACACTCTTTGCGGTGAGATTACTCGTTGACCCTTTTTGTTTTTTGATAATATAAGCTGGTATGTTTAATTTTCTTTAAAGGTTAACAAATTATTGTTTTATATACAGATAAAGTATAGAGACAGAGTTACTGGTTTAATACTTGTTTCTCCTCTTTGCAAAGCACCTTCATGGACTGAATGGTTTTACAATAAGGTTTGTTACAGAAAAAGAAAAAAAGAAAAAGATATTTCATCAAATTAGGCTAAAAGAAGGGATACTTAAGTAATTTTAATATTTTTAATATACCGTTAGATAAATTAGGTTGGTATTAACCGTATCATTGCTTATTGTATGTAGTTGATGTCGAATTTACTCTATTACTATGGTATGTGTGGATTATTGAAAGAGTGTTTGCTTCAAAGATACTTCAGCAAGGTACCTTCCGACTTCTTTCATAAGTTTTTCAATATTTTTGTGGATTTTATTTAGTGAGGTCCTTAAATTAAAACAGGAAGTCCGTGGTAATCCAGAAATCCCGGAATCAGATATAGTTCAGTCATGCAGAAAGGTTAGTCATTAATTCATCTGTATAATCTACATTAGTTATAGCTGATGTGTATTTTCTTTTAATTTTTATAATTTTTTTACAGTTATTGGATGAAAGACAAAGCATTAACGTGTGGAGATACCTTCAAGCAATTGATAAGAGACCCGATATCACTGAGGGTTTAAAAAAGCTAAAATGCAGAACACTTATATTTGTTGGTGACAGCTCACCGTTCCATTCAGAAGCCCTTCACATGACTGGAAAGTTGGACCGACGATATAGTGCATTAGTTGAGGTAATTTTGTTTAAATATTTATTGCTTTGATTATCAAATGTGCTATCTTTCTCGACTTTGGTAGTCGAATGTGCTGATTTTGTAGCTGATATTTTGATGTGAATTTGTTAGTTTTAGACTTTTAGTGATAAAGATTGATAATCCTATTAGATCATACAATAGTAATCTAAAAGAAGAAAATGGTGGTTAAAGACTTAATGGCATAAGGATTTTGTTCTAAATTTGAATTTTAGAATTGCTTGGTTTGACTTTGACAGTCTGACTTCAACTTGAAAATTGATGTGCATTTGTTTAGTTCTATATCAAATATTGATAACTCTAAATCTTACACGAGGCACTTCGAAGGGAAAAAAATATAGTTAAAAGATAATTTTTTTTATATAAATGTCAAATATTTTAAATTACTAAAAAGGGCTTTGACTGTTACAGTCAAACCTACTGTTCTTTACTTTCAAAATAGATGTGAATGTATTGATGCAAAGATTGATACCCTGTCTAACCGAACGTGAATAACTTCAAAGGTTCAAAATTTCAATCAAAATTTGGGTCTTTAAAACCTGGCTTTGACTTTGACTTTCGTTTTCATATGAATTTATTGATGTTTGCCATCAAAGATTGACAACATTAAACCAAAATAAATTGTTCCAATTGAACAAAAGGTGCTAACAAGGTTAAAACTTTCTATCAAAAGCCAGTGTTTAAACCACTGATTTTGACTTTCATTTATACAGGTACAGGTTTGTGGATCAATGGTGACAGAAGAGCAACCACATGCAATGTTGATACCCATGGAATATTTTCTAATGGGGTACGGGCTTTATAGGCCGAGCCCGATCACTGGCAGCCCGAGAAGCCCGTTAAGCCCATCATGCATCGCCCCAGAACTACTATCTCCCGAAAGCATGGGGTTAAAGCTAAAACCGATAAAAACCCGAGTGACATCTCCTAATTCAAGTACCATTGAGAGTTAGAATTACGGTGTTGGCGTACAGTTTGTTGGTTCATTTTTTTTGTTTTTGTATTCAAGGGTAGATATATACGTATGTGATATATGTAGATATAGAGGAGAAAGGGGAAAATATTCTTTGAAACTGTGGACATATTCATTTTTAGGGTCATAAAACAGAAACATTATATTTTGTAAAGGGGAATATGATGCATTTATTTATGATGAAAAGCAATAATACTCTCTTTTTGTAGGCTGTCAATTATCTGTCATTTTGTTTGAGTGGAATATATGGCAAATCTAAATGATTGGGTTTATACCTTTCTTTTATATATGAAAATAAAAAATTCAATCTGGTTGTATCCACCAAAAGTTGTTATAATATGTCTATTTGTGTGATCTCAAGTCTAAATGATTGGGTTTATGCCTTCACTTAATATTAAATAAGCAGTAACGAGTAATAAAGATTTAGAAATTATAAAGAAAATATTAAATAGTAATGCGGATTTAGGAAATTAGTAAATGAAATATTAAATAGTTGGTTAGTAAGGAATATATTAAATAATTAGTAACGAAGAAAAAATAAGCGGGAAAAAGAACCTTGGACTCACAGAATTGTCACGTTGCATATTTATTAGGTATAAATTATATTATATTAATAGTAGATTCAAATTAATAAATTTTTGGATTTGTGTCCTTGTTTAAGCTTACCTTGATAGAAGCGGCCCAATGGTAAGAGCAAAGCCTCTTAATACCAAGGTCACAGGGAACTCAAGAAATTTGCCTTTAAAAAAAAGTAGTTTATAAGGCTATGTGTAATGGTTTTCGTGAGAGAAAAGTGTTGCTAATGTGGCGTGAGTGAGGGGCGTGGAACACTGCGCCGTCCCTCCGTGAGAGGGGGTTGTGAGTGTGGTTACGGGCATCGCCCTTGCTCTCTCTGCGTCTTTTTGCGTGGCCCAATCAGAAAGCCCCAAGGGGCGTGGGGCGTGGAACAGCCACACATAGCGTAAGGGGCCTGACTTGTTTACATAGGTAGTTTTGAAGATATTTATGATTGTTTAACAAAACCTCATATTTTATTATTTAAGTGAAACCACATATTATTAACAAAGGGTCTGTGGTTTAGCGGTAACAATAAGTGTTGAAAATGTGTCCCTACCAAATGATTAAGAGTTCAAGTCTCATGGTGAACAAAAAGTCTATATTTAAAAATAGGGTTAGAGAGTGTGTGAGTTACTCATTCTAAAAAGACTTATTTTACAGTTTCACACTAATTATTTAGAGCATTATTCAATCCCAAACATTCCTAAATAATATAAAGTAGGTATTTCTCCTCGTGCGATGCTACAGGAAACATGTATGTTACAAAAAAAAAGTTTAGTTAGAGCAACATTATGTTTAATTACAGAGTAGGTGCCCGTGTAATCAAAACATAAAGCCGTGGCATGCACAAAAAGATATTGCTATGTGTGTTTTCCATCCATGTTAGCTATGTAATTATTATGAATATGGGTGTCGAATATGTCATTCCATTGACACGTGAAAAGTAGAATAGACTTTCATTAACGGAAAAATTCTACTACTTTTTAAGATGTAATAGTAACTAAAAAACATTTATTCTTAAAATCGTGAGACAAATGATAAATAAATAAGGACACATATTCTTAAAGGAAAAAATAGAGAAAGAAATTAAACTTTTTGTATTTTAGAATAATACATATACTTTAAAAAAAATGTGCAGATAACTAGGAGGAAAAAAAAGACACAAAAGGGATGGTGTTGAGTTTAGAACACACAACCTACCATTGTTAACCGTCATTCAACTTGAAAGGAATATATATAAAATGTATTTACACGTGTCAAAACTTGAATAAAGATGACACTATTCATGCTTTGGTCGAATAAAGATGACACTATTAATGCTTTGGTTAGGAAATACCCGAAAACATTTGAAATTGAATAGACAATTGCTTACTCATATCGCTTTATATTGATAATCGATTTTTATAATGTTGAAAAGTTAAATTAGTTTTTTAATTTTAAGGATCAAAATAGTTAAATATTAAAAAGTAAATGAAAAGTTGCCGAAAGAAAAATAAAATAAAATATCACTTCAATTTCAATAATCAAATGATCCCTTTTTAAAGCATATAACTACCCGCAACATTTTTAAAATTAGTGGTCCAAAATAACCTACAAACAAGTTTTTATATTTTCTTTTGGAATAACTCTTATGGCGTTTGGTTCATTGAATGTTTTATAAAGGAATTAGAAAGTGAATTGGAATTGAAATTGGAATGAAATCCTTTCAAATTTGATAAGGTGTTTGGTTGGTAAATTTAGTAATAGAATTGGAATGTAAAAATAAATAGTTGACAAAATTACCCTTAAGTTAAAACAATAAAAAAAGACAGAAAGAATTTGTTTCCGATTAAGAAAAATGTGGAAAAAATTTGGTTTTAAGGGACACTATTGTCATTTGATAAACATTCCATTGGAATGAAAACTTACACCGGGTAGGTTAAAGGATTATTAAATTCCATCAAACAAAGGAATTTGATGGAATTATTTCCATTCCAATGACCAACCGAGCATGATTTTGGATGAAATTAATTCCAATTCCAATTCAAATTCCAGGGAATTCCACGAACCAAACGAAGCCTTAATCTACTCCTATTAACCATCTATACCTGCATCTTGAAAGATTTAAACCTTCAACCACCAAAAACCTTCAACCACCAAAATGTCCTCCTGAGGACAAACAGATTTTTATATGTTATCTTATTTTTCACATGCATTTTATTTTTCTCTACAATGTAGTATTATACATAATATTATTTTGATGCATGCCTATCTCACATCCTAAAAAAGCACCATTTTTACCTTCGTTATATCATACATATTAACAATCTATAAATTACACATGAATCTTTCTTATTCTTTAATTCATTGTATCATGACTAGTGACAGATCTAAAAAAACCTTTAGGTCAACGGTCAACCCATCTTATTGATTTTGACCCATATAAAATATGTATTACTATTGATAACCAACCACTAAATAGCCTTTAATAACCTTTAAACGCACAATATGTAATTGTAGAGTTAACCCAGTTTTGGCCTTTGGGTATGATATTTGGGCTTTGGCCCACTCCGTTTCGGGCCTTTGGTTTGGCCCATCACCTATATAAGAGAGTCAGAGTCAGAGAGCTTCACTTCAAAAGTCTGACGATCTCGGCTTCCATAGTTCCATCAAACTTTACTAAGGGCCTGTTTGATAGCCTCTTAATGATTCCATTAAGAGGCTAACTCTGAATCGGTCAGATGTGGGTGGTGTTTGTTTCAGATTTTGTCAGCATTTTAATAGTTCATCTAGGCTCTTAATGGTTCAGCAAAGAAACCATGCTGAACCATTCAGAGCTCTTAATGGTTCAACTCTTAATGAACCAAACAACCCTTAATATTGTATTCATATTTGATTGTAGGGGGTATAAAGTGTTAGTTTTGAGGATAGAAATAGGAATGTTAAACGGGTGAGTTGGTTTATATAATCTTAAAATTACACATAAACCTGGTTTGTTTAACCTAAAAAGCATTATTTTATTACTTTTAAACTATAGAACCTTTATTTATGACATAAAATATACAACCAGTTTAAGTTACAACGTAAAACAATTTAAAAAAAAAACTATTAAAACAAACACATTAAACGGATCAATCTATGAACCTACCAGGTGGACTCGAACCTAACCAGTTAGCTAAGCATGTTCATGGTCTGACTCAAATTGATCCCCGTTTAGATTAAATCCAAAATTACGAAATATATTTTAGGTTCTTTTATGTTGTTTCATGAACTCACATCCCTAGATAAAAAGTTATGGAAAACATATGCAAAGTAACTTACAGGGACTAAAATGGAAGGTTTGCATGGACTGGGCTGGTCTGGGCCTATCTCAAAAGATTGGGCTGGTCTGTCGGTCTGGGCCTATCTGATTTTGAGACAGGGTCATATATAATTTTGGGTTGAAAGCATAGTTCTGTGGGCTTTAAAAATAGCATGTTGAGCCGTTCCTCTTCCTCCTGTGGATTTGCTCTGACACGAACGATCAACTATCTAAATTAGAGGTGAAAAAAAAAACAGGTTCGTAACCCGGAAGGCCGGAACAAGGTTGAGTTAACCGGTTAGGATAGGGTTGGAACTGCCGGATTAGCGGTTTGGGGGCTTATGGGCTTGAACTGAAACCAGTTTAGGAACTAGTTTGTAACGTTTAAAAAAACTAGCAGTTAGTTACCGTTGGAGTATGACTGTTTTACGTGATGTTTTTTAACAATTTTACCCCTTATGTTTGTTTAAATAGTTATTGAATATGCTTGTTTAATCACAACACCCAAAAATGCTCTCTATTATCTTAAATCTAAAAAAATGCCTACTTGCGGATTTTTCTTAAGTTCAATATTGGTTACAACTGCTAACCTCAATCGATCATTGATTATGACTTGTTTTGAACTTATCGTCGATTTAAAGATACACACATCAATCAGACACTGATTTTGAAGGTATGGGGATTTTTTTTTAATTTTTTGTTGTTGCTAAAACCGGGCCCAAACAAACACCGATTTCAACCCTATCCTACCCGGTTCTGATCGGGTTTGGTTTTCCCCTCTCATAAACCGGTTCCTACTCAACTTTGACTCAAACCGGTTTCGGCACCGGTTTGAAACTGATTTGTACACCTCTACTAATTTATCTATATATTGTTTTTCTCTTTATTATGATATGAAGTATTGCGGTCATCACGCATCGAGACACGTTAAACAATGGACGCTAAACGGCTTTGAACTTTATAAAAATAAGAAAAGCTAAAACGTTGAACAAATAAAATTTTTTAAAAAAAGCTAAAAAAAGGCACCAAACAACTTGGAGATTTTTTTTAAAATAAAAAGCTAAACCGTTAAATAACTTAAAGTTTTTGAAGAGCTACTTTAACTCGCACGTAGGGACACATCAAAACACACAACACATAAGAAAAGCAAAACATTTAATAGAGCATTAATAATATTAAAGATATTATATAGAAAAATGAAACTGTTAAAAAAGTTATCTTGTTTGAAATAAATAAACGTATTCGAAAACCTTTACGCAAACCCACATGTTGCACTAAAATAGTTATTAACATTAAAAAAAGTTATATAAAAAAATGAAACCATAACAAAGCTGTTAAAAAAAGTTAACCGTAAAAAAAATTAAAAAACGAAAGTAAAACCGTTTAATAAAAGTAAAGAGTTAAAAAGTTTTCTTAACGACGTTGTACGTAAGTTCTTAAACAACTTGTACACAATCATGCGCAACTCCGTTTTGAACGAAACTTACATCGAAACGTAGATAAAAATAATCATGTCATCTACATATAAGGATAGGAGAGTCCGTCTTGCACTTGTACATCTCACAAACAAGGCTTTATCATGATGTCTAGGGAGAAAACCAAGAGAAGTAATCACCATGAATTTTTTTTCAAACCAAGCACAAGGGCTTGTTTAAAACCATATAGAGCTTTTCGAAGCCGACAAATTTCCCTTTGTTAGTGAGCAATGCATAGGGGAGGAGTCATGTAGACCTCGTCGTGAAGATCATCATTCAAGAATGCATTTTTGACATCCATTTGGAAGATTTTCCACTTCTAAATAGCTACAACAGCTACAAGAGTATGAACAGTTATCATTTTAGCAACCAGAGCAAAAGTTTCATCATAATCCATACCATACTTTTGCGAGTATTCTTTTGCAACAACTTTAGCCTTGTATCGCTTAACCCATCAGATTTGGTTTTTATTTTATAGACCTAGCGACAACCAATTGTATGTTTTCTAGGTGGAAAAGGAACTAAATCCCATGTATAAGTCTGATATAGAGTAGTAAGCTCCTCAGCCTTAGTATCCTGCCAAAGTGGGTCAGAAACAACCTCTCTACAGGACTAGGGTTCAGACAGACGATGAACATTACCAATAAAAGAAGAAAACAAAGCGAACTAAGAAGAGTATGCAAAATCTGGTAGTGTAGGTAACCTTACGAGTATGAGTAGACTTACGAAGAGGAGGTGCTGCTTTAGCAGGTGGTGGAGAATCTGTAGTGTCAGTCGACGAGGTATCAGTCTCAAGCGAAGGAGGAACATGAGCATTATCTGATGATGTGGAGGTATCAGGAACTGGGTCATTAGATGTAGTGTTATCAGTATCAATGTAAAAAAGGATCAATAGCATGAAGATATGACCGTGTTATGTCATGTGACTAAGCCGTAATAGAGAAGAACATAACATGCTTCAGAAAGGTGACGTGTCTTAAACTTACAATTTCTGACTTTCCGAATCAAATCAGCGATATCCTTTTTGACCTATGTCATACCCTGAAAATACACATAAATATGATCGTGCAAAAAACTTATTCTGCTCAACATGAGGGCGAAGAACAAAGCAAGTACACCAAAATACTCATAATGATGAATAATCACGTAACTGGCCATAAAGCTTCTCAAACGAAGAAATCCTAGAATTATGTGAAGTAGGGATTCGTTTAATCACGTGACAAGCTGTTAGGAGTGATTCTCCCCAAAAAACAACATCAGAAGATGGTAACAAAGACCGAGATGTTTCAACAAAATGTCTATGTTTTCTTTCTATAACTCCATTTTGTTGTGGAGTATCTGTTGTACAAGACGAGTGGAGTACAGTACCATCAGATACAAGTAACTGGTTAAAATTATTAGAGGTATATTCTCCCTTTAGTCACACCGGAAGCACTTTATAACAGTAGAGTGATGTGTCTTGAGAAGAGCTCTGAAATTACTGTAAATAGTTAAGAAATCTGACATGCGTTTCATGAGATAAACCCAAGTATAACGTATATAATTATCTATAAACGATACATAGTAGGTTGAGCCCCCTTTTGAGGGTAATGAGGATGGACCCCATACATTAGAATGCACAAGATCAAAAGGAGCAACAAGACGAGAGCCACTTTTATTAAACGGTAAAGCAGAAAATTTGGCAGTTTACAACCACTACAATAAAAAATATCACAACTATTCAAATGACCTAGAGCACCAGTAGAGGCTAAAAACTGTAAACATGACGCTGAAACATGTCCCGAACGAAAATGCTAAATATAAAAATCAGAAGACAAATGACCTAGAGCACCAGTTGATGCTAAAAACTGTAAACATGACGCTGAAACATGTCCCGAACGAGAACGCTAAATATAAAAATCAGAAGACAAATGACCTAGAGCACCAGTAGAGGCTAAAAACTGTAAACATGACGCTGAAACATGACCCGAACGAGAATGCTAGCAATGTAGGGTCCAAAAACTTTCAACTCTGTAGATTTTGTGAAAGCTAATTGATCCCATAAATGAGGCATAATATCATAGAAATCCTGAATACTCATAGTGTTCTGTAGAAGAGCTCAAATATCATGCTTTAACTGATATTGTTTAGCAAAGTTATATTGAGTGTGTAGTCTACTCAAGTGATCCTAAACTTCCTTTGCAATATCATACTTAGCCAATTGATTGTATCACAAAGTTATTTATCCAAGTAACAATCTTAGAATTATCAGTTTCCCATGCATCAAGTTTAACCACATAATCAGTAGCCTTCTTGTCCTCCGGTTTCTCTTTTGCACAAAGAAATATAGCCCCACATATGTTTCTCAGGCAGAAAATTCTTCATGACATAACTCCAATAGGCATAGTTCTTACCATCAAGTTGTGTACTAATAGACTGAAGGGAATCATCATTTCCAGTCATATTGCTAATAGTCGAGACAAAACCAGATAATCAAATACCTAACAGTATATGCGAACAAGAACATCAACAATTGAAAACCGAGCAGCGGAAGCAAATACGAACAAAGAGAAAGACAAACCCTAACTCAAATGAAGATGACAACAACAAAAACATAAATCAAACATCTGTAGAAACAATTTCTGATGCAAACAAAGGCGACGACAGTGGCAACAGACGAACCAAACATCAGCAACGGCAAAAGACGAACCGAACATCAGCAACGACAAAAGACGAACCAAACATTGACGGACACGAACCGAAAAAATCGATAAACATGGATCGAATAGAACTCTGATACCATATAAATATAAATTGAGGAATGAAAAGAAGTACAGTAAAACATTAAAAATTTAGATAATAAATAGAAATCCAAAGTAAGTTAACCTAGTTAAATGAACCTAAAAAAGCTTAATACAAATAAACCTAATATCTAATATTATTATGCTAGAACGCTAAATAACTTATAACTTATCTAATGACATATAAATATGGGGACTACTAACCACACACGGAGAATGCTAATCGGACTTGGCCATATACGCATCGTATAGGGCAATACGATGCGTATAGCCCTTCACAAATTCCCGTGCTCGACATTCTCTTACAACCTGTCATTCAAACCTCGTATACACATCGTATAGGTCAATACGATGCAGTTTAGGATAAAGATTCCTTCTGCCACTAAACCCATCACATCGTACCTTATACGCATCGTATTGGGCTATACGATGCGTATAGGGCCCAAATTTTGTGTATTTAACCATGCAGAATTCTCATTCGAACCGAACGTATGCTTTCAAAATTCAAAAATTGTAAACATGTCTTGGTGGTGGGATGGTAACTACGGTTTTCAGGTATATTCTAACGAGTCGGTGGAAAACAATCCGCAAAGTTTTGGCGTTCAAGAAGTGAACCAGGAGGAGGTCTCGTCCAACGTTTATTCTCATCAACGGGTAAGGCTTCCAGATTTGAACGAGCCACTAAGCAATCCCGAGTTCGTATACGGTGAACCGTCTTACCTTACACAACCCACGAACGAATACGTATACGATGAAGTCTCTTACCCGACACAACAAACCGATGACTCCGAAGACGAAGAACAAAATAATCAAAATATGTCTTATAAAACTAACCAGAATTTTCAGTCTCGTGAACAGTTGGTTGATTGGGCTATCCGGAGAGGACGTGACAATGGTTACGTCATTGTCACCCGACGATCGAGGAGAAAAGGCGACGATCCGATGGAACCGTTTATCAAGGTGTGGCATGTGTGTGACCGTCACGGCGAACGTGCGTCTACTGCCACGGTTAGACGTGCCGGTAGCAAGAAAATTGGTTGTCCCTTTAAATTGGAAGGAGAGTACCAAGAAAATACTGGTGATTGGAAATTAACGGTGAAGGATGACAGTCATAACCACGATCCTAGTCAACATCTTGAGGCGCACTCGTTTGCAAGGAGACTGTCTCAGTCGGAACAACTTTTGGTGGGGAAGTTGTATTCGCAAAACATGTTGCCACAAAACATTCTAGCAACTATAAGGGAACAAAACCCAGAGAGTAGTTGCATTAAAAAAGACATTTATAATGCAATACAAAAGATAAAAAACGAAACGAGAGTCGGTGAAACTCCAATACAGATTCTGGAAAACATGCTTTCTTCAAAAAAATACGTCTACTATACTCGAGAAGATCCTGCCACAAATAGTGTGGAGGAGATATTCTTTGTTCATCCGAAATTGTACGAGATGTGGCGTGCATTCCCGCACGTGTTGATGATCAACGCGACATACAAAACAAACATGTACAAACTTCCATTTGTCCAAGTGGTCGGTGTGACCTCCACACACCAGTCGTTTTGCGTCGCTCATGCATTTATATCAAAAGAACGGGAGGAAAACTTCGTCTGGGTGTTACTTCAAATAAAAGCAATGTTGCAAAAGTGTATGGAGCCGCGTGTGATAGTAAAAGACAGGGACAAAGCTCTTATGAACGCGTGTGATAAAATATTTTCGAGCTGTTCCAAGAACCTATGTCGGTGGCACATACACGAGAATATCGCAAAACATTGCAGGGCATCATTTACAGATGAAGACTGGAAAAATTTCAAGTATTCATGGTCGGTATTATGTGAGTCTCCCACGCCAGATATATACCAGTACAACTTCAACCGACTTTACGAACGTCTGTACGCAGCCAAACGAGGAAGTAAGTTTTAAATATTAAATATTTAATATTTTCAGTATTTAAATATTTATTCAATATTAAATATTTTTTCAGGAGTTATTGATTATGTGACTAAAAATTGGCTGGACCCGTATAAAGAAAAGTTTGTATCCGCGTGGTCCAACAAAAACCTCAATTTTGGTCAACATACAACGAACCGAGTCGAGAGCCAGCATTCGCTCTTAAAGAGCTATCTTAGAAACGCTAACAGCTTGCTAGATAGACTTGTTGGGTTTGTTGATGAAATTGTATCAAATCAGTATTATCACTTACAGTTTGGGTTTGGAAAAGCATCATAAGGAAAATGGACAGCCACATAGCTATTCAATTGTTTGATATCTTGCACGGTAAAGTTTCACATAAAGCTCTAGATTTGATAGAAAACGAGTGGTACAAGTTATCAAATATACGGAAACAAAATGCAACGTGTGGGTGCCAACTTTTCAGTAGTTGTGGGTTGCCGTGTGCTTGTCGTCTAGCAAATATCGAAGCTACAGGTAAACTGTTCTGACTATTTAATTATTATTATTATAAATTAATTCAATTAAAAAAAATATAATAAAAACAATATATTAATATTATTATTATTATTATTATTATTTATTATTTAAAATAAATACAATATATTATTATTATTATTTAAAAAAAATATTATTATTATTATTTATTATTTAAAATTTAAACAATATATTATTATTATTATACAGGTGGCATAATCCCTCTATATGCAGTGGACGTCTTCTGGAGGAAACTTGATTTAAAACCATCGTTTGTCGATGATGAAAATGTAGACGTGGATAAGGTACTGGGTCAAGTGAGAAACAAAATTATGTCACAACCCGATCAGGTCAAAAGAAGTATGCTGTCGAGAATTGCAGGAGTTGTCTTTCCGAGCAAAAGTAACAAGAAAGCGCCTTTGATACAAGAAGATACTCGCGGTCGTCCAACTTTGAAAAAGCAACAACAAAGGAAACAGGATGTCGCGAGAAACAACTCATTCACAGGATCCCAACAAAGCAAATGTGACCCTGCGAGACACAGCTCGTATATTGCGTCACAAGACTCTATACAAGCGAGTTCGGTCTTTCAACACAGTCGTTCAACTAAAGGTAAAGGAAAGCAACCGCAAGATGATAACACCCATCTTGGGTTTCCATTTATTACGGGGAATGATGCGGTTAACAATATAAAATGTTTTTAAGGATTCGATACCCTATTTATTTTATCCGTACATTTCACATATACAGGATGTAAAACCCGACGGTAACTGTGGTTTTCGATCACTAGCTTTGGGCTTAGGGTTAAATGAAAACCGGTGGCTCTTTGTCCGACAACAACTTCTACATGATATGGACAATAAAGAGGAATGGTGGAGAACTGTTTTTGACAGAGTCGCCTTTCAAGAGTATGATAAGCTACGTCACACAATAGATTGGCAGGATGTGAAAGCCGCACCAGTTAGTCGTTGGATGTCGATGCCATACACAGGACTCCTAATTGCTCAAAGATTTGGGGTGATTGTTCATCTTTTAAGCATCAACGGTAATCAAACATTTTTTCCATTGTGGTTTGGTCCTAACGTTCACGCTCAACATCAAGTCTTATCGTTAGTTCACGTCAAAAATGCTCATTTCATCCACGTCAAGTTAGACGGAGAATTTCAGATTCCTACGCCGAATGAACTTTGGAATTTGCAGCGAAATAGGAAAATATATACAATGATCGTATAGAACGATTTAAGAAAATAATGGCCACTAATAGATCCAGTTTTCCACAATATTTCACGAATCTCGGATGATATTTGTTTAAAATTGTATTGTAATTCTTTTTAAATTAATTTTATTGTCATTTTAAATATTTTTATTTAATTATAACTAATTATAATGTTAATTAAATATAATAATAATTAATTTTAATTCAAATGTTTCAAAATTCAAATTTCTATACGCCACGTATAGATCAATACGTCACGTATCTTTCCAAACCTTTGGTATTCTATACGCCACGTATTGCCCTATACGTGGCGTATATACATTTGATTTATCTGGTTTCGGCCCCGTATTGTACCAAACGAACCAAAAAAACAAACACAAAGCCATAAGCGACCCGCTTATAAAACGCTCGTTGATTTGGATTGTGCCATCAAAAAAACTTTGAAAAGGTACGTGTCTTAACCCACGATCATTAATGTTAGGTTTTTATTGAATATTAGCGGGTAAAACTGGGTAGATTAGCGATTTTTAGGTTTGAAATTAAGAATTATACGCCACGTACAGGACCATACGTGGCGTATAGTTCTTCTGGATTGATCTAAGGAAGAAGATGAAGTCATACGCCACGTATAAGCCTATACGCTGCGTATGGCTCAGTTTACCCGGTCACATGCCTGCGTATGGCCTAGTTTGGTCGCGTATGGCTTGGTTTACCCGGCAACTCGCCCGCGTATGGCCTTTTTGGCCTGCGTATGGCTTTGTTTACCCGGCAACCGCCTATACGCCACGTATAAGCCTATACGTGGCGTATAGGTTTTTAATTTAAAAAATTTTTTAATTATATAAATTAATTCAATTAAAGAAAATATAATAAAAACAATATATTAATATTATTATTATTATTATTTATTATTTAAAATAAATACAATATATTATTATTATTATTTATTATTATTAAAAAAAATATTATTATTATTTATTATTTAAAATTTAAACAATATATTATTATTATTATTATTTATTATTTAATTAAAATATTAAAAACAATTAATTATTATCAGATATGGCGGATTATGATGATGATATTCAGATGGATCAGCTAGACGATTTTGCGCACTATCCTTTTCTAGATTTTCCCCGATACAGAGGCTTATTCCCGGTGCCAGAAGCTCCGGGAGGTGCAGATGGGTCCGGGTACGGCGGTGGATTGGGCCCTCCTCGAGGAGGTGCATGAGGCCGAGTGAGCTAGGGCCATCATCGGTGAGGACACGCCATGGTCGCGTCTTTTTGACCTTTCTTTTGAGGAGACATACCGAGAGCTTGTCGTCGAGTTTCTTTCGACGTTCATCTATTCAGAGACTGGGCTGCAGCCTCTACCCGGGGAGGCGCCGGATATTGAGGATCCGGATCGTATTTCTTTTCTATTTTTGGGGTCGTTTACCGTAAGACACTCCGTCAGTGGGCCGTCACGACGGGCTTGTACTACGAGCCTGAGACGGTCTCGCCGCTATTCACCGAGGCGGTGACGGAGGTTGACAAGGAGGAACTCCTTGTTTTTTGGGGCTTGATTTCAGATAGTCCTTGGTTGGGTACCAAGGGGAGGGTCTCGGGTATTAGAGACCCTTTGTATAGATATCTGCACCGGCTTATTTCGACGTCGATCGCACCGCGTCTGAAAAGCCGTGAGTGGTGCACTGATAGAGATCTTTTCTTCCTTTTCTGCCTACTTACTGGGAGGCGGTGCGACCTGTCCACGAGCATCGCACTTTATTTTGCTTCAGCCTATATGCGACAGAGGCACGGACTTTTATATGGCAGTGCATTCATCACGCATATCATGCGGTCGGTCATACCATTTGGCCACCATGAGCCTCAGATGTTACCGGCCATTCCCCCTGTCCGATTAGATCGTCACACGGCGAGCGGCATGCGCATCACACACCGATTCCCGCAGGGCCTTCGGTTCGTAGGGGCCGTCCAGGACCAGGTTTGGGTCCCGGTGCCGTTGCCGCAGATGCCTGGACAGGGGGACCCGCCTATGCCTCAGCCGCTGCAGGGTATGGCGATTGAGGACGAGCCGCCACACGTCGAGCAGGTCCACGAGCATCCGCCACAGCATCCCCGACACGTACGTCGGTCTGTTAGGCTGGATAGGGCTACCCAGGCATTGCTTGATGGCCTTGTTGCCGACTCACGGCGACAGGGTCGTCAACTCGATCGCATGGAGGACCTGATGACGTGGGCGGTTGGACAACTCGTGAATCAGTCACGAGCCGCCGGCATCGAGCCACCCCCACTACCACCGCCACGTCATTATCCGGACGACCCCGTTCAGGGTGAGGGCGTGGCAGGTCAGGGTGACGCCGGAGCCGATTAGGTTTAGTTCTTTTATTTGTATTTTGTTTATTTCGTTGTTATGTATGTAAAATATTTTGATGTATATATTTAATTTTATGATGTAATGTATATAATGTTTAGTTTACTTGTTTGGTTGTAATGTTTAATATTTTGTTTGGTTTGTAATGTTTAATATTTTGTTTGGTTTGTAATGTTTAATATTTTGTTTGATTATACTGTAAAAATATAATAAATGTTTAAAAAAAATATAAAATATATAAAATTTATAAATAGATAACAAACTTATATTAACAAAATTATATAAACTAAAATACAAAATAATATATTATTATAAAAAAAATATAATTAAATAAATAATCCTATACGTGGCGTATAGGTCTATACGCCACGTATAGGATTATTTAACACCAGATCTTCCAACTTTTGAAGAAAAATATTGTGCCCTGCCTCATATGAAGCGTATAGGGCAATACGAATCGTATGAGACACAGAGAATGACACGTGTCATTCTGGTGTCAGAGACTAAACCCAATACGCCCTCGTATTGACCTATACGAGGGCGTATCGCGCGATGACGGGTTCAATTAGCAATATTCCGTGTGTGATTAGAATCGGCCATAAATATAGCACTGATTTTTGTGATTTTCTGGACTTTTAAACTATCATCAATCATATCATCAATCAATCTGAATCTAATGACTTTTTGTGCATTTTCTTCTACCTATATTAGATTAGGTTTAAATAATTGGATTAGACGTCACTTTTATGTGTCAACATCCATTTAATTTGTAAAATAATCGATTATATAATTATTAAATGATTTTAATAATGTAATGATTTTAGACATACTCATGTTAGTCGTGTTATGATTAGTGGTACATAGTTGACTTATTGATGATTGTTTTATTTATCTCGTCAAAAAAATTCAAGAATATAAATCATAACCTAAAAAAAATTAGTTAATGCGTCTTTTATCTGAAATCAAGTCACCATGTTTTGTTTTCGTTGACTATTAAGACGTTCATCTCAAAAATGAAAAATAAATATAAGAACATTCTCTAATTTACTAATACAACATTTTTAACAATAAAAACTCATATAATTTTTTAATACATTCATGCTAATAAGATTAATTTAAATTTCACTTTTCATATATTGTATATTACAAAAACCGGCGCCTCCCTTCCAATCATTTATCGTAAGGATGAGTACTTGGTATCGAATACAGGTATCGGTACCGGTACCGATACCGTACCACCGTTACCGATAGATTCAGTACGGTACTCGGTACCCATTTTTCCATAAATTCGGTATCAGTAATTTCGTTACTGGTACCGGTACGGTACATATACCATATAGAGATAAGCATTTTGTAACTAGTACCAGTACCATACTAAATCGGTACCGTATCGATAGATTCGGTACCAACTTCTCAAGAATATCGGTAATTTCGGTACCGGTACAGTACCAATCTCATCCCTGATTTATTGTCACGTGGAATAGAGTCTATACACATTTCATTAGGGATTAGTTTCGTAATCAACCCCAATTACTTTGGTCAGACGCTCATACATTATCACAGAGGTTTGGGTGTTCGAATCCTTGTCCTTCCATTTTTCTCCATGTTTTTCTTTTTGATTTTTATCCCCTCGCCATCTGTATCCCTTACACTAATTAACGTAGATTTTTTTTACTTGGGTTTATTACAAAACTAGATTAGATTTTCGTGTATTACATGGGCTGGATAATGAAAAAGAATGTAATAAATAAATCCTTATTATAATAAATGACTAACTTTATCTGTCACGTGTCGACTTTTGATGAATTCTAGATTTTTATAACAATTATAATAAATTAGTTAAATGTGTATGTGTAAGCGTATGGAATTGTTTTTAATATAAATAAAATACTTATATAGTACCAATTCATAATATTCCAAAAAATATAAATAAAAAGTTATATAGTACTCATAAATCTTATAAATTATAATGAATTAGTTAAATTTAATAATAAATAATGTATTTAAAAAAAAAGTTATCGGTCAACCAAAAGTTATCCTACATTTAACGTTTTAAATTTAAAATCATAAGAAATATGGAAACGTTTAAATGGTATTTAATCAATTTAGGAGTTTAAAAAGGGGTATGTGGCCGGGTCAAGGGGCTTACCCAGTTGGGGGTTCCTCCTGGGGTGGGCTGCCCTAGATGTTCTAGGTGTTGCCCCCGGGGAAACCCAATTATCCTAGAATATCTAGGTGTTAGCCGTTCAAAAAAAATTAATCAATTTAGGAGTTTAAAAAAAAAAATTTGAAATAGATTGAGGATCAATAGAAACCAAGGTCGATCGGATTTGTGAAGAACGAAGTTGGTTGGCGATTAGGGTGAATTTACTTCTTTAATTTCAATGTCATCTGCTTTTCGCAACCTGGTGTTGATGATCTGTCTTCATTCTATGTTCACTTCTTTTAGTTTTAGGGAAGGTTAACCCTTTGTTATCCTTTTTTGCTTAGATTTCGGTTTTTGGCACAAACCATTTTTGTTTATCAAATTTCAGGAAGATTTTCAATTAGGAATTGAGATGAATTAAGGGATAATAGTGTTGTGTTCCTTTTTTTCCCAACATTACATGATGAGAAAACTGAGCTATGTCGATTTTCTAAGATGGAATAAAACCATTTTGTTTTGCACTGTCCAGAAAGGTATATCTACATTTGCATAAAGGTTTGTTACGTTTTATTTTTATTATTATTATTTAGTCAATTAGGTTAAGGGGGTTAGTGGCTATTATTGTTAGTTGGGGGTGTCTTTAGTATTTTGTTTGATTATATATTTGGTATCGAATAATGAATGAAATCATCAGATTGTTTGAGTTATTCTATTCTCCTAATTCTTAGCTTTTCTTCTCCAATTCTGGTTTAACCCTATCAAGGGTATCAGAGCTTTCTCCAGGCGATCCTAATCGGATTCGCTACCGCTACCATGACGAACACCCGTAATCAAGATGAAGACAAGGCTCTCAAGAATCATGACAAGGTGATTTCTGACCTCCGGACAACCCTAGCCGCCATCATGAAACAACAGGATCAAGCGATGAACCAACAGGAACAGATAATGGCGGCATTAGGATTGGATCCAACCGGATCGAATCAAAAACAAGCTTCAGCCGCGTCATCCACACTATCCGTGTCGTCTACACCAAATCTAGCCAAGAAAACCGATCCCCAGCCTGCTCCGCCTACACCTAAAATAGTCCCACAACCAGTAACATCCATCAAGGTTGCACCAAAAACTGCCCAAAAATCTACGCGAGCAACCCCTTCAACCTCCCCAAACCGGCACCCAAAACAACCGCTAACAATTACACCCGTACCATTTCCAAAAACCGCACCATCAGTGGTTCTGAGCCTATTGAAACCGGTGTCCGCAATGAAAGAATCGACACCGATAGGCGATGCAACCGATAGACGTGAATGGCATCCACCGTGGCGTCTCACTGACACAACCCCGAATGCCATTGGACGAACTGAATGGCGTCCACCGTGGAATGGGTCGACCCAAAGTGTCTAGGGATGTTGCAATTTTTTTTTCCGTTAATTTGTGATTCTTGAGGTCAAGAATGTTTTTAAGTGGGGAATATTGTTACGTTTTATTTTTATTATTATTTAGTCAATCAGGTTAAGGGGGTTAGTGGCTATTATTGTTAGTTGGGGGTGTCTTTAGTATTTTGTTTGATTATATATTTGGTATCGAATAATGAATGAAATCATCAGATTGTTTGAGTTATTCTCTTCTCCTAATTCTTAGCTTTTCTTTTCCAATTCTGGTTTAACCCTATCAAGGTTAATATAATTCAGTTTTTTTTTTCTTTTTGCAACTCCTTTTTTGGTTTTATGGATTTATATATATGTAGGCAATAGGTCAATCATCGTTTTCTGGGACATCAGTACAGTACATGGGACATAATTGGGTTCAAAAGACTTCTTAAGATCAAATGTCGATCAGCTTGGATGGGAAATATGTAAGTTTTATTGGCAATCTGATTGTTTGTTAGTGTGTTTGATGGTGTCTATTTCTTGAAGCTTTTGTAGTGCACATCAACTATTTGATCAAATGCCTGAATGAAGTCACAACATTAGAACGGTTTAAAAATCATTGCAAATAAGTCCTTATCAACTTCGAGATAAGAACTGATGGTAACATGACCGAATACAACGTTTGACCTTTTAGGTCAAACATTCAGGGTCAAACATTCAGAAAAAAAGTGTTATTTAAAGTTTTAATAATAAGATAATAAAGTTTTAATAATAAGATAATTGAGCCTTAGGCAAATGCTTATTATTTATGGGAATAAATAGATAAAATGACCAAAGATGATAAATTTGTGAAGAATGGAAACATTTTTGGTACTGAGAATAAAAATTTATTGAATCTGGTTAAAGGAAGGGGTAAATATGTAATTTGATTTTACCTTACATAATCAGCTTTGTAGCTGCCGGTATGAAAATGATTATTTAACTCTAAACAATAAGAAGCAAGAATATGTTTTTAGATACATGATTAATTCTGGCTTGCAATCTTTTTATTAGGTTGTTGGAAGAATGCTTCTGATGCAAATTGGAATTCTGAAATAAATGACATAAGCAATTGAAGGTTTGTCTGTTCAAATGCGAGGAAAAAAGATGACTTGAGCAACACTGGGATTATCTACATCTTATTTACGTGTATGCCAACTAAAAAACCCGATAGTAAATGTTGGTGTGTAACTATTAACGTATATCGCTTAATTTTAGAAGACCTAGGTTCATTTTGTTCAAAGCTCCTTCCAATTTTATAAAGGTTTGAACTTACAGTGTTTCAGAGAATAATTACTTCTTTGAATTCTCACACGATTTCGCTTAATGTCCGCATAATACGAATTCTATTTAAACCCGAGTCGTGCTTCGGCGCAACGCGCCAGTGCATAACCCTAGTTAGTAGTTAAGTAAATGTGTGTTAGCTATTTTAAAATTTATTTTCATTTTATTATTATTTTTATTATTATTATACGTACATATTATTTTACGTTGTCGATGGCTTGTAGTGAACAGTAACCGCTGCTACGTGGTAAAGGTTGACTGTTTATTTTGTATTTAATTAATTTTCACTATTTAACTTCTTTTGTATATACAAATCTACGCAAATCACTAACGCAAAAGAGGCCTTGGCCTAGTAGTCTCCGCATCTAATCCAGTGCACATGTGAACCTTCCCATGCGGGTTCCATCCCAACCCTCCCCATTTCTTGCCTTTAGTTTTTTTTTATTATTTAACTCAACATTTCATTTCATTTTATTTTTCATTTCTTCAGATTTAAGTTTAGCTTTTCTTTAACTAATTTCTTTAACTAATTTTTTTACTATTTATTTTATTATTTAACTAATTTAATTAATTATAATATTTAAAAAACTAAATTTTAAAAGCTAAATCTGGTAGGCCGCCATTTTACACCGTATTATCTTTAATCAACGATTTTTTAAAGTTCGTTTTCGTATTTTTATCGTACGTTTTTACAACGATGTAACCTTTTCATGCTTTTCAAATATATCGGCGCAGTGTGTTTTTTATATACGTTTCGATTTTCAAAAAACAATCCCACGTGGGCTATATTTACTAGTTTATAATTTTAAAATGTTGATAAATTGATTTCATTTGAGTAGACATAATAAACGTTTATTAATCAATAAACATTTTATTAAAGTATATACATACAAGAAAATCGTAAATGTACTCATTTTGGTCAGATGTATATTACTATATCTATGTCAAACAACATTTTACATTATGTTTATAAGATACATAAACAGTTTTATATTCACGAATAACTGTAAATGTGTTGTAATGTACAAACTTGACTTACTTTACACCATAACAAAAAATTTAATCTTAAAAAAAATACTAAAAATTTCATGTAAATAAATTAAAATATAAATAAGTAAAAAATGTGAGAATTTAATGATTTATAAAAATAAAGTAAATACACAAAGATTATCTTTTATTTTCATAACCACATAAACACTGACATTGTCATTGTAGATATATTTAAGAGTAAATCACAGAAATCAACATTTGATTGAATTTTACCTACATACTTTAATCTTTATTAATTATACTGGACACTCATTATGTACAAACATTGTAACAAATTTAAACAATTCGTCTAACTTCCGTTTAATTTCTATAATTAAATCAATGCACATGCTTATCACGTGAGGGCATATTTATAATTTCACCTCCCATTTTTTCATCAAACTTAAACCCCGTTTTCTCTGATTCTTTTTCCTTGATGAAAAAGGGGAGGTGGAATTACAAATATGCCCTCAGGTGATAAACGCGTTCATTGATTTAACGGAGAAATTAAACGAAAGTTAGACCAAATGTCCAAATTTGTTACAATTTTTGTATATAAAAGGTGTCTAGTGTAATTAATAAAAATTAAGGTCTGTATATGAAATTATGTCTAAACATAAAGGTTGATTTTGTAATTTACTCTATATTTAAACTCAACATTTTTTTATACATAATCAAATATTTAAAAGAAAACTTCAAAATTACAGGTTTGAATATTCCTCGACTTCCACAGTTCCACTACGCCCAAATAGAAATACATAGTGTGTATGCTTTTCAATTTTGACTATATGAAATAAACAAAAATATAATAAATTATTGAGAATTTTTTCAACGGAAAATAGAATCCAATGATAAACAATCAGAGTCCATTAAATGGCACATGTTACTTATACTTTAAAAGCAAGTAATATATTAATTGGAAGTTAGAATAGAGGGTTTGGATCGAATATACTTTAAGAAATCTATGATGAAATATTTTACATTTTTGGATAAGAGAAAAAGAAATAAAAGATTATTTGTTTGTTACTAGATATTTTTTTTGAACGGCTAACGAATACTATAAGCCCGGTCACCCGGGTAAACCTATTGGCGAAAGGTTAACCATGCTCGCGAACGCAGACAACGCTAGTGACCCGGCACACCCATCATTTTAGGGGAAACCCACCACCTGAAGGCCCACTGTGGAAAAACCCTTGACCTACCTGATCATATTGTATCAAGTGAGACTTAAACCCATGAACTCCACATTGAAAGGTAATGAGGGTGCCTCCTCCCAAAACAGTTGATCTGGGGCTTATTGTCTGTTTGTTATTATATAAGTTTATATAAACAACTGAAAATGATAAAAGCTTATAGAAAAGTTAAGATTGTCAATTTAATATAAGTTTATAAAAATTCGAAATCATCTACGCTATATAAAAAGTTTATAAAATATAAATGGTCATAACTTTTAGAACATTTTAAAAATTAAAAAGTAGATAATATTTGATAAATTCAGCAAAATTGTGAGATAACTGTTAATTTATAAAAACAAAAATTTTAATATCTTATAAAATATAAAGAAGAATATTTCTTTTATAATATGTCATTGTTTATGGAGTTTGAATACAATTTTTTTTTCTCAATTACACTATCGAATCAAAAGAAGTTGTTTGCGTACTTGATGGATATGAATATATCTACAAAAGTTTGAAAACATAATGATCATACGTCTTTAATGCATTATCTGTCTCATAATGGGTTGATATTCTATATTTAAACTGAATTCTTTATGGTTAAAAAATGTCTTTCTAGTTGCTCTGAAACAATTATCAAACTGAGTGTTGATAGTATTTTATTTTTTTAGAAAACTAGGAGTATAAATATTTAATCAAAGTGTTTATTAAAATAGTTATTTAATCAAATGTGTTTATTAAAATAGTTATTTATTTTTTTTAAATATCAATTTGACCGTTACATATATTTCAATTAAAAGGAAAATCAATTACAACAAAATACGTGACAACATTTCTGCCAAATAACGTAAGTAGTGACACTTTTGTTTCAAGTAAGGGAAAAGTAATATTACTTTTGCGCTTATGATTTTTTTTGAACGGCGAATATTGAATGTTGTGACGTCGCACCCCCCGTCACATGGGAAAGCCTCGTCTAACTCCGACCAATATGTTGTCTTAACCGAGTCCACTTGGCGTCAGAGTTAGAGAGCATCCAAGGAAAAATCCCACCCAATACGGCCCCTTCCGGGCTTGAGAGAGAGCCGAGGCTCGAACCTTGGATGGGCGTGGGTAAAACCCAGGTGCATCAGCCTAAGAGCTAGGCCTCATTTGCATGCCGCAGAAACTAATGGGGAGGGCAGAGATCGAACCTGAGTCACAAGGAACAGCAGATCTCTCTCTTATCACTCCACCAATAGCTCATTAACTTGCGCTTTTATTGATAGGTGCAAAAGTGATACTTCTTTACAAAAGTGGTACTAATTTTACGTCAATGCCCAGTTGTTACAAAAATGTTAAATTTTGTGTAAAATTAATTCACGTATATAGTATTGATTCAATTATCTTATAACTATTAAATTTATAAATTAAAAAAGGTAATTAATAGTAGTTTTAATAAAATACGTAAATTTTTTTAAGACGGTAAAAGAAGTTGTATTGAAAAGGAAAATAACTTAGCAAGATGCTAGAACACAAGAAAATAATAATATACGCACTTAGGGGATGCGGTATACTCCGTTGTGAGAGGGGCGTGAGCCTATGTGGCTGAGTCACGGCGTGAGAACAACGCCCCCTCTCATGTGAGAGGCGTGAGTGTGAGCCGCGTGACTCAATGGCGTGAGTTTTCTCACGGTTCGTGAGATTGAATTTAAGATGAATGTATGGTTGTGATTGGGTGTGAGGGATGTGAACACCACCCCTTTCATATGAGAGGCGTGAGTAACCTCACATGGAAGGAGGTATACCGCGTATGGTTAACATGTTATTCTCGTATATTTAATTTTTCTTGTTTTCTGGAAAAATAAAGCTACAAAATAAACTTTTCCTATGGGAACCCTCTTTTTTTTTTGAAAGGCGACTTTCATTTTTAAGTGGCAGTCGCATCTCCGAGTCGGAGACCCGTTACCCCTCAACCTGACCACTACGTTGTCTGAACTGGGCCCGCGGGTTCAGAACGAGAGGCTAGGCTTTCACCGGTAAACCATGGAGCCTGCTGCCACTTGACAGCAGTTACGCCGCTACACGGGCCAAACCCCGCTAACGTAACGCACTCCGGACTAAAACCCGGTTCGGCTCGGATTCGAACCTGCGTAGGCAGGTTGAATCTTCATTGCCTATACCACTGGACCAAAGCCAGTGATTAATGGGAACCCTCTAGTGTCCAAGATTCAAAGCAAACCTCAAAGCTCATTAATTTTTGTATAATGATTGTTCTAGGGAATGAGGCACATTAAATGTGTCTTTAAACAACTTTTATAATAATGTAGCAATTAAATACAGTAAAAAAGAGAAGAGGGTTCCAACTTCATCCACCATTGACTCCATAATTTTGGTATTATACAGAGATGTGGGCCACCACTGTCATTACTTTAAACATCATGTCCGTTCAAGGTTTTGTTTTGTTGTGCTCTTCATCAATTTCTGATACTTGTTCTTTTTTCCTTTTAGCTCTTCTCTTTTGTTGTTTTCACACACAACCCTGTTGTGCAAATAATGTGATCAGATTGTTTCTGCAGCCTTTCTTTGTTTTCTTTCTCTTCATGCATTTGTTGTGAAATCTTGACTAAAAGTGCCCTCAAGATACCTTTTTGGCTCTGATTTTGGGAAAAAGTTGCCACATTTTCTAGTTTTTCAACATAAGAAAACGAAATCTGTTAATGGGTGTTCGATAATTTTAACAAATTGGCAAATTGGGTGTCTTTCAGTTTGGGTAAATCTTGCTGTTTTTGGGTCGATTTCTTGGAAATTTTGTGTTGGTTTCTTGAAAATGGATGAACAAAGTGGAATCTGTTGGTGGGTTTTCATTGTTCAATGATTTGAACAGATAGGCAAATTGGGGTTCTTTTATTTTGGGTAAATCTTGCTGTTTTGGGCACACATTGTGAAAGTGTATTATTTTTTTTTTTTGTTGATTTTCTTGGAAAATGATGAAGAGGCAAAAGAGTGGTAGAGTTAGAGATGATGTAGGGGAGAGAGTTGTGGTTATTGCAGTGAAAGCATCAAGAGAAATTTCAAGAAATGCTTTGATTTGGGCTTTGACCCATGTTGTTCAACCTGGTGATTGTGCTAAATTGCTGGTGCTCATCCCTGCTCACACTTCAAGTAATCCATTTTAACCTCATTTATGTTTTTGTTTCTATCTAGGGTTCATAAGCTGTATTTGATCTTGTATAAGTTTGACTCTTGATTTTGACCTTGTTTTTTTTACATCTATGAGTTTATGAAATTCTGTCACCAAGGGTCTTTTTAATAAACCATTATAATCCGACCAAACCGAAGCAAGTTGGTTGGTTTGAGATTTAAATCATTGTTTCTATCTAGGGTTCATTGTTTCCTTTTATTTATTTTTAGAACATGTAGTGCTTTAGAAATTTAATACAATCAAAAGATTTTGAACCAAAAAAAAAAATCGGACCCACCTAACCGGACCAGTTTGGTATTTCCCAAAACCGTAAGCGATTCGACCCAAAATTTTTGGAAAACTGGTCAAACCAGACCGTGAACACCCTACTAAGAGAACCCAAATCACATTCTTGATTTTTTTTTTATTGACATGGTCTTTTATGAATTTAAGCTCATCATCAAGTTTGATCCGAAATATGTGTTTGTTGATATGAATTCTTCTTGTAGCATGCATGTGGGCTCGAGTTAATGAGTTTATGGAAGGGGGTTTTGCATTTTTGGTAGATATAAATTCAAATATTAGCCAATGATTTCCAAACCAAAATAACAATCAAAGGGAGTTGTTTTTGACCAAAATCTATGAACTGAATGCTACTGTTGACCTTTTTTAGGTCATAAGTTATGGAAATCTCTTCATAGTGATGTTCGCGATCAGAAGGAAGATATCACTGAATCATGCTCTGAAATGATGCTTCAGTTACATAATATATATGATTCAGACAATGTGAGTCTTGCTTCTTGCTTATTATCTTGCTGCTTTTGAAATTTATGTTTGATTTTCTACTGAATTTGTATTATTTGATGGTTTTTGATAGATAAAGATGAAGATCAAGGTCATTTCTGGCACCCCACGTGGAGTGGTGGCTGCTGAAGCAAAGAAAACCCGAACGCAGTGGGTTGTTTTGGATAAGTAAGTACATATACGACATTATAGCAAAATGATAGATAAGCATGTGCTTTGAAGTCAATAGGTATATTCGATCTCGAATACATATCATCCGGATAGGTTGGACTTAACTCATCCTACTGTCCGGATGAAACCTAGTCTACTGGCCGGAGAGGCTCTGGTCTCATAGAACCTACTTTATAATCCGGATCAATGATGGTTTGAACGATATCTATTCTACCATCCAGATCATTGCTAGCCCGGAAAAGGGTTGACCCAATAGTTCTTTCATTTTTGGTTAAACGCGTAGCTTGTCTTGAGACCGAGAATAGGTTTATTCTTCATTTTTTCTATACACTCGGTCATTCAACTCAGTATGAGCACGCGATTATAAAATAAACATATACTAAGTGTAACATATATAGATTTATCAATAAACATTATCAAGTGTATGTATAGTGAGAAGGGTAGAGATTTCCATTTGAGGAGTAAAGAGGCACAGAAGAGAGGGGTTAACTTGGGACAAATTAGATGTGACAAATACAATGCTCTAATGGGCTTATTTTGTGTGGGCTTGAGCTTATTGGACTGAGCCAAGAAGTGATCAAAATTTAATGTCCAAAATTCTGCATTAAATAGTGAAATTCCACATCTAACATGAGTGGAAGGAATCCCTAGTTTCACATGATTTATGTAGAAAACAATATAAAATAAAAACTAAAAAGATCTTAAAATACGAGATAAATCCAAAATTAGAGCCCTAAATGCAGTGGCGGACCCAGGAAATTTTTCATGGGGGTCGAAATTTTCTGGGGTCAATCGGGATTTTAACGCTTATATAATACTAATTTTTTTTTTCATGGAGGGCGGCTGCCCCCATACCCTCTATGTAGGTCCGCCATTGCCCAAATGATGGAATTGGGCTGGGTCAAAACCACAAAATGGGCTATGTAACTAATTTTCAATTAAAAGTAAGGGTGTTAGTGAACTCCTTACACGACCTGAAACTAACACAAAATTCGTGAGTTTGGGTCTAGTTTAAACGGGTTAAGGTGGGTTTCTGGTCGAACCCGTAAACGCGTTTAGCTAAACAGGTCGTGTTTGTGTCAACTCAACGGGTTTGCTGGTTGATCTATTTACCTATTTAACCCATTTATTTATATATATATTTTTATAAAATGTGTTTTATGCAATAAATTAAACTAAATAGGTACCTTTTATGCTAAATTTAAAGTTCCAAATACAAATTGACATAGTTTAAATCATTCCCACGAATACACGTGTCATGTTCGGTCTCATGCAAACTTTTCGGATCCGTGTCGGGTTCGACCCGTCAGTCCACGAACACGACCCGTTTAAGTGCATGCTTTTCAACTTCACATGTATTAACGGGCTTGATGATTTCCGGTGACAGGAACTTGAAAAAAGAGGCAAAAGTATGCATGGAGGATCTAGAATGCAACGTCGTCGTCATAAAAAAATCCGGCCCAAAAGTCCTCCGCCTGAATTTGGCCGCATCACCAACAAACCAAATCCAAAATTCAAATTCCTGTTTCAAACAACATCAACTCATTTGTGACACAACCAAAGTCCCAAACGTAACCCCCGTAAGCAGCCCCGAACACTCGTCCGCCACCACCACCCACCACAACACCTCTTCCTTATCAAGTTCAGAACTAGGCTTCTCTCCCTATTTCGTAGCCGATCACGATTGGGACACAAACAAACACGAATCCGATTCCGGTTCTGGTTCCGATACTGACAGCTTATGGATGGCCGATGTTAATCCAATTACCGAATCGCTACGTGTAAAATTCACCGAGCTAGACCACCGGCTCCAAAAGCCAACCAAATATGCGAGAGAGATGGTTCCTATAACGAGACACGTGTCCCAATCTCCGCCGCTTTGTTCGATCTGTCAGCATAAAGCACCCGCGTTTGGAACGCCACCAAAATGGTTCAGTTTTAACGAGGTTGAAGAGGCTACGGATGGGTTTTCGGAGGGTAGTTTCTTGGCGGAAGGTGGGTTTGGATCTGTGCACCGAGGGGTTCTGAAAGATGGTCGGATGGTTGCTGTTAAACAGCATAAATTGGCTAGCTCTCAAGGGGACAGCGAGTTTTTCTCGGAAGTTGAGGTTTTAAGCTGTGCGCAACATCGTAACGTTGTTATGCTGGTTGGATTTTGTGTGGAGGATGGCCGACGGTTGCTTGTTTATGAATATGTTTGCAACGGTTCTCTAGATTCCCACCTTTACGGTAAGAATCCTCTGTTTCTCGTCAATGAACAAACGAATAAAACCGCTCGTCAATTTTAACGGTTTACCTACACATATTTAAGTTATGTATGTTACAAAATTTGTGCAAATTTTTTTTTAAATTTCAAGATAGAAGAATAAAGATCACATTTCTATCATTTTCTTTTATTTTAAAAACTTTTAAATTGAAAAAATGAATAATTAATTTTTTTTTTTTGCATGTTCTCGTAATATTTAGTGTTCTGCATAGAACCCTCCTCTCTCTCTCTCTCTATATATATGTGTGTGTATTTATATAACTTAAAAAAAGTGTTTGAAAAAGGATATAACGTTGGAGGAGAAATGAGTGTTTTTGAATGATGAATACAATTCTGATGTGACAGTTGACGTGTGCGTTTGAGTGGTTAGCGTTGGAGATGCTCTTAGATACGAAAAAAAATGTTTGATTTTTCAAGAAAAATCGATAATATGCAGGGCAGAATCACGGACAATTGGAATGGTCTGCACGACAAAAGATTGCAATCGGAGCTGCTCGAGGGTTAAGATACCTTCATGAAGAATGCAGAGTGGGTTGTATTGTTCATCGTGATATGCGTCCAAATAATCTTCTCCTAACTCATGATTTCGAAGTTTTGGTGTGTATAACCGTTGCTGTGTTTCCACTTTCCAAGAACATTTTGACTTTTGAAATCAACCCTGATGGAGTTCTCGTTGTGAAATTTGAACACAGGTTGGAGATTTTGGACTGGCTAGGTGGCAACCGGATGGCGAAACGGGTGCGGAAACTAGAATAATCGGGACGTTCGGGTAATTGTATGATCTATAGTTGCACACGCAATAATAGTCATTGGCAATGAATACATATGAACCGGTTTTTGAATGGGCTGTTTTACCGGTTCACTGGTTGAATCAGTCAGACCAATTTAAAAACAGGGTGACCATAAGTAAGTTAAAAATAAAAGAACTATATAGTTTAAAACAAAATAAGGAACTACTTTATTTTATTTTTTAGTGTGAATTTACAATGTTAACAAAATATGAAGTTTCGAATATAAATTCTGAAGTAGTAAAGGAATAAGTAAATGAGCTTTTATAAAGAAAAAAATTAACTTTTTTTTATAATTCAGCTTAGCCACCCGTCTGGTTCGCCGGTTCAACAGTCCAGACCATAACCGGCCGGCCCAAATGTAGTTCAAGAGCACTCAACCGGACTGGTTATGTAGTCGGTTTTTGTCCAACATGTTGGTCGGTCCGGTTCCGAGAACAATGGTTGCAGGTAGATGTGACAAAAGAGGCGGGTTAGCTAAAGGGTTAAATTGGTTTGGGGGATAAAATGGGTAATTTCTTTATGTGTTCTCAATGGCAGTCGGGTTGGGTTGAATCCCGAACACTTTTTTGTGCATCTCTTTTTTGAAAATTTTGTAAATATTTAACGCGTAATTTGTTTGACTAACATGTTTTGGTTTTTCTAGGTACTTGGCTCCAGAGTACGCTCAAAGTGGTGAAATAACTGAAAAGGCCGATGTGTATTCATTCGGGGTTGTGTTGGTTGAGCTCATTACAGGACGAAAAGCTGTTGATATAAACCGGCCAAAGGGCCAGCAATATCTTACTGAGTGGGTATGATTTTTGAAGCCCATTTGTTAACTTTTTCTGTTTTTATGGGTTGGTCCAACATGTACTAAAAATGTTCCTCCATGACCTGAAAATGTTTTGGCCCGTTATCCACCCTACCCATTTTGCCTTTAATTCTCATGCATTTTGGTGAACAGGCCCGGCCATTGCTTGAAGAGAACGCCATTGCTGAGTTGATTGACCCGCGGCTTAGAGACAATTACGCAGAACAAGAGGTTCGACGCATGTCACATTGTGCATGGTTGTGCATCACCCGGGACCCACACTCGAGGCCTCGAATGTCTCAGGTATGAACACTGAATCCGCTTCTCTTTTCACGAACTTTTGTTTTGTGTTATGATTTCTAGTGATAGTTTTATTTTCTTTTCGGGAAATAGGTGCTATGGATGTTGGAAAATAATGATATTAAGTGATGGAGGTGATTTTGGCAACCATTTTGCAGCTAGACCGTTGCAAGAGCTGTAGTGTTGGTATAGAGAGTCCATGATAGTTGAAATATAAACCTTTTATATATATATATATATATATATTTAGTGGAATACTTGTACAGTTGTACATATACATTTATAAACACAAGTAAAAGTATTTCATGTTATATACATTATATATGTTTTGATTTAACGAATATGTTTTTGGATTCAACGAAAGTGATACGTCCCCGATGCCTACGAAGGTGTATTCGCGACGCAAGAAAACAACTGGAGCTGGGTTAGTCGAAGGAAACTCTCTGGAGCAGCCCCAGATCGTTTTCGGATCTGGTTTTGACCCATTCAATGATTGTGAGTATGAGGATTTGAGTGGGTTAGTGGTGCTGAAAAGAGAGAGAGAGTAACTGCTTTAGCATAGTTTGTTTAAATGTTTTGCTCTTGTTTTCTTTTTGGTTTTGTCTTGTTAATTTCCTTTAAAAACTTTGTACTGGAGATCGCCTATCTCGAATCAGGCCTTTCTTGAAAACGAGAGAAGATTGAAGGCCAACTATCCTTTACGTTTATGTTTTTACATTTCAAACAAAATCGCTCCCGCGCTTCGTTTGCGGGGGGTATTAGACCAATAGTATGGTTAGTAATAGTGTAGGGTTATTTATGTAACAATATGGTCTACAAATACCACCTCATTGTGTAACCCTAGACATCCATTCAATATACAACCTCACTAAATTGTTATATTTGAATATTATGATTAGTTTAGTAATATTGTTTTTGTAATCACAATTAATGCATTAATTGTTAATAAAATCCGGCAAAAAAATGTTTATGGGTATACCCAATGCAACTTGGCCGTTTGAACCTGTAGTTGAAATTGATCTTTTTCAACTCGAGCCCATTACTTAACCCGTCCATCTTTCCACCTCCAATTGGTTATGTGGATTCTTATATTACGTCTTACATATAAATATTTTTCATAAATGTGATCCTCAATTATCCTTCCATCCATTCTATGGGAATGGGATCCGAAACAAGAATATTTTTCATTGCATTTTTAATGTCCATATCACCATTACTATTAGCTATATCACCAATTCGCCATATGTATACATCTGTTCATGCTTGATGAAGACAGTTCATGAATTTGAGATAGTGGTTTCATTTGATCTTTTTTGTAGATGGTGACGATACCATTAGCATATAAAATGATATCTTTAGACAAATGCGGACTGAAAGTAAAATGGGCATGCTTGTATAAACAGAAAATAGTAAAAGTGGGCAGGTGGCAAGATGGGAATGTAACGAGTCAAAATGGGTATGGGTTGAAACGAGCCAATTTTAGGATGGGTCGAAACATGTTGGGTTGGCCTACAAACACTTCATTTCAGTTTGTTATAAATTAATAATTCGTTAATTATAACTAGCAACATAATACTATTACTTTAATAATTGAATTTTTTTTAATACAACGATTTAAGAGGATTGTATGCTTTTTTGGACAACTGACAACCTCTTCAACCCATTTGACACGTTTTGTAAACCAGTTTTTTTAATATAACAATTTGAGATGCAATACATGAAGGCCCGGTAATTTCCAAGTGGGCCCGTGAGGGGTGGCCCGAATTGTCCAAGGGAGGGTGGTAGCCCACTAAGAGATAATTAGGGTTAATTATGTTTTCTTGCTTACCAAGTTTGGGTTATTCTATATACTGATTACAACCAAGTAGGGTTTAATCATGAAAGTTATTGTATTAAGGTTTTTGAGTTATATTTTCCTAGTATAATAAAAGCGAGTTTTCTCTAAATTGTGTGTTCGTTTATTTTGTTTTGTGTTCTTAATATCGATTCAATCTTTGAATTGGTATCAGAGCCACGTTAAAGAAACCGTACGAGATCTTCAAGAAAAAGAAACCAAGTCTCGAGCACTTACTAGTGTTTGGATGTAAAGCATACGCAAAAGTTGAAGGGGTAAATGTGAAGCTGGATGACCGTTCGAGACCACTCGTGCATCTTGGAACCGAGCCAGGTTCTAAGGCCTACCGGCTTTGCGATACTACGACCCGAAAGATTGTTGTAAGCAGGGATGTCGTCTTTGATGAACGGGTGATGGAATTGGGCAAAGAAAAACGAGACAGAAGAAAGAGAACCAGGTATGTTTGAAATGGTGTGGGGCAAGTATGTCGACATCGGAAATGGTCCGATTAACCCAACCGAGCCCAATTCAGAGCCCAATTCAGCCGATAACGGGTCTAGTTCGTCGAGTGGAAGCATTGCTAGCGGGCCACAAAGCCCAGATTCTGCCATCACATTCTCGGGTTCCGAAGAAGCTTAAAACAGCCCAATAGGAAGCCCAACTACGACCTAGTCCTCACGGACCAGTAGCGGGTCATCAGCCTACTCCGAAACCCATTTCGACGGGCCTGTTCCAGCCCAGCAGGCAGCCCAAACCGATTTGAGGAGGTCGAATCGTGTAACAGTACCACCGAGACACCTTAACGATTATGTTTTGCTTTCGTATGATAATTGTGAACAGGTATTGCTTGCAATTAATGACGAACCGAGGAGCTATCTCGAAGCAAAAGAATCGAAGGAATGGATGAAAGCAATGAAAGCCGAAATCGATTCTATCAATAAAAACCAAACGTGGACTTTGGTCGGTAAACCGAATGGGGTAAAACCCATAGGTTTAAAGTGGGTTTTCAAAGTCAAGAAGAATGCGGATGGATCGGTTAACAAACACAAAGCTCGATTAGTGGCAAAGGGTTATGTGCAACAACCCAGAGTCGATTTCGAGGAGGTATTCGTGCCCGTGGCTAGAATCGAGACCATACGGTTGTTGATAGCCTTAGCCGCTTCATATGGTTGGGAAATACATCACCTTGATGTAAAAACAACGTTTTTACACGGGGAGTTGAAAGAAATTGTTTACGTATCTCATCCAGAGGGTTTCGAAGAAAAAGGTAAAGAGCACAAAGTTTACCTACTTTCTAAGGCATTATATGGGTTGAGGCAAGCACCGAGAGCATGGAACACGAAACTTGATAAGATTTTGAAAGATATGAAGTTTGAAAAATGCAAGAAAGAACAGTCTGTATACCGAAAGACCGGAGGTAAACATTTTCTCATTGTTGCAGTGTATGTCGATGATTTATTCGTGACCGGGACGAGTTCAAGTATCATACTCGAGTTCAAACGAGGCATGTCGGCTAAGTTTGAGATGCCCAATCTTGGAAAGTTGACTTATTATATAGGAATCGAAGTCACTCAAAGTGATTCTGGGATAACGATTAGTCAAGGAGGATATGCACAGAAGATTTTGTCGGAGACTGGTTTGAACACATGTAACCCGACTCAAGTTCCAATGGAGTTTGGTTTGAAATTTTGCAAAGCCGAGAATGAAAAGGAGATTGATGCAACGGCTTATCGCAAAATGGTTGGATGTTTACGGTATTTGCTCCATACTCGACCCGACTTGTCGTATTCAGTCGGGGTCGTGAGTCGATATATGCAAAGTCCGAGAGAACCGCATGGGTTAGCAATAAAACAAATTCTAAGGTACGTTCAAGGAACTACAAGTTACGGGTTAAGATATGAACGTAACGGGTCAAGAGAGTTGGTCGGATACAGTGATAGTAGTCACAACGTGGACGAAAATGATAGACGGAGTACCACGGGTTATGTTTTCTATTACGAGTCTTCACCCGTCGCATGGTGTATGCAAAAACAACCCACTGTTGCTCTATCTTCGTGTGAGGTCGAGTACATGGCAGCCTCCACAGCGGTGTGTCAAGCCGTGTGGCTTTGGGAATTATTGGGAGAGATCATTGGAGAGCCATTGCAGAAGGTCATGTTGAAAATTGATAATACGTCTGCTATAGCTCTTGTGAAGAATCCTGTTTTTCACGGTCGGACGAAACACATTAAATCCCGTTTTCATTTTATCCGGGAATGTGTTGAAGATGACGAGATTGAAGTCAAGCACGTTAGTAGTAAAGTTCAAAAATCCGACATGCTCACGAAAGCACTCGCACGAATTAAGTTTAAGAAGATGCGCGAACTGCTTGGAGTTGAAGACCTCCCTAATCACGACTCAGAAATTAGGGGGGGGGGTGAATGAAGGCCCGGTAATTTCCAAGTGAGCCCGTGAGGGGCGGCCCGAATTGCCCAAGAGAGGGTGGTAGCCCACTAAGGGATAATTAGAGTTAATTATGTTTTCTTGCTTACTAAGTTTGGGTTACTCTATATATTGATTACAACCAAGTAGGGTTTAATCATAAAAGTTATTGTATTAGGGTTTTTGAGTTATATTTCCCTAGTATAATAAAAGCGAATTTTCTCTAAATTGTGTGTTCGTTTATTTTGTTTTGTGTTCTTAATATCTATTCAATCTTTGAATACAACCCAAATCAACTAATTCACAGACATGTCAAAATTGATGCATGTAGAAATACTATATGTTTGCACTGGAAGATGATAGAAGGAAGATTGATGCTATTTGTTTCATAAAAAATGGTAAATCTTCTAATTTTACCTGCAATTTGGTGCTAATATTAATATGATATTATCAATATTATTTCCTAAGATATAAAAAGGGCGTACCTGGTGTTTGACTTAGCTCCCACATTTATGCAGGGGCCGGATCGCTCTGCAATATGATGTACACAATCTTACCCTGCACTTTGTGCATGAGGCTATTTCCTACAGCTTGAACCCATGACCTAAAGGTCATAAAGCAACAACCTTAACAGTTGCTCCAAGGCTCACCCTCATATCCTAATATATACACAAAAGGAAAAGAAAATTATTTAGTTAGTTGGCTTTTAACTTACATAGTTGTACCCTTTAGGCCTAGTTGCTCATGTTGTGACCAAATATGCCCTACACCTACTATTTTAAAGACCTTTCTAGTGTATTATGTCATTAATAAACATATGTGGGGTGGTTGAATAACAAGTACTAGATTGATGCATGATATATAATATACCATAATGATGCATACAAGTACAAAAGGGTTTAGTTTTGTAATGTTATCTGTACTTCTTTGGAACCTTTGATTAGATCAAAGTGCTCGATCAGATTTGATCCTAGTAATCAAGTATTACTGTATTAGTGCTTTTCCACATCTGATATCATTAAAACAGATATCATTGTCACAAAAGTTTAATGGTTTTAGGATATGATAAGATTAGTGTTAGAAGATATATCTGGACCTTTTATTTTAAACAACATATTAGGTAAAAGTGATTATGATATATGATTATAGATCAACATAATTAGATACGCATAATCATGTAAGAAGTTGAAATAAAACCAATTATTGAGTAAACCATGTATGATGGACCAAATAGAGCCCGGTTTCTTTCTATAAACCGTATATTATGTATTATTCTCTAATAAAGCCCATTTGTTTTCCTAAAAACCAGATTCTTCTTGTTCGCCCCACGCCAAATTAAATGTTAGAACCCGTTTTTTTTTCTTTTTTTTTTAAATCGAGCTATGCGTAGGGACATTTCCCCGAATTTGTACTTGATGCATGCATAGTAGTAAATGTATGCGTAGACTTTGCATTTCTAGAAGGAACCAAAGGTTATAGTTATAAAAACTATAGTTGGCAAGTTGCCATATTATTGCATGTTATTTTCAAATGATGCCAACCTCACTCCAAATCTGTAACTACTTTTTTTTGAGAGTGGAGACTATCTTGTTTGGCCAATATAACTTGGGATGAGGATTATTATATAGTTTGATCAACACTTGATATATTTATTTAAGATATCTCAACTATTATATTGAATATAGTCAATGAAGATTTATTATGCTACATATATGGTGTTAAAAGATTCCTTCTTATAGTAATGCCAATTGCCAAATGCTTTTACATAGATCAGCCAATGAAGTGATTTTTATGCGTGTGAAATCATTTTATAAATACGATCCGACCTAATTGGTTGATTCGATTGGCCTCTAATCATAAAGAGATGAGTCTAGACCAATCTCGAAAAACTCGGTTTAAAAAAACCTAATGATTGAATAACTAATGGAGCAATATCATATGTACCTCTTGACGTATTTGTACATATAAAGTGTATAAAATTTGATACGACCTAATTGGTTGATTTGGTTGACCTCTAATGTTGAAGATACATGTCTAAATTAGTCTTAAGAAATCAATTTCAAATGGTTTAGAAGAACCAAAGGGTTAAATAAAAGGTAGGGTCGATTTAATATATACCCATCGCCGTATCTAATGACATATAAAGTATAAAAATATCCATACTTTTGTTTTATCATTGTTTTTAATTAAAAGTGCTATTTTTTCATTTTTTTCCTTTTTTGTATTTACATACTTTTTTGTTTGTTTACATATAGTTGGTTCTGGTTGATCAAACAATCTACAAATTTCAAAGGATTAAAACAAGCTTCTAATTTTGATAATTGGCAATAGTTTCTTTATTTATCATGTCAACATATGCTTACAACTTCAATGATGTGAGTGAAGATTATTTAAAATTTTAATTGAGCTATACCTACTATAATAATGGACGCCGGCTAATGTGAAATATCATTCTAACAGTCCAAACTTGTTTTTAGTTTTTTCTAGACTAGAATATATTATTATTATTTTTATTTTATGGAAATAGATTAAATATGTGACTTGGGTTTTGTTTATTTTTAATCTTAATTAATCTCAAATGAATAAAAGAAGGTTATAACATTTAAGACGAATCTTACATCTGAATTAAGCATGATGCGGTTGATGACCATAAGCAGAACAGACCCATTAAAACTCGTTAGTTAAGCATAATTTATAAACCGAGTAGTTCAATAAGAGCAACCTTTTGAGATCGCTTGGTCGTAAAAATGGATGTACATAATAACTTCATCTCTAAGTCGTATTATGTGTATTGAATAATCACTAGCATATAATAAATGTATTCTTGTGATAGCTTTTTGAGATGCCAATTTGTGGATTCTTTTGTTTTATAAAAATATTTTCTTTTTTAAGATAAATGATTCTAGTCATAAAAATGATATCCTTTTTATTTTAGGTACCCAAATTGTATAAAGGAATATCCATCCAATCATTTATTCTTAGGTTTACATCCAATTTTGTTCAAAACCCCACCTCCCTCCCACCACACATATATCATCATCATTATTTCCCTTGGTGCCAAACCTAAGACTTCTCTTTCTTTCTCTCTTATGTGTGCTTTTTAGGTGTTGGATGATTGTGGGTCATTCTTACTTTGTTTTTGCAATACAACTTTGAGCAAAAATGGGGAGAAAGTGCTCACATTGTGGAAACATAGGCCACAATTCAAGAACTTGCACTAATTACAATACAGGCAATGCCAACAACACAATTTTGGTAGGAAGTGGTGGTGGAGGAGGATTAAGGCTATTTGGAGTTCAACTTGACTCACCACACTCTATGGTCATGAAGAAATGCCTTAGCATGGATTGTTTGCCATCTTCACCACTACAGGCTTCAGTTTCACCTTCTTCTTCTTTATCTTCCTCGCGGATCTCCATCAATGACCTAACCGACAAGAATATGTCAACTGGTTATCTCTCAGACGGTCTCATTGCCCGAGCTCAAGAAATAAAAAAGGGTATGCAAGAATCATTATCTACTAGTAGTTACTTAAATCATACATGACTACTAAATTGACCATGAAAGATATATTTATGTTATGTTATATTATGTTACGTGCATTCTGAATGACTGAATGGTATGCGTGTGTTTGATTTCAAGATTCACATTTAGAGATAAAAGAACGTAGATTTCAATGGTAACATATCAGAGGGGTGATTTTATAGGTCTCCCGTGGTCAGAAGACGAACATCGGCTATTTCTAGCCGGACTCGAGAAGCTAGGAAAAGGTGATTGGAGAGGGATTTCAAGAAACTTTGTGACGACAAGGACTCCTGCACAAGTCGCAAGTCATGCTCAAAAGTACTTTCTCCGGCAGGCGAGTCTTGTCAAGAAGAAACGCCGTTCAAGCCTATTTGACTTGGTAGGTATTTTTGCATGGTCATGCATTGTAAGGTTGCAAACTACACTTAAAGGGTTGTACCTTCCTCAACATTGGTCTATTCTACACCTCAAGTACCACCCGGAATGTTGGTTGGTTCTACTCACCATACACCATATTCCAGGTGGCTTGAAGTTTTTAGAGCAAGGTACAACCCAATACTGAAGAAACCCGAAACTCTGGATTTACAGGGAATTTATAACCCATGTTTTCTTGATAAGGAAATGAAAAATGTGCCTAAAGTTACTATCTTGGTGGTCACAGGTGAGGGACAACAGCATCAAGAATGGGCTAGAAAATCAAAAAATGATTTGTAATATGAGTCAAACAAGCTCATTTGATGAAGAATACGAGGATCATAACGACAATAATCTTTCTTTGATTGATTTCAGTTATCTAAAACAAGAGAACGCCTACTTCAATCCAATGATCAAATCCTATGAAACATCATCAGTATGTTCAAATATGCATGCTTCTCCAAGTGGTAGTCTTGATTTAGAACTTACTCTTGCTGCTCCAAACCAGATGGACCAAAACAAATCGTCTTCCTCCTCCCTCCAACTTGGTCCAATTATTAGTGTTATTTAGGGTTCGCTTTGATCCTGACACTTAGCTTTTCGTATGTTCATTGTTGAAATATCTAATTATCAAATGTTGTAGATATTTTCTTGAATTTTCAGACCTTTGACATGGGTCTGGTACTCGATCCGGTTAGATAATATTTTTGTAACTACAAATATATATGTTTATGTTTGTACCCTGCTAAATTAAGAGAAAATCAAGAGAATAATCTTTAAACTACTTACTTGCGGTGTGTATCTATACTTTTATGTATACGTATATGTATCATCATAAATGTTTTGGAATCTGCACTCATTTTTATGAAAAGAAATTATAGAGTTAAGTATACGGATAGTCCTTGTGGTATATCTAAATTTTGGATTTAGTCCATAAGTTTGAAAAATTACACTGTTAGTCCCCAAATTATGTATAAACGTAACATGTTTGGTCCCTGGAGTGAATGGTAGCTAACTTTTTGTTAAATATTTTTTAAAAATGACCAAAATACCCCTAGATTAAAAAAAATAGGTTTAAAAAAAGTGGTGGTAGCACCTGAAAACTAAGGGTATAAATATAGGTTTTTTTAATTTATATTTTTTTTAATCTAGGGGTATTTTGATCATTTTCAAAATATTTAATAGAAAAGTTAACTGTCATTCACTCCAGGGACCAAACATGTTACGTTTATGCATAATTTGAACATTAACAATGTAATTTTTCAAACTTAAAGATCAAATTCAAAATTTGGACATATCAGTGTAATAAACTCTAAATTATATACATGAAAATAAAGTAACACGTGAAAACATAAAAATTGAAAAAGCATATGAGGTGATTAAAAGTTCCAGAATTAATAAGAATCGATAATCTTTTATAATGACATCCATATCATGAACCCATTATTTTAATGGAAAAAGGGATCCCATCAATGTCAATACCTAATTACTCTCCAGCATGAAACACGAAGTTAGCAACTTTAAAATTCTTGGTGTTCAATTACATGTACACACGGCGGTTAAGTCTCTCCTTGTGTGAAGTGTTTTGGTAAAACTAAATAAATAAAAAGGCAATAATTATGATTATTTTTTAAATTCTTAGTCATAACTATAAATTAACGAGTTTATTACGAAATTGTCATCACCTCAACATAACCATTGATTTATCTGAATCGGTAGTCCAATTTTTTTGTCACGCGCGCTTTCTAGTATTTCTATCTTTTTTATTTGATCTCTTCCTACTTTGCTTCTCTATTTATCTAAAGAAACGTTGCAAACTAAAACAAGATAAAAGTATTAATTACTAGAAGCTATTGAGATTAAGACCTAAAAGAGCACTTAAGTTTGGAATTTTATGCAAGAAAAGGTACATTGTTAAGAAAACAAAAGCATGAAAAGATGATACAATGTAACAATGATACCTTTGAGTCCTTAGATTTAGACAAGAATTGGGGTGTCATATGCACACAAATTGAAAGAAATTAATGGACCACTTTAACAAGGAGTTGTACCCTTTGTATCACAACTTGTTCAATATCCTGCAACTAGAAGCTATTGAGAATAAGACCTAAGAATTGATATGTGGACCTTCTTAGATGATGAAGACAAGGCGGAAAGATTCAATCAATCTGAGAAAAGATTTTAGATGGGTCTAGACCTTCATAATTCAAGCTTTTGTCTCCTTATAGTTCAATCCTACATGATAAACAAGAATCAAAGAAAGATAGATTTTTGGGAGGATTTGATCCGGGTTTGAAAATGATAGATGCGTTTAACTTGGACGAATTTCTTGATTTGGATTATCTAAAATCATTAGGGTATTTCAAATTTGATTAAGATCTCTTTGATGAGGAGCTAATTCAGGAGTTAACGGACTCCTGCCTGACCAGCTAGACAGAGGAAAACAAGACAGAAAATGTTTAAACTTGAAACAGACATAACTTGGCCTACATTTGGAGTTACATGGCCCATAACCAATGGACGAAAAGGTCTTGACAAGCTGGATCACATGGCAAATGGATTCCAATGGTTTGGCCCGGCTTTCTAACCCGAATTTCATCATTAAGGGACCTGATTTCGCTAATCATTGATTTTCCCCAAATTTCTCAATTTTCAATGCTTTCCTTTTTTAGTCCAAAATGCGTGAATCATTGATTGATGTAATTTACGCGTTTATTTTTTGTTTCAATTTCGGTTTTAGTTGCTTGATTTGTAAATTCAAAATTTTGGCAAAGCTGTCAAATTTAGAATTCTCCTATATAAGAGTCGCTTATGTAATAAGTTAATGATTCAGTTTTCTAGTAAAATTTTCTTGATTTTATTCTCTGATTTATCTTTGTGCTTTTGCTATATGTATTTGATATAAGATCTCCTGATCCATCTAACTCGTTAAAGATATATTCGTCGTTGATATAATATCTCTTGATCCATCTAACCCTTTCAATAAAGCGAGTCTTTTACAAGAACTAACCATATTATATGTATTCTAAACCACAAACATAAGCCTATCTGCCATATACCAATATGTGAAGTACCAACTTGGCTCATCAGAAGTTGACCACTCTCATTAAATCTCTTGTTTAATTATCATATTCTTGAATGTGCGCTTTTAAGAAATAGTGACCCATAAAAACCAAAACCTCTTGTCTCCTAACGTTTCTTGGATGTCTTCTATCGTCTTTTCTTGTTTTGTGTTTGTTTGTTCATGTGATGTATCATCATTTGTATTCACATATTTTTTTGTGGAGGATATACCTTTGTCCCATCCATCAAAGTAAGGGTCTAAATGAATCCAACGATCCAAGGGTTAGTTGAGATTAACTTGTAAGAACTAAGCTTAATTTAAAGGACTTTGAGTCAAAACTAAACATAAATTTGACCTCGTTTAATAAACAAGACCTTTATACACTAAGCTTGATTAGGCTTGCGAGTCTTAACGATCATATCCTTTATATAATAAATCACTATTTCAGACCGCCATGTGTCATCTTTCTATGAAGTCAACTAAAGTTTTTCCCGCCCAAACTTAGTCAACAAAAATTATGGAAATATCAATTTGAATCCTTCACTTACGTTGAATACAATTAAGAAATTTTCAATATTATGGAAACATCAATTCGAATCATTACCTTTCAAATTATGGAAAATTATGAATTATAATTATCTTTTTATCATTTTCAATATTATTGCTTTAATACTTAAAGTCGTTTCTTATACGTAATTTCAGTCATGAGAATTACTTATAATTTTATGAATTTTGTCTTTTTTATTGTTCAACCAGTGTAGTACACGGGTTTCTAACGTAGTTCCTTATATACATATAACATAATATAGTATATAATAAAATATAAGTATTATTATTATATGTATAATTATAAATGATATATATTATACATAAAAAATAAATAAAAAGGAGTCGAGCCCACTAAAATAGTTCTTGAGTTTGTAAAATCACTCACGAGCGGAGTTCAAACTTTAGACGGGCGTTGAAATAAGCCAAGTCGAGTTAAACGGGATGATGCAATCTACACATGCTCACATGGACAAAAATATTCCATTTTACTACGATCTAATATAATTGTTTTATCCGACAACCAGACCCATTTTCAGTCCTATTGATAAAAGTTAAAACTGCTTGATGTAAGGCTGTCGATAAATGTATATATACTGAAAAAAATGGTAAAATTTTCCTAGTATATAAAAGAACTAGGTTTGAAACCCGTGTGAAAAAAGAAATATTAAATATAAATAATAAAAATTTAAGAATTATAAAGAAAATATTAAATAGTAATAAAGATTTTGGAATTAATAAAGGAAATATTAAATAATTAGTAAAGAAATATGAAATAGTTAGTAATAAAGAAAAAATAAGTGAAAAAGAGAATTTTGATCTTACAGAATTGTAACACGTGATGTTAAGTAGTTACTTATTTATTAGGTATAGATATGTTGAAATGTTAAATTTGTCGATGCACACGTTTTGTGGGAGAGACTAATCTATCTTATCGTTACTATGGAGTTATATGTAGGTATATGGTGTCCAATAGTGTCACCATCGATCTCATCCGAGACCTATCCCCTCCAACTTTTTTAATTATCTTGGCAAATTGTTACATGATAATTTCCTTTAAATTATTTTTGTTTTTTAAAATACTCATTTGATGTCTAAAAATTCCAATTCTTATGATCCTTGCACAAATTTTCATCAACTAGGTTTCATAAAATGGTATGAAAAATATAGGAAAGATTAATAAATATGTATATATAAGACAAAAACATCTTTAATATACAAAGCTAGAAAATTTAAATTGTGGGGAAAATACAATTTAATTTTGTGGTACTTTTTTTTTCTGAAAGAAGAAATGGGTCCTCATAGTAAGATGATATTTTTTTCACATTTATGGATATTCATTGACTTATAGCCACGTATGCCTGACTAAACCATAAAATTCAATTCATTATTTATAAACATATAATCATGTGTTGATCTCCGTACGTTACACCTGGAATTCCGTCACAATCCCAAATATCAAAACGTGCACACTAAAACACGTTGCAACGGCAGCCATTCCGACGTAAAATCCTAAGGCGTCAAGAAACCCGACTGTAAACCCAGGTCACAACAACGCCTACAAAAAATCCAAAACAACAGGAAAAACATACAAAAATAAGGATTGGGCGTAACCTCGAACCCAGGCCGTCGACAGCGGCACGATCTTCAATATCAAAACGCAAATTAAAAAACATGTCGCAACGACTGTCACTTCGCCGTAAAACCTTAAAGCGTACTCAGTCGTAATAGTGAGCATCACTCCGCCATAAAACCCGAAAGTGTACTATATCATAAAAGCCGTGCTCCGTCGAAAAAGTGACCGTCACTCCGCCGTAAGACCCGAAAGCGTACTCCGTTATAAAAGCGAGCTTCGAAAAGCCCGAATACAAACGCATACTCAACGATAAACATAACATTAATAAAAGAAAAAACCTTAAACTGAAATATTAAAAAAAATGAGAGGCCATTTTTTGGCCAAAATGAGAATACTTAAATTTTGTGGCCGAAGGCATTGCAACGGCGGCCATTCCGACGTAAAGTCCTAAGGCGTCAAGAAACCCGACTGTAAACCCAAGTCACAACAACACCTACACCCTTAAAAAATCCAAAACAACAGGAAAAACACACAAAAATATGGGTTGGACGTAACCTCAAACCCAGGCCGTCGGCGGCGGCACGATCTTCAATATCAAAACGCAAATTAAAAAACATGTCACAACGACTGTCACTTCGCCGTAAAACCTTAAAGCGTACCCAGTCGTAATAGTGAGCATCACTCCGCCGTAAAACCCGAAACGTACTCTGTTATAAAAGCGAGCGTCGAAAAGCACGAATACAAACGCAGACTCAACGATAAACATAACATTAATAAAAGAAAAAACCCTAAACTGAAATGTTAAAAAAATTGAGAGGCCATTTTTTGGCCAAAATGAGAATACTTAAAGTTCTGTGGCTAAAATGAGAAAATAAATAAATAAATAAAAGCTGAGAGGAAATTTTGTGACCAAAATGAGAATACTTAAAGTTTTATAACCAAAATGAAAAAACCAAAAATTATACTATTTCCCTCTTTACCTTTTAAATATATATAGAATTAAATCATAAAAATAGTTTCCAAAAGATGATTATTTAAAAACATATAACTATATAACTATAAGTGAACAATAAAAATCGGTTATCAAAAGAGCCATAATCGATTCCTCAACTGACTTGATTCTTTCGGTTTGTATATTTTTTATTATTATTATTTCACTTATTTGATTTTTTGCTCACAACTAATGGACACTTTCCCCAAATGTGATTGTTAGTGGTGACTAGAATGTCTGGTTTTAGTTACAAATGTGAGCCGGTTTTACACACACAAACACACGCATTTATACAATATGAAATTAAGAAAGTAAATAACTTTTTTTATTAGACTAAGTGTAGTCGATTCACGCGTAGATGCGCCAGCCATCCGAGTCAGCACCGCCTTTCCAGGATTTGAGACGTTTAACACCGCTCCAGAGAGGCGTGAAGGACGGGGCATTAACCGGCTAACGCCCAAAGGGGCGGAGGGGGCTAGGCGTTAAGCATTTGGTCGATGTGGCTCCGACGTGGTGGTGGGGCGTGAAAGGGCCAGCCCAGTACACCCGGTCTTCATACATAGGGTGGGACTGGTTTGTTTGAGACATGTGGTTTGTTGTTTTAAATAATGCTCGCCAGTCACCAGCACACCCAAAGCCCAATCATCGTGTCTTCATGGATGGGATACAAGTTGACACGTCTTTATGTTTCGCACCTTTGTACTATTACCATCATCAACCAACCCTATCAACAATATATTTATTCGGATATTACGATCATTGGGCCCAATTTGTTTAATCTGGGCTTCAATTGGAGGGTATTTTTCTGAAAATATTACTCTCTCTAAATAGGGTGCATTTTTTAAAATTTATTTAAACCTTTCGTAAATAGAATTGCTTGGATGAGGTCTCACTTTATCTCTCATAGATTCTAATTTTAAAATACTGGTAATGAGTATTTTATTAGTTTTATTAGGTTAGAAACCCATGTATTACACGGGTTGAATTGTTGGGTGTCGAATCCACCAAATAAATTAATAAAATGTGAACCTACTAGTATGAATGGAAGTAAGGTTCGTGTCCTCAGGGATACAGATTAACATGATTATACCAAAATATTTGAAGTGTAGATACAGTTGTTACTAAAATAAAACGAGGGGGGGTTTAATTATGAAAAACTAATAATAAAAACATTAATTAAACTGCTGAGCGAATTCAAATATTAAAAGATAACTCCAACAGAAAGGTGTTTTCTTAGCTTGACTCGACTTACGATCATTAACAATTATGGTGCAATGATCCTTTATTTAAATGGTTTGTATCAATACTAGACGTCGCCGTTCGGACATCCACTCCATCTAATGTCTAACCAAGCGCAGTTCGTCGGTTAGAGCCAACCCGCTACTCTAAGTTCACGTCGTTCGGACCTTAATGTGCGGGTTGCGGTGATAGAAGTATCGATTAGAAGTAAACACACACGCCGTTCGGAATGTTTAACTAGATTGTATAATTTCCATAACGAGATCGAATTCATAGACAAACACGAACCGTTATTTGTTCCCTTTTTCAAGATTAAAATCGTATTAGGGTTTTAAAATTGAAGAACTTAATCAGAAAAAATAACAAAGTGGCCAGTTTCATTAACAATCTAATATGTTTCCAGAAAAAAGATTCCGGATTTGAGATCAAGAAATCACACAAACAAACCAATCAAAAATTAGATCTCATAATCGTTTCACCAAAGTTTTGAATCAAACCAAAAAAATAAACCATAGTGTTGAAATTAAAATACTAGCCGGACATGAGGGCTCGATCAATCAAACCAAAAACAAATAAACATAAACTGAAAATAACTTACGAAAGTTGAAACAATTAATTCTTCTTGAAGTTCATAAACCAAAACAAAATAATATTGCTTTCTCTTGTTCTTGTGGCCGTCGAAGCACCAGGAAGCCCACCGAAAATGTGATGATGACCCCCCCTTTTGAAACCGTCGAGTAGTTATCATATATATATTTATCTTCCTTTTTTATTAATATAATATATAATATATTTATTTTAATCCAAGATCCCCAAATGCAGGAAATTTGATATATCTCTTCATAAGTCCAGCACGGCCGTTTCGATGTTCTGTCCAAAATTTTCTTTCACCTCAAAATTCAAGTTTTCAATCTCCAAGACTCCTTCCAATGCTTTACAAACTCCCTTGTGATCCTTAGCAATAATTTCATACCTACAAAAACATCAAAAGAATCCAAAGTAGACTCTACTCCACCAATTCAAGTGTTACACAAAATAAATGAATATACAAGTGATAAATGCATCATATGTAGTAAAAACGAATGCGAAAATTATGATAAAACATGCCTAAATATGCAACTAACATGAATAAATCCAATTTATTGTAAATCAACAGTTTTTATAAAGATTTTGTATGTTATTAGCCGTTGGTGAAATAAGAAATAATAAAAATTTAAGAGTTATAAATAATAAATAATGAAGATTTAAGAATTATAAATAACAAATAATGAAGATTTTAAGAATTATAAAATTGTATTTTAAGATAAGATATAATTAAAATCTTTTTATGATTTACTAAGTTTTAATAAAATATTAGAATAAACTTTAAATATTTAATTATTTAAAATCATTATTATTTAATATGATAGAAAGTTATTTTATAGGAGAGAGTGAGAGAGGCGGGAAACAAAAATCTAGATTTCACCAGAAGTCGACACGTAACACATAAAGTTATTTATTTATTATAAGGATATTAGAATGACAATAAAAAATTTCAATCTCTCAACTTAAAAATAAATATTGGTAAAAATGTTAAATTTCTTTTTAGTAGTGATATATAAATTAAAAAATAAATATCACCAAGTATTCAGCTTTGGATTCATTTGAAATTTTTTTATTAAATCTCTTTAATTATGAAAAATTAAATTATTTGTGCAATTATACCTATTATAGTTTTAAATAACTAAAATCTAAAATATAAATTGCAGACAAATATAAGTGTAGATGATAATTTTACGTTGATTGAATGAAATTGTAAAACGAGTAGACAAGGATTGAAATAGGACGGAATTTGTTAATTAAATGACAAATAAAAAAAAATAATTTTATTTATTAAATAGTTCGATAGTTTCTTACATGTTGTAATTTTAGTTCAAGAAAAATATTTAAAATTAAAATGATATTTCTTTTTGAAGACAACTTTTAAAAACATAAAAAGCTTTTTTAAAACTATATTATTGTTGAATGCGTCACAGATTGTGGCTTAACAAACTCGTTAAAATAGATCAAATGAAATATGATAATAACATGCTTTTAAAAATGTGTTTAGTTTTTATGCAATATTTTTTAAGTTTTTTAAAGTCATTAAACTTGAAAAATCTGTTTTACCTTCTGAAAACTCAATAATTGTGGAAGATGATTATAATTATTGGTTATTAGTGTATAAATTAAAAATTTTACAAGTTTATTTAATAAGATCCAAAAAAGTTTAGTGCCATGCCATTGCACATAACTTCTTAAATGGACCAAAAGGACCTGGGACAAAATGGGTTAAGATTATCCTTAAATTTAACTTGGGCCGGTCCACATGTTTCAGCCCAAAATATATGCCCGGTTCATATTGTACTTGATCCACTGAATTTAGTTGTTGTTATTATAGGAGGAAAGTACAAATTTATAATAATTCCATTCTCACTTTACACACCACTTTTTTTTTCATTATCTATAGTTACTTTGATTATTTCACATGGAAAATTAATATTATAAACTTTACACACATTAGAAAACATACTTGTTTTCTACTCGATTTTAGTAAAATTCTTCCGATTAACATTTTTAAAAAGTATTATGTTTTGGGCCAATTTCATTAAGTTCTGAACAATTAAACGTGCTATTGGGCCTAACCGACCCAATAGCATGCCCACTATATTTTGAGGGCCAAAAGCCGAAGTAGAAATTCATATGACTTTATTCCGGTATGCAAAAAAATAAAACTCTTTTTTTGACGAACATGGTAATACTTCTAAGTCTTTACTATTTTGGGCTTTGAAGCCCGGTAACTAATACGAGTTTATTGTGCATAATGTGTTTGGACCCACATGAGTTTACTGGGCCATTGTAGGTCCAATAACCATTCCTTAGCCCTTTTGGGCCTAAGCCCACACCGTGCTTACCTAATGTGACTTGTATAACTATTATTAGCATGATAAATATAATTATAAGTTATAATTACCCATAGAGGTTAATTACCACACCTCAATACAATAAAGTTTTCTTATTTAGAAGCTTTCATGTTTACCTAATCCAAGAAATCAAGACTCAGTACTTATACATCTAGGATGCTTATTTGACACTTAGTCTAGGAGACCTAATTCTGTCACGACCAAACCAAATCCCTATGTGTATGTTATAGTTTGTAACATTTTACTTGTTAATAGGGATTCTCTTACTTACAACTAATTCATTGTCAATTTGCTTTGCTCAAAGACTAGGTAAGTCCCGTAACTTATTCCTTCCTTTTCTTAAATACTTTGCGACTATTCATGCTCTAACTGTTTTGATATACGAACTATTTACTTACAACTGTGCATACTTACTTGAGACATTGATAATCACAGACCCACAACGTGACACAACCACATACGTGGGTAGTACTACTTGACCGGAATGTGTTTCCATTCTGGCACAGTCCCCAATGGAAGAGGACTACGTTGAGACTTTTATGGGCCCTGATTGATTAAATATATATGGGCTTTCTGCCATCATATATGTGTAGATAACTGGATTTGGGTAAGATGACCGTGCATCATTGAACCCCCTGCTCGGGTAACCATTCCCATAGATTTCTTTCATTTATATATTAATTATATATGTGTCTGTATGTGCGCAACAACTGATTCTTTACTTCATATCTTAATGGACTTACCAGATGTACGGCTAACCTTTTTTTTCCTTTTCAGCATGTTACAGGTTTATTAATTTGAAGATAGAGACTAGTATCGTAGTACTAGATGACTTGAAGATAGAAAAGCATTCTAGAAGAATTGTGTGGAACTTTAGTCAGCCTGAAGATTGATGATTAAAGAAACTAGATTTCATTACTAATAGTAGCAATACTTATATTGTGGTTGTATATATATAACTTGAAATGGGTTGTTAGTTGACCTATTTGTAGATATCTTTCATTATTAATTTATTATTTAATTCCTTTCGCTATATAAGACTAATATCCAACTTGACACGTGACGACTCGGTTGGGTTGGGGCATTACAAAAGAGCCCACAACGTGTTAATTAGTGGTATTGAGTCTTGTTGCTTCAAAGACTATTGTAATGTATTTAGGCCTTAGTAGCAGTGCAAAGAGAAGGACATCCTAGCCTAGAACGTGGTCTCGATCGTGAGTAGCACTTCGTCCCCCCTAATCTGGTCTCGAGCTATAAATAACAAGATGAACTGTTAGAGGAGGTCCTAAGGCCGAGGCCTTGAGGACTACCATTCGACGTTTAAGTCAATATATTTAAGATTTATATGGATCTAGATGTATATAATCACTAGAATGAACATGTATTTGATAAGTATGTATGAAGAAGAGACTATATATAAGGGAGATGGTTGTTGATGATTAGTAGAGGGGGGAAGAAAGTCTAGAAGAGGTCCTTTAACAAAATGGATTAAGTCTTCTTTATAGGTGGTGATTGGGCTAATCACTAGTGGGCCTAAGCCCAGACTAATGGTATCGTTTACAAGGTTAAACATTCATTATAAAGTATGAACTCAACATATATCCAATATATGAATGACATAAAACCCGTCTAAGTTGTTACAATCACCCCATAGAGACTCGTTGTCCATGATGAGCATTGCCTCACCGTCAATGATCATATTAGGATTCACCTAAGGTGTTGAATCACCCCCGGCCTCAATAGAGTAATTGCTCTCAATTAGGTTTATCACATCATTCTGAACAGAACAAAAATGGCTCTGGGATCATTTTTAACGTCCGACCTGTCATACAAACCATTATTGTTTTTGTTTGTCCATCGAAAAAGCATGACTTTGTTTTTGGTTACTTTGGGGGAGATTTCTGACGAGTTCACCTAATCACCGTCCACAACCAAAGCAACCAAAACATATTTTAGTTTGAAGTCAAACAATTCTTATGAACTCAAGATCACTCGTACGATGTAAGATTCACCTAAAATGACATTAATTCGTGCATCATAAGTTCTTCACTACATTCATAAAAAACCTCCTTTTCTGTAATGTATTAGTTCCAAATAAGAAAAGGAAAGTTATGATAAACATTGTTAGCTCTTTATGAATACTTAGGGAGGTGGGAGTGGGAGCGGGTAACTCTGCGAGTAGGAGGCGGGTTGGGAGGGTACCACTCCCACTAAAACGGGTAGTTAGCCGGCAAGGTTAGCGGGTTTTGGAAGTCGCTGAAAGATGCTCGATTGTGTGTGTATATATATGAAAAATTAGGTGAGTTGGAGGGAACTTGGAGGGTACCACTCCCACTTAGTAGGGTAGTTTAGGAGAGTAATTTGGCTAAATAATGTGGCAACTTTTTATTAGTTTATTTTGGGAGGATAGTTTGGTTGGGAGGGTACCACTCCCATCTTTTTATTGGTTTATTTTGCAGGTTTCGACCTTTTAACTATAGAAGTTACCATCCTTTATTTCAAATGTTGTAACACATTTTATCCTATCCACTAATTAACATTAACCTTTTCTGTTAAATCCAGCTATGTGTAATGCACATAAGGGTATTTTGGTATTTTTACTCTCACATGAACTATTTTTGTAAATTATTGAAACAACATAAAAATAAAAAAAATAAAAAAAGAAAAGAAACAAAACACACACACACACACACATATATATATATATATATATATATATATATATATATATATATATAGCATGATGTTATGCTACAAAGGGAAAAAACTGTATAAAGTGTAGGAATGATTTTTAGCCATTGATCTTGAAGATGGAGGGTTCTTAACATGCCACGTAAAGGGGAGGGAATTTAAAGGTTGAAATGGTATAATAGTAATTGCGTCCAAGAGAGAGAAATAACATACATATACAAGTCACATGCTTTTTCCACCCCCATTTTTTAAACGTTTATAACTTTTTATACGTCATTATTTTAAAATAAATATATACCATAAAATCGAGTGTTTTTTTATCTTTAAAACGAGTTTGGTCTTGCTATATTTAAAAAAAGATCGTTGAACTGGGTCTGTACGTTTTTAACAGTGTTTCATGGCGTTTTTTCAAGACGTTTTTTATGACGTTTTTCGTTTTGTTTTTACGTTTGTTTATAAGTCAACCGACCCAACACGTCTATTTCAGCCCATTTTAAAATACTTGTGCAAACCTGAACCTAGTGTTAACATCTTCATCTCCAAAAGCAAGCCAGAATTTAAAAGTTGTAGGGATCATGAATAAGTTACATTAATAAGAAAAAGGCTTTTAGTATTAGTTGGATAAGGAAAAGGCTTTTAGTGTTGTTTAAGTCTGTACATGGTGTTTAAGTCTTTACATTGTGTTTAAATCTGTACATGGTGTTTTAACATTTAAACTTAAATGTCCGTACATAGTGTTTTTACTCTTTACATGGTGTTTTAACATTTAAACTTCAAAGTTTAATTCTATTCACGGTGTTTAAGTCTGTACATGGTGTTGTTTAAGTATGTACATGATGTTTAAATCTGTACATGGTGTTGTAACATTTAATCTTCAATGTTTAAGTCTTTACATGGTGTTTACGTCTGTACATGGTGTTGTTTAAGTCTGTAAATGGTGTTTAAGTCTGTACATGGTGTTTTTTAAGTTCGTACATGGTGTTTAAGTCTGTACATGGTGTTGTTTAAGTATGTATATGGTGTTTAAGTTTGTACATGGTGGTGTTTAAGTTCGTACATGGTGTTTAAGTCTGTATATGGTGTTTTAACATTTAAACATAAATGTTTAAGTCTGTACATGGTGTTTTTAATATTTTACACATGGTGTTTTACACTTAAACGTCAATCTACACATGATGTTTTACATGTTTATTGCGTTTTATGGTTATGACGTTTTAAGTCTGTACATTATGTTTTTACTATTTACATGGTGTTTTAACTACCTATCTATCGAAACTACTAGTTTCGATTAAACAATCCCCAATCGAAACTAGGTAGTTTCGATGGCCTAGACTAAAACTAATAAAGCAGTAAATTACATGAAAACAGAAACTACTGAATAACAAAAATAACAAACAAAAGACATAAAATGTCATAAAATGTCATGTGTAGAACACCATGCCCAGGTGTAAAACACCATGACAAGTTGTAAAACACCATGACCAGAATCTAAAACGTCATGTGTAAAACACCATGACCAATCTAAAACACCATGTAGAAAACGCCCAGTTCATGTTAAAAACAATGAATTTTACACGCCCAATCTAAAACACCATGACCAGAATGTTAAACGCGCAGTTCTAAAACACCATAAAATGTCCAGTTCCGAAACAACATAAAACCCCTAGTTCAAAAACACCATAAAACGACGATTTTTTTATTATATATATATATATATATATATCAATATCATACTCGTTGGAAAGATAAAAAACGCTCGTTATTATGGTGCAATTTAAAAAAAAATTATAACGCATAAAAAATTTATGAACGTTTAAAAAAGATGGGGGGGAATATGCATGTAACTTGCATATGCATTTTCATTTTCATGTGAGTAGCATGTGGATGATGGGTTTACGTTTTTGCCCTTTTTCTTTGGAATCCTTTTTGGACACATGACACTCTATGGTGGCTTCCTACACTTTGTAGAGTTTTTTGCCTTTTTAGAATATCCCTCCACTTATGTGATAATCATGATAACCACTCTCAAACATAGTGTTGCGTATATGTAACAATTATCATTATGTTAATGTTACATATATGTAAACACTATGTGTCACGTATATGTAACATTATTTGGTATGTATACGTAAGACTCATCATTTCAGTATTTACGTTCAAAATATTTATTCAAGATACTTAAATACTATTTTAACAATTAAAAGAAAAAATAATTTATAAATTATGTGATTATTTTATAGCGGTTAGCACGGTTATCACATAAAAAATTGGTTAGTATTTGAACTCTTCCCTATATATATATATATATATATATATATATATATATATATATATATTACCCCTCTCTCTTTCATATTTTATTATTACTTTACAATATTTTATATTCATGTTGACCCAACTGTTAAACCCAATATTAAACCCTCATGCAGTGTTTTCTCACAAGTAAGATTTATCCTTGCTAAAGAAACCTACGGTGATACAGAAACCCTAATATTTGCCGCACATCTCCTTGTGGCCACCAAAATTATTGACAACCCTTCTATCCATTTCTTCAAGCTGCCGTGTTTGAGAACGTAGTCTTATTACCCTGAAGAACACTATTTTTCGATATTTTTGTCGATTAAGGATCCAAAAGGATGTGTTTGTTACACATTGATTGTGTTAATAGACACCCACTTCCAACGTAAAATTGTTTAAAAGATAATTATACTTTTATGTGTAACACGTATGACTGGATTTAACAGAAAATATCAGTTAGTAAAAACGAAGTAATATGCTATAACAGTTGAAATAAAAAGATAGTTTTTTTTGTAACTTTTATAGTTTAAGACAATGTTTTCAGAACCGGACCGGACAACGAACCGGACGTCTTAGAGGTTCACTGGTCGGACCGGATTCAAGAACCGGATGACGCAATAAATAATATAAATATTCATAAAAATATATAGAAAAATATAAAAATTCCAAATACTACATATACAACAATTTAAACAATTTTAAGTCAAGCACGAGGGTTGTAGGTCTGTATGAATTTTAATTCTTTTGAATCTTCAATTTTAGTTTTAATTTTGATTAGGGTTTTGGAGAACCTGTGGCAGCGTATAAGTTAAAAGGAAAGAGCCAAATTGAGTTAAAATTGTAAATAGAAGTAAGTAAGAGGACTATAGGATAAAAAAGATAAAAAAATAGTAAATTTTTTTTTTTAAAATTAAACTACCCGGTTCGACCACCGGTTCGTGGTTCAACCGCTGAACCGCTTGAACCGTCCGGTTCAACCAGCAAACGGTTTCAGAGCATGTAACCGGACCGGTGGAGGTCCCGGTTCCCGGTCCGACCGGCCGGTCCGGTTTTCAAAACATTGGTTTAAGAATGAAACTGTAAGTTAGGAGGAAAAATAATAATTTATTAGGAAAACAAAGAAGTTGGAAAATGCTTTGAACTTTGAAGTTTAATGAAATGTTTGGTATGCATAGGGCTCTGTGTAACAAATTAACAATAATAAATAATGTGATTAATAAAATAAATAAGTAATTAAATAAGAATAATGCTTGAACCGGACGTTCCCTCTCTACGCCACACACAGAGACACACACATGTCCCTACTCATGCCTCCACCCTCACGCTCCCTCTCTACGCCACACACAGAGACACACACATGTCCCTATTCTAATAAAATACTAAATATTATGTCACTTATCAACACCACATTCATTCTCACATTCATTCTAAACAAAAAACCACATTTACATCCACTATTCAATATTTCTTTATTTAGCTTAATTTTTTTTTAAAATTATATAAATAAATATTTTACCAAATCAATTCATCATTATTACCATTGACTTAATTTTTTTAAACTATCATCAAAAGTGAATATTTTAAAAAAATAAAAAATAAAAAAATAGGAGATTTAAAAAAACGAGTTTTTAAAGTTTCATTATTAAAAAAGCAAATTTTTAAAATTTTATTATTAAAAAAGCAAGATTTTTTAATTTTACATAAAAAATTAAATACTAGTTTTGTATTTTAAAAATAAATATGTGTTTGAATAAAGTTTACTAATATTTAATTTGTAGTTTTTTAATTAAGTTTGATATTTATAAATAAATTTTTTATTTTGATTTGTAAATTTTAATAGTTATTTTTTAATTAAAATTAAGAAATTTATAAATATTTATTTTTAAAAGTGTATTATATTTTAAACTTTAATTTTTATTTAAATGACCAGATTTAAAAAAAAAGTTTGACTTCAATTCTAATTTATTAGTTTTAACTTTTTTCATATTTAATTTTGAATTTTTAAACTTAAATTGTGGCGATATATTAAGGAGTTAGATTTTATAATTTTGGAGTTTTAAAATTTGAATTTAAAACACGATATATTGTTGAAATTTAAAGTTTATTTGTATTTTTTATTTTATTTTAAATGAGAGATTAAATATTAAAATTTAGCCAGATTTTTCGTATAATAGGCGATATTTAAAAATAATTAATTTAACTTTGATACGTAAATTTAATTACAAGTTAAATATTTGTAAATATGTTACAACATCAAGGTTAAAGTTTCTACAAAAAAGTTGATAGAGTTTCAAAAACTAATAAAATTGAGAAACAACGTATACAAGGAAATCGTTGACAAATTTGATTATCTTCGATTTCTTTGACTCCCTACTAGCTTCAATTAGGTTCAAACCGTTTGTGACCTTTTTTTAGAACGGTTTTGCCTATTTTGTGTTTTCAGTCATTGAGTAAAAGAAACTCTATTTTTTGTTGCATTTAGTGGGTGTTAAACATTGGAAAGTTACCAATACCACGTTAAATGTTGTATACAATGAAGTGTTTTCAAATTTGTAAATCATTATTGTAAGGTTTCATTTGACATGTAATTTATGTATTGTAAAAAGTACACCATTTATGAATTGTATTTTCATTTATTTTTTTTATGTTTTGATCACTCTCATTCATATAATCTTAACATTTAATAAAATGAAAAAAATACCAATACAATGTCAAATTTGTATAAAAATATATTAAAATATTTATCATTATAATCTTAATGTTTCACCTCGTGTAACACATGAGGTTAAAGCTAGTATATATATACTAGGTTAGATTCCCTTGTATTACACGTGTTGAATCATGAAAATAATACAATAAATAAATATCTTATATGTTGATAAATTATTATTAGATTTTAGAGGAACATAGTTAACATATAACTTAATTTTATTAGACTTTGTGAAAGAAAATGTCAATCTAAATACTATTTTCATTACTTATTTTAAAAAAAAATACAAGAAATATTTTGTTTTATCATGTTGATATTAATCAAATATTAAATAATCATGGAATATAAATTTATTATGATATTGAATTATAAAAAATAATTTAGTTTCCTAAAATAATGGGATAAAATGGTTTAGAAGAGAAAATATGATTTTTATTTTTTAAATAGTATAAATAATAGATGATAGATTATATTTATATATGTGTGTGTCGTATGGAATTGTTTAACCATGAATAAAACACTTATATAGTAACAATTCATAATATTCTAAAAAAACTAAAAATTTAACACCTCTAAATCTTATTAATTATAATGAATTAGTTAAATTTAATTATAAATATGTATTTAAAAAAAAGGTATTGGTCAACCAAAAGTTATCCTACATTTAATGTTTAAAATTTAAAATCATAAAAAATGTGGAAACATTTAAATGGTATTTAATCAATTTAGGAGCTAAAAAAATTTAAAATAGATAATTGAAAAGTATTTAGGGGGAAAAAAGATCTAGAAGCACTAGAATGATACCACGTGTCATCTCAAAATCTTTATTTATTATAATTGATAGATACATGTAATACTAGGTTAGAAAACCGGTGTACTATACGAGCTGAATAAAGAAAATATTAAATAATAATTAGTAATGATAATTCAGAAATTATAAAACGATTGACGATTTAATTGATAATAAACAAAATTTTTCAGAACCGGGATAAGTAAAAGAGAAAAAAAATAAAAAGATAAGTAAAAGAAAAAAAATAAAAAGATATAAACTCAATAATAAGATAAGTAAAACGAAAAAAAAAATAGTAGCAGGGATCAAAACGGTGAAAACAAACCTCAAACCCATGGCTCTTACCAACTCCTCTAACCAATGTTTTCAGAATTGTACCGGACGTCGAACCGGTCTCCTTACCGGTCCACTGGTAGGATCGGTCGGACCGGGTTTAAGAACCGGACGACATCATAAATATTATAAAAATAAATCAATTCAAACAACCATTAATCTTTCAAAAACCACCAACAAGTCAATTTCAATACTCTTAAACTAGCAATTAGATTCGGAATATGAATTCAAGAGACTTAAAAAAGATAAAATAAACAAATAAACAAATAAAAAACTGGTCCGACCACCGGTCAAACCGGTCCGATCACCGGTCCAACCGGTCCGACCACCGATTTTCCGGTCCGACCATCGATCCAACCGGCTGCAGGACCGTTTCAACACATGTAACCGGACCGGTCAGACCTCCGGTTCCCGGTCCGCCCGGCCGATCCGGTCCGGGTTTCAAAACACTCCCTCTAACCTCATCTTTATGTTTAATAAGAGAAATAAAAAAAGAAAAAATAACTTGACCGGATCAATAGAAATGCGCCACGTGACATGCCATTGCAAATTGTGTTGAGTTGATACATGTGAGAAGAAAATATGGTTTTCCTTTTCCATCATTTTTTTATCTCACTCTTTATCCATAATCAACTAGCTAAAAACCAACATACGTAATAAACCACTTTTTAACTAGCTTTATGAGTTAATTAGTTTAAAACACGTGACGATATTTTTTGGGTATATTATGACCAGTTCTCGAGAATACTCAAAATGTTTTGGGTCCGTGACATGTAAAAAAAAATCGAGCCCTATAATATAAACTCAATAATCATATATATAAAAAACATAATACGGGCTTATATATAGAATTTTTATTTTATTTTTTGGTTTTGGATTCAAATTTATAAACAATTGGGCTTATATGTATATAGATTTAAAAAAAACACACATATATAATATAAAAAAAATTAAAAACTTCGGGCCCTCAGGGAGACCGGGCCCGGGACCTTCGCTCTCCTCGCCCTCTCTCTGGGTCTGCCCTGATTATGACTCTATTTTTTTGTAACCCGGATAATATATAGGCTTCCCGTTATATTGCGCGGGGAGAAGTTACTAGTTTATAGTAAAAACTAAAAAGCATCAAAATAGACTTCTATACCCATACAATCCGCATATATAATTTTTACAATTTTGTTGAATTTTATGAGTATTTAAGAGGTTGAATACGATACAAAATTATATTATATGTATAATGGATACAAATGAAAAATAATAATAAACATATTGTTTATGTAATCATTATAACATATTACGTGTTGACAACCTTAACATGAGTCCAAAATGTAACGTGTATCTATCTTCAATCCAATGATTTATATGTAATGGCTAAGAGCATGAGTTATACTGGGTGTGAGAGTGAGTGATACAAGCAAAAGGTGCACGTCATGTGGGTGCCATCTCAGCCACTCTGATCTCTCACACGACTCTCACATGGGATGGGTATACCCGTATGAATGTGAGTGGTTAAAAATATTAATATTAAATATTAATCAATAGTTAAAAATTGGTTTAAATATTAATATTAATTAATGGTTAAAAATGGGCTGAAGCAGTCGTGAGCAGACTCACTACCATCTCTCACGCCCCCCTTACGTCATAGAGGGGTCGGTGTTCCACGCCCCTCACAGGGCTCTCACGTCCGGTATACCGGATGCCCTAAGGGGTATAAAGGCCCCACTGAACATTGGTCTGTATTGTAAAGTTCTCAAAAATAAAAATAAAAATAGCCTAGGCCTCTCTTTATTTGATTAACAAGCCCAATTCATTTTATGTTCCTTTTCTCAACCGGAGACTTCCCTAATCCCTAATATTCTAATTGAAACCTGCTAGACTACCTGTAATTAGCAGCTACTAATCCATATCAGCCATCGCAAGTTTGAGGAATTGAGGTTCCATCAATTACAATACTATTTAATCCATTTTTATTTGTTGATTTGCTTATTGATTTTACCAGGAGCAACTAGTTAAACTAAAGTTCATGATGTTACTATTTGTAAATGGTGATTAGTAAATGGTGGAGGCAACCCCATGGCCTTCCAATGTGGAGGTCATGGGTTCGAGTTTCACTTGATGCAAATATTATCAGGTGGGTCAGAGGTTTTACCACAGTGGGCCTTTAGGTGGTGGGTTTCCCTTGGAATGGTGGGCGGGTCGGGTCGGGACACCAGCGTTGTCTGCGTTCGCAGGCGTGGGTGGCCTTTCGCCATTGGGTTACCTGGATGACCGGACATATAGTATTCGTTGGCCGTTAAAAAAAATATGATGGAATGAAAACATAAGAGTAAAGTTCCTCAAAAGATGCAAGCTGTGTCGGATGTTTCAATGGTATTAATAAAATATCTGTTAATTTTTATCTTTCCTTAACAAAGTTACAGAAAATTCACATCTCATAACCAGTATGGATTCTTATTTATTAGAGCTAGAATAAATTCACTTTCCTTATCTTTCTTGTATGAACACATGCTTATTTTTTGCTATGCTTTAATGTATTTTTTTTTTACTCGGGTCATTCTAACCCGACCTCTTCTATTGCCTCCATTGACGAAATATCCTAGATCCATCACCAGTTACAACCTTAGAGATCGATGAACAATATCTCTTAAAACTGTAGCAGAACATTGAAGTCCTACTAATCCCGCACTAGAAACCAACACTGATGACCATCAATAAGTGCAATCGTCTCTAACGGGGTGATCCATGTACGAATCACAAGTATAGATTGTTCTTGTGATTCAAAACACCTCAAATGTTGATTCACCGGATTCCATGTTTTGTATTATTGTTTTAACAAAGCTCTCATACATTATGGTTGTGTTTAAATGAATATATTTTAGTGATATTGATTGGCATACTTTCATGATCTATAATAGTAAATGTTGATTTTATGGATACACATGTTATGCTTAGATATTTAATGGTTTTGTCTATAAAGATATAATTAGGTCTTATGGCCATGTCCTCGATACGTGAAAACAATACACGAGACACAACTTATCCTCGCGTATGTATGATTAACTCTTACCAAATGGACGTTTGATGATGTTATGTGAAAGAAAATTATAAATAATACAATATCGCATAATAGATGGAAATGTATACTAATACGTGCATAAAAGTTGATACACGACCCGTGTAGTCGTGTATCTTATGACTACAGGATAATTTTTTTTTATCTTCTATAACTAGAAATGACTATTTTTAGGATTTTTAATAAATAATTCCTTTTAACAACCTTTTTAGAAAGAAAAAAAATACCATGATGTAGACAATAATTATACAATAAACCAATGTTTTAAATATCAGTTCAAACCGGCCGGTAATACCGATTGAACCGGGTTTCGGTCACTGGCCCGGTAAGTTTGAGCTCTGTAAATTGGAAAAACGGTTTATAAGTTGTACCGCACGGTAATACCGGGTTATAACGTTGTACCGGTTTAAGTTTAAACTTTAAAACAAAAAAAATTGTTCAGTTCCTTTTAAAAAAAGTTAACGACCCAGTTTAGAAAAAAAAATGTGTAACCATCATCCTTTTGTTTGCGGTTAAATAATTGCTCGGTTACCTAAGGCCCATTAGAAAGAAAAAAAAATTGCACACTTTTTTTTAAAAAACTTTGTTAGAAATTGATTATTTTTGGATTATTTTTTTTTTATTATGGATTGACTTTTAGATTATTTTTTTATTATGGAATTATGCACTTTTAAAACATTTTTTGAGTTGAAGTATTTTTATGAAATTATAGGGTTAACTAATCAACCCGCTTGAACCGCCCGGTACAACCTGGTGTAACCGGTTGAACCATCCCAGTAAGGTTTAAAAACCGATTTTTAAAACATTGCAACAAACATTTAGCAAAGAGGGAATGGTTCTATGCGTGACGGTGCATGGTAAGTTTTTTTTTAAAATTACAATTTCACCCCTTATACTATATAATATATGTCTTTAACCTATTTAATACTCGACTGTATTTAAAAATTTGATATTTCTATGATAACTTTCTTTTGTTAATTTTTTTTTATAAAAACTTAATACGCGACTGTATTTAATTTTTTTTTCTCGGCATTCTGGTTTAAATTTTGTTCAAGACAGAGTTGTTTTTGAATAAAAGTTATTTTTTTCTATCGTACCTTACCGTGACGGACGGAACCGATACCGGCTGAACAACATCGGTACCATTATCTGTATTATCGAAACCGGTACCGATTTTTGTTTTTATGGTTTTAGATCGATGTAACAGATTTCTTTTCAAATATAATGTTTTATAAACTTCTGAATATACCGTTACGATACGCTAATTTTCGTCTACGTTTCAAAATAGATTTTATTCAAAGCCAAGCCGTTGCAACACGCGAACATAACCCAGTCTCTAAATACAAGATGCTTTGTTTAAAATCTTTTTGATATGTAAAAGATTTAACAATTATAAGATACATACGAATATAATTATATAAAAGACACTGGAAATGGAATAAACATGGCCATATGGCTTTGTGGTGGTATCCCACAATCCGCGTTGACTTGTAGTATTTTTTATTCTTTTATATATTTTACTTTACAAAGATTTGAAAACTTTTATATATATATATATATATATATATATATATATTAACTAGAAACCCTTATTTTACACATGTTAAATAAAAAAATATTAAATAGTTAGTAATAAACATTTAAGAATTATAAAAGAAATATTAAATAGTAATAAAAAAATATTAAATCTTTTTTATTTAAAAAAATCTTGAACTGTTTGTTTTTCAACATGATGTTTTACATCTATGGCGTTTTAGCTTTTCTGGTAATGGAGTTCTACATCTGGGCGCCAAAATTCAACATGGTGTTTTAGCTTTTTTAGGTTATGATGTTTTCAGTCTAGACGTCAATTTTCAACATTACGTTTTAGCAATTTTCAACATGTAACACCCTAATATCCCGACACGCTATGTTTGTGATCGAGAAGGTAAACGAGAAGAAATATGGACCGTGGGCCGATTTTGGGCTTAGCCCAAAAGAAAGAAAAAAATGGGGAGAAGGGTCGTAAACCCTAGCCACCACCCCCATCTTCCTCACTTCACCATCTTCATCATTACTCTAGAGAGAGACGGAATCTAGTGAGAGAAAGCTCCAAATTTATTCCAAAATTGCTCCATTATCTATCTCCAGTATTCCTGCAAGAAAAACGAGAAGTTTTGAGGTGAGTTTGGTACCTTAATCTTCGTTTTAGGGTAAAAAGTGGGTAAACTAAGGTTTGATCCAAAAAACTTGGGTTTTTACATATGAAATGGCCTAAAGACCATGGATCTAGCTACATGGGAGTTAAACAAACGATTTAAAAGTAAACAGTTTCGATCTTGGATCAAAATAGAAGTTAGATCTGAGTTTGTTCAAGTAGCGACACTAACTCAACGGGCGACACTAGTCGCAGGTCAAAAGAAGAAGATGGTGACACTAAGGTGGCGACATTAAAGGGACGACACTAAGTCCGCAATGAAATTTGTGACGACACTGAGTGTGACGACACTGTCGGATAACACTAGTCCTACGACACTGTCGACGACACCAGTGCCGGATGACACTAGGGAGACATTATAGGCGACACAAGCTAAAGTTGATAGATTTCGCGTGTTGACTTTTATGTAAATCATGAAGCACGTGACTTAGCCTAGACTTCAAGTTCATATTTTATTACCAAAACCATGTGAGTTCTAGATGCCCCCTTTTGATGAAGTTTACAATGTTTTAGGGCTGATGTGCATGCTTACGAAAATGATGTTTATGAAGTGACGTTTATGAAAGTATGTTGAAATGTTTTGCCAATAAAGTAATGGAATGTATATGAATTAAAATAATGCTTTAAATAAACGTACGAATGCTTTAACTATGAAGTTTTAGAAATGATTTTCTAAATGAAATATGTGAATGTTAGGAAAGTTATGTTTTTTTATCAAATTTGCTATGGTTCCTTCGGGGACAAACGCTATGTTACGAATGTATGGCAATACCTTTATAGGTGGTCTATGTGGCTTGCCAACTGTTTTACAATGGGTATGATGATGACGACGGTCATCTTGGGTTAACGTGACCCTAGTATAAGTACCAGTGGGTGTCACTATACGGAGGGGCAATGCTAGCCAGGTGTCACTGTACGGAGGGACAATGCTAGGGTAGGTGTCACTGTACGGAGGGGTAATATCCAACTAAGGAATTGACAGTTACGAGAAAGGGCAGATATTGATCTATATGTATACATATATATTATATATATATATATGTATGTATACGCTTATGTATGAATGTTTTATGTATGTTTTAGCATGTTTATGTACGTTTTGTTTTAAAGATGATAGTTTATGATTTGGCAAAACTCTTTATGTATGTATAAGCTAATGTTTATGTAAATCTAGAACCTCACTCAGCATTAGCTGACTTTTAGCATGCATATCATGTTAAATGTAGGTTGAAAGATGACTCGAGTATGCTTGGCTAAAGAAGATCTGACATCCCACTTGTTATGTTGAAAATTATTATGTAAAGACAATGTTTTTATTGTTTTGAACAAGTATGCATATGTAGTGATGTTTTTCCGCTGCGTTAATGAAATTTTAAGTTTAAGAACTATGCGTGAATGAGTAAATTTAACACGTGAGGCCTCCGGGGACCGGGGTCTTACACAACATATTGATTTAGATTTTTGGTCATGGTGTTTTATACCTGGCATCAATTTTCAACATAATGTTTTAATTTTTTTGTCATGCTGTTTTACACATTGGCGACAATTTCAGCATGTTGTTTTACCTTTTCAACACGGGCATCAGTTTTCAACATGGACACCATGTACAAAAATTGTAATACGCCATGTACAGACACATAGTTCAAAGATTTTAAAAAGAACGTTTATATATATATAGTAAGAACATATTCATATTAAAGATAAAAAACACTCGTTTTTATGGTATAATTTAAAAAAATAATGATGTGTAAAAAAGTTATGGACGTTTAAAAAATTGGGGCAAAGTTGAATGCGATTTGCATATGCGTACTCCATTTTTTTGGACGTGTATACCCTTCCCACTTTTACACGTGTCACGCTCTAGTAATTTCATACTCTTTCTAAGGTTTTCTTTGTTTCTAGCATATCCCTCCCATGTATATAAAATCACACAACTAAATAAAAAAAACAAAGAGAAATGAGTTATGCGTTATTCTGAACCTAACCTAGCTTTGGTTCGAAAAAACTCAAATATGAAACTTAAAGATATGGTAGATAGATATTGACATAAAATGTGATATTATGAATAGACTTCCATTTCTATGCAATTTGATAAAAAATAAAAATAAAAAAAAGACTACAAAGTAGACTTTTTAATTGACTAAAAACGAAAGGATGGATAAAAGTTAAGACTTCATAACAAGTTTACGAATATTTTAGTTAGATACAATAATAACTTTTTTTTTAATTTTTTTTTATACAAGTTCAAACAAAACTACATAATATTAGACACGACTAAAACTCAAGTCAAGCATAAACTTTAACAACTACAAGATAAAACTTGGTCAAAAGGATTAAGCAATCTGTTAAAATAATTCCTACTTAACAAAATTCATTAGCAACCACCCATACAAATGCAAGTTTACATCATGTGTTGGATAGATCATCTCAATCTATTTTATTATATCTTTGTAATATTCAACAATAAGAGAACAATAGATTTTTTTTAATACCATAGAAAGTCATCTCTTTTACATATTAAAAAAATCTATCAACATAATTTTAGTATACTAAAATATCTAAACTTATTTAAAATCTATATACATATGAAATCAATAATAAATATTGGTTGCTACTGTAATCGTAGCACATATGGAGATATAGATATGAATATTATGTAGATTTTTTTTTGTTGACGTGAAATACTATTATTACCGTTCTAGATACAAATTCATATAATCCTTATATGATTTAAAAAATTATTCAAGACAACATTTTTGTACCCTTGGAACATCAATTCATCAAGATCAATTTAAAGGTTTATAAATTGTTTTTTTCGAAATTAACAAGTAGGTGTATTTTAAACAAGTCTATGAACTTTAATATACAAAATTATGTCATTAAGTCTTTTTTGTCCAAAATAAGTAATAAAAAGAACCAGTGATAGACAAAGATAGTAATTTATTTTACCTCCACATGATAATGATTTATAAAAGATTATACAACTTAAACTTTATTTTAAAATTTCAAATTCAAGATGAAACAAACAAACACACAAACAAACGTACCTTCTAAAATCCCACTTATAGCAAGCTATTTGTAGGGTTTGGGGAGGGTTGGATGGAAAACAAACATTTCCTCTATCTCAGTGGTAGAGAGGTTGCTTATAACGAGACCTCTGACTCAAGAAAAAGCCTTTTGTATGTGTGTGTGTTGTTTTTTTTTTCACTTACAATTATAGTATATAAAACCAGAGACAATAACATATGACTAATAGAGTGAGAGCAACAAAGATACAAATGTACTAACAGTGATATTGTTAAAGTACGGTAGCATAAAATGGTTAGTAAACTATAGAATCAACACGATAACAGAGCAAATAGACAGGAAAAAAAAGGCTAAGACATGGTTAAGGTTAAGGTCAAGCTAACGCTAATTGGCAGTACTTATATATGCCCCTAAAGTAGTATATACTCCAGGTCAAACGCTAAGAAGCGAAGACTAAGGTACAACTAAGGCTAAGACAAAGCTAAGGTTATAGCAAAACAAATGTAGGATTAACACCAAAGCATAACTAAGGCTGGCTGAGCTATAGATAAGTCTAAGATATATCTATGCAAACCTAAAAGTCCAAAACTTTGTCCGACGTCTTGAAGAACTCATATCCTTGGTCAAGCCCTTAGAGAGGTGTAAGTTCCAGTCTGCCTTTGCCCCTCCTACCCTCCACTGTGAGGGTTTTCATTGTTCTTACTGGCGCTGTCATCTCTCTCCTCTTTACATGTTCAAACCATCGCAATCTACCCTCTCTTATTTTATCCGAGATACATGCGACACAACTTTCTCTCAAATTTACAACCTTCTCTCAAATTTACAAAAGAGTTGTAAATTTGTAACATCCTTCCATAATATATATATATATATATATATATATATATAGAGAGAGAGAGAGAGAGAGAGAGAGGACTATTCATATAAGAACCAAGTTTTAGTCAAGAACCATGAGAACCATTAATGTCCACATATTTTAATTAAATGATAATTAATAAGAAATGATATAACCAGGGGTATTAATGTAATTTATTAGTATAACAGTTTTATTTTTGAATGGTTTACAATGGTTCTTGACTAAAACTTGGTTCTTATATGAATACATCCCTATATATATATATATATATATATATATATAGGGACATGTTCAATTAAGAACCATTATTTTGGCGAGAACCAAAAGAACCATGTATTTCTACACAAATATAAGGATGCATATATGCATTTGTGCATATATAAAGTAAGGATGCATGTATGCATTTGTGTAATAATGTATGGTTCTTTTAGTTCTCGCCAAAATGATGGTTCTCAATTGAATATGTCCCTATATATATATATATATATATATATATATATATATATATGTTTATACCTACAACTTATTAGCAGAAACAAACACTCATGTGATTAAAAAAAATAACTTATAAAAATAATCCCTAAATAAACTGATAAACACAAATTATTTCTTTATTTAAAACATGTAATTAGTAAATAAAATGTTTAGATAATCAATCCCAAAACAATCCTATATATTAAACTCCCATCTTCTGTTCCATCCCCCCTCCCTCCGATCTCTCTCTCTTGATCACACATATAAAATAATCACACAAATCCATGGCCAAATACATAATCTCAGCTTCCGAGGCTCAATCCATGGCCAAATCAAGAGGTCTCTCTGTCCCCCAACTCCTCCCCTCCCTCGTTAAATCAGCTCAAGCTCTTGCTCGCCCACCCATCTCCAATTTCCACGTCGGCGCCGTCGGATTATCGTCCGATGGCCGGATCTTCTTCGGCGGAAACGTCGAATTTCCAGGTCTACCCCTCCACCATTCAATCCATGCAGAGCAGTTTCTGATCACTAACCTCGCCGCACACGGCGGAGGCCCAAAACTTCTTTACATGGCCGTTTCCGCCGCCCCCTGCGGCCATTGCCGCCAGTTTCTCCAAGAACTTCGGGGAGTCTCAGATACCCAGATCGTAATCACCGATGAACCCCAAGAAAACCCTGATTACAGACCCATTTCATCGATCTTACCAAACCCATTTGGCCCTTATGATCTGTTGGATCAAGAAATGCCACTGATTCTTGAAAAACACGATAATCAATTGTGTTTGAAAGATCAGCCCCTTCTTACCCAGAACGGAAATTTAACGAATTTATCAAATGGGTATTGGCGATTAAGAATGAAGAGGACTTGAAGAACAAGGCTTTAGAGGCGGCGCGTGAGTCACACGCGCCGTACAGTGGGTGTCCGTCTGGGGTGGCGTTGATGGACTATGAAGGGAAGGTGTATAAGGGATCTTACATGGAGTCGGCAGCGTATAACCCGAGTATGATGCCGGTACAGGCGGCTGTGGTGGCGTACATGGCGGCCGGAGGTGATGGGTATGAGCGGATCGTGGCGGCGGTATTGGTGGAGAAGGAAGGGGTGAGTGTTAGGCAGGAGGCAACTGCTAGGTTAATGTTGAACCATGTTTCACCAAAATGTGAGTTGAGAGTTGTCCATTGTGTATAACTTGATTGATCAAAAAATTATGATGCAAAATTAATAAACATATTAATCATTGTCAAATACGTTAAGAAGCTATTTATGGATCCAGATTTGTAATCTCCGAGTGTCTGATTTTAAATAAAAAAGCAAGTTAAAATAATATTGATGACAGCAAGAATCCAATTTTTAATTGCATCTTGTTTCTTTTTTGATGAATACATTGATTCCACCGGTGGTAGGTGGTGGTTAGTGATTGTATATGGTTGTGTGATTGGTGGTAGACTGCTAGGTGGATAGAAGTTGTGTTTTTGTAAAACGTTAGAAACCGAATGAACCGTTGAAACTAAAGCAAGTGGGAGCGGTTTTAGATCCAAACGATTTGGTCTAGCTTGGAACCAGCCGTGTAAACAGACATAATCGTTTAACTTTATATATTTATTTACTTTTAGATTACGTAGTCGGAGGTGCACAAAAAGCCTAGCTGGGAATCGAACTTGGTTTTGAACAAACCCGATTCTGAAGCCGGTTTGGACCCAAACTGAACCGGATGGTTGAAATCAGTTTATAACCCTATGCTTTGAAACCGGTCAAACACGATCCCTTCTCCCTCAAAAACCGGTTTGAACCAAAACCTGGATGTTGACGAGATATGACCGAACCCGACCAGGTTTGGGCACAGAACCCAATTTGTGCACCTATACATGTGGTTATGTATATTATTATAATCATTACTTATCTTTATCATTTTAAAATTTTTAATACAACCTAAAAAATCAGTTCAAACCGGTAAAACCGTGTGTTTTGGTTTGTTAGTTCCTCAAAACCATAGTTAGCAATTTGGCCAAAAGTTTTATTAAAACCAGCTAAAGTCAACAGTAGAAAAAACTTGAATATCCATGAACTCCAATTGGGTTTGATTATTTGTATAGACAATTATTTTCTGTTTTCTCTCACCAGTTTCCTTTTATGGTAACCATGACTTTCTATTACAAGAAAGTATTAGCTATGTTTAAGCATTACCAATCTCTAATGGCATAAAACTACCCTGCACCCTTCTTCCTCACCTTCCACCCATTGTCTCTAAAAGAGACGATGGCTCTTGCAAAACAAATCTTAATCCTAATATTCATTTCTGCTCACATCATTTTAGCAACATGCAAGAATGCCCATTCCGCACCTTCCCCTGCACCGGTTGCGGGCCCAACCCAACCCAAGGATGAAAAGTCCAAACCAAAAGTCAAACCTTCTGACCCTTCTGAAATGGCACCCGATTCAAAGGATGAGAAAAAAAGCGACTCGAAGGATGAGAAAAAAAGTGACTCAAAGGATGAAAAAAAAGGTGACTCGAAGGATGAGAAAAAGCGCAACTCAAAGGATGAGAAAAAAGGCGAGTCAAAGGATAAGAAAAAAGGCGACTCGAAGGATGAGAAAGAGCGCAACTCAAAGGATGAGAAAGAGCACGACTCAAAGGATGAGAAAAAAGGCGACTCAAAGGACGAGAAAAAAGACGACTCAAAGGATGAGAAAGGAGACGATGTGGCTAAGGTGATAAAACAAATGCACAAAATAAAAAAAAAGATTAATGAATTCAATGCATCACTCAAGACCCGGATGGACAACCCAGGGTCATCACCTGGGTCCCACGAGTGTGTTTTAGAGTGTGACGAGGTGTTGGGTGCGGCGATTGATGATATCAAAAAGACTCTAGATAGCCTTGATAAGCAAAACCTAGTGAAAGCCAATTTTGATGTTAGTGCGGTTTCAACCAATGTAGACACTTGCAATGACTGCTTTGAAGAGATGGTTGGCGGGGATCCGAAGGCCAAGAAACTAAGTGATTGGGTACAGAAGACCACCAGGGATGCCCTTGAGGTCCTCAAAAAAGCCGACTCCTAAATCATTTTATATTAACACACACAAAGAGAGATTCGAGACATGAAGCATCATAACACAAAGAGCTTTCAAATCCTATGGTGATCATATTATTAAGAGCCATTTTAGAAGTCAAATATAGATTTTAAATTATTTAAAGAACACAAAGAAAAATAATAGAATGTAGTTGCTGACTGTTTGTACAAATTATGTTAGATAGACATACCAAGATCATTATATATGTAGGAATTTGTAGCAGATTCATATAATGAAGCTTTTCTTCCATCATATGAGGTCCATTAATCTCTGATTTTCATTTGTTGGGTGGAAGAACTGTTCCTTTGTAGATCTTCCAAGGACCACCATAGAATTTGGGTCTCATAATTGGTACCTCCTCGCCAGGATGATCTTCCCAGTATTTTTCCTGTTTGTTGGAAATAAATATATAAGTAATTTTACTCTAGGTTTTAATGAAATTGATAAATGGAAACCCAAATGATCAAATAATCGTAAGCACGCGTGAAACACTAGAAACTGATTATTGTGACTTAAAAATTGCAACAATCGAATAATCCTTTTAAAAATGCGCATCCAAACGCCCCTAGAAGTACCTTGTAAAGTTGCTCGGTGATTGCAGCTCCAATGACCCCAATATAGAAAGCACATATATAGATTGTAACAAGAGGAGTAAATGATTTTGGGCGCTTGAATGGATCAACCATGGTCCAAAGAACATCTTTCTCCCACTTAGTGTGCAAGTAATCAGCATATTTTCTCCACAAATAGGTTGCCATTGTTAAACTTGTTTACTTATTCCTAATTTGTAACAAAAATAGTTTAATGTTACAATCTTACAAACCCAAATGATATGAATATTTGGCCATTTGGGCTAGTCAGGCATTTCATCAAACAGTTGGTGAGCATAGATACAAATACGTCATCAACAAAGATCAGGGAAAAAATAATAGTTATAATTTATCAAACTAATAAGTGAAACTAATTGATTTCACCGGATGGGTTTTCTTCAAAAACCTACTAAATGCAAAACGAAGGATTTCTTTTCACAGGTTATGGAAATATATAAAAAAAAACGAATTTCAGAAAGAAATAATGCTTAAACTAAATAAATTATTAGAAGGAAAGAAGACAAACCGCCGGACAGATTCATAAAACCGGCGACTATGATCGGCCGTTGAATAGGTGGAGCTGGGTTACCTTTGCAATTTGCGTCGGACTCGCAAGTCGCCACTAAAAGTGCCCCTTTCCTTTTAGAGTAAAGTGCAATTTGCGTCCCCGTGGTTTACCCCAATTTATACATTGCGTCCTTACGCTTGAAATTTCGACCATTGAGTCCCTGTGTTTTCAATTTTTCTCTAATTGAGTCCCTGAGGCTAATGGTCGTCAGGGATCTGTTAGTGGAAAAAAACACACTGTGGCAAGAAGGGTTTGCTTCTGCTGGTAAACTAACACGAAAGGGAAAAACAACACTGTGGCAAATGCAAGAATCCGGGCCACAATAGTCGAAGCTGCAAGGGTCAGGGTGGGACAAAATCATCAAAGACTGCATCAAAGGCTGGTTCAAACCCATCTTAAGATGCATAGTGAATGTCTCTTTGTTTGATTAGTATGATTATGTTTTTTTATGGATGTCTTATGTTTGAACAATGTGGATGTACTTCGCTTGAACAATGTAGGTTCCTCATGTTTGTTATGCTTATGGTTTATGAACAATGTTATTTTTTTGTAATGGATGTACTAGGTTTTAACTCTTTAGACATTTATTAAGAAAACTAAGGTAACAAATACATATAAGCAAACATCATATTGTCAAATTCACAATCATTTCCAATGATAATCATCATTTGACCGGTCTGAATCTTCCTAGTCTACATATGGACTATGGTAATCCAACTCGTTCTTCGGACTGTCATAATCCCAAGCCTTTTTCAATACATCCGGGTCATAATCCAACTCTTCGGACTGTTCTTTCTCCTGCTGCACTACTACTTCTTCTTCCTGTTGCATTACTGCTTCTTCTTCTTCTTCCTGCTGTATTACTGCTTCTTCTTCCTGTTGTATAACTGCTTCTTCTTCCTGCTGTATTACTGCTTCTTCTTCTTGCTGCACTACTTCTTCTTCTTCTTGTTGCTGCACTACTGCTTCATCTTCAACAGTTGTGTTAGCAGGTTCAAAAACCTCATCAACTAATAGATTGTTAAATGGTACTCTTTAATCCATTTGTGAAGTGAATGACTGTTAGATGGGAATCAAACACGTTAACAAATTATATACTTGTAGAAATAGAGCCGTTATAATAGTTGTAGAATTAGAGTCGTTATAATACAAACAAACAAGTAGAAATAGAGCCGTTATAAAGACTAAAACGTGGATTTCAATATAACTTCAACATTACATTAACATTAAATGTGTCAATTGGTACACACATAAACCACAAACAACAACAAACTGATTCCTAAAACAATCTTCAAGTTCCTCAATTCCAAAGCTCTAGTCCTTGCCAATTCCTCTTTCTGGTTCAACGACCTTAATAGACTAGGGATTACCCTTTCACACCTGGGACACATGGGAGGATCAACCCAGGTTATTCATCCACATTTGGCCCTCTGTTGATCAAAATCATATCTTCAGCAGGTTGTAAATTGAGAGAAGAATTAACAAATAATCATAGTGGTGAATGAGGATAACTTACACAGCAAACGAAGCTTCGACCTGGGTTTGTATCGGTCCAAGTGGTGCGAATGTAACTACTTGCACCACAGGAGCATACTAATTTCGATTTCTTGTAACATTTTGAAAACAATTTGGAAGATGATGACGACGATGATTGATATGCAGTTTATATATATATAAATATGATTAATTACACAACAGTTTTAAAAAGGAATTACCAATCCTAACCACACACAACGGAAAGTGTACCGCGTCAGTATGTAACAAGTATGGGCAAGACCGGATATCAATTCGTGGACACTGATGACAACTCTCGATAATAAACCTTTTGAATCCCAACCTAAATAAACAAAAGAGGATTGTAATTAAACTAATAACTAGACTCTGAATCAACTAACTGGCCTAGAAACGAACAAGACATCGGAAAGAAACAGAAAAAGATGAGAAAATAAAAAGACCAAACGAACTAAGACACGAGCGAAGACCAAATATGAGTAAAACACTACCTAGACCAGGAATCCTATTGACTAATTTGACTGTTCTTGGGAACAACTAATCGTACGACACCGACTCTAAAGATAGACTAACTCAGAAATCGCTAAGACACGTAGGATCTCCTCTCAGACTCACCTACACATCCCAACTATCCTAAGGGTTAAGATAAACTCACCGATAAGAAAGTGGATCTCCTCTCAGACTCACCACTCTCTAGAACACCAAGTACTCGAAAACAACTTCACCTCTCAGTCTCAAACGTTACTATACCTAGAGACTATCCTAGACAGACCTAAGGGCAATGAGTAAGCACTAAAATATCAACTATGACATGAAATTGCAAGTGATAAAGCTAACCTAGACAACTCATTCTCGTGCAATTGCTACCTAAATCACCAAAACTAAAAGACAACTCGACAACCTATCTCCTCTCAGACTCAAGGTTGGTAAAACAATGATTTTTAAAGCCCCACACAACTGCTCCTACGACCGATCGAATCGTTTAGACCAAAAACACCAAGTAAATGACCCAAAACTCAAAACCCTACTCGAAACACACAAAGGAAACGAACAAGTTGACAAGCGAAACAAGTTCATGCAAGATTATTAAAAACTCAGCATTCATACACATTCATAATCAATAAAATAGAAACCTTGACAATAGCATTCGTCATACGAGTAATTAAAAACCGAAAAACATTCAAACCATGTCAATAACCATCCTAATCTAGGTAGTAATGAAGATTTATCCTAGAATCATAATCATGACAAAATCCATAAAAGCAATATTATTGTTCATCGTAAATAAAATTAATTCGGTTAACCTGCTTCAATTAATATTCACGTGTATGCTCACTTTCAAATTCACGATTTCTCTGTGCCAATTAGAGGTGTATGCTAGCTTCCATAAAAGTCCACCTGCTTCAATTCCTTTGGAGATTTTGTTCCACGGCTTCTGTGTGTTCTTTTCTTTTGTTCCACGATTCCAAGCAAGTCGCCAACACTTCTCCCAAGCTTCTGCCGTCCACCTCCTTCACGGCTCCAACAATTATATCTATATATATTCTTTTTTTTTCTTTTATTATTTTCTAACCTAGCCCAATCAACTCAATTAAACTTTAATAGAGCCCATATAATTCAAATCTAACACATTAATTAATCATTTGACCAAACATTGTTGTAGTCCCTACAGTTCTCCAATGTCCAACTTTAGTCACTCCAATTTTCTTCATTTGAGCTCGTATTCAATTGAAACCTACAAAATTCATATATAAACGAATTAAGCATCGGCTCACTTGAATTTATCAATAAAACACTTAAAATAGATGTCAAACATGCATGATATATATATATATATATATATATATATATAAAATAGCATGTATCAATGATTGAGACATTGTAATGGCGATGATACTAAATTAGGGTTTGTTCAATTACTGGTATATAAGATAGGTTAACGGGCGATTCAGAGATAGCAGAATGCATTCCGAGGGTAAAATGGACAATTTGCGTGATTTCTAACAGATCTCTAACGACCGTTAGCCTCAGGGACTCAATTGGAGAAAAATTAAAACTACAGGGACTCAATGGTCGAAATTTCAAACGTAAGAACGCAATGTGTAAATTAGGGTAAACCACATGGACACAAATTGCAGTTTACTCTTCCTTTTATGATTTTTCTAGGATGCCCCAATCTCCATCCTTTGGTCATTTTATTATTTAATTTATTTAATTTATATTACTTTGCTGTGTAATAAATTGAATATTAAATAGTTATTAATAAACGAAAAATAAATGAAATAATTAAGAAACGGAAATGTTAAATAAAAAAAATATGAAATAGTAAAGAAAAAGCGGGAAAAAAAAATCTTGGGATCACATAATTGTGACTTCTGGCGTAACCAGTTACTTATTTATTAGGTATAAATAAGTTAATTACACAGATGGTTCATATGCTTTCAGCAAAGTAACAGGAATAGGTACTAACTTTGAAAAGTTACAAGTTTAAGGTTTGTGGTTTTGATTTTGTAACTGTTTTGGGTTTTAAGGCTAACTTCTGTTAATTTTTCTGTTAACTTTAAGTAAAATGACCAAAGTTAGTACCTAATTATGTTATTTTAATTATAAGGACTATTTGTATAAATCACTGAAAATAAAATTAAGAGTTACTTACACGGATGACCTCTGTGGTTGACACTTTTTTTAAGGTTGGTCCCCAAGCGGCAAGCGTGCTGAATTACAAGGTTGGCCCTAACTGTTTCTAAATTTGTAACATGAATGGCCCTTGGCATGGATGAACGTCTTCTTTCTGATCAGTTTTATGTCTTTGTTGAATTCCGTTGGTTGATTTCGATGTGGAATCATGTTTTGCTGAAATTAAATACATGGTTTCGTTAATTGTGATTAAATTGATGAAAATTAAGACGCAGGATCATTATTGTGTAATACGAAACCACACACACGCACTTAGTATTGATATCTTCTAGTAGTTTTCAACACTTTATATGCATCAGCATATGTTAGATCTACATCTAGAAACATGTACCTTTTTTCTTAATTCAAAATTAACAGAAAAGTTAATGGAAGTTAATCTTAAACCCTAAACTTGTTACAAAATCAAAACCATAGCGGTTTCTCTAATAAGGACACTACCCCCTAAAGCCCAGCATGCTTTGGCGAGTGCCCTATTTAGTAGATTCGTCCAGAGTTTGAGAGTGAAGTTTGGTCTATCCCCTCCTCAAAAAGCGGTGTTTGAATGTCTTCGGGCTCCCCGGGCTCAGGATTTCCTAACGGTCATCCCCATTAAAGGATTGGGCCAACATATGTCGGTTGTGGAGTACCGGGCTTTGGCGAGCATGCAGTCCATTGCAAGGAGCTATCTGGTTTTTAAATACATGCATGATTTGGTTAATGATGTTCTATATGATGTTCTTAAGCGGACAGGAATCTCTGCTAAAAAGGAGGACCCCGTGAACTTTCTAACGGATCCGCTTGAAGGGAGGTCTACTCTACGGCCAACTGATATTCTTGTGTTTGGGTGGGCAAGGGGGAAACACACTTGTGTGGACCTTATAGGAGTGTCCCCTCTTGTGGGGCTCAGGGACAATGGGTTTGTTGCGGGCCAGACTGTGTTGAAGGCGGAATCAAGCAAAGTTGCTAAACACGAGAAAGTTTGTCTAGAGAATCAACACATGTTTATCCCTTTTTGTAACACCCTAGATAATTCCTAAGTAAAATGAAGGATAAAAGTATCAAAAAGACAAAGCTCACGGGTTAAACTGCATGTTCTCCAAAGATGGACGACTAACAGTGAAAATTCTGAAAATGGGACGAAAGTCGGACCGACATCCAATACATATCGGTCCGATATGTGTTGACGAAGGTATGAATGAGGTGTTGACACGTGTCCTATGACTCATCGTTTGAAATCTGACGCGTGGCTCGATAGCGGACCACTATCCAGAACCATAACGGTCCGCTAGCCGCAAAAATTAGGCGGGTCCAATAGGAGCAGGACGCGTGTAGGGCTGACGCAGGCAGGGCGATAGCGGACCGCTATCCCCCTGCATAACGGTCCGACATAGGTCCGATTTCACCCTATAAATAGATGGGTCGATTCCCGAGGTTCTGGTCCGCTCTCGTAGCCTAAGCTCGATCATTTTGCACACACTAACACTTTCAGTTTCACACACCTAAGCCCTGGTAGCCCGATTCCCGAGGTTCTGGTCCGCTCTCGAAAGTCCAGTTTCTCGCAATTCGTCCGCAAATTGTCGTAAATAGTGCCGAGGTAAGGTTTCTGAACTCCCCGAGGTTTCTTCGTGTAAACCTAAGATAGGGGTATTAATTATAATAATATCGGATATGATCTAGGGTTCTATCGAAGTGTTGATTGTTATATTCGATACATGAGTAGGTTTTGCTTGAGCTGAGTTCCTCTGAATTGTGCTCTATAAATGTTTTGTAAATGATTTTTATCTGAGATCCCAATACTATCCGTGTATATATATCCTATAATAAGTACTTATTATGACCATGATTGGGGTGGGACCTAGGAACAAGACCGATCCTCTTGTTTGAGATCTGGTACGTATGGGACCAGTGCGCCGTAAGGTCTCTTTATATATATATATGTTGTAGACTCAGAACCCGAGTAAAGCAGAGGTTACTGGTGATGGATTGGAGGGGATGGTTGTAAGACCCATGCGGGGCCTTCATCCCTGTATCAAAGATAACCGTAAATATGATTTTGTTTATGAACTCACTAGCGTAAGCTGATCCAAAATGTTTTCAAATGTTTTGATCACATGTGAACCCTAGCTGGTAGTTGGCATTCCAAGAGATGTACATATGTTTCGAGATAAGGATGACTGAGGGCAGGTCCCCGTGTGACCATAAGGCCTGCGTGGATGGCATGATTGTTCGTGAGCTATAAGTCCAGAGTTTGTTTATGTTGTATTTTGTCAGTCAGTCCCTATTATACAAACGTTATGTTATGAAATGAAATAAGTTATGATGTTAAGTCTTCCGCTGTGTGTTTTTCTAGTATCAACGTCACAGTAACTAGAAGGCGACCTTCAACCGGTATGTAGTTATCTGACGAATGGAATGTTCTGTCTAGGAAAGAGCGGTGTATAAATATCTCCTAGACCCGTCGCTCTTACCTGGGAACATATCTGTTGGAGGTACTATTCTGGTAGATGACCGTCCTGTGTTACGGATGTGACACTTTTACTTTTGATACATTTGATTTCCTGGCCCCGAAGGCTGTAGAATTTCTAAACAGGGTTCAACGGGTCATGCATAGTAATTTTTCGGCTCCTAAGACCCAAAGCTTTGTTTTTATTAGGATCAGTTTTGCTATCCAAAATGGGGTTGCGGCGCTACTTCTTGTCCGTTTATCTGTCACTTTATTGTAATCGTCATGCAAGTGACGTATGTATGTTTTTAGGTAAATTAAAGTTGATTCCTAAAAAACAAAAAAAAATTCCCGTCCAAAAAAAATAATATAATAAAATAATACTCGTAGAAAGCAATCATCACAATAACCAAACACACCTCACGGCTACACTTATATCACCTGCTTATTGATGGATATGTTATCATTTTTAATTGTGACAGAAGAACAAAAACAAGTTCAGTAGATCAAATAGAGCTGCCTGCCATGTCATCACCTCAGTTAAATTGTATAGAAACAGAAATATACATACCAAAAATACATATGTATATTGAATTTCAAATTTGGGCAACCACTTTTCCATGAACATTACAATATTAGCAATTTAAAAAATATAAACAATATGTAAAATGCATGGAATCAATGAGTTTTTTTTTATGTCTAAGATGATGGTGATTCTGCCTGTTTGTTCTTTGAAGCTGACACAGTTTCAAGGTTCACATCTCCAACACCTTTGTTTGGGCCAATGCTGCATCGATCCGTGTTGTGCATCTGGATTGCATCCTTAATTTTCTGAAACTGCAAAGGTTGAACAGATTAGATATTAGGGGGTGTTTGGGATTGCCAGTTTATAAGCGCGTAGTGTTTTTCAAAAACATATAAGCACTTAGGAGGGTTTGGATGAAGAAAAGTGCTTATTTCAAATCGGTTAACTTTTTCATGTTTAAAATTACAAGTTAAGCTAATGGCGATTAAGTAGTTTTCAGATTATCTGCTTTTGTTTATTTAAATAAGCAATCCCAAACACCCAACATTAGGGATGCAGTGGCAACTTGTACTAGAAGAACCTCATGCAAATAAAATTAAGAATTTCAGATTGATAGTATATGAGTCGAACGGGTTGAAACTTTCAAAAAAGTGTATTCAAACACATACAACCTCGAATATCACGTTGTTAAAAAATTGCATGTTAGTGTATATTTGTACTGTTGTTTTAGTATCATACATAAAGGGTGTCTACTTATTTAAACAGCTTATCTGCTTATTTTAGGGTGAAATAAATGTTCTCAATAAGTAGTTTCGGATTATAGATTACTTATTTCAAACAGATTGTTCTTGGTGGATTTAGAATTAGAGATTTACCTTTATAACAAAATAAGTTCTCTTCAACAAGATGATTACTTGCTTCTACTTATAAAAATAAGTTATTTAAATAAGTAATCCTAAAACAGCCACTTAGCATATTAGTTATTAACAAAACAAAATAACCCTAATTAAAAAAGATTAACAGGTCAAGATTTACTTACTTTAGCAAGTGAACAAGAAAAAGATTCAAGTTGACCATCCGCGCCACGATAAAAATGGAAATAAGGAAGGACTTTTACATTCAAGTTCTTGCACATCGGTTTATTCTCATCAAAGTTGACTTTCAAAAATAAGATTTCAGGATGTTCTTGAGCCGTCTTGCAAAGCTGAAAATATTAGGGAAACAAAAAAGAAAAATTCAACATCATCTAAACATATTGCTCTCCTAATCTTATAAAAGTTCAAACTTCAAATATTTAGCGCGACATCTAGTTTTGGATTAATTTCGCATGTATCCGTCTAAAAGTTTATAATTTTATAAATGTCCTAATTTCCTGTTATTATATTTAATCTTTCAAACACTTAATATATCATATTTACCCATTCAATGGTAATATTAGTTATTTATAAATAGTAAGCCATACTTATAACAGTATGTTTTCACTAAATAAATGAATAGGAGAACAACGTTATTATTGTAAATTATCTCAGCTCATAATTTTACTTTGCTTCTTCAGTTAAACTGATTATTGAGGTAAATGTAAAATAACTTAACAATGAACAACTTAACCAATTGACTATCTGATTCTCAATCTTCAGTTTGCAAAAACTGCGTAGAAACGTACCCTTAAAACCCCTTCGTAAAATTTAATAATTTTTTTATAAATGCATGAAATATCCTTCAACAACGACAAGCAAACAAAATTTTGATACGGACCAGCCAAAATAGTCTAGGGAGGCAGGGAGTCTGGGGAATTGTAGAAACTAATAAGGAGGTTAAGAGCACATTTTTATTAAGTAACTAGTTTCCTAGTATTAATCAATTTTGTTTTAGTTCTTGCTGAACAAGTTAGGAGTAAGTTTCCATAGGGGTTATGAGTCAAGGTTTTAATCATAGAGAAAATAGTTGAGCTGTTGAATTTAATCATAGAGAAAATAGTTGAGTCTGTTGAATTTGGGACAACCTATGTCTCGAACCGTAGGAAGCTTTTGAAATATTGTTTTCTTATTTTCTGTGTGAGCATTAAAATATCATTTCGGACTCAATTAAATTTCCGTGTGAGATTTTTACGGGGCGTATAGATTAGTCTTAGCTTAGTATTCATGTCTTGGCCTGTCCTACCCTCTCTGTTTTGCCTTTCTTCCCAGGTGTCAGTACTAGTTACTTTCTACGTGGGTCGTGATCCTCTGTCTTTTCTTCTCTATTCTCTTCTCCCTTTCTTTTCTACTATTGATTATATGCTTTATGCTATTAGTATTTTTATACTAAAAAAAAGAAAAAAGAGGAATTTTTGGAGTCGGGGTCCCCATTAGAAGCAGCCTCTCTATCTCTTGGGATGGAGGTAAGGCTTGCCCCCATCTCACCCTCTCCAAACCCTACTCTTTGAGTCGGATATTACTGGGTATGTTTGGGATCAAAAACGCTATCAAATTGTAGCAAATTTTATAACGTTTATACTAAAAACTTTATAGTGAATATCAACTAACTCTTGAAAACTTAACCACTCACTATAAAATTTGAAGCCACAAGTTAATCAGGCTCACCTCAAAAAGTCAAATCTTAAAATTGAATAAATGAATCATATAAATAATATCAAGTAATAACAAATTTACCTTTGGAAATAAAGCACGGCAGGAAGCACACCATGTCCCATAAAATTCAACAATCACTAATTTATCACCAGCCTCACTTAAGGCGTTCAAAAATTCTTGTGTCGAATGGATGTCAATCATATTTGGTCCTGCATTTTTCTCCCACCATTTTGGTTGTTCAGTCTCAGTAATTGTTGCTTGTATCTGAAAGAAGCATCAAATAAGCATACAGTAGTTGTCAAATGGATGTCAACCATGTTCTTTTTACAAAGAACTACGACAAATCAGTGGCAGTCCAGGAATCCAAACACAGGGTATGCTACCATTATGAAAAAGAATTTGGGTATGCATTACAATAACAAATTATTCTTTTTAATTTTCTTCACATAACAAACAAAATTCATGGTATGCATGTACCTAGCTTTTTATAGTATGTATGTATTTTAATGATTGTGCGTAGAAACAATTTTAACAGTGGTAGTGCATACCTAGCTTAAAAACCTATGTCATAGTTGAATTGGCTTATTCTTTGCAACAAATGTATAATTGTATATGACGTTTTCTTATTTCACTATTGAACATAGTTGTCAATAGCGCTTGTAGCGCGCTACATAGCGAATCGATCAAACGTCGCTATTTCCATTTCTCGACTAAATAGCGACCAGATAGCGAATTTTGTTTTTTTTTTATTTTTTTTTATGTTTTTAACCAGTTTTTTACTTGATTAATATAAATAGGGTTGCTAATAACCCTAATATATGAAGATTTAGATGATTATTGATTATAATTGCTACAAATCCTACAATAGTTTAATATAAAATATTTCTAAAAATTTCTACTAGTGTATCGCTAAACGTGAAATAGCGTCCGCTATTTACCGCTATTCGCTACGTAGCGTATAGGTGGCTTGTCGCTATTTACCGCTATTCGCTATTGACAACTATGCTATTGAACTAAGGGGTGCTGTTGTGTTTATTTTCAAATCACATAAGCACTTGTAAGTGTTTGGATGAAGAGAAGTGTTCATGCTTATTAGTTTATGTTAGGGTGAAATAGGTTGTTTCCAATAAGCAGTTTGGGATTGCTCATTCCAACTAGTTATTTCAATTTTCATAGGAAATAATCTCTCGAAGCATACGCCAAACAAACAAACATACCCAGCAAAGTCCAACTAAATAAGTAGGGTCTAGGGAGGGTGGGACGAGGGCAAGCCTTACCTCTATCCTAATGGATAGAGAGGCTGCCCCCTCCCTGAATGACCCCCGGCTCAACAAAACCAATAGACGCTACACAGATGAAATCAAGAAACAAGTAAGTCAACTAAAGATAGATATAGGAAGGAGAGATAAGAGTAACACAAGTATCATACAAAAAGTAACGGTAGCAGGAGATAAAAAGCAGGGTGACATAACAAACCCCTAGAAAAAAAGTAGCTATTACTAAAGGTCACTAGGATAAAGGACATACCTAAAGGAAAACACACCTGATACTAAGGCATACCTACGTCTGAAGGCACTCTGGAAATCTAAAGGCCCCCGTAGGACTACTTGACAAATCTACAGGGCAGCTAACACCTACGTCTACACTAAAGGTAACCTGTGTGGAGGGCTCACCCTTATACCATAAACCACCCTCACTATCCCTTTTATATGCACACCTAAAAGGGACTAACAGTTTTGCATAAACTTATCCACCAATAATACCATGTATTGCTTATCCACTTACTAGTAATCACTCAAAACATCAAATATAGCAATAATTTCAATTCAAATGAAGTGCATTGTTTTATCTAGCCAAAATATCAATTACGCAAATGAAGATTTCAACAATGAAATTCACAAAATTGTGCATAATTATAACCTAATTTCTTACTCAACAGCCAATTTGGCAAATAACTTGAAACCTAAAAAATCCCAATTCGCCAGATTCATTCGAATGGGTTTTAAGTTTATCTAAAGAACCCTAAATTACTGAAACAAAAAGGAGATTTCTCTGAAATTTACCTTGAATTGGAGCGGTCTCTTTCTGGTATTTATGCTAAATCGAGAACTGACGATACAATCAGAAGATAAAGAAGAATCAGCAGCAACCGACAGTACCCTCTTGGTGTTTTTTTTGAAGAGAAATTGAGTTTGGTGAAGGGAATTCAATAAGGACGAATTACACGATAACAATCGAACAATAGCTGCCATTGAACACACGCCAGAGATCAGATTACAAAAATAAGGTGAGAAGATCACTCCATGGAAGAAATTTGAGTTTATCGTTTTGGGGATTTTAGGAGGAGACCCGACTTCTCGATGAGGACTGCAGAAACTTTTTAATACAAGTTTTTATCAAGCGTGCGGATTTATGTGAACCAGAATGTACCACAAGTGAAGTAACAATGATCAAAAAAATTTAGTATCGTCTATAAACGGATTATTTTCATTTGAAATTTAAACTGAGTTTTCCTACCCGTTGTTGCGTCGGAATTCCGCCACGATCCCAAATATCAAAACACGTCATAACAATGGATCCTGATGTAAAACCTTAAGGCATTAAGAAACTCGATTACAAACCATGTCACTACAACGTCTACACCCTAAAAAAACCAATACTGTGGATTTCATATATGCTTAAATACTAGCATTGTGACGTTATGCTACCTTAGGTTGAAGTTGGAATCCAAATTCGATGTGGAGAACAAGTGCTCGGAGTTGGTTTTAACACACATCATTCTGTTAAAGAAAAGTTTGTTTAAGTGGACTTATATATACGAAAATTTTATGTTTTGAGTCGTTTAGCGTTTTACATAAAAGTTTTACGAGTTGAGTTGATAATGTTTTGGTTGTCCTGCCTTTATTAGAAACTTTAATTATTATATCTAGGTAGAATTATAAAGTTATTAAAATAGGTCGTTTCGTAAAAAAAAGGTGTTATTTTCTGAACCATCATGTCAATTTTTTTTGTAAAATTAGCTTCCGCATTGTCCTAAGTTGTTTTAATTGTTAAGTTAAAAACTTAAATTATGGGTGTTACGTAAAGTAAATTTACTATATCATCTGTTTTGTTACAACTTATATAAAACTGTTATTTTACCTCGTAAATTGTCACATGATAATAAATAAGTAGATTAGAAGTCGTTCTAAAAAAAATTAAATAGAATTAGGTTACCAAAATAGTAGAAATTAAATATGAGAATCACTTTCAAAACATATATTAAGTGACAATCTATTTGATTTACTTTTTTTAACCATTTCAAGATACTTATCTTTCTTAGAGAGGAGGGTGCCATCACACGAATGATATATCTCATTAGTGTTCTCTCTCCTCCACGTATGCGCTACATCACTTTCCATTTACATTCGTTCAAAAGTGGAAACGCCCTCATTCGAATGACCCGGGTCATTCGAGTTTTTAAATATATTTTATAATGTGTTAATTAATTGTTAAATTTTAAATACATTTAAAATGTATTAATTGTTAATTAAAATTAAAAATAAAATAAATAAAATTGTTAAAATTTTTAAAATACATATATAATTAAATAAAAACCAAATTTCATTAAAATAAAAAAAGTACCATGCATAAAGAAACAATTCAAGTAAATAAATAACTTAAAATTACTCCCAGCTTCATTATTTTGCAATTTTCAATTTCATTTGTATCATTGTCGTAAGGGTTGACGGTATTGTTGTGTGTCGGGGAAAAATGATCGTGTTTCGGGAACAAAATGTAACACCAGGCAAATTACGAGATCCTAATTTGCCAACTTTGAACCATAAGGGTTGGAATTTGCCAAGTCTGATAGCGGACCGCTACTATTCTTCTTAACGGTCCGCTAAGGCTGAAGGGTTGGGTGGCAGACCGTCACCATACCGGTAACGATCCGCTAGCCGCAATCTCTCGTGGTGACACGTGTCCGGTAACTCATCATACGGTTTTGACGCGTGTACTCGTGGTGGACCGCCACGTCCTCCATAACGGTCCGCTAGCCACCTGCCGAGGAAAGGTCCAATCAGATGGTGACATGTAGGGCTGACGCCAGCAGTGGGCGGTAGCGGACCGCTACGCCCTAGCTTAACGGTCCGCTACGGATTCAGGATGGCAGCTATAAATAGCCCTTCCCGGATCCTCATTTTGACACACAAATTTACATCTCACTTCCAATATCTTTGGAGCCAGCTCTACCTCGGTTTGCGTGCCTTCGTTCCAGTAAATTATCTGACTTTCGCTTATTTTCCGTACTTTCGCTTAAATCCAAATTCGTGCGTTAAGATACTAACTTGACTTAGAACTTGCATTAAGGTTTATACTAGCACTCAAGGACTACCCCTGAGATAAGATCAAGCTACTGTTAAGGTGAATATGTGTATCTGTATTTATCTTCAAAACTTTGAAAGTTTTACGTTTACAAAATGACAATACTTGTATTCAAAAGTTTGATGCATAAGGGCGTCCATGTAAAACATTCAGGCCATAAGTATACGTAAAACTTGATCAAGGGATACACGCTTTATGGGTGAAATTCCCATATTGGGGTTGGTAATTTTCTGTAACCGGATGTAAGACGGGGTCTCAGTTAAGGGACATCGCGGTAAGTAAGTCTGCAAATGCTAGCAGTCCTTTTACAGAAATTATCGGTGTATACCGTGGTTGTACACTCAGATGAAATAGTTCTGCTGAATGATATATTGTACCCACATTATGGTTAAATGTTTTGATACTGTATTTGCCAACTGAAACTGGTCATGATAATCATGTTCACCAGCGTTCGCGCTGACGTTTTATTTTCCAAAATGTTTTCAGGTAATCAATGATTATCTATAAGACTAGTCCTACGGGATAGTCTTGGGGATAAATGTGTACATAAAGGGATTTTGACAGGGTTATGTGCTGCTAGCATGGAGATAACTCTGCAAGAATGAAAACAAGAGGAGATGTTAGGAAGATGTATTCCTAGACATGGATACTCCCTTGTTATGCACAGGGTTAGGTGTCGGAAGGTAAAACCCTTAGATACCAATGCTGATATAGCTTGGTATTAGAGAGGGTTAACTCCCCAGGCACAGGCCAACTACCTTGTGGCTCTAGTTTTACCCTGCTTGTGTAGGTGACATGTAAATGGTCATGGACCTTGGTTTTGTATACAGAAGGGTATTTAAATCCCTAGTGAAATGAAATGATGTTTTATTTATCCCCGAATTTGGAAAATATAGAATATCAACCCTCGGGTTGAGATTTATTACAAGTTCGATCCAAAAGTATTTTCCGCTACTAAACTAACTCTGATTTCATAAATAAAATAAGATTGGAGGTGCCAATCTGGTCGCACGCTCGGGGTGTGCTGAAGCCGGGGTGTGACAGGTTGGTATCAGAGCCCAATGTTTTAGCGAATTAGATACTAGCTTTAGTATCTAAGCTTTAACCATAGTTTAAATTATTATGCCTCAAGAATAAGATAAGGATACTGGCTTTAATATCTAAGTGTTGATCAACATGAGGAAAGAGTAATTATTAAAGTAGTTACTAATATTTAAAGATTTAAGGATGACTGGAGAACATAGCCTTCCTAATTACGATCCTAATCGTCCAATCACGCAGGAATCCCCTGAATATCCTATCTATGGATCTCAGATGATGCCAATCACATTTCCTGATGATAGCGATCCTTTCATCATAAATCTAGATACTCCTACACCTGAGTATCATCCCCTATCATATGATACTGAGAGTTCTTAGATGGACGCTGGTTCTGACTTTAGTAACTGGCAGTTTAATACCCCTCCACCAATAGACAATCAGGCAGGGCCAAGTACGTCCCGAAAGCCTCGAATAAGAGTGAGAATGCCTACTGAGAGAATTTCTATTCCAGTTAGCGAAATGGAGGAAATTTATCAAAATACACCAGTGGAGGAAACATCCGAAGAATCTCATCAGTATGCTCGTGTATATGAAAATCCGGAGGATTATCCCTTTTATAATCCTGAGTCTCCTATTCTTCATGATCCCAATGTTGTTCCTGAACCTATATACACTAGTCCTTATGAGAATTATTTTCAAGCACCACCAGAGTATCAAAACGCCTATAATGATATAATGGTTGGTCTTCGTGAACCTCCACCTAAGTATGGGTATGAAAACAGTATGCCTTCATCTCCCATAGAATGTTTAGATCGTTCGTTACGCCAAACAGATGAAATAAATAGGGAAAGAATTATGAACAAGGCGAGGACACAATATTATGGACAACAGATTTACGAACATGGGGAGAATCTGATGATCCTTGGATCTGAGCTAATGAAAGATTAATTTAATATATTGTATTTTGTTCTTATTGTAATATCTTTCCTATATAGTAAAAATTATTTGTTTTATGTTACAGAGATGGTTGGAAAAGGCAAGGGTCCTAGTTTTCTTTGTAAATTTGTGCCCGCTAATTATTTTGAACGTAAAACTATCGAGACAACTATAGAAGATAATGAAGAAACTGAAAGTTCAACTTTCCAAAGCCTTGAAGAAATTGGGAATCCTAGTATTCCTTATAAACCTTCTATCAGTTATCATTCTGCTCCTACTGTAGGAAGTTATAACATTACTCCAATATACTCACATAATTTTCATGAAGGATTTTCCGAAATACCTTATGAAAATAAATATGTTTCCGAAGATGAAGAACGAGAAGATTTTAACAAACCTTTTATCCCTTATCATGAGACAGTTCAATTCCCTATTCCTTATGTAAATGAAGAGGCACCTGGAATCGAAAGGGAATGAATACTGTTAAATCGAATAGCTGAACTTGAACGAGAGAAAGCAGAAATAGAAGCTAGAAATATTCTTCTAGTCCAAGCTTTAGAAGAAAAGAATTATAATAATTACTAGAACAATGAGTTCTGTATATGTACTTTTTCTTGTATAAATTTCAGTAATAAAAAGGTCTATATTGATTCCAACCTAGTTTATTTCTAGAATGTCGAAAAGTGGACCATCAAGTAACACCCGTGGTAAAAAGAAGCAAATGATTGAAAACGATACTGTTGAAACTCAGAAGGCAGATATAACAAAAATGATCAATGTCGGAATAGAGAAAGTAATTCCTAAAATAGTAGCAACTATAGAAGAAAGCAGAGATGCTAAGAAACGAGAATCCATATTGCAAAAATCCAAAACAAGAGAAACTGAGCATGAAGTCTCTATCCCTCAATTTTCAAAACATACTGAGGGAGGTCATTCAAATTTCCATAGTAAATCCATTAAGAGAACATACCGAGAAAGTCATGATTCCTCTATGGCTACTCCCAAAGAAGGGTATGATTCTACATACAAGAAAAAGAGAAATCTTGGATGTACGTACAAAAATTTTCAGGATTGCAAACCATACGAATTTACAGGAAGAGAAGGAGCAATAGCAGCACTAAGATGGCTTGAGAAAACTGAGTCGGTGCTTGCTATAAGTAAATGCCTTGAGGAAGACAAGGTACTTTATGCTTCAAATCTATTTAGAGACCAAGCCTTAGAATGGTGGAATCAAGTGATATCTGTCAAAGGAAGAGACATGGCTTATGAAATGGGTTGGTCTGTCTTCAAAGAAAGAGTGGAGAAGAAGTTTTATCCCATGAATGAGAGGGAGAAGATTGAGCACAATTTTCTGAACTTAAGGATGGTAGGAACAAACCATCAAGATTATGTAACTAAGTTGTTCGAATATGCTAGGTTAGTACCTCACCTTGCAACTCCTGAATCGAACCTCATTAAGAGATATATTTGGGGTTTAGTCTTGGATATTAGAGACTTGGTAAAACCCTCTAAACCTGAATCAATGGACGATGCCATTGAACTTGGTGCTATGTTTACGGATGGATTAATAAGAAATAGAGAGGAGCTGAAAAAGAAAGATAATACGCACCAAAACAAAAACGAGCAGAAACGATTTGAAAAGAATTTCAGTCGTAAAGATACTCGTTCCCCTGCTCCAGAATGCCGATTATGCAAGAGGAGGCATTTTGGAAAATGTGGTACAAGACCTTTTTGCAACACGTGTAAAACTTCTGGGCACTCTACTGAGAACTGTTATAGAAACAGAAAGCCCATTTTTTGCTATAGTTGTGGAGAGTCGGGTCACATAAAGACCCAATGCCCGAAGGCAAAAAAAGCAGGAACATCCAGATCAAAACCTGCTGAAGGCATTAAGAAGAACGCCAGGGCATTTGTTTTGAATGCAAATGAAGCAGCCAAAATGCCAGATGTAATTACTGGTACGTTTCTTGTCGACAATATCTATGCAAAGGTTTTATTTGATTCTGGTGCAAACCAAAGCTTTATAGATATTAAATTCTGTAAGCTATTAGATAAACCTTTAGCTAGACTAGACAAATCTTACGAAGTCAAAACTGCTAATGGGGATTTAGTTAAAATTTCTAGTTCCTTAAATGATTGTAAGATTTCTATATATGAATATGTCCTATTTGACATTGTTCTGGGGATGGATTGGTTATCTGCCAACCGAGCCCAAATAAATTGCGACAAGAAATTTATTGAAATCCATGTGCCTGATGGTAAGATAATTAGTATCAAAGGAGATAAAAGTTCCAATTTCTCGTGATGACACGTGTCCGGTGACTCATCATACGGTTTTGACGCGTGCACTCGTGGTGGACCGCCACGTCCTCCATAACGGTCCGCTAGCCACCAGCCGAGGAAAGGTCTAATCAGATTGTAACATGTAGGGCTGACACCAGCAGTGGGCGGTAGCGGACCGCTACGCCCTAGCTTAACGGTCCGCTACGGGTTCAGGATGGCAGCTATAAATAGCCCTTCCCGGCTCCTCATTTTGACACACAAATTTACATCTCACTTCCAATATCTTTGGAGCCAGCTCTACCTCGGTTTGCGTGCCTTCGTTCCGGTAATATATCTGACTTTCGCTTATTTTCCGTACTTTATCTTAAATCCAAATTCGTGCGTTAAGATACTAACTTGACTTAGAACTTGCATTAAGGTTTACACTAGCACTTAAGGACTACCCCTGAGATAAGATCAAGCTACTGTTAAGGTGAATATGTGTATCTGTATTTATCTTCAAAACTTTGAAAGTTTTACGTTTACAAAATGGCAATACTTGTATTCAAAAGTTTGATGCATAAGGGCGTCTATGTAAAACATTCAGGCCATAAGCATACGTAAAACTTGATCAAGGGATATACGCTTCATGGGTGAAATTCCCATATTAGGGCTGGTGATTGTCTGTAACTGGATGTAAGACGGGGTCTCAGTTAAGGGACTTCGCGGTAAGTAAGTCTGCAAATGCCAGCAGTCCTTTGACAGAAATTATCGGTGTATACCGTGGCTGTACACTAAGATGAAATAGTTCTGCTGAATGATAGGTTGTACCCACATTATGGTTAAATGTTTTAAACACTAAAATCGTTGAGCTATACGTTGCGTATAGCCATATACGTAGCGTATAGTTCATCTTGGGAAGAAGATGAAGCCATACGTTATGTATAGACCTATACGCTGCGTATGACTTAGGTTGTCGGGTAACGACCTTCGTATGGTCTGAAGTTGCATGCGTATGGCTTGGGTTGCCCGGTAACTGACCTGCGTATGGCTTGGGTTGCATGCGTATGGCTTGGTTACACGATAACAACCTATACGCCACGAATAATGCTATACGTGGCGTATAGGTATTTAAAAAAAATCTTTTTTAAATTAAAAAACATTATATTATTATTATTAAAAAAACTATTTATTATTATTTTATATTATTTATATTAAAAAACAATTTATTATTATTTTTAAAATTAAAAAAACAATTTATTATTATTTTATATTAATTATATTAAAAACACTATTTATTATTATTATATATTATTTATAATTATTTTCAGATATAGCGGATCACGAGGACGATATTTATATGGAGGAGTTAGATTATCTCGCGCACTACCCGGTTTTGGATTTTCCGCCCGACTCGGAGTGGTTTGGCCGGTGCAAGAAGCTACGGGAGGTGAGGTTGGGGCCGGGGACGGCGGTGGACTGGGAGCTTCTTTAGGAGGTCTAGGAGGCGGAGCGGGCCAGGGCCATCATAGGCGAGGACACGCCATGGGATCGCATTTTTGATCTTTCATTCTCCGAGACCTACCGAGAGGTGGGCGTCGAGTTTCTTTCAACGTTCATCTACTCAGAGGAGGCGGCGGTAGAGGAGCTGGATCAGGTCTCCTTCCGTATTTTTGGCCACGTTTACCGTCTGACCCTCCGTCAGTGGGCCGTTGCAACGGGTTTGTACCTCGAGCCCGAGATGATCATGCCACTTTACACCGAGGCGGTGACGGAGGTGGACAAGGAGGATCTCCTTGTTTTTTGTGGTTTGATTTCAGATAGCCCTTGGTTAGGTACCAAGGGGAGGGTTTCGGGGATTAGAGACCCCCTCTATAGATATTTGCACGGGCTTATTTTGACGTCGATCGCACCGCATCTGAAAAGCTGATGTGTTGCAAAACACGTGTATTTTTCCGTGTATATTTGTGCATAATTGTATAGTTTTGTGTTCGTTTTGTATTGTTTTAAATTCGTTCTGAGTTTGGGTTATAGATGCATGTTATGGTGTGCTAAGGAAGCGGAAAACAAAGATAATTCCTGGAGAAAAGGAGCACACGGAGTTGGAGAGCGAAGCAAAAGAATAAAATAATAATTTTCTAAGAATTTAGGTCCCTCGCGGTACGCGAGGGAGGAAGAGAAAGTCCCTCGCGGTACGCGAGGGAAGACAGAAAGAGCCCCGACTATTTTGGCCCTCGCGGTATGTGAGGAGCTGGCCAAAGTCTCTCGTGGTACGCGAGTGACCTGCTAATCCGGAAAAATTGGAATTTTAGGTTTTAAAGATTATGTCGACCATTCTTCAAGGAGATCGACTAATTGCCGTCAAAGCTGGGATCTTGGGCGATTTTGGCAAGAAAGATTGGATTTTGACAAGGTTTCAAGGTATTGGAAACAAATCGGGTTAGAATCAAGCATTCGGTCACGATTAATCATTCGGTTGTTCTTGATCTGTGTTCTATGACTTTGTTTGCTATCTTTAACTCTGATACTTCTTTCTTTATCATGTTTCTTGGCTAAAACTTTAGAACTGCCTAGGTTTAAGATGATTGGATGTTAAAGTTTGGATTTTTATTGGTTTTTGGATATTGAATTGATTTTAAGCTTTAGTCCAAATCTAATTTGATGTGTTTGATGAATATGCATGCTTGTTATTGATTGTTTGTTGGTTGATTCATCCATACATACTTTGTTGAATGTCTTTCATGAATGAGTGTGTAGTAGGTCGTTTACTTTGTGTTTGTGATTAGTTTGTGGTTGTTTAGACGTAGTCACCATAGGATTGTCAACTAATAATCAATTAAAATCAAGTGTTCTTCTTATCTAAATATCTGAAAAAGTGATAGGTAATCGGTTAGTCTTCAGTGTTAGGGTTTTTGAGTGTGAATTGTCCGAGAGGGCGTTTCCTTAGAGGTCTAGTATTGTTGTTGATCCATGTCAAACATAGTGAATTCGGATTGCTCCTTGCATCTTTGATGTATTGAGATAGCGTAACCGAGAGGTGAGCTGTCTATCGAGTCTATAGCATAATCGGTGATACAGAGAGGTGATCCGATAACTGGTGATTTTAATAGCCTTTGAGTAGTTTTCTGGTTACATCCCGCGATCGAGAGTGATCGGGAATCCATTAGTCAGTCTTGAGGGTGTCATATCTTTAGATCCCAGTTCCATATCATATTCCTTAACCAATAGAAATCGAGCTTAACATTCATGATTCATAGCCTAGGTAGTCCTATCCATTCTTATTGATTTCATTCCGGTCCTTGTTAGATAGTTGTTTGTCTTCTTTAGTATCATTTGCCTAGTTTAATCTTAGTTCGTAGAATTCCCCCCCCCCCAAATCCAAACCAAATATTAAATCCTAGTTAGAGTCTAATTCGTGTTAGAGTCAGTGTCTCGTGGGTTCGATATCCGGACTTCTTTTAGCCGTGTTAGAATTGAAAGGTACACTTGCCTGTCTTTGTGGTCTAGTTTAGTAGAGTTATCTAGAGTTTAACTAGAGTGTCTAGGTTAATTTGTGTTTAATTTTATAGACCGTTTGACCGACATCAAAAGCCATGAGTGGTGCACCGATAGAGACCTATTTTTTCTCTACTACCTGCTTACAGGCATGCGGTGCGCCCTATCCACATGCCTCGCGATTTATTTTGCGTCTGCCTATATGCGGAAGAAGCGCGGGCTTTTGTATGGCGATGCTTTCATCACTCAGATAATGCGTTCTCTTACACCATGGCATGCGCATGAACCTGAGTTGTTACCGCCCATTCCCCGTGTCCGATTAGACCGTCGCATAGCTAGCGACATGCGTATCACACACCGATTCCCGGGGCTCGGCCTTCGGTTCGTAGGGGCCGTCCAGGACCAGGTTTGGGTCCCGGTGCCGTTGCCGCCGATGCCGGGACAGAGGGACCCGCCTATGCCTAGCCCGCAACATGGTGTGCCGTTGTCGCAACCGCACGTCCAGCCCATCCACGACCAGCTGCCACAACATCCACGACACACACGTCGGTCTGTTAGGCTGGACAGGGCGACCCAGACATTGCTTGATGGACTTGTTGCCGACTCACAGCGACAGGCTCGTCATAGCGACCGCATGGAGGACCTGATGACGTGGGCGGTTGGTCGCCTCATGGATTTGTCACGAGCCGCCGGCATCGAGCCACCACAACGTCATTATCCGGTCGACCCCGTTTAGGATGAGGGCGGGTTGGGTCAGGATGAGGGCAGAGTGGGTTAGACTTAGTTGTTTTTATTTGTATTCAGTTTGTTTCTTCTGCTATGTATGTATGTAAAAACATTTTGATGTATATATTTAATTTTTTGATGCAATATATATAATGTTTTGGTTATTTGTTTGGTTGTAATGTTTAATATTTTGTTTGGTTGTAATGATAAATTATAAATGTAAAAATATAATAAATGTTTAAAAAATAAAAATTATATAAATTAAAAAATAGGTGAAAATGATATAAATTAAAAAAGATAACAAACTTATATTAACAAAGTTATATAAATTAAATTAAAAAAAATAATTAAATAAAAAAAGCTATACGTGGCGTATAAGGCAATACGTCACGTATAAGATTCTTAAATCCCAAATCTACCAACTTTTGAAGCAAAAATATAACCCGTGACCAATACGTTGCTTATAGCTCAATACGCCACTTATGAGACCTAGCCGCCAAACAGGTAATGGCACGTGACATTATGTTGTCAGAGACTTAACCTTATACGCCTCGTATTGGCCTATACGAGGGCGTATAGGGCGGCGACGTGTCCAATTAGCAATATTCTGTGTGTGTATAGAATCTTCCTTTAATAATTTAATTTATATTATTTATCTATTATTGTACACATGAATTGTTAATCCAGATACGATAGATACGATATTATCGTTAAAGAAGTTAATTATAGAACCATGATCCATTGTTGCATGGCTTCTCGTGAAACAATTTGGAGACACTTTCCTGCAACAAAAAGTTCACTTTCTGTCTCTCTCTCCCTCTGAAACTGTTGTGTCTCTTCTCTGCAACACATGTGTGTTTTAATTTTAGAGAGAGAGTAGAGGTTAAAAGAAAGTATAATAATTTCAATATTTTCATAATCGGATCACACAGCGAATCAACCGTCTTAGAGGTTCACTAGTCGAATCGATCGGACCAGTTGGACCGGATTTAATAAACCGGATAACGTCATAAATAATATAAAAATTAAAAATATGTATATATATACAAAATATATTAATGTTTTGACGTGAATTTAAAATTTTAATGTCATATAAAGGTTTAAATAAATAAAATATGCAAATTGAAATACTAAATTAATAAGAAAATAAAATGTTGAAGAAAAAAACAAAAGTAAAATAATTTTTTTTTGAAATCTGATACGACCGATTTAAATGAAAGCGATTCAACTACACACAACCAGACACATATTAAAAGTGGTTCAAATACACATAACGGGACCAAATAATTTGGGTTACTGTTTAGTTAATTTATACGATTTTAGTTTGGGTTACTATTTATTTATTGACTCTTCACGAATTCCCATAAAGAAAGTAGTAATTTCTGCCCTATTCAGCTCTTTGAGTCATCTTTTTCATCATCGATCTTTTTCTGCATGCACCCTGTGTACCCTAGATCATTGCAGACTCATATATAGATCGTTACTTACAGGAATCTTTTATTAATACAAAAAATAAAATAAAATACATAATTCCATGATTATTACATAACTTTAAGCATAAATGAAGAACATGAATACTACATGTTCATCTTATGTATTCTTATAAAAAACATATAATTAAACTCACCGTACGTTCATCCCTCATGATGATTAACTGTTAGCTAATAATTAATGAAATCGAAAAACTTAAAATAAGATTGAAATATTAGGTTTCATGAGCATAGCCACAAGAGAGTGCCATTAGTAGTATTGCAGCTTCTTTTTCATCTTGTGGGAACACATGGTAAAATGTTAAGTTCTTGCTCAAACTTACTAGAAATTCCTCCACACAGTTCTTTCTCGCCGGAGAATATGAAGGTGACGGTGGAGTGATGGTGGTGATTTGCTTGGAGTATTGCCTTTTCTTTTGTTTTGTAACTTGACCTTTATAGGGTTTTTTGTGATCTTTATGTTGAGTTTTTGTAACCTTTAGAGGCCTCATGATCGATTGATCAATGAAAACATTGCTATTGCTGTTTTCAGCTGCTGCCATTGCTCTTCTTGCCTTCCTTTGTCGGATTCCACAGGCATTGCAAAGTGACTACAGAAATAAAAGGCCAAAATTATATGATAATTAAGAAAATAGTGATACCCATATATAAAAGTTTTTATAATATACCATATTAAAGTAACAAAATTTCATATTTTCTTTTTAGATTTTGTGACTTGCTACTGTTCAAAAGATCAACCTGGGTGACAAACTCAAATCTTTGAATATTGCTCAATTAACTATATGAATGATTTTATGAAATTTTTGGTTTTACGAACTAATTAGGAAAATGGTTTGGGGTTTTAAGTGAAATTTGAATTTAAAATGGCTTCTAGGTAATCAACTCCTTTATAAATAGCGGATTCAAGGTAATTCTGCTATTTAAGATAGCGGATTCAAGGTATTCCTTATGTTAAACATAGTACTTGAAGGAGCGGTTTGTGTCAGAACTCTTGATTTCGCCATCTCAAGAATCGGAATACCTTAAATCCGCTATCTCAAGAAGCACATTAGCTAGATACTAGTTTAAATTCAAATTTCACCTAAAAATCAAAACTATTTCCTAAGTCCACTAAAAAGCAAAAAGTTCAAGATTTTATATACCTTAGGACCTCGAGGTCCGCTTCGCCATAGAGGTGTCTTGGTGGTGTTACAATCCGAACAAACCCTAATCGGTATGTTGTTGTTTGAAGAACTATTGCTTGAATTATAGGTTTCTTCCATTGGTGAAGTCGATAGTTTATGATCTTTTAGTTTCTTTACTTCTCCGGTGATCGGAGAATAACTTTTTGGATTCACATGACCGGATTTCTTCATTTTAAGCATTACTCTCGTCTTGGAAGACATCCACTTCACTTGATTTAGATCAATGTTCATATTATTGATTCCATTCTTGTTCCATGTAGAAAATTCGACTCCTTTTCCTTTATTATTCTCGATTTGATGATCGTTGTATGGTTGTGATCCAAAATTATCACCCTATCAAGACAGTAAGAGATCAAAACTTGAATTAAAGTACTCATCGATCATTTCAAATTTAAAATAAACTTTAACTTCAAGAAACACCCATCAAAATTGGAGTATCATATTAAACAAAAATTATATGTTTTGAGAAATATACTAGCATCAGAATGATCAAGATGATATACTTTTGTGACTATTAAAGTAATATACATGATCGATCAAGTTACCATGTGTTTATGTTGTGGAGGCTGTAATTTCCTATTGAAAATCCCATTTTGATCATTTGAGTTCAAGAACAGATGGGTTGTGAGTGAATTCGAAGACGATGAAGCTTGATAATTAGGGCTCAAGAATTGGTGGTTTTTAAGGTGATCTTCATTGTGATCACTTGGGTATGGTGAATGATTGTTGGAAGATGAATTATAGAAGATTGAAGTCATCGCAAGTTGATGAAATTAAAACACACAGGAAAAGTGGAAGAAACTAAAGAGAGATGATAGATTTGCAAAGAGGATATGATGGCAAACAAATAGAACATAAATGGATGATTGAACTCTTTTAAAAGAGAGATAATTTGCTGTGCTAGTTGCTGCATACACACCTTCACGTGACTTCAAAACAGAAGTCTAGATAAATCATAAATACTATAAGAGTACAAATAAACGCTAAAATTGGAATTTAATTTCTTTGATTTTTCAAATGCATGTCAAAAATGAATTGCGCCTGCTTATGTAAACTCCAAGATCTCTGGTAAGTCGGGCTCTCCTAGAGTCTCCAGAAGGGTTATACTGAGCTTAACCTAGCAAAACAGGAACACTGTTAGTCTCGTCACAGTGAGGACCTCGAGGGGTGTCGATGTGACCAGCCTCCGGCGTGAGAGTAAGTATAAGGTTTGAATGAGAAAATGCGAATATAGAGTAAGCGTGAGGAATGAATGATAACATGAACATTACCTTGGGTTTGACAGGGTATTTATACCTGGTGAATATTTGTCTTTAGCTTGGAACGTATCTTTGTCTTATTGGCCTGGATATGTAATGCCTGATCCATTGTTTAAGGTTGTTAGTAATGGTTTTTGTATTGTCGAGTCTCCTCTTATTTATTGGTTCGTACTCTAATATGTGGACTCTCCTTCCTCGCTTCTTTTCTGTTTTTCGTCATGGGTGAGCGTCATAATCTTGGTATGACTCCGTCCGTTCTGTCCGCTCAGGAACTTAGGGTTTTTTGTAAAAAATATAATATTCCCCAAGGATTGAATCCTACCCTGCCTGTTCCTGTTCAGACTGCCATTGCTCCGGATGGGATGATAACTTTAAATACCAAGAGTTTTGAATTTGCTAACTGTCGTTATCCTCTTACTTCCTTCCTCCTAGATTGCTACTATTTTATGGTGTTCGTTTTGACCAGATTAGCCCCTTAGGTCTTTGCAAAGTATCCCATTTTTAGGTTGCCTGCCGTGCTTGTGGGGGGTGGCCCTCCGTGAACTTGTTCCGTGTTTTCTATCATCTTGGCACTGCCGGCGATTGGTTCACATTTATTAAGAGAAGGAGACCTAGCCCGTCAATGGCTCTTAAAATCCCCAATTCTTTAAAGAATTGGAAAGATCACTTCTTTTATGTTTCTTCTTCTTTTCTCCCCGTTACCCTGCCTCGTCGGGACATTAGTACTCCCATTGAAGATCCTTCTCATGCCGAGGGTACTTACGAGGATGGGTTGTGCACCTTGTTGACTTCTCGTTCTTCTCCCATCGTTGTTTTTGATGAGTCAGTCCTAGTTGGCATTAGTCAAAATTGGGATACGCCTCTTCTCCGTACCGTCCCTGTTCGTAATGGTGTTGGTGAGTGGGGAGAATTATTTCTGTTTGACTGTCTTTTTTATCAAGGTGTAATTCTGTTCTTCTTTTTCTTTTGCAGAGGTGGATTTGCTGGATATTGTAATAGGAGGTGACCTTGGTGTCACCTGGAAGACTGTTGATGTTGTTCCTAGGGCTGTGTCTAGCCCTGTTCAAGCTTCGTCGTCTCACAGTGTTTCTACCGCTCAGGGGATCACTATTAGTCCCCTTGAGTCGGAAGACGAGAATAACGAGGTGCTCCTGGTTCGTCGGGGCAAGAGGAAGATCGAGGAATCTTCTAGTGGGTCATCCCCGAAACGTCCCACATACGGGTGATATTTAATCCTCCCCCTCCTTCTCCGGCCGTTATCGAACCCTTGACTGTTGCCGCCCCGCCTTCGACCATTCTTCCTCTCCGTTCTTTTCCGGTGCAACCTGACCTACCTGTTGGTTCCCCTGTTGACCGGACTACCGACCTCTCTCCTCCTCCCCGGGGTGCTTCCCCCCTCCCCCTGTTCCCGGGGGTGAGGGTTCTAGCTCACGCCCCTTTGATGACCATTTTCCTTATGAGCTAGGTCATGGAGATGAGATCCCTATTTTACCCGAGGAGGATCAAGCCGCGCCTTTTTTTCCTAACTGGTCATTGGCCACAGGTGTTGTACTTGACTCGGCCGAAGTGAGTCACAACCTTTTGGAACATGTTCTTCCTTACAGGGAGAGGGTTTTCAATAGGGGTCTTAACACTGCTCAGCTTATTCGGGATCATAGTTTTTACATGGCCAACCAGCTGTCTCGCTCCATTGAGATGCATCATAGGATGCTTTACTTTGAGAGTCGGTACCATGATCTTTTATCCTGACACAATGATTTTGGTGTTTACCTGGAGAAGGTTATGGCGGAGAAGCGGGCCCTCCTAAAGGAAGTGGAGGAAAAGGGGCGGCAATTGTAAATGGTGCAATTGGAATTAGAGGGATCCAAGTTTGAGCTCCAGAAAGTGGACTCTATCATTCAGGGTGCTAAGGTTCAGGAGGCCGAGATTGTCCGCCTACGGGAAGAGATTTCTGGCTTATCTCAGCAGGTATCGGATATGGAAGCGAAGTGCGTCAAGACGTCCTTCGAAATGACCCTTTTGCAGGTGGACTTGGATCATGTCCATGGTGAAGTTCGAACCTTGGAGGTAATTTTCCCTTGTATATTTCTTGTATATTTTCTTTAGGTTTTACTTCCTACTTATGTTGTACCTTTTGTAGGAGGGTGAGAGAGGGTTAAAGGCCCAGTTGGCCCGTCTGGATTAAGACAAGCAGCACCTTGAAACCCTACTAGCTGATAAGGAGGATGCTTGGTCTTTGGAGAGGGATACTCTGTTGGCAGAAAGAGATGGACTGAAGGCGGATCTGGCTGTTGTGTCAGCTCAGAAGGAACTTTGGTTCTAGAGAACCATCGTTTGTCCTTTGAGCGTGACTGGCTTATCGGTACCGGCTTCCGGCTTTTTTATAAGCGTCTTAGGGGTAGCCGGGAATGGCTCTTATTGGTAGGTGTTGTTAACAAGGCTGCCAAGGCTGTATGTTTTCAGGAAGGGTTGGCGGCGGGTTATGCGGGAAGTAAGGCACAGGTTCCGTTGGAATCTGTGGAGGAATATGATTCGGATGCTTTTCAAAGGCTCCGTGACAGCACTACAGTTTTGCAAACCTCCAACCATTCCTTGGTAACCCAGTTGGCCAGCTTAACTGAAGCTTCTCTTGACATTTTGAAGGCTGTTTTTACTTGTGCCGCTACTCCTTCTTCCAATGCCGCGCCCCCGTAGATTTCTTTATGCCGTTGAACTTGTAATTGAACTTATGAATTTATTTACTTTAAGATCTCACCTTTTAGTCTTTTGTGCTTTTGTCTTCCTTTAGTCTGGTTTGATGGATTTTATGCTTTTGTTTGTTATAAGGGGTACGTGTTATGTGGTGGTTTGCTCAGGGGCGGTCCGACCGGACAACCTTTTTATTTTTATTGAGTCTAATGCCCTTGGTCATAAGTTATTTTCAGTGACTTATCCGGGGGTGATCCGACCGGATAGCCTTTTCATTTCTTGTTGAGTCTTATGCCCTTGGCAAGGGGCATAAGTTATTTTTTGTGACTTGTCCGGGGGTGATCCGGTCGGGTAGTATTTTCATTTTTTATTGAGTCTTATGCCCTTGGCAAGGGGCATAAGTTATTTTTAGTGACTTGTCCGGGGGTGATCTGACCGGGTAGTCTTTTCATTTTTTTATTAAGTCTTATGCCCTTGGTAAGGGGCATAAGTTATTTTTAGTGACTTGTCCGGTGGTGATCCGGCTGGATAGTCTTTTCATTTTTTATTGAGTCTTATGGCCTTGGCAAGGGGTATAAGTTATTTTTAGTGACTTGTCGGGGGGTGATTCGGCCGGATAGCCTTTTCATTTCTTGTTGAGTCTTATGCCCTTAGCAAGGGGCATAAGTTATTTTTAGTGACTTGTCCGGGGGTGATCCGGCCGGATAGCCTTTTCATTTTTTATTGAGTCTTATGCCCTTGGCAAGGGGCATAAGTTATTTTCAGTGACTTGTCCGGGGGTGATCCGGCCAGATAGCCTTTTCATTTTTTATTGAGTTTTATACCCTTGGCAAGGGGCATAAGTTATTTTTAGTGACTTATCTGGGGGTGATCCGACCGGATAGCCTTTTCATTTTTTATTAAGTCTTATGCCCTTGGCAAGGGGCATAAGTTATTTTTAGTGACTTGTCCGGGGGTGATCCGGCCGGATAGCCTTTTCATTTTTTACTGAGTCTTATGCCCTTGGCAAGGGGCATAAGTTATTTTCAGTGACTTGTCCGGGGGTGATCCGGCCGGATAGTCTTACGAATTCATTTGTCCTAGTTTTTTGGCATGTGATGTTTTTAAGAAAAAACACAACTTTCATTGGATAAGGCTTCAAGCCATTGTAAGTAGACTGAAAATGACATTGGCTAGGACGTTCGTTCTTACATGAAGTATTTCTTTAGCTGCATTCCGTGCCAAGTGTGGGGGATAGGTGTGCCATCCGGCCTGGCTAACTTATACGATCCCCTGGTGTTAGCTTCGATGACTTGATAAGGACCTTCCCACCTGGTTCCCAACTTACCGGTGTCTTCTTGTAGTCTTGCTTCGTTGTCTCGTAATACCCACTCTCCGGATTTAAAACTCTTTCCTCTAACACGGCTGTTGTAGTATTTTTTCACATTCTTCTTATATCTTGTTTCTCTGGCGATAGCCATTTCTCGACGCTCTTCCATCAGGTTTAAGTGGAGCCTTAGGTCTTGTTCATTTCCTTCTTCTTCTGCCTGGGTTTTCCGGCTGGGTGATCCTATTTCCGTTAGGATCATTGCTTCGGTGTCGTATGTTAAGCTGAACGGCGTTTCTCCGTGGCTGGTCATTGGTGTGGTGCGGTGAGCCCAAAGTACATGTGGGATTTCTTCCACCCAGTTATGGTTCTTAGGTTCGAGGTGGTTTTTTATTCCTTCCACAATGCTCCTGTTGGCTCGGTCTACTTGGCCGTTGGACTGAGGGTGTTTAACGGAAGAAAATACATGTGTAATCTGCAATTTAGCACATCAACTTTTGAACGGATTTTTCGCAAAATGCCTTCCATTGTCACTTACTATCTTTTTTGGTATTCCGAATCTACACACTATGTTTTCCCATACGAACCGTTGTACTTGTTGTCCCGTGATTATTGCCGGTGGTTTTGCTTCGATCCACTTGGTAAAGTAATCGATTGCCACAATAAGGAATTTCACCCTTCCCGCTGCTTCTGGGAAGGGTCCTACAATGTCTATGGCCCATTTAATGAAAGGTCATGCAGAGGTTACCAAGATTAAATTAATGCAAGGGAGGCGGCTTACCGAAGCATGTCTCTGGCAGTTATCACACCTTTGGATCTCGTCCACCGCTGTTTTGTACATCCCAGGCCAATAGTATCCGGCTCTCTTTGCCCGTGCGACTACCGCCTTTGGTCCCGAGTGCATACCACATATGCCTTCATGCAATTCTCTGATCACATAGTTGGCTTCATCTAGGTCCACGCATTTCAGCATGGGGCCTAAGTAGGACTTCCTGTATAATTGCTCATCTTCTACTGCATAATTAAGGACTTTGCATTGTATCTTTCGTGCCTCCTACTGGTCTGATGGAAGGACCCCTTTATGCAGGAAATCTAGTAGATGGGACATCCACATTCTTTCTTCTTTTGTTTCTATTGCCTCGATGTTCTTCTCTGTCATAGACGGCTCGGCTAGTACTTCCACCCAGATTTCTTTGGCTAGATGACTGAATGCTACCGAGGCTAGCTTACTGAGGGCATCTGCCTTTTTGTTCTGGCTTCTTGGAATGTGCATTACCTTGCAATGCTTGAAACTGGTCGTCAATTCTTCTACTTTAGCTCTGTATTGCTTCATTGCTTCGCCCTTGACTTCATAGACATTATTGACTTGGTTTGCCACCAGCATGGAATCTACGTGTGCTTCTATCCGGACTATTTTCATTTCCTTTTCCATACAGAGTCCTGCCAGAAGGGCTTTGTATTCTGTCTCGTTGTTAGTGCTTTTAAAGTTTAGCCGGAGTGCATAAGTGAGTTCTATGCCTTCCGGGCTAATCAGTATTAAGCCTGCTCCACATCCTTCATCATTGGAAGCTCCTTCCGTAAAGAGCTTCCATGGTTCCTGTTCCTCAGTTTCTTCGTTTTTTTCCTTTTGACACATCCATCTCATCCTTCTGGGTTCCCGATAGTTCTGCTAGGAAGTCTGCAATTACTTGCCTTTTAAATGTTGTTCGTGGGTAGTAGGTGATTTGATGATCTCCTAACTCGATTGCCCACGTGGCCAGTCTTCCTAAATATTCGGGTTTCCTTAGAATCTTTTGGATGGGCTGATCCGTCAGTACCTTGATTGGGTGAGCCTGGAAGTATCGTCTAAGACGTCGGGATGCGTAAACTAGTGCCAGAGTTAATTTTTCCAGGTCCGGGTATCGAGTTTTTGGATCTTTAAGTGTTCTGCTAACAAAGTAGATTGGGGTCTGGGTTCCTTCTCTCTCTGTCATAAGCACTGCACTGACAGCACTTGCGGATGCAGCTATGTACATAATCAATGTCTCCCCCGGCTGGGGTGATGTTAGTGCCGGTAGGTTGCATATGTGAGCCTTCATTTCTTGGAATGCCGCTTCTACTTTTTTCGTCCAAGCAAAGTCGTTCTTTTTGAGGCAATTTTTCAGTGTTTCCATAAATGGGAGTGACCTGTCAGCCATTCAGGATAGAAATCTATTCAACGCCACCAGCCACCCATTCAGTCTTTGCACCTCTTTTAGCGTTTTTGGGGAGGGCATCTTGGCTATTGCTTCCACCTTTTCCGGGTTTGGATGAATTCCTTCTCTAGTCACCATCACCCCTAGGAATTTGCCTTCTACTACCCCGAATGAACATTTCTTTGGATTGAGCTTCATGCCGGCCCCCCGGAGTGTTTTAAAAGTTTCCTCTACATCTTTGATCATTCCCTCTTCTGTTGTGCTTTTGATTACCAGGTCATCTACGTAGACTTCAAGATTCTTACCAATCTGTTTTGAAAAAGTCTGATCCATGAATCTTTGGTATGTGGCTCCTGCATTCTTCAGGCCGAAGGGCATTTTGGTGTAACAAAACACTCATTCGTCCATGTAGAAAGCTGTTTTTTCTTCATCTTCCAGGGCCATCTGTATCTGATGATATCCCTTGTATGCATCCAGAAAACACCTTATTGGGAAGTATGCCAGGGCTTCTACCTTCATTTCCATCTCTTGCAAGGGGTAAAAATCTTTTGGAGTTGCTTTATTGAGGTCTTTGAAGTCTATGCACATCCTCCACGATCCGTCTCCTTTTGCTACCATCACAGAGTTTGCTATCCAAGATGGGTACTTGACCTCCCTTACTATTACTGCTTGAAGTAGTTTTCTGGTTTCCATGCATGCAACTTTACGGTGTTCTGGGCCCACACTTCGCCGCTTCTGTCGGATCGGAGCTGCCATGGGATGTATAATAAGCTTGTGTTCTACCAGATCCCTCGGGATGCCTTCCATATCTGCCTCTTCCCAGGAAAATACCTCCATGTTGCGGATGAGCAAATCCTTCAAATCTGTCTTTACTTTGTTGGATAGTCGTGCTCCCACTTTGATAGTTTGTTCCGTGAAATCACCATTCATCATCCACACTTCCTCTTTCTTATCTCAACTTTACTTGGTTCTATCTAATGCAGCAACTATCACCGCAGCCGTGCTAACTGATGCAATACCTTTTGGGTGGGGAATTTCATGATTATGTGATTGGTAGAAACTACTCCCCTGAAGGCCTTTATTCCCGGCCTGCCCATGATGATGTTGTTTTTAGAATTGGCTCGTACTATGGAAAAGGTTAGGTTGACAGTGTGGAACCTGTCTCCTTCCCCAGGGTGACAGGTAGGGTTACTTTGCCTATTGGCAGCACTCTTTCTCCTGAAAAACCTACTAACGGTAGATGATCCGGGACCAATCTAGCTTTTAAATCTTCATCTAGACGCTCGAAGCAATGTTCAAACATGATTTCTGCTCCACTGCCCCTATCTACATGTATTCTTCCAATACGATGACCAGCAACATTTGTAGAGATGACCAACGGGCCTTCCTGGATGTCTTTGTCTGTCAGTGACTCAAAAGAGATGGATTGCATCATCCATGATTCTAGTGGTGGGGGTTTCCTTTTGTGACCGGACTCTTCTCGTTTTGAACTTCCGCTTGTGTGGATCATCTCCACTCTTCCTCTGTCTTCCGAGGGTGGTCTCTGCATGTCTCCCTCGGGTTTTCTATCTCTGTTCCTCTGCTGGCCTATTTCTTTAACCAAGTGAGACAGCTTGCCTGTCTTTACCGCCTTCTCTATCTCCCTTTTCAAATGTTTATAATTATCTGTAGTATGGCCCCCTATTTTGTGGAATTCACGGAATTTGCCTGAATCTTGCATGTACGGCCTAGGTCTGACGGGCCGAGGAAGTTGGAAACTTTGGCTCACCCTTTCCGTGGCCAGGACTTGGCTTGAAGTTTTCGTGAGGGTTGTGAATTCAAATGGCCGTTCCTGCCTTTCTCCCCCATGCCTTCTTGTTTCGCTACTGTATGGTTGCTTTGAGTATGGACTGCATGATGTAGCAGGATGGGACGAGTACCTAGGTCTTTCTAGCATCGGTGGTTGAGATCTGTGGGCGGGGCCGTTCGTCGGGGCATATTTGCTTCCCCTGCTGTCCGTGTACTTGCTAGCCTGTCGGGGGTTCCGACTATCCCATTCCCTGGCTCTGTCGGATGTATCTTTACCCCGGATGAATGCCCGTACTCTGTCCATTAACACGTCAAAGCTTTTTGGATAATCTTCCCCCAATTTCTCTTGTAGCTGTGTGTGCCGTACTCCATTGATGAAGCTGCTCACCTTCATTTGCTCCGGTACATCCTCTATCAACAAACTTTCGTTAATGAACCGCTCCATATACTGCTCTACACTTTCGTTTTCTTTTCTTCGGATGTGCATGATCTCGTTGGCGTTCTTGAACCTTTTCTTTTGTTGGCCGAAAGTACGGAGGAACTTTTCTTTTAAGTGGATGAAGCTGTCAATACTTTGGGAGGGTAAAGAGTCGAACCATACCCTTGCCGGGCCTGTCAATGTCTGAGCAAACATGTGGCACCAGACCGGGAGAGACCATTGCTCGACGTGGGCTGCGCCGTTAAAGGTATGGAAATGGTCTTTCGGATCTTTGCTACCATCGTATTTACTGATACATGCCGGCATTTTGAGCTTAGCTGGGAGTGGTGCCTCAGTCAGCCAAGTAGTGAACTTGGATTCTTCCGCTAGGTGGTCTGGCCTGTAGGGCTTGGTTAGGTCATCTTCCATCGTCTTCCCCTCCAGGACACTGTTGGGTTTGTTGCTTGTGTTGCCCGCTCCAATCACCTTACCACCCGTCAAGTGTGGTGTGAGCATTGTCAACAATTGGTTCAGTAGGTTGGGTGCATCCTCCGCCGGTGTGTATACGTTGTCTTTTTTTGCTTGCCCTGCCGGGCCATGTTAGCATCGGCTGGGCCTTCCAGTTGCTTGTTTTTGTCTGTTGCTTCCTTAGCTGTATCAAATATCAATTTAGTCTTGACTTCAGCGAGCTTATCTACTCTGTCCAGAGCCGCTAGCTCTGCCCGAAGCTTATCCCGATTGCTCCGGAAAAACTCTGGGGTAATTTGAGCCGTCGCACAGGATGCTTCTTGGTCAGAGTCATCCTGTGCATCCTCTACTAAAACATAATTTTCTAAGGATTCCTTCACTCTCCTTTCCTCTGCCTTCTCCTCCTTCAACCGACAATGTTCCTTTCAATGATACTTCAGGAGTGGGTTTGGAGAGGGATTCTGCTGGTTTGACATGGTGACTGTGTGGGATTAGGGTTTCACGTTGTTTTTCTAGCTGAGTTGGTTTTAGGGTTGATCCAATTTGGATGTCGCCATTGTAAACTCCAAGTTCTCCGGTAAGTCGGGCTCTCCTAGAGTCTCCAGAAGGGTTATACTGAGCTTAAACTAGCAAAATAGGAACACCGTTAGTCTCGTCACATTGAGGACCCCGAGGGGTGTCGCTGTGACCAGCCTCCGGCGTGAAAGTAAGTATAGGGTTTGAATGAGAAAATGCGAATATGGAGTAAGCGTGAGGAATTAATTTAAAACTTTTTTTTAAGGATAGGCTAAACGTACTCCTTTATATTTAACGTATCTCTAGAGAGATAAAATGACTTATTTAGTAGAGGAAGGGATGTATTTTTGTTAAACCGTAGGATTGAATTCGTTACACCTCACATATGCAAAAACCGAGCGCATTGCTCGACTCGTCATGAGAATTATTATTTTTTAGTTATTGTAGTTTTGTAATTTAAATTCAATTTCTGAAACTTATAAATTAATTCTTTTTCTAGGAATTTTGAGAAAAAAGTTAATGTTTTTTAAGTAATCAGCATTACCAACGGATTATCGACAGAGATATTTGTGGGTAGCAGTTAATAAGGTTTGTCATGGTAAATAATCTGTGCTTAAGCCGTCCTTAAATATTCCGTCAGTAATCCGTCGAAAGGGTCAATTTGGACAACCTTGAATAAGTTGTCGATGATGCGTCGGTGATCCTCGGAGACGTTCGTCAGTAATATGTCATAAACGACATTACCCACGTCCGTTTTTCCGATGCCTCGATTCCATGAGATTTTTGTTGGTTATGACTTTTACCAATGGCGTTATGTCGGAATAGGCTGTAAATGATACTCATTCGTTAAGTAGTGTATACACGGACATATATGTGTGTGTATATATATATATATATATATAACACCTTAATATATTCATTTCTAAAAAGGGATTGCATGATATTACTAAAAGTCTTAATAGTATTTGGAATGAACAACTTCTATTGAATAATAAACACCCTGTAAGGGAGGAAATACAACAATGAGCCCTATAATTAAGCTAAATATATATATATATATATATTGTATCATATACATCGGTTAATATTCCTCCGTGGTTCGAGCGGGAGCATGGCAAACGTTCAAACTTGATCGGAAGGCCTGAAGCAAGTGTCGATGAAGATCTTTGGTGAAAATGTATGCATACTATGACGAAGAGGGAACATGTAAAACGCGAATGCGGCTAATGCGAACTTTCTCTCGGACAAAGTGGATATCAATGTCTACATGTTTCGTTCGTTGGTGCTGAACTGGTCGGATTACCTGAAAGGTAAACTTTTGAGACGTTGTCATCATAAACAATAATGGCTTCGTGAAGTGGAACATGCAGCTCAAGAAGCAGATTGCAAAACCAACTAGTCTCGGTGACGTCATTGGCGATCAAGAACTCTAGTGGACAAGTTTTACGGATTTTACATAAGACATTGGACCTACAACTACGAGAAATGACTCAATATACATCTTCATGCACCCTTCTTAAAATCATTCAAAAGATCCGCGAGAAATCAGGCCTAAATTTAAGAAATTTCTTGTGTTTATTTATTGATCATTACAACGTATTAATTGATTTTCCACAATGTTTTATTATGCTTACACACTTAAAATTAAGTAAACTCTTAAAGAAAAATAATTAAAAAAAAAATTCTTACAAACTTTCATATATAGGTAGTTAAATTCACGCCAATGAGCTGGTGGTGGAGTGGTAAAGGAGAGATCTGGTGTTCCTTGTGACCCAGGTTTAATCCATGTCCTCCCCATTAGTTTCTGCGGCATGCAAATGAGGTCTAGCTCTTAGGCTGATGCACCTGGGTTTTACCCATGTCGATCCAGGGTTCGAGCCTCAACTCTCTCTCAAGCCCGGAATGAGTCGTATTGAGTGAGATTTTTCCTTTGATGTTCTCCAACTCTGATGCCAAGTGGGCCCGGTTAAGACAACATATTAGCCGGAGTTGGACGAGACTATCCCATATGACGGGAAGGTCACAACATTCAAGGTGTGACGTCACAAGATTCAATGTTCGATGGGGTTGGTGTTGAAAAACCCTACATACTTTCACATCAATCAAGTTTATAAACTATATTTGCCTTTGTTCAGACGTATATATAAGAGAGTCTATATATCAGGTAGTAATCTATAAACTTCACACAGATTTAATCACTTATATTTTATAAAATATTATTTATGTTAGAAAACAAGAATCTATAGACATTTTAATAACATAAAAAAAACTATAAACTTAATCGCTTTTGTTTGAAAGCTTCTATGCTGACTTTAACTGTTTTTGATATAAAAATATATAAAGCGTTGTTATACGAAAACCTTTATTAAAATACAAATTTCATATTAGTGTGAAAAAATCGGTTGATTTTGTATTTTATGTTTTTTATTATTATTTTTACACGTTTATACGTGTTAGTATTTTATATACTTTTAAATACGATGAAGATTATAATTTTTGTACCCAACTTTAATATATAAGATTATTTTACATTTCGTATGTGTGACAAACGTTATATTTGAAATTGAAAAAATTGCACATCAAGTCCTTATATATTTGATGTACTGAGCATGTCAACCCCCATAATCTAACACACGGTAGCTACAAATAAGTTTCCGATTGAGAGTATCTAATTAGTTATCCTGAACAAATTCTAACCATAAGTACAATCATATCCCAGATATGGACATGTGGCTCAAAGACTTGGTTAGATATTAATTACACCAACCCACGGTCTTGTCTATAATTTATAAAATTAAAGTGGATTTAAATTGTGTAAGTACAAGTTTATATGGTTTTTTAAAAATAAAAAAATTAATGTTAAAAAAATATATAAAAACTCATTTAATTAATGAGATTACGAGACAATGTAACTGTAATTAGAACACTTAATCCTAAGTGTCAGTCAACATTTTCTAATTGCAATTCTCACCCCTCCACTATTTAAAATAGCATAACTCACTCCGATTTTATAAAATGTCACTTTAACACCCTCAAGTTTAATAAAAATCAAACTATATAAAAATATAAAAGGTTTAAATATATAAAAAATCATTAATGAATGAACGAACGTTGTAGTGTATATAATAACATTCGTTCGTTAATTAACTTTTTTTCTTGACGCCTCGGTATAAATTTCATTAAAAACGGAGTCGTGACGGTAACGTACTGGTACCGTGAAGAACGAGACCGACACCGACTGAAAAACATCGGTTCCGTTATATAAGTGTTTTTTATCTATCTTTCGATCTCCACAATCGATTGGTCGTAACTTTATACGTTCCTTCTATGTACTTAATTAACCACGTTTCTTCTTGTATTTAGCCACGTTAATGTCACCGCCTCAGCTGTTTAAGATTCGCCTCCCACCTTGTGGTGCGGACACCTACCGCCGCAGAGCACGCGGCCCATTTTCTAGTTTTATACTTAAAAATACATGCCACACGACATTGACAGATCTATCTGCAAAATGGTGATCCCCAAAATTTGTCTCATGACTCATGTGGTCACAAGACTTGAAATTATTAGCTTTTTATATATGCATTTGAAAAAATAAATTTATAGCCACACATGCATCATTCTGGCAGACCTCGACATGATCATCATATCATGATGTTTATTTATAACAAGGACACAGTTTCTATGGCTAAAATAAAATATAGTATACTTATACATTTTGTAATAGTTGGAACTAGAGGTGCATAAAACGGTTTTTTTAAACCGAACCGGTTTAAACCGGTCCGAACAGGTTTGATCAACGTTTGGTCAAAACTGGTTTGGCCCTAAACCGGTTCAGGTTAACCCGGTTTACAAGCAAGGAAAACCTAAGCCTATTAAACCGGTTAGGGTCGGGTTATGACCGGTTTACCCTTTAAACCGGTTTTTTATTAAAAAATAAATAAATTCAATAAAATTCAATATATTTAATAAAAAATCAAAAAATATATATATAACAAACATAAAACATAAATTTCAACGTTTATTGATATTCGGAAATTACAAAACATTACAAGATAAAATTATAAAATTGGAAAACATTACAAATGACAATATATATTTTTATTTTTTGGAATATTGATTGATTATTATTGTACGCCATCTTCGGAACCGGAGCTTCGTAGCCTTGCCATGGTTTTTTTTTAGAATTTAGAGAGCGTTTTTTAGGCGTTTAAAGAGCGGTTTTAGAGATTAAAGAGTGTAGAGAGAGGTGTGGTCAACCATAAACACCACCACCTATTTATATTGATTTATGGGTGTAAATGGGTAAAAAAACAGCCAAAAAGCCTCCCAACGGCTATATAGCCGTTATGTAACGGCTCTTTTACTTTCAGCGAGTAAACCGGTTTAAAAACCGATTTGGATAAACCGTTCCTCAACCCGATGCAAACCTGAATGTTTTAAACCGGTTATAAACCGGTGGTTTATCCTTAACCCGAACCGGTTTGCCTTGAACCGGTTAACGCTAAACCGGTTTGCCGGGTTAGAACGGTTTGAAAATTCAAACCGGTTTTTTTGTGCAAGTCTAGTTGGAAAAGCCTACTACACAAAGTGTAGGGTAAGACTGTGTAAATCAGATCGTGAAACATTCTGGCCTCTCCCTAGACCCTGCGTAAATATAGGAGTTAAGTCAAGCACCAGATACGTCCTTTTTACATTTTGCAATTATATATATATTGCAAATTAAAATTCTTTTATTAAACTTGTATATGAGAAAACATATATTTAATCGGTCACTCATTTGAATCAGTCAGATGCCATATTTTTGGCTTACCATGTGCATTTTAACAAAAATGAATAATATGTCACGAGATCTCTCAATCATTTGGGTATTCTCTATTACCTTTGTTATGTTATTGTCATCCTGCATAGCCAACAAGAGTATGGCCACCTCCAAAACCCTAATCAGTTTTCCTCAAACCATTTGGATGCGGTCAATTCCATCAACTGTTGTCACAAAAAGATTCCCCCTTTGATACATGATATTTCAATTTTTTTTTTTCTTAATACTTACATTATAATATTTACAAACTTCATTTATAATAACTCTTTTTTGCGTTCAACAACTTACCAAGTTATTTATTTACGTATTTGTTATGTTTTTTAATTACGTATTTTTTTTATGTTCATATGTGAACAATAATCAATCCAAAGTGATACATGAAATGCATTCATCCGTTGGTTTATATAAATTAATGAATGTTATCACACTCTGATATGAATAAACTTCACTTACAAATTGTCTAAGACGTTTGACAAGTGAATCTCATTGTAGCAATGTTAGAAGATGGTAGTTAGTGGTGGATAGATTACTGTCGGATTTACCGAGAGGTCACGGACAGAGACTATTACCGAGGGATCACCAACAAGTTATGTTAGATCGTCCAAGATGACAGTTACTGATAGATTGCTAACGAGTATCTACCGAAGATCATCAAGTAACATTTTCACCGACAGGTTGTTCTAAACATTACCGTTGGGTCTTTCGTCATCGATTTTAATTAATTTTATAAAATTGCTTAAAAATAATAATTAATTCTGAAAATTAAAATGTATAAACAAATTAAAAAATCTATCATAAACCAAATAAAACTTTCATTACAATAATGAGTTAAATACATAAATTCCCGACACATCAAATCTAAGACTGTGTACTCTATTCAACTCCAATCTACTTAACGTAACTGTATTTCTAAAAACATGATCATAGCAAGGAGTTAAATACATTATAATAGAGTATTTCTAATAACTTAAGGTTTTAGTACATGGAAGGTTGGGAATTGACAAAAATGGAATGCCACATAACAACTCAATTTCACAAGCATGTGTTGTCATTGATGGTATATGGAAGGTTGAGGATTTGACTGTCCTGTTAAGATCGGCAAAGATTTGATCTTCGTTAAGAAGTTTGATGCAAAGTTTCTTACATTCACACATCTGCAAGAGTTGCAATCATGGTGGATAGCAAAACACAATTAAAGAGAAAACACTACCGTGTTTAAATTCTGAGACCACCAGTTTCAAGAGAGAGTATTTAAATTCGAGACAACAAATTACAATAAAGTCGCTCACAATGATCTGCCATATTGACTATTCCCATAAACCACACTCAAACAATGATTTACCATATTTGAAATAAATGAAAGTTGGTATTTTTAAGCTTGAATTGAAATACTCGAGGTTTACCTTACAATTGAATGCTTCCATTTAAAGAAAGACAAAGCTTTCTACTTTTAGAAAGACCGATGTTTCTATATATAAAAGGATTTACCTATGGATTACTGACGAAAGTTCTATCGCAAGTGGGCACACGTAGACAAACGACTGAAAAGCCTGGGCGAGAATACAATCCAAAATCTTATTCTCAAAATTAGTGACGGAGTATCAGCAGTCATGGTTCCCTCTAAGAATGACGAAATCATAAGATTCTTTGATTTTGTTCTGTTGGTAAATATTCAGTATTTGTTTGTAACATTTATTATTTTCTTAAAAAGGGAAGGTACCTGAACCCGTTAGTAATTACCAATGGATATAGTTTGTTAGTGCTACTCATTTGTCTAGTAGTGAAATGAGAAGTTGAAATGAACATTAGTTCGAGTTAGGAGGTGTGAAGTACACACTCAATTGAGACTATTCTGATTCAGGCATTATGGAACCTATAAGGATCTTAGGGTTCAAGGGGGCATTGCTCTCTTGGCGGGTTTGAGGTCGCGCCCCTAAGGAGTAGAGCCAGTACTGGCGAGGTGTGCTGGTCTTCAGTGGGTACTAAGATTAGTAGCAACTGAGCATTAGCAGCAAGTGACCAGCAGTCGCAATTGACTGGTAGTGACAAGTGATAAGCAGTTGCAACCATTCAACAACAACAACAGGGCGATAAGTAGTAATTTATCACTAATGGGTTTTCTGACTGGTGTAGCTGTTAACTATCGACAATTATAACCGCCATTTGTGGTGAATATTCGATCCTTGTATAAAGGGACTCATCTGGTTTGTTTAACACTTGAAAATTTTCAAACTCATTCTTGTAAAAACTTTCTGTCTTATCCATATATTTTTTTTTTACCCACAAAATATTTTAATCTAAAAGTGTCTACAAGATGTAGAAAGCTATCAAGTAAATACCAAATCCAAAACCTAAAAAAAGCACATTTGCATTACACACAAAGTAACTTTCGTGTAACTATTGAAAGGAAAAAAACAATACGGTTAACACTTTGATGAAATAATATAAGAAACAGTCTACATATTATATTCAAAAATATTTTTTTAAAGTAAATGACCTATAATATCTTGCTGTTTAGAAGAGAACAAAAAGAATGTCTTTTTTAATTGGAGACGAGATGGAGCAGCTAGATAAAGAGCAATCGTGAATGAGCTGGTGGTGAAGTGGTAAGGGAGAGACCTGATGTTTTTTGTGATTCAGGTTCGATCCCTGCCCTCTCTATTAGTTTCTTCGGCATGCAAATGAGCCCAAGCTCTTAGGCTGATGCACCTGGGTTTTACTCACGCTGATCCAGGGTTCGAGCCTCGGCTCTCCCTCAAGCCCGGAAGGGGCCGTATTGGTTGTGATTTTTCCTTGTATGCTCTCCAACTCTGACACCAAGTGGGCCCGGATAAGACAACATATTGGCCGGAGTTGGACGAGTGTCTCACATGTGACGAGGGTTGCGACGTCACAACATTCAATGTTCGCCGTTCAAAAAAAAAGATAAAGAGCAATCATGATAGGAAAATAAAAATTCATGTAAGAGAATGTCTCTCTCTATAATATATAGGAAAAGTGTACAATAAACGTCAGATTTTTTTAAATATGTAAGAGAATGTCTTTCTATATATATATATATATTTACATATGTAAAAAACGTCAGATTTAAAAAAATTAAAAAAAAAACGCTCGGCCTTTTTTTATAATTTTTCACCAAAAGTGTTAAAATTTAATGTAGAATCCATCCCAAAAATAATTTTTTTTTACATATGTAAACAGGGTTTAGTGGGTTTTTATTAGAATCACCCCCTATATATATGTAAAAAAAATTACTATTTTTGGGTTGGATTCTACATTCAATTTTAACACTTTTGATGAAAAAATTAAAAAAAACGTCCAGCGGTATTTTTTAGATTTTTTTTTAAATCTGACTTTTTTACATATGTAAATGCTGTTTTTTACATATGTAAGTGCTGACGTAAACATAATTAATAAAAAAACGCTGATTTTTGTTTTTTTACATGTTTTTTATCTTTATATTTATTCGGTGTTTTTTTAATTTTTTTTGCGAACCTACTTTTTTTTGGGTAAATAATCAATCCCAAATTTTATAAAAAAAATTTTGAATTTTTTTCAAAGGGTTTCTTGGGTTTTTCCAACTCAAGCGGGTTTTTATTCTACACTTCCCCTATATATATATATATACACACACACTAAAAAAAGACAAAAACCATGGAAAATATAGGAAGACACTAGGGTGTGACACGTGACCAAAAAGGAAAAGGGCAAATGCGTCCAAAAGAAAAAAGCTTTGCGCGCCCATAAAAACATGCGTAAAACGTCATGAATAAAAGGAAAACGTCATGCCGAGGTTTAAGACACCATAACCAAAATCTAAAACGCCATGCATAGATGTAAAACGTCATGCTGAAAAAAAAGGTTAAAACTCTATGTGTTACTGGGAGCCCAGATCTAAAACGTCATGCCCAGGTGTAAATCGTCATTTTAAAAAAAAAGCTAAAACTCCATGTGTTATTGGGAGCTTAGATCTAAAACGTCATCACCATGTGTAAAACGTCAGGCCTAAATATAAAATGCAATGTTGAAAAAAGCTAAAACTCCATTTGTTACTGAACGCCCAAATCTAAAACGCCATATTGAAAACGCACGGTTCAAGTATTTTTAAAATAAAATGATTTAAAAAAAACTATAGCAAAACCATAGTCATTTTAAAGATAAAAAACACGTGATTTTATGGCATACTTTTTTTTAAATATGATGTACAAAAAAATTATGAGCATTTAAAAAAAATAGGGGCAATGGCATGAGACTTGCATGTGCAGGTTTTTTGTTTGACTCTTCCCATTATACCCTTTCTAATGGTTTCTAATTTGTAATTATTTACTAAAATGCCACCGCGTGAATCTCAGCCACAAAACACAATGATCTTGTGGCCGAGATTTCTTCTTAAAATTTCTAGCTTTTTTGTCTTTTCTTGCGAAACCTTATAAATATAAGTGAGGCCCCAAACCCGGGAGGCCTCACTTATTGGATTTACTCACCGACACATAGCACTTAAACATAAGACATACATTATCACAGTGGAAACGATTTAAAATCTCAACATACGCAGCGGAAACATAACATGTCTAAACAACTGAAACTTGTCAAATACAATTGAAACTTGTCTTAATCATCATAATCAAAAGAAACATAAACAAGATGTCAGATGCTGATCTTCGGGTAACTCTTCTCGCCAAGCCAAGCATCCACTCCCATCTACTGCCACCTACACTTAACTGATGTGCATACTAAAAATAAACAACACTGAGTGAGTTCTAACGTTTACTTTAAATCAATTATACAAAAGATTTACTAAAACATACATATATATTGCCACTATGGCTAATCTTAACACACTTTGCTTTTCAACAGTTTAAAACGTATAATAAACCGTCAATTCCTCTTTACTGTACTGCCCTCATGGCTTACATCCATGAACCGACAAGTACCTGGTCAATGCCCCCATGATCAACGACCATGAACCGACAATACCGCTTATCCGTCAATTCCTTGTCACTACTGTACCGCCCCCATGGTCAACGACCATGAACCGACGAGTACCTGGTCAATGCCCCCATAGTCAACGACCATGAACCGACAATACCCTGGTCAATGCCCCCATGATCAACGACCATGAACCGACAATACCGCTTAACACTACGGGGAGGTTGCGTGGACCTCCCGAGCAACCGCCGTCACTCATCCTAGTTGTACAACCGTTAACAAACCCAAAGGTTCTTACTAATGGGTAGAACCCATATCTGACATCTTGTACAAGTAACATCTGTCACAAGGACCTTTATAGCTGGTACACATTCCCGAAGGAAAACTGTTCACTTTACTGTTCATAAAACTTTCTGTAAATCTTGTTCATAACTTAACATGTATTATGTCTTTGTTTATGTATATAAAATATAGTAAACGCTTGCCATAAATACCTTTGCTTTTACTGAAATATATCTTAACACATATATCATGCCTTTGTTTATGTATATCAAAATATAGTAAACGCTTGCCAAATGATATATCTTGCTTACTTGAAAATATTATCACATATATTATGCTTTACTAAACATAGCTTAACACATATATCATGCCTTTGTTTATGTATAATAAATATAGTAAACGCTTGCCAAATGATATATCTTGCTTACCTAACACATATATTATGCCTTTGTTTATGTATAATAAATATAGTAAACGCTTGCGAAATAATATATCTTGCTTTACTGAAAACATACTAGCACTTATATTATGCATTTGTTTATGCATATGAAAAATATAATAAACGTTTGCCAATAATATAATCATACTTTACTAAAATGTACTTTTGCCTCTTTAAAACTTTTCACTAAAACATAGCTTTTCCCTTCAGTTTATAATATATAAAATATAATAAACGCTTTACACTAAGTATGCACACCACCCCTAAAGCAGGCAAAAAAGGGGATTAGAACTCACCTGGTATCTTAGCTGCAATTGTCTACTGTATCTCACACAATCTGAACAATCATGACAATTGACACGTATCAGACTTAACTCAACGCTAAATGGTTTAACCATTCTGATTTAGGCGACTATACTGACTTTACCAGCCTGATGCCTGCGCACTTAGCAAGTGCGCAGACCCTGCTTCCTGCGCACTTAGCAAGTGCGCAGGTTCCTCTTCCTACGCACTTAGCAAGTGCGCATGTTCCTCTTCCTGCGCACTTAGCAAGTGCGCAGGACCTGCTCTGTGCGCACTTGATAAGTACGCACGACCTGTTCTTCGCCAAAAACCCTAACTTTAGTATTCGGGTCTGATCACGTTAAGATCCCGAACCTGTTTGCATTCAAAACGTTCGTTTTCCATTAAGGAACTCAAATCTATGCTCATCTTTCAGTTTCATCCGTTCAAACATAACATTTTCACCCAAAACCCGAAAAACCCAAAAACGAACAAAAACTCAGATCTAGGAGAATCGGTTACCTGCAATCACTTCCTTTTCGTTGCTAAACACTCAAGAGACTCTTGCTAATGATACTTGAAGCTCTAATCCGAAAACCGGGACTTTCTCTCTCCAGGCTCTCTCTCACTCTCTCTCTAGAATCCAAAAATGTGTTGGAAGTGAGGGTTTTGGGCTAGTCTTGAGGCTTATAAGGGCCCAAACCCTTGCCTCTTTCGGCCCATACACCCCGGCCTAAGCCCGCTTCCCTTTTTCTTATTTAAATTTTTAATTCTCGTAAATTCTTTCACGCCCTAAAACTCAAGATGTTACAATATATATATATATATATATATATATATATATATATATATATATATATATATATATATATATATATATGTATACACACACACACATACACACATATATAGTAAACGTAACCGCGCGTTGCGACGGTGACATTGACGTTGTCAAGTACGTAAAGAGAAATGTATGAGTTGAGCGACTCAATTTTGAACATCAAAACGTTGAAAAAAAACACAATGCAACGGTATATTTGTTTGGCTCTTCCCATTATACCCTTCCTGATGGTTTCTAATTTGCAATTATTTACCAAAATGTCACTGCGTGAATATCAACCACAAAACACAATAATCTTGTGGCTGAGATTCCTTCTTAAACTTTCTAGCTTTTTTGTCTTTTCTCGCGAAACCTTATATATATATATATATATATATATATATATATATATATATATACATATATATATAGGGAATGGATCATTTGATAACTCCTAAATATTTTGAGAACTCGTCAAAAAACCAATCAAAACCATTTTTTTTGTTTTTATTATTTTTATTTTAAGAATGCAACATAAAAAATGAATTTATATATGTAAATTTACATGTCTTCATATATTAAAAAAAAATACACTTGTGTAAGTTTACCACTTACACATGTGTAAGTGTTTACCATTTACACATGTATATAAATTTTTTTAAGGATAATTTAGAGAGAATAGATGAATTAATTGAAAAGATAAATCATTTTTTATGTTATATTTTAATAATAAAGATAGTGAAAACAAAAAAAATGATTTTAATTGGTTTTTTGACGAGTTCTCGCGAGTTCTCAAGTAATTATGATCTCTCATTTGAACCTAATATATATATATATATATATATATATATATATATGTATGTATACACACACACATATATAGTAAACGTAACCGCGTGTTGCGGCGGTGACATTGACGTGTCAAGTACGTAAAGAGAAATTTATGAGTTGAGCGGCTCGATTTTGAATATCGAAACGTAAAAAAAAAACACGATGCAACGGTATATTCTAGAATAAAATAAAATTGACGTCGTTGAAAAAATGATCATTAAGAAAAAAGAAAACAAATTTAAAAAAAAATGTTGAAAATTATGTTGTTATGAAGATAATGAATGAAAGAGCATGCGCTAAAAAAATAAAGAACGTCGCAACGTTACATGCGGAAGTAAAAAAAAAGCAACGTCGTTGTAAAAATAAGCGTTAAAAACACGAATGCTGATTAAAAAAAAGAAGTAAGAATATATAATATTTGACCTGATTCGATTTTGAATTAAATTTATGTCGAAACGTATTTGGTTGAATGATGTCTTTTGATGGATTGCTTGTAGGATGTTTTTAACTCGTTTTCAATCTAGAATTGCGCCCATTTGAAATGCATACATCTTCGTGCACTTTTGTTTTATATATATACTCTCATTGTTATATAAATGCTAATTTGTTAATTGCTTGATTTCTTTCATATAATGATATCAACGTAGTATATATAAAGTGAGATATGGGGATAAGATTTTGCATGGGAAGATATATGACTCCCCATCATCATAGTATTGTATTGTATTGCCAAAACTCAATCAATGCCTATGCAGGCTTGAGACAAGACCTCTTTCCCCATCAACCCCCCACCCCACCCAATTATATATATATATATATATATATTTTGAGATGCATAATAAGCCAATCTCTCATTAATACTACACATTATTCTTGTATCACATGAACTCTAAGTTCATATATGTTTGCCATGGCCCCCCACCAACCGAAATATCAGCTTAACATGTCATTTATTTACATGGCTGGTCCTGGGGATTTAAGTGCCCTGACAAGTCGAAAAAAAGGCCTATATGAACAAAATATATAAACTAAATTTTTTTTAAACAACGATTAACATTATAAACAACCGATGGTTTCTAATTTCTTTATAAAGATTAGGGCCCAACCATTACATATTTACATTATAAAGATTAAATGGATTACTAGATTAGGGTCCAACCAATCAACCACTACATATTTACATTATAAAGATTAAACGGATTAGGGTCCAACCATTACATTATAAAGATTAAAAAGGGTCCAACCATTATAAAGATTAAAGAGGGCCCAACAATTATAAAAAGGGATCAATATGTTTTTAAGTTTTTATAAAAAGGTCCCAATATATAAAACCGGTATATAAAATTTTATAAAAAAACACACATATATATATATATAACATATATATAAAATTTTAGGCTCCCAAAAGTTTCTCAGATTAACACGTATTTTTTCTTTTGAACGGCAAACACACACCCACTATCCTACTCTTAAATCTACACTACAACTTATGTTAAAAACTTATAAATATTACAAGTCATCATGTCTAGTTATTTACCAACAATACGGATAAAAAAAATAGAGCGATGATCTAATCATTAGATTAGATCTCAATTTGCCATGTAAACATTTTGTTTGGCTGCTTCTAGTTTCTTGTTAGAAGCTCATCTTATTTTAATAAAAATCTTGATGCTGTTCAAATAAAAAAATATACCAATCGTATAAAGTAGTACGGTTATTTAGTTTCGGAGAAAAATAAATTGACCCACTCACTTAAACACTGAGAAAGAGGTAGATATTGTTGGAAGATTAAAATATATGGATTCTAGAAATCGTTTGTACCGTACAACAGTAGTAAGCATGTGTGTGACCACTGATGATATTGATATATATATATTAATATTATTGTACACGTAGCTAGTGATAAGGTGGTGTCTCATCGGAGGTTTCTAGAGCCTAGAGGGGACTCCTATCTGGCTTTGTTGTTACTTGCTGTCCGTGATTATACAACTGTTAATGCGTAATGTACAATAGCAGATTTGTAAGGACCACCTTCACCACCAATTGCAACTAGGCGTTATATATATCAGTCTCTGAAGCAACGAAAGTTACTGCTCCTTAAGACCTGCCTCTCTTTCTATCTGATGTTATGTTTCTTTATCGGGTCGGCATTATTTTATAACCGTAACATTCCGATATACAAAATTTCATGTTCGGGGTCATCATAAGTTACAACTAGGGGATCAAACTTATGTTTTATTTAAACAAAAAAAAATATTAGACTTTATAACAAAAATCTGACAGATTCCAATAACCAGAGTCCCTTAAAAGTGATAAAACCCCTTGGTTCCGCCCCTGCATAGCAGTGTATTTTTAGAACTAAAAGTATCGATCTCACACAATCTCAAGACGAAACTGTACGTACTAAAAGTTTTTAAATAAATAAAAATACAATTGATATTCTTGTGTTTGGGTGAGCGAGGGGAGACATGCTTGTATGGACCTTACAGAAGTGTCCCCTCTTGTGGGGCTCAGGGACTATGGGTTTGTTGCGGGTCAGACTGCGTTGAAGACGGAATCAGGAAAATTTGCTAAACACGAGAAATCTTGTATAGAGAATTAACACGTGTTTATCCCTTTTTGCTTTTTATACATTTGGTTTCCTAGCCCCGGAGACTGGAATTTCTGAACAGGGTTCAGCGGGTCGTGCATAGTAATTTTTCGGCCCCTAAGACCCAAAGCTTTGTTTTTAGTAGGATCGATTTTGCTATCCAAAAGTGGGATTGCGACGCAGTTTGTTACCGTTTACCTGTCCTTCATTTCACGTTTGGTTTAAAAAATATAAATAAATAAATTTATCCATCTATATCAAAAAGGTTTCATCTTCTATATTTATAGTTTTACTCGTGTTTGGGAAAGAAAAAGAAACTCAAAATAAGTATGTCATTATGTAAAATAAACAAAGTTGTTATATTGGATATATTTCATTAATTTTGGTGGTTGTTTGTATTTATAAAATAAAAAATAGTGAAAAAAAAAATAAAAAGAAAAAACGTACGATGAAGAGGATGGCTACGTATGATGCTTATGAATCACTCCCTCTTGAATTGGCATGTTCAAGGTAGAGACAACTATTGAGACATGATATATAACACCCCACACGCATGTGTGTGTGACATATATATTGCTTTAATCTCGTATTAAATTTGAATTACTTGTTAATTAATAAAAGTCATCCAAATGATCATTAAATATATAAAGATAAAGTAAAACTCTTGGGTGGTGTGGGGCCGGATGTGCTTCTGTTCTTCGGGCGGAAGGATGATCCATTTGCCAAGATGATCCCGGATGTCTGGACCTTTGTTGTAAAAAAAAATAATTAATAAAAGTCATCCAATGATCATTAAATATATAAAGATAATGCATGCAAATCTATATTAGTTATAGCTAGCTCAACAACTTACGAACAATCAAAGTTTTACATTAATCTTGATTTTTTTAAGTGTTAATTAAACTATATAATTAAATATACATGTTAAAGATACAGAATTAGGGGATGTCAGTTAGTGTGTTTTGGCAAATGACGGTTGTTATCATTGTGGTGCTGGAAAACCCTGCAAGGGCCATGGTGTTAGTAAAAAAAGTCATGTTTCTTCGTTTTCACAAAGGACCACCATCCATTTGATCCCCATTTGATATCCTTCATAAGCTGGCATGCAATGGGTTCATGCAAAACCTAGCTAATTAAACCGTTTACAACAAAATAGAATATGCGAAAAAATCATAAACGTAGCATTAAAAAACACAAAATTCATATTTAATGTGGTTATATTTTAACCACGTTACAGAATGGAGACCATCGGAAAACCATCACTGAAGGTGGCTCCCGTTGTCGGTAATCCGTCATTGATACTCCGTCAGAAAACGATGTGTGGGTGTGTGATTTCTGACGGAACGTAGTGATATTGTTACAATGGCAGTGTCGTCAACGGATTAACGACGAAGTTCTCATCGACGGAGTGCACGTGGATTATCAACTGAGTATTCCATCGGCAATTAATTAATTTTATTTTAATAAGTAAAATAATATTTCGTTTTAAGTAAATGTAAATAAAACGCACAAATAATTTAAAAAAGTATAAGGTAGATCAAAAAATTCTAATTTGAACAAAAATTAATTATAAAATATATCTATAAAAAGTAAAAATACAAAATATGTAAGGTTATAATAGGCTGATGCATACAAAAGAACTAAAGACCGAAGACTCGAAGCCAAAATTGAAGAAAAGTCAACATTTGCCCTGGACGAAAGTTTCCGACGAAACTTTACTTTCGGCTGAAACTTTCAGACGAAAGTTTCTTGGACTTGGGCGAAAGTTTGACTAATTAGTATAAATAGTCGGTTCATTTCTTGTTTAGCAAGCTTTTGTCATTCTTGTAATCTAGCCACTTTCAGTTGTTAGTTTTTGTGATTTGGAACTTGTTATTGTATTGCTAGGGTCTGTATTGGTTACATTTTGAGCATTATATCAATAGAAAATGTATACAGACACTAAACAAGTGATTAGTCATTTCTTGACGATATAATAATTACATTATATGAAAAAATAATAATCGCAAACCTATGCATTAGAACGACACTACAAGAAAAGGACCCTGTGCCGACGGAGCCTATACCGACGACACTTGTCGTCGGGATAGGCAACCCTATACCGACGACATGTCGTCGGGATAGGCCAAACCCAAAATTTAATAGGGGAGACCCTATACCGACGACATGTCGTCGGCACAGGGTTGAGGCAGATGGAGGGAAAACATGGCGCCCAATGAAAAATTGGGGAAAACCTGTGCCGACGACATGTCGTCGGTATAGGTTAATTTCCATTTTCTTTTTGTTTTTCTTTTATTTGATAAATATTCGTCGGTCAAAATTTTTTTTTTTAAATTAAAAACAATTATGGGAAAACTCTATACCGACGACATATCGTCGGTATAGAGTTTTTAACTTTATTAACTGGTCAAACCTGTACCGACGATATGTCGTCGGGACAAAACCATATTGCGCCGACTTTCGAGCCTATACCGACGACATGTCGTCGGTATAGGTTAATTTCCATTTTCTTTTTGTTTTTCTTTTATTTGATGAATATTCGTGTGTTTGGGTCATTTTGACCCGTTTAAGTTAAAGTATTTTGTTTTATTTACACTGTTGGCTTGGTTCTTGATTCTTTTTGCTGTTACTATAATGGTACTATCTATTTGAAGCTTTGTTCGTATATGCCAACATTGTTACTTATTTTCAATAAGGAATATGAACACGTTTCTTTGTTTCTTGGATTGGTGCAATGTGAGATGAGGGATCATTGTTAGGGTGTTAGGTCCACCTCAGAGATTTTTACGTAGAACAGGGTGGGAGTGTACAGCAGGTTATTCGATTGTGTTTCTTGAGATAAGTTATTCGAGTGTGAAATCCTTTTTTGTTGGTTCATTGAACTTAAAGATACTTGAAATTGATATAAAGAAAAAAATAAGTGTAACTTAATGACAGAAATGGACACCACCTGCTTGAATATTTTTATGGTAAAATCACTTTTCCTTTCTTAATCAAGTCTTGTAAACATAATTGGAAGACTAAGAAGTATCTGGTTTATTACGTTTTGTTTTGCATAATTATATCTGAACAATTGTCATCCTAAAACTTGGGCTCAGGTGTAATTAAAGCATCTTTCGTGTATTTATAGACTACCATATATTGCCTGTAGTCACCATGTCTCTAGATATTATTAGGACTCCTAATAATATCTAGCGACATGGTAATTTAGGAGTAACATGTAACTGCCAAATAACAAAGATTGAATCATTGTGTATTAACATGGACAAGTTTAATCATCTTATTTCTGAAATTGAAAAGAACTAGAGTAATTATCTTTCCATAATAGTACATCTAAAGAAAAGCTATCCGAACAGGAATGTTCAAATTAACGCTAATCTGATAGTGAATATTCGTCGGTCAAAATTTTTTTGAAGCTTTATTTGATGAATATAGTAAAATTTTGACTTTAACGGGTCAAAATGACCCAAACACAATTTAATAGACTTAAAACAAAATACTTTAACTTAAACGGGTCAAAATGACCCAAACACACTTTAATATACTTGGAACATCCAACTGTAACTTTAAACGGGTCAAAATGACACAAACACACTTTAATAGACTTAGTACATCCAACTCGAGGCCAATTGTTGAATATATGTTTGCTAGTATTATTAGTATTTGTTGTGAGGCCAATTGTTGAATATGTTTGCTAGTATTATTAGTATTTGTTGTTATTAGTGTTGGTTGATTGGAATTTGTGAATTTGGGTCGTCTATTACTTATAGTTTAAAAGGTTGGTTATCCATTTTACAGCAGTTATGCTGTCGAATTTTAGTAAAATAGTCAACTGATTGTTTATTACATTGTTTAATGCAGGACCGAATACAAGAGGAGTATACAATATCATCTGCTGAGTCTGGTGGTGACACATCCACTATTGATGAGTTTGCATGCATGGAGCGTGCCTTAGGTCATCGGCGTGGCCATATCCGGGGTGTTGGTCGTGTGGTGAGTAATCCCACACCGGATGTGTTCGGTACTCCCCCTCCACAACCACATTGGCAAGACGTTGATCAACGTGTGGCTAGTCTTCAACAACAATTCCAAGAACAACAACAACGCGAAGCCCAACGAGAGGAAGAACAACGATTGCAAAATCAACAACTAGAGGAAGAACGTCGTGTGCATAATCAACAAATGCTTGAAATGCAACGACAAATGGATCAAATGCGTCAAATGTGGGAGCGCCGAACTAGTAGCGATGATAACTAGCTTAGAGTTGTTGAGCCTTTGTAGTTGGTGTGGTGTTGTCTTGAACAATTTACATATTTTTGTGTTTTGAATGTTTGATTTGTCGGATAAGTTTGTGGGTCGAACAATTTGTATGCTTGTTTTACGTTTCGGATATTAGTTTTTATTGGATTTGAATGTTTGAATGGTTTATATATAATTATTTGCAGGTTTTTGTTTTAAGAAATTTAATATTTCTGGAAAAATATTAAAAATTAAAAAATTAAAAAAAAAACAGAAAGACCTATACCGACGACATGTCGTCGGGATAGGACTTTTTTAAAAAATATTAAAAAAAATGAAAAAAACCTATACCGACGACATGTCGTCGGGATAGGTCTTTTTAAAAATTATTTTAAAAAATGAAAAAAACCCTATACCGACGACATGTCGTCGGTATAGAATTTCTTTTTGAATTATTTAATTAGAACCTATACCGACGACATGTCGTCGGTATAGAATTTCTTTTTGAATTATTTAATTAGACCCTATACCGACGACATGTCGTCGGTATAGGCTGACCTATACCGACGACAGCTATACCGACGACAATCTTGGGCTATTGGGACGAAGCAATACCGACGACACCTATCCCGACGATATGTCGTCGGCATAAGCTATCCCGACGACAAGTCGTCGCTATAGGGTCAAAAAAAGTCGTCGGTATAGGGTGATATTGTTGTAGTGCGAGCGTGAGATCTCGGTTCCTGAAAGTACCAGCCTCATCAGTCATCGTATAATAGGGATCGTCAGTGGTACCAAAGTCAGAGCCCTCCCTTCTTCTAGCCTCCAACACTCTCCACCCACAGTTGTGGGTCATCAATAGGTACCACGATATGACGGTGTAACCTAGTATATCTCTCCTACTGTTTACCAAAATAAAAAAAAATGATTAAAAATAAATAATCATATAAAGAAAATTATTGCTTTTGACTAAGAAAAGCATACCAAAACTTCATGTGCCCTCAGTTAAACGACCTTAGGTTCATATGACACGACGTCTCTCCCACCGACCTCTTTCTGTGCGTCCTCTAAAAAAGCTCAGGAATAGTGGGCTTGCATCTGTGCTTCGCGACCTACGATGAAAGGTTGAGTTATTAACCATTAAACAAATACAAATGTTATATAAAGTTAAAAAAAAAACTTACAAAGTTCTTTTGATGTTGTGACATACTAATCAATCACTGGTATACCGGGACGATATCCGCCCACACTCAATATTACGATTATCCCTTGTGGTCTTCTCGACTTAACCTTCCAGTTGTCCGTCCCAGATATGTCACAAAAATACTCATGAATTAATATAAAAATATATGTATTGAGCTAAAATTAAAGTAATACGTATCCTCTTGATCATCTCGCGTCAATCTGTTGGTGATATCCATGGTTCACAGTATGACATGATGATGCTAAAGTCAAGACTGGCATTAAAATCTCGCCAATTGACCTAGGACGCCTTTCTCGAGGCATAGAAGTGTGACTGTACCGACCGGCCATGACCTTGTTCCATGTTAAGAAACCTGGTCCTCTACGCTAGGATGTCACCGATAACGCCCTACTTATATATAACCCAGTCAATGTTAATGGCATAAAATAAAATATGAGCATACACTAATAAGCGTTAAATATGTACTTACATGAAAACGTTCGAACATGACTTAGTCGTCTATTGCAAGAATGCCCTTCCAATAACACCAAGGACTATTGAAGCAAAATTTCAGTAGGGCTACTGCCTAGCAGGCAACTTTGATCATCACTAAATCTACAAAAGTTAGACAAATAGGTCATAATAGTATATTAATAATAAAATACAAAAGATGCAAATAGGTTAAACCATAACTTACCTTTCTCTGTCATACCCGAAGATCGTCTCGACGGTCAAGATGCTTAGGAGGCTACCTCCTAGGATGGAGGCCACACCTCCACCAGGAAGGGGTGTGTTGGGAGCCAGGACCAACATCAATATAACGCCCGTTTTTATCACGCCCAACTCCGTTACATTGTGCGTATGCCACGTCTCGTAACTCGGTTGGTAAAAAATAACAAAATATCCAATGTGTAAATGATAACTTTATTAAAATTCAAGAGATGTAGTATAAATTTGTTAAAAGAAAAATAAAAAATAATTTTTTTTTAAATTCAGAGGCTTAAGTGTAAAACTACGTAAAAGACACAATAGCTTATGTCAACAACATCTATAGAGTATTTGTATTCTATGCATGAGCTCTTTCCATTTTAATAATTGTAAGTATTGTAATTATCTATAACTATTAACTAATATTGATTTACTTTTAAATCATATCTAATGAGTTTCATATATTTTAAATTTTAAAAATTGTAAAGATTTTATTAATCAAATCCTAAAATTCGTGTAACAATTAATTAGATTTGTTAATTTGGTGAAAATAAAATTTAGTGCGTTTATGTAGTAACTTAATTGATTAACATTATAAAAGTTTTAGTGAGATTTTAATTAATATCAAAGTGGTTAATTTAGTGTTACATGTGGGCTAAAACTAAAATTGGATTAAGTTCACATTGGCCAACTACGGCTGGGTCCGTTTCACAAATTTTTAGAAAAAAAAGAGAGGAAAGGCAACGTTAGAAATGGAGTTGAACCGGGTGGAGGAGGGGATGGTTGGGGTCGAACCTGCATCGCGGACGTGAGGAGATGTGGCACGGACCACCGGGAAACCTCCATCTAAATCTATATCTATATCTATACTATCTAATAAAAAAATGTTTTTTCATATCACGTGTCGCCTCTATATTCATTTTTATTATTTTTTTCATGTATCTCTCTTTTATTAAATACACATATATCTTTTGATAATAATATATTTTTAAATTAATATATAACTATACTAATAAAATACATTTATTTTAAATTATCCCTTATTATAAGAAATTTTGAAATATAGTTATGTAACTTTTATTTTCAATCAAATAGTAAATGGAAGTCAAATTACATTAAATAGTAATTAAAGTATTTTCGAAACCCAATTATATATTAATTTTTACATATTTTGAATTTTGATTTCTATCCTTAGTATATTTAATACATTTTTACACCTCTAAAACAAATATATATATATATATATATATATAAAGATTTTTAAAAAAATTATGTATTGATATTTTTCACCCCGTGTGTATCGGGTTCAAAGCTTGTGTTTTATATATATAAAAGAGAGTGGCGAAAATCCAAAAATAAAAAATAAACCAATCAGCAGTTGCTATGTGGCAGTTGTTACTGTTCACAACGCTTTTATTATATACTAGTTGGGAACCCGCGTGATGCGGCGGGGTGTACAATTTACAGGTTTGAGCAGATTTGTGTTGTATGCTGCTATTGGACACTAACTGACACATCGCCTCAAACTCTTTGACGTAACATGTAATGTCTTCTTTGACATTGGAAAGATAAATTACATATGTAATCATTTATATTGACTAAAATTATAGAAACATGCCTGAACCATGGGTCTCATCCCAAATGCCTTAACAGCTACATGTATGTTAGGATTGCATGACCATTTAAAAGATGGTTCCAATATCAATATAATGAAAGAAAACTATAAACATATGATTCAAACCATGATCGCCTTCTCGCCTCGCCATCTCTAATTCTCTATAATCGGGGGTATTTCGAATACTTACCACGTCTGATAAAACATTTGAACCTGCTCGTTTTCAAGTACATGACTGATTGGAAAATGAAGATTAAAGAGAGTTATAAACAACATAATTTTCTAGATCAACTTATCTGGTCCCTCAATTTTCAAGTCAAACTCATACTGCTAACATCACATAATAAAAGCAAGTGTTTTTCCTAACCATGATTATGAACAAAATGAATCAATAATGTTCCTGGATGTATGCATTTAGCTATATGTACTATAGACAAAAATTATAAAAAAAACCAAGTATGTTTCCTAATTTCATCAAACAAAAATAAGAAAGTTGTATAAAAATGGAGGCAATAAAAATCAGTAACAGGAGTAAGCTCTCTCATGGACATCTCCTCTGCGAATAAAAAAAACCTAAATCAACACATCAATCGAAACACGAAAACGAGAAACACATACCACTTGCATCATGTCAAACAGAAACAAAAAAAAATCCTAAATCAACAATCCAATCAAAACACAAACACAGACAACTTACAAACACAGCATTGGGTCAGTATCAGAGATTTTATACATTAAAAATAAACTTTTGGAAGAACGTTTCACGCATGTTCATTTAAGGTAAAAAATTTTAATTTTACACATTTGGCTGGTTAGATAAAACACGTAGTGAATCAACCTATTCATAAGTAATTGGTTCAAAGTTGCCACCTCTATTGTAACGGTACCTGATGTGCTTGTGGTTCTTCTGAGAATGCATCTATTTCAGGTTTCCTCAATATTCTCTAAGTACACCTGAAAAGCTCAAAGCCTTTCCATGTCTAGAAAGAACTTGCAATTATATTTCTATCAGAGATAATACCTTTTGCAGAGTCGGATAAATCTGTAACCTTGAGCATCGTTCGTCCTTTGAGAAGAAATATAAATACATAATATGTTTAAATTTAAAATCATTTAGGAATGTTATTGGTAAGTAAAAGATGTAAAGTAAGTAAGATGTTTTCTTTAAATGTTGAAGTTTTTTCATATAAATCAAAATTGTTTTTAAGAAAGTGAGATCATGTTGGATTTCAACTTAAATGGAAGATGTGCTCCAACCACTATTTAATAAAGCAATCTTATAGAAACCTTAAACTATTTTATAGAATTTTGACTCAATTTATAAAAGATGTATTTATAGTTTGTAACTTTGTATGTATTTATTTTTTTAGTGATGAAAGCTAAATTTAAATACATTCCCACTTAAACCCGTGATCAGATTTATTTACAAATTTGTATAACTTTAACATTGTTTGGTGTAATTTTCAAGAAAATTACCAAAATGCCAACTCACATAATTGAAAATCATGTGAACTGGAGCTTCTTGCGATAAGCAACAAAAAAAGACACGAATAAAAATAAAGTTGAACCCAAGCAATATGTAGAAATTAGAATCCAAATAAAATCTATGTTGTGGGGTCTTTAAACAAAGATACAAAATTTATAATATGATTGTAGTATGTAATTATCGTTTTGACTTTGGCTGACCCTACATAGGCCTTAATCCCACTAGCTGTAGCCTTGCACCTTACACACATGTAAATTATTTTTATTTAGTTAATTAAGTACATACATTTATAACCAGCTTGTTTTATATTATTTGTAAAATTAAGTTAACTATATTTAGCCACCTTTTATTTTATATTTAGTCAAGTTTACAGTAACCAATTATTAGTAGGTATTTAAAGTTTTTTAATGTCTTGGTTACCTTTCTGAATCATGTGTAAATCATTTTCAGATTAAAGTATTTCGGTAATACTCTCAAAATATTTAATCGGGTAAGTTAAAGAGAAAATAAGAACGAATATGGCTTTCTGTTAAAAATTGTGTATCGGATATAGACCAAACACATGTGTTTTATCATTGGGAAATCATCACAATGTTTATTTGAAAGGACATAATGCTCCGTAAAAGTGTGTCAGTTGGCAGTTAAATAGTTAGCAGTTATTCAGTTACATTAACAGAAACTTCTTCAGCAAGAGCTCATTCAACAGTAACATTGTTATTGTTGATGATTGGATTCTGACAGTTGTAGCTAAGTTACTACTGATCGCCCAAGCTGATGCTGATAGCCCAAGTTGTTGTTGATTATAATTGTTGTTGATCGCAATTCCTTTTGATGATCAGTTACTACTTATCATAATTCCAATGCAATTGGCAAGTGTGTTGCCCCATTAGAACCCCCACGGTTCCTTGGTGTCGAAAAAAAGTTATGAACGAGCGTGCACTTGTAACACCCTGAAACTAGGCACGTCTTGACAAATCAGATTAGTTTAAGTGTGAGAAAAAAGCACGCCTATGTCTCTTAGAAGCACGCCAGTGCCTCCTGCATGTTAGCACCTTATCTCAATTTTTAACACATGGATTCCAATATCGTGCAAATGATCCCCCAAAGCCTCAGATCCACCTTTCATACTTCATTTCCTCATTTTTTTAATTCATACTCGAAGTCCCTCTCAAAACCTTAGAACTCCAAAACCATTCTTCAAGCCCTGCATGCTCAATTCAATCCAAGATTTTGTTGTCAATTGTCACACCCGGCCAAGGGGGCTAGACGAAATGATCGATACCAAACTTAGAGAAATAGAAACTAACCATATATAATTCAAATCAAATTACATCCCAAATCAAAAGTCTAAGTCTAGTATCAATCATTAAACATCAATACATCAAGTGGATCAGTTGACTAAGACTATAACATCAAACTAAGGGGAGCTATCCATTCATCTCTAGATACTTCTCTATGCCCAATGTCCAATATTCTACCACCTAAAATACATGCTTAAAATAATTTGATCAGCACACAGCTGGTGAGTTCATGAGTTTAAGTAAAACAACATATAAGTAAATTATGCATAACAAAGTATAGCATAGTGCTCAATAAACAAGTCACACAATTAATCCTACAATCATTACCGATCATGCATGAAAGTTACCCTCCATGACCTACACCCTCTATTGTAATAGGTCTTCTAGTGCATGTCATATGCCACAATCTGTTCATAGAACTTACAATGGGGTTTTCCATACTCAAGAGGGGAAGGGGGTTACCCGACTCATTGAATAAGGACACTAGCGTAGGGAATACCTCAAGTAGTACTACCCATACGATCATGAGGCTCAAACATGTGTTAATGATTGTGTTCTTTCTTGGAGGAATTATAGAGGTTCTGGTCTTGTCACTAGCACACCACAACATTTCAAAAGAAAGTTTCTGGAAGCATGTATTCAGCTCAAAAGTAAGTAAAAAGGGCATTTCCGCTAAGTTGTCAAGAATCGTTACTACATCGAGTCAAGAAGGCTTATCTTAGACGCATCTAAGAGCCGCACGTGAGTTAGAAATATTACTCTGTGACATTATGATCTCTTAACCTGGATCTTTAACATGAACCAACACGCATAGATATAAAATTGATGGTTTATTTTAGTCATTATATTTAATGAGAAAGTTTTGAATACAAAGGGCTTTTATGGTGCGAAGGGTATGAAGGATTATGGATCATTAATCTACCAACTCAAGGGTTGAGATGAAATGTGTGCCTAGTCAGCTTGTTTTTAAGCATGAAAAGAGTCTGAAAAGGTAAAATGGGTATAGCCTATTGATGTAAGGTCAAATATCCCGTGTTTAAGAGTTGGTTTTGTATAGTTTTAAAGTTTTACTTTGTACTTTGAGTCGGGTTTACGTGGTATTTGTAGTTGTGTCTATTACAGGCTAAATGTGCAAAAGGAGCGGAAAACAAGACATAATCGAGAAGGCACAAAAGTACAGGGGGTTAAAATGTCAAAATGTCAAATCCCTGGAAATTGGGATCTTCGCGGTACGCGAAGACCAGGGATAACTCTTTCGCGACACGAGAGAAAGCAAATAATGGAGGCCGACTAATTTGTCCTTCGCGACACGCGAAGGACTGGCCAAGGGATTTCGCGGTATGCGATGGGCCTGTGAATCAGGAAAAAAGCCCAAATTTCCATATTTAAAGAAATCAAACCCTATTTCGCAATAAGCTTTCAATTAGACGAATTTGGAGCAGCTAGGGGCGATTTTCAGAGGCAGAAGTCATTCCAGATCAAGAATTGAAGCTATGCTCGTGTGTCTGACAAACATGCGCGGCTAAGCTGCGTGTGGCTTCCTCCTGGCGGATGGTTCGTATAGGTTCTTTGTTTTGTTCAGTTGTTTACTTGTTTGGATCTTGTTAGTTTTTGACACAAACTTGATAGATTGATGTATTAGTTATGTTAAACAATTTATGTTGATGCTTTGAGTTTTCTCGTTTACAATCATGTTCGGTTGATGATAAGACCTAGTAACAGGGTTGGGTGACTAAAGGGGGTAACTTGGTATTCATAAATTGGGTGATTGAATTATACCGGTTTGTGACGAAACCAGTTGTATAGGTTGCTGACAACAGTCTGTCTTTAATTACTGTTTTAACTGATTTTTCAACACTATGTCTATGTGGTGTCCAATGAACAACTGAATTTTGCATAAACCTAGAACCTGAAGCTAGGAGGGAGTTACATTTTTATTTGATCTGTGTTTTAATTATAAATTACTAAACTAAGCAATTATACCTTTCCACTGATTCCCTGTGAATTTGACAATCCTACTTTCCTGTCCACAGTCTAAGGTAGCTAAGTAGTAGTTTTTATAAGTGTTTTTGATTGACCTTGACATCACGATCACCTACATTTGTTGACTTTTTTCAAGTTCCCCAATTTTTTTAAAACTCGTATAACTTTTTTATACGATATTATTTTTTAAAAAAATTACACCATAAAATCGAGCATTTTATTCTCTTTAATTTGAGTATAGTTTTGCTATACTTTTATTTTTTAAAAATCGACTTTTTTTTAAATGTCGATATTCTGTGCATATAACATGTGTGATTATGGTCATGCGTTATTATACAACATGTGTGATTATGTGTATAACATGCGTGATTACGTTATTACGGTTATGCGTCATTATAAAGCATGATTGCGTGAATATGGTCATGTGTTACTATAAAACATACGTGATTATGATCATGCGTTATTATGAACATACGTGATTATGGTCATGCGTTATTATAACGCGGACGCATTTACCCCTCGCCCACTGAACATGTGTCGCATACTGGTGTCTTAGTACGCTTCGTACGCTAAACTCCTTTGTACAATAACGGGACCCTATATTTAATAACATTATGATGTTTTAATTATACTTATTTAAAAAAATGATTACTAACATAGTCCATTTCAAAAATAAAAGTCTAATTACCTGCAGATAATGACTTTATTAAATATAATTATTACAACGTTATGTTTATTGGGACTTATCGGTAAAAAGGTAGAAAACAAAGAGATATGACACAAAAAAAAATTGGAAGCATTGTTTATTGGGACATCTAAATTTGCAGTACAGGACCATGCCAGAACTTGATTTGTTACCTGTTGAGGACAAACAAACTTATATTTTATTCATCAACCAAAATAGCAAATCATTCAACACTTTTTAATGCTATAAGAAGAAAATATAAGACAGCATATATTTTTAATTTTAAAGGTGTGCATATTTCTGCCCACATGATACAATCACATTCTAAAACAAGTTTGAAAAAATATTTCTAACAAAGATTTTAGAGAGAAACTAGGATTGCTTGAAAAAGAGGAGAGAAGATGAGGGAAAAGATGTATCGAGAGCCTATTTGACTCTAATATCATAAAGGTTATTTTTTTAAGGTCGGGGGCATCTTGAAAAATATGATAGGAATTACACATATAACAATTTAACATATTGGTGAATTTGGTAAATCATTTCAAAAATATAAATCTAAAGTACATCTTTTCATTTCATCTAAGAGAGCCCATTGGGATTTGTTTGGTAAAACCTTGTCCATAAGCCATCATCTAAAATGCTTTCTTCATTTGGGCTTCTAAAGAATGAACACCTAAAAGAGGAATATCAAAACAAATATAAACTAGCTAAAGTATTTTCTCTTTAAATACAAAGAGTTTTTATTGTACAAAGACTACAAAGGATTTTAGACCTTTGATCATAAAAATCAAGGGTTGAGATGAAGGTTGGCATGTCAGCAATTTTTTAAGCATGAAAATTGTCATGGGGTTATTCCGAGGCCTCGTGCGACGCCCAGAGTTGCCCATGGGCTAGCCAATCCATCACGCTTATGACAACGTTCATTGGTTTTGTCCTACCTTAGACTCATCAGGGAAGCGGTCATAGCCCCCAACTAGTGTTACACCGTAGTGCAATCACCACATTGTAAGACATTTCTTTGTCAGACTAAGGCTCTCCACAATGAGGACAATTGGAGTAGTCAGTAAACCCAAGCATTCAAGCATAAACCAAACAAATAAAATCATCAAACATTTGGTCTGTGACATTTTCCCACCACCAAACCATGCACATTCTCATGCACTTGCTAAACTTCCCGAGAACATCCCGAATATTGCCTTCACTTTGGCAAACAACAAAGGGACGCTCATAAAGAAGTTGATCCAAGCGACCGGCGACCTTCCATCAACTCAGATCATTCCACCTTGATCCATCACTTGGGCATGTCCTTTACTCTTTCTAGCGATCATATTCTTAGTTCTAGATCACAACAACTAGCAGCTTCCCATGACCGGTTCAACAGTTATCAGTTCTAAGGCATTGATGGCCCATTTTCCAGACTTGTGGTGATGGTGACCCTGTTTCAGGTACATGGCATTGAAGTGTTGTCGAATTCCCTGGCTTCGACTAGCCGCACAAATATTCGGGTTCACGGCTTCCCCTTTCGCCACTCCTAGCCCCGAAGTTATACATTGTTTTGAGCACAATCGCCTGGCCTTTCAACTTTGTTTCTGGAAACTCGATGAGTGGGGAAACAAATTTCTTTGCGGCTTCATGTCTCCATGACACTCATGGGGTAGATCACTGCACACTCTTTCGAGTGAAGTTACGTGTTGACTAAGTTGAAGTCCGTGACCACCTTCAACACAAGTCGCCCCTCCGACACCTTCTGTTGCATGTCTTTGGGTTAGCGCCCACCAACCAACCATCCTTGGGCATAATGTTCATATGATCCCACCACCATTACTTAGCCATGTTTTAAGAACATTTGGCATAAGTGACATGCCAACGTATCCAAGGATCGACCCGCTCTCATACCACTTTGTCACGAGATTATCTTCTGAGGCCCTGTGTGGTGCCTAGATTTGCCCCTGGGACAGTCAATCTATCCCGCTTATGAAAAGGTTAACAGGTTTTGTCCTGCCTTGGACTCAATAGGGGAGCGACCACTACCCCAACCAGTATTACGTCATAGTGCATGTACCACATTGTAAGACCTTCCTTTGTCAAACTGAGGCTCTTCCCGATGAGGACAATATGAGTAGCTAGTAAACCCAAGTGTTCAAGCACAAGACAAGCAAATACGATCATCAAGCATTTGGTCCGTGACAAAATGGTATCGATGGGTAAAATTGGAATAATCTACCATTGTTGACTTTTTTTTCAAGTTCCCCGATTTTTTAAAAGTACATAACTTTTTATATGAAATTATTTTTTTGATTTACAACATAAAATCGAGCATTTTATTCTCTTTAATTTATCTAAAAAAAATTATTTATTTTTAAAAAGCATCGACATGTTGTCGGTATATCCTACGTAAGGGACTCATATTGACCAATCACGTAATTTCTAAATATTTTTATATTTTATTATTGAAGTGGTAAAATGGGGAGAGCTACTATTGTTGACTTTTATCAAGTCACTCCCTCCCTTTTATTTTTAATTTGAGTATAATATTTCTATATTAAAAATAAAATAAATAAACATTTTATAGCCGGGTAAAGTGATATTACACATAAGTAATCTGACAGATTACATATATGATGTAATCTCGCAGATTACATATGTGTAATATGACATATTACAAAAGCTTTTTGGAACCCGGGTAACCTACCAGATGCAATCTTACATATTGCACATGTATAATCTCGTAGATTAAATAAGCGTTTCGAAACTTGGGTAATATGTAAGATTACATATGTGTAATATGACAAATAACATAAGCCATTTGAAACCTGGGTAATCTGCCAGATTACATATATGTAATCTTACACATTACACATGTATAATCTTACACATTACACATGTAATTTTTTTTAAATGATAATGTATAAAAAAGTTATTAATATTTAAAAAGAATGAGGAACTTGATAAAAAGTCAACAATAATGGCTCCTCCCATTTTACCCCTTAAATAATAAAATAGAAAATTACTTAGAAATTATGTGATTGGTCAATAGAAGTTTTCTCAGTTTAAATGAGTGTTTTCATGAACCCTACCCTCGTGTTTTCATGGAAAATTATAAAATTTAATGATTGAAATTGTTAAGTTTCTGGTATGCAGTAGAACAAAAGAAAAGAGGATGGGTTCAGCAATCAATGAAATAAAACTAGATTAGAAACTGTATAATTAGTATCACAACAAAGCTATAAAAGAATTAAGATGTGCCTTCCCAAGAAATTTGTAACTTTATGTGTCAAATTTTTTAGCATTTTTTTAAGAAATAAGCGGTTATTGCGCCTGATGAGAGTGAAATAGTTACCAGAATTGAACAAAGGTCTTATCCTGCACGCATGACATTCTGAAAAATATTGTGCCTTGCACAAGACACCAAGTGCCTAAATCAATAACCAATATAACTATCTTTAACCTTTATAATTAAGTTAAAACCGGAAACCAAACAAAATTAAACTAACATCCACAAGTATTAGAATCCCAAAATGGTAGATATAAATGAAAGTAGTTGTATTCTTGTATTCCCAAGGAGAGCTACATTTCACTAAGTGTTAAAATATAGAAAATAGATTCCCTCACAAGAAGCATACAGTCGTATGAATCAGAGAATGTCTTGAAGTCATACAAATCTTTGAATTAGAAAAGAATAGTACTAACAAATACTGGAGCTGGAGCTGCCATTGGGATTGACGGGAAAATACTCTAGGAACACCAAAGTTTGAGAAGGTCATGGGTTTAAGTCTCACTCTCACATGAATAAAGAAATTTGCTTTTCAAAAAAACAAAAACTGGAGTTATAGATATGGTATCACTCTAATGAAAAATGAGAATGCATAGATGTAACGAGCCTGGCCACATTCTTACATTGACTGAAAAATATGACTATTAGAAGAATTCTTTAGCTTTCACGAAGAATTCTAGCTGAGCTATTAAATCGAGTTTAGCTCAGCTTAACAGTTAAAAGTTGTCGAGTAAAACTCGTGCTGGACTTGGCTCGTTTGTAGCCTAAGAAAACATCATATTTTAGATGTTGCAAAGAAAAAAAATAACATTTTTAATCCTCAACTTTCTTAGATTTGCACAATTAGTCCCTAATTTACCCTTGTTGACCAGCAACATGGTGCATGCATCATTTTTCCATATTATTTCATGCAAACACTAAAATAAAAGATCCAATCTTACATACACATTTAGCATCAATACTAAATTTTATAACATTTTCCGAAGAAGAAATCTGCAAATATTTCGATTATCGGGTCATAATTTATAGTAACATGCAGGAAAAACTGAGCTAAGAAGACCATGAAACGCCAATCCTTCTACGTTGTTCTTCAATTGATCCGCGTTTATTCATTAACACTATATTTGTTGGTGCACGAGTATTTTCCTGCTTTCCTTTTCTGTCAACATGGATTAGAAACAAAACAGATAGCTTATTACAAAACATGTCAAAATGAGTTGGGTTGACCCACAAACACTTTATTAATCCATTATTTTAAATTTCATAAGTAATTAATATATAAATATGATTACATAAACTATTATTTTGGCAACTGTTGAAAAAAAAATAACTATAAAACATACCTGGTTTCCCTTTGTCGAAAAAGGAGAACAACTACTCCAAATCCTATCACAAGTGCGATTTTCATTACCTGAACCTAAGTTCAAGATTTAGGTTTGGAACAAATTTTCTTGAATTTTTAGAATTATCAGAATTATTAAAAAAAAGTTAGACCTGTCCAAACGATCCATTAGAAGCGTCTATGTCTGCGCTTTCTGACCTTTCAGTTTCTTCACCCTGAAATACATTTTCACAAAACAAAAATCAGGAAAAAGGTACAATTTCTTCACCCTGAAATACATTTTCACAAAACAAAAATCAGGAAAAAGGTACAAACTTTATAAGTCAAAACATATGGTTATAGGTGACAATTTCAACCCATTACCTAAAGAGGGTCGATTTAGGTTATAAAGAATCCCGACGGTCAAATGGGTAAAACATAAAAACTTTGATAAATATGCAAAACTCAGCAAAAGTCTTACTTGGTCTTTGTAACCTCAAATATCGCTTCATTAAAAAAACTAGAGCACTGTCACTATTTAAGATATGTAAAATTAATGCAGATTTTAATTAGTACAATTCCAATTTTACCCTTAATGTATTTGAGATACCATTTGCCTTGTAGAACTTGCAAAGTTCCAAAATTTAATGATAAGGTAATTTAAGGGTAAAATGGCCAAATTAGTAAATTATAGTTACCCATTTTTTTTATAATAGACAGTTATTTTAGGACAAAACAAAACAGAAATGTGGACAATTTTGAGACAGAGAGGATACCTTGATTAGCTATAACTTAAAGATTCAAAAAAATTGTACCCGATCTGTTTTGACCCCTCACCCAACCCGACCCGCCCATTTTGTCCACAGAGATAAAGTCACTAACTTTCACAACAATTTCGCGTAACGAATCAACGATCTTTTCTTGATGGCATTTTTCTTCAATCTTGGGATTACTCAATAATCTCATTGTTTCATCACCTTGGGCTTCTTTAGGCATTTTTCGGGTACCATTTGAATCGTTTCCTTTTGATTGCATATTTATTTCAGCTGATTCTACAAAATCGTCATCAGATTCAACTTGATCTTCTTTTGTAATAATGCTTGAAAGATTTTTCCTCAAATCACCTGTACTAAAAGAATTTCTGAGCCTCCTTGAACTTGATGTCTCTGAATTCTTGAGGTTTGATTCTGAATCCTTCAATAAACGTGAGGTTCCAAATCTGTTTGATTTTGTACTTACAGACTTCAGAGGAACTCTATCCTGAAATCAATTCACATAATAGAAACCAATCATTTGGCAATTTTGACCCATTTACCTATTGTAAAATAAACTCGATTGGAATAATATCTGGATGCTATGTAATTACAATGAGAGGAACCCTTAATATATAGGAAAGAAACTAGAAATCCTAGAGAAACCTAACTTGGGCCTGTTGGCTAAAAAAAACTAAACCCTAATAAAAAACCGATAATAACTATATTTAACACCCCTCCTCAAGTTGGAGCATAGATGCTAATCAAGCTTGTTACAAATAAAATTTAGAAACATGAACGGGAATCTTGGACTGGAACTTAGACGGGAAAGAGGCGGCAATCTCGAGCTGGAACACAAGCAGGAAACTGGAACCAAAAACAAGGACATGAGCGAACATGAGTAGGAAACTGGAACCAAAAAACGGGACAGGCAAGCATGAAACTCGAACAGGAGCAGGATACCGGGTCAGGAAAAGGAGCAGGAATCAATGTCAGGAACAGGAGCAAGGATCCGGGACATGCGCAGGAGATAGGATCAGGAAACTGGAACAGGATCATGGGAAGGAAACTGGGACATAGTAGGAACAGGAATGGATGTTGGCGACTGTATCGAACCGAAACAGGAACTGGAACTGATGCAGAACAGAAAAGCTCGTCAGATCGAAAAACCAACAACACAGAGTGGTTTGGACTGTTCTCACGACGACAAGCAAGAAAAAGGGCAGCAAATGGAGGTCCCACACGCTGGGCGGCAGCGGTGGCGCATCATAAGGAGAAACAGTGGCAGACTTTCAAAAAACCATAATTGAGGGCTTCTGAGGCTGATGGTGGTGGCGTTGAGATGCAAAAATCCATCAAGGAAAGGTTGCTCGAACGAAACTGATAAGAACAAGAACACGAATCAGGCGGCTTATGGAATAGGAATGGGACTGGTGGTGAGAATCTGAAACAAGTTCCTTGAAATAACATGGACAGGGAAAAAGAACTGGGAACTGAAACTTGGAAGGAACATGGACAGGCACGCAGTCCTGTTTAGGTTTGTGTCGTACCTAGAGCCTAAGCTCTGATACCATGTAAAAGTAACTGCGAAAGAAATATATCTGAATGTTGTAACTTACGATAGAGGGAAACCCTCAATAAATAGGAAAGAAAACACCTATATAATAAACTGATAGTAACTATATTTAACACCTATATACCGGTCAATTTCGGTTTATATTTTTCTCTTCAACGGGCCAAATGGGTAAAGTTTAAAAGCTTAGCTAAAACGTTAGGTGGCAATTTCAACCCATCATATTAATGGGTTGATTCAGGTTATGTTTTATCTCTAAATAAACAAGTAAAATAATTCGAAGAAAAAAGATCTAAAATGGAAATGGGTCAAACGGGTCAAATGGGCTACAAGTAGCCCTAAATGTATATCTAATGCATAAAGCTTCATAAATCTTTTTGTTAAAAAAAAAAAGATTTTATAATTTGGTAATCATATTTAACATACCGACTGTTTATAAAATAATTCCAAATTTTAAATAAAAAGTGTTTCAAGTTAAACAGTCAAGCATGTCAAAAGTTGCCCAATTTGTATTCAAATGCTTACAACCTCCTAAATGTTTTTTTAAATAAAAAGGTTTCATGCTAATAGATAGTTCCTATTTCGCCACCTCACAAATTTATGAATAATGAAATGGGATAATGTATGTGGAGGCCACCCAAGTATATAACTTTTTTAAATTAAGGCCACCTATACATTGACACTATTTTATATGCCACCCAAGTATGAACCTGGTTGCGTTTATACCAAATTGGCAAATTCAACCAAAAACATGCTTACTGACGAAAAAGATCTTAAACATTTAGAAAAGACAAAAATACCCTTGTATCGGTCTATCAAAAAGCTACGATTCAATGTAAAAAAAGTAGGATGTTTTTGTCATTTAACAATATTTTGACATGTTTTTGGTTGGAGTTGGTATAAACAGAAAAACTGATACATGTTTGGGTGGCCTATAGAGTAGTTCAATACTTGGGTGGCCTCCACATACATTATCCATAAATAAATAAATAAAGCAATGATAATATTCAAAAAAAAAGTGGGCATACACACCTTAGATAAACTACTTTCAAACACACTAATCATCTTCTTTATATTTTGTGGAGTTTTCTCCAATGAAGCCTGCTTATCCATTTCACCTGCTGCTAATTTAGGTGAAAAAGATTTAATCTTTTCAGCAACGGTTAATCTTGATGACCCCACATCACTAGAAGATGAATCTTTCAATCTTTTTGGTAAGTCAGTTTCTTGTAATTGAATCTCATTGGTCTTCACTTCTGTTTCTTGTGAAAAAGGTGGAAACTTTCTTTCTTTGCTCATTTTCTTTAAAAAGCTCAGATTTCTATCTTCAAGATTCTGTTGATCTAGTTTCTCAACCAGATTATCCAATGGTATTGTTTTGACTGCATTATTATTCTTTTGGATATTGCAAGTCTTGGTGTCTTCTAGAAGCTTTTTGGGTACTTCATCTTGTTGTAGCAAAAACTCATTGCTCTTATTTGATGTGCTCTCTTCGTTTGTTTTCTTTACATCACTCAGGATCTCATCTTCAAATTTCTGCATGTATGATTTCTCAACCAAATTACCCGAACGATTTGGATTTTGCTCAATTTCTTCTGTCATATGAGAGAATGAAGTTTCTTCCCTATTATCTGTAGCATTCTAGAACACAGAAATTGACTGTTAAATGGTCAAAGTTTTCAAACTTGCATCCAAAATTATGCCCTAAAATAGCACAAGAAATAGAGGTGGCAATTTCTACCCAGAGTTAATTGAAAATAAGTTGATCTGGGTGATAACTTCAACGGTTTAAATGGGGCATATTTAAAAAAGTTAGCTAATAATGAAAACGGGTTAAGTGGGTCAAGCAGGTTTAAAGTATAATTTTGACTATATTAATTATTAGTATAATTCAAACAAAAATTGAGCCAAAAAAAATGTTGGTGGGTCAACAGAACTTGTTTTGGCCCATGTTTAAAACTAAGCTAATAAAGAAAGGGGTTGAACGTGTCATGTAAGTTGAAAGCCATCCAAATTGTTATGCAAATGTTTGTTTTGCCGGAAAACTGACACCCGTCAATACCCTGTTAACCAACAGTATCAGGCAAATCACAACTTGCGTTGGGCAGGTGGCCTTCAAGAGGTAATGGCACGAAACTAGTGGAAGCGTCATTCAAATCTGAGACCTCTGCTAGAGGGGAATCGGTGCTTACCACTGCACCACCCCTTAAAGTTTCTGTTATAAACAAGCAAAACATACACTGATACACGGTGATATCCCACTCAGAGAGTGGGGTCTGGGGAGTGGGGAGGGTGAGATGAGGCAAGCCTTACCTCCATCCCAAGAGATAGAGAGGTTGCTTCCAATGAGACCCCTTGAAGGTTCTGTTATTCAAATGTTTTCAACCTCCAAAAGGCTAAAGCAATTTATTCAAACAATTTCATTATTATTTAAATAGCATTAGTTTTGTAATAGTATTTACTACATTAAATATTTGTATAATTCCAAAAGAAAATGTTGACATGTCAACCCAACCCATTTGGACCGTGTTAAAAATGGCCCTTTTGACCTACTATCTGACCCAACACCATTTTGCCAACCTGTAATAGGAACAGTTGATGAACCAACAAAGTTATAAAACAACATAATATAATATTATAATCCTTAACTGTGAATGATTGCCTCTGAATAGATTCTTCTTTTATCCCATCAAAAGATTCTGAAGCTTTCAATACAATATCATCATTAAAACTGCCTCTTTGAAAATCTTGAGAAGACGTAGCCCTCAAAACATCTAGACGAAACCTTTCAAAAAAGTTCCAATGTAAGACCAAATTGACAATCAAATGAATGTGCGTCCTATTGAACCCTAGTTCTTCCATTTGTGCTTGAGGTGGCAAGATGGGTGGGTTGGGTGACGGGTCAAAACTAGTAGCGTTGGGTTCACCCGAAACACATTGGGTCCACAATATTATTTTTTTATGAAAAAAAATAGTGGGTGATCACAAAAACTATATTAATGATAATATAGTTTTTAAATAAAATTATTTAGAAGGTTTAAATTCATTAAATAAACACTTTGGGCTAGAGGTGGCAAAATGGGTGGGTCAGGAGGGTTGTGCAACAAGCCAAATGAGTAGTGACGGGTTGACCAGAATCACTATGTGTCCAAAATTTTTACCTTATCTATAAATAATTAGTGGATAATTTGAAAAAATATAATACTTTAATAATAATCTAGTTTTCTGAAGAAAATGTTTTATACCTTTAAAATAAACTTTGGGCAAGTTATGACTCGTTCAACCAATTTGACCTTCTTCCTTAGTCCTACTGGCCCTTTTTTTTAACCTAATTTGAACCGAACCATTCATAAGTAAATGAATCGACTGTCCAAACTGTTTACCCTTTCATAACCAATTAGTTGGTGATCACAAAATGTATATTATTTCAATAACAAACTAATTTGGGCAACTTTCAACCCATTTCCTTAATGGCTATTTTTTTAGTTTGAACCGTTTGACAAAAATATAACCTTTACAAGTAAATGGGTTGAAATTGTCATCCCTATTAATTGTGTGCTTAAATGTTTCTTTAGACACCAAGATCAAACCTGAGACTTCATGTCTGTGCGACGATAATGCAAGAAATTTGGCACTTTCAGCATTTCTTAGCCTGCTACCAAGAATCTCAGCTTGCTTCTTCTTCATTGCAGATTCTCTCTATATAAATAACAAATATACATGTAACTTCCAAACAACAAAACATATTTAGATTAATTTGTATACTGTAGCAATTGATGAAGTTACACACGAATGGTGTCATATTTGCAAAGCGTTGGTGAAATAAATCGGGGGTATTTGGAAGTGAGTTTTGAAAGTGATAAAGTTAGGGATATGAATGTAACTTTACATTTATCTCAAGTAACTTCCAAAAATCTTTAGTCTTTTCATCTACTTCATACATGCTTTTCTAAATTTCATTATGTTGGCCTAGGGGGTGTTCAGACCTATGTCACAAACCTGTCAGAAACCTTGCAGAAAACCTCACTCTAACCTCTCTCAATTCTCCCAAAACAAATCCATGTTACTTATGTCTCCAACCCAAAATGTTGTAGTGGAAAATGGTTTATACTACTGATATCCTCATGTTGAATGAGCCCATTAGTTTTGTGAAAGACACTAATGAGCTTGGATCAAATTCTGTTGTATTGACTGAACTGTTTCAAGTGGGAATTTTACTTTGAAGCTACCATGAAGGAAGAAATATTTCAAATCTTTACTAAGCTAGAAACAAAGTTGAAATTTATAGAAGAACGATTAGCATGGCAGTCACTATGGTTCCAGTCCTACAAGCTTTATGGTCAAGGGAATGAACTATTTTCACTACATTGTGGTCTCTATTATTTCAAACCACACATCCAAACAATCCTAAATAATTAGAAAATCATAATCATAGTCAGTTTTACCAAACACTCCAAGAAAAACACACACACACAAAATAGTGGGAAAGGGACCAAGATATACCATTGAACGAATCCGGTTGCGCTCCTCATCACTAAGAATGAACTCTAACTTCATATGAATAAGCCCACCTCCTTCAATGGAAAACACATCATCCCAAGCACCCTTTTCAAGTATAGACATGGTTCGAACACCTAATGCGCAATATTAACTCATCCCTAATTAGAACTATATAAACCCAATTCAACACAATGTGAGAGGATATGATAAACCTGAATGTGATACTTGATTCCCCTCTGAATCCACGACTGTGATGATCAAATCATCTCGCAAATTCATCAATGGACTGTGCTAAAACCATTACATTGAATCAATGTTCATAAACACAAATTTTAAATATATAAATTAAGGGTTAGGAATCTTACAAAGAGAAGTTCCCCTTTTCCCCAGCTTCATACTCAACATTCCCCAATGAAACTACATAATGAATGAATTCAAGCAAAATCAAATTGAAATAATTCTGAAATTGTCACAAACAGATTACATACTCTTTACAGAATTTGATGAGGATGGAAGCTCCTTGAGGTCCAGAACTGTGAAATTAAAAAACATAAAAGGGGCATTAAATATTAATTGAGAAGAATCATGAAATTGGAGTTGAATTTGGGAAGATGATTGGATTAAGTACCTGAGACTTGAATAGATCCCGGCATTGATGATGAATCCGAGTGAAGTGTTTTGAGTATTTTGTAAATGCTTGAAATTTGACAAAAATTCGGATGGAATAATTGTGTTTGTGAATTGATTTCGTGTGGGAGTGGGTGTGGGAGAGGGGGGGGGGGGGGTTAGAGTAAGATTTTTAAACTAATTTTGTCCACCACAGATGGTATGGGAAAAAAACCCAAAATTTGTCTTACTCAAGAAACCAAGATAATGTAAACCCTGAAAAATCTATTCAAGAAAAGGGTGGAGATTGATCTTTGTATCTGGTTTTTCGTATTTGAAGTAAAGAATTTGACCTAATTCGTATGAGCAACAGACAACCGGTACTCATTTAATCCTTGTAGACAAGGATTCTAAAAGGTGTTGAATTGACGGTTTGAATTATCCGACCCCGAACATGACTCTTATATTTACTTGTATAAAAGATATCAACTTTAACTCGGACATATTGAAAATCATGTAACTTGAAATGACTCGTTTAACTCATTTATATAAACATGTCAAGTAAGTTGATGGGTTAGTGAGTAGTAATCAAGTTGTAAATGTGTTAATTGAGTTGGTGGGTTGTAATCTCTTTTATACATATTTAAAACCAAAGGAGACACTGTAAACGAGTGGTGCTTACTGGCTAAGATCGCTTGGAGCTGGAGGTCACCGGAAGAACCGAGTGGCGTCCATCATGGGCTTTGCCAAGTTCCACCCTCCTTTTAAGTCCTTGTAGACAAGTATTCTTAAGGGGGAGGGCTTGTTATGTGCAACATATTCGTCCAAGCCCATGCACATGTTATTCACAGTAGTGGCTACATGGGGGGAGTAGTTTGTTTTATAAATAGGCAAGTATGTTTTGTTTTTAAGGATCAATTAAGGAATAAATGACTTGAATTCTCCTGATTACTCTATGTTTTCTTATATCTTCTCCGGTCCCCGATTTAGTACACATCAAGTGGTATCAAAACAGGTTCGATTATGATCGCTCACAACCATACCAAGGAAAAGTTTTCGCCATGAGGTGTACGAAGCTTTGGTGAGACACGAACCCCATTTCGAGCGAAAACACGCCACATTACAAACTATCTGGACCAAGTTTCAATTCCTCGGGGTCTCCCTGAATCAACATCATTGTTCCATCGAATCATCTCACCATCACCATCCCATGGTCGCTAACGGTTTGCGGGGCCCGTCCTGAGGATTTAAGTGATTCGGCCAAGCCGAAAAAATATGCCCTTAGGCCCTAACGAATTATATAAACTATTTTTTTTAAACGGCGATTAACGTTATAACAATAAACATAGCAAAAATATTGTATTAGAATGACATACCATAATAGCTAACTGATGAGTCGTAAAACTCTCCTCACATTCTTGAGATGTGATCTGGACGCCTGGTGGTCGACTGTTCCTGTTCGCTGAAAACTGTAGTCGTAATTTTTTTTTATTTTTTATGTTTAAATGAATATTAGATTGACCAAATTAGTTTATTTCGGTCCAATAACTCAATAATTTATATTTTTTGGTTTTAGAGAGAACCCAATAACTGAATAAGTTATATTGAGAGAGCCCAATAAGTTTTTTGGTTTTATATTTTTAAATATAGGTATATATATAGAGGACGGTTCCACTAATAAGTGGTTTTTCGTTAAGAAATACTAAGAAGTGGGTCAAACGAACTCCGATTGAGCTCATTCCAACGGCGTTGGAACCGTCTCATCGAACCATAACCCGTACCCAAAAACCTACCTCCACCCGCACCCCCAAAAACCTAAACCCCCCACCCCCACTCAAAAAAAACCTTAAACCATAAAATCTAAACCCTAAAAGGTAAACCCTAAGGCTAAACCATAGGGCTAAAACTCTAAAATTCAAACGTAAAATCTAAACCTTAAAAGCTAAACCCTAAAAGCTAAGATGGTAGTGTTCGACGAGACGGTTCGAACGCCGCTGAAATTAGCTCAATCGAAGTTCGTTTGATATCGTTTCTTAAGGTTTTTGTCATTTTTTAGATTTTTTAGCGAAAAACTACTTTTTATTTGATTCTCCCCATATATATATATATATATATATATATATATATATATATATATATATATATATATAGGGGAGGGTTCCAGAGAAAACCACAAGTTAGGCGAAAACCGAGAAAACCACTAAAAAAACCAATTTTACTCGATCATATAATAATTTTTATTTTTTGTTTTGTTTTATTTTTATTTATTTATAAGAGTATCAATGTAATATTAAACATTTTTACCAAAAAACATTTTTACACATAGAGTTACGTATACGTAAACATAAAACAAAAAAATTGCGGTTACGTATACGTAAATAAAAAAAATTGATTTTGGATACGTATACGTAAATCAAAAAATTGCCTAAAATGATGTGGTTTTCTTGGTTTTCGCCTAACTTTGTGGTTTTCTCTTGATCCTTCCCCTATATATATATATATATATATATATATATATATATATATATATATATATAGGGGGAGGATCAAATAAGAAGTCTAGTTTGGCTAAGAAACCTAAGAAGTAATCTCATCTATTTAATTAGATGATCAACGGTAGAGATTTAAGTGTATGAAAAATAAGGGGTGTGAGGGTATTTAAGTAATAGCCACTTTTGTTGACTTTTTTCAACTTCCCCCACTTTTTTTTAAACGTTCATAACTTTTTCATAGGACATTATTTTTTTAAAAAACTAAACCATAAAATCGAGCGTTTTTTTATCTTTAATTTGAGTATAGTATTGCTATATTTTTTTGCAAAAAAAAAACGACACTTAACGGAATTGTGCTAATTTACGTAAATGTGCTGGTTTCTCGTAAATGTGCTGGTTTCTGGTAAAACAACACAATTTAACACATTAAAATTTTGTTGGTTTCTGGTAAAACAACACAATTTACGTAAATGTAATGGTTTCTTTAATGTGTGTACTTTTAGTCAATTATTATGTGCCTAATTTGGTAGCATTATTTAAAAATAAAATTTTAAAACATCCATACAGAAAAAAAAAAACGGTTTAGTGGTAGGCAACAAAAAGCTTATGCATCAAAATGTTGTTTTGTGCTGGTTTGATATACTAGTTTTATTGTGCTGGTTTTATTTATGTTTGGTTAGCTAAGAAAAGCAAGGTACACAATGAACCGTGTTCTTTTGATGTTGTGAAACAACACAACTAATTGTTATGTTTGGTGTTGTTTTATGATAAAGCAGCACAGTTAATTGTGCTGTTTTACAATGCAGCACAGTTAATTGTGCTGTTTTATAATGCAACATGGTTAGTTGTGCTGTTTTACTATAAACCAGCACATTTACGTAAAGTAGCACAATTTCACTAAGTGTCGATTTTGTTTTAGAGTAAAATATAGCAATACTATACTCGAATTAAAGGTAAAAAAATGTTCGATTTTATGGTGTATTTTTTAAAAAAAAATAAGGTTGTATGAAAAAGTAAGTACGTTTAAAAAAAGGGGGGATTTAAAAAAAGTCAACAATTGTGGGTTTTCCAAAAATGTCCTCCACCCATTATTTTCCTACACTTAAATACATACCATTGATCATCCAATTGAATGATGAGATTGCTTCTTAGCCAAGTAGCACTTCTTAGGGGAACCATCCCCTATATATATATATATATATATATATATATAAAATAGGATATATATACTATTTTTCTTTTGGTTTTATCAAATGGAAGGTCGATTGTGAAACGTTAACAAAATATTCTTTTAAATATAAAGAAAAGATAATAATAAATGTTAAATTGTTGTTACAGTTTACAGGTCAGATTCATATTCAAATTCTAGATTGTCGGACGTACTCTTAAACCCAATCATATAATATTGTTAGAATTCGGTTTTTTCGGTTTGAAATCAAAACCGAACCGTTTCAATTTTCAAATTCAATTTTAATTATTTTGAATTCGGTTCAGTTTTCAGGCAAAAAAAAATCATAAATGAGGAACCTGAACCGATGAACACCTCTAACCCAGTTTTTATAAAATTTAAATTGTTAATCGAACTGTATAAACTATTGTTCGATGGCTTCATTGATTTATAAACACCCCTATCAAGGACAACTAATGACAAAGAAAAGTTTAAAACAAATATTTATAATACTATGAGGCATGATTGGTCATCAATTTAGGTTAATTTGTAATCAAAATTAAAGATAAGATTTATCAACCGGAGATTGACAAGTGTAATTAAACTAATTTGAATACCCGTGATTCGCGGCGGTTGTCAGTTCGTTTAATTCGCTCATAATAGTCATAATAATACAACAGTTACGACACTCGATATAAGCTAGGATTCGGAAAAAATTCCATTTTGAATATAACTCCGTTTTCGAATAAATTTATATCTGAACTTTTGACAAAAAAAGCCACGCACTCCGTTCATTGAAAAAAACTAACAAACAAAAGTTAATAAACAAAAATGAAATTAATAGAAAATTAAACGGGTTATACCCGCGTTGCGCTGCGGGTGTCGGGCCAATCGTTAATAATATTTAAGCGAAAACGTAGACGCACTCGCAAAAATAATGGTACTAAAAAGGAAACCTAAAGGTAAATAATAAAAAAAGAAAAAAATTTGGGTCGTCGAAAACCATAAAAGCGAAGACCGAGACCTCTTCCGATAATACCAAGACCGGCAATGATGTTGTCCGCTCATAATAGGTTCGATTCGTTGCTGGACCACAATGGTAACAGCACTCGCAATAGGCCACAATCCAAAAAAGACTCGATTTTTAATACAACTCCGTTTTAAAAAAAATCATATCGGATCATTGACAAAAAAAACTAAAATAGTCGCGTACTCTGTTTTTTGAAAAAAATTAACGAAAAAAAGTTATTAAAAGAAAACAAAATTATTAGAATATTAACGGGTTAAAAGCGTATTTTATATATAGTATGATGGATGAAAATAAAAAAAACTAAAAAAATGCTTTATACAAAAAAACAAAACAGTAACAAAGCCGTTAAAAAAAGTTAATCGTTTGAAAATTAGAAGGAAAAAAAAGCAAAACCGTTTAAAAAAAGTTTAGGCAAAAAGTTTTTAATAACCACGTTGTACGAAGCGCTTAGATAACTTGTACACCATTACATGCAACTCCGTTTTAAATGAAACTTATATCGAAACGTAGATAAAAATAAGTAAGTTGTAACAGTATATTCAGAATTTTTTAGAATATCATATTTTAAAAGTTGTAAAAAAAACATAAAAAATATAAAAGTCTATAAAAATGACATTTGTCATGTTATTATTGGACAAAGAAATTAAAGAGAGAGAGAGAGAAAGAGTGTGTTGGTGTGTGTGAGAGAAGGGTAATAGGGGTTGTTATACGTGGAAGTACATGGGAAAAAAGCAGGCTTAAAGTTTCCCAAAATTACGATTGTGACCAGTGCAATAAGTAGTTGTACGCAAAGCATAGAAGCTTTGTCATATGAGTTTTGTAAGTAATACAATATATTAAATATAAATAGAAAAAAAAACCATGATGATCAAATTTTATTTGGTAATCGTTGTAATATGTTTTATAAAACTTTGTTATGATAAGGTGTAACAAGGATAAGTTAAATAAAAAATTTACAACTAACTTTACATCACTTACGAATGTATATACATTGTTGTAATTATTTGATGGTAGCAAAACTTCGATCATTCATACAAATATATTATATTATATAAAAGAATATATAAATAAGAAATGAAAAATACAAATTTTGAAGCAAAGTAACCATATGTGCATAATAGCATGGGTATGCGACCCGTTGGACCTAACCATATCACCAAAATGTCCCAACCCAACCAACTTCAAGTGTGAGGTGTGTTTGGTTTGTTGTAGAATCGTATGGTTCAACCAACTTCTTTGTTGTCTCGTTCATTATCATAAAAGTAAAAAAGAGGAAACGAGAATGTGTTGGACGTTTTGGTTGTCAACAAGACTCAGAGAGATAACTTCACATTTAATTGTATTCGGTGACAATATCATGATGATTAGTGACCTTCTATGAAGTTTACATTGAACAAAATTGATAATATTAGCTAATACTAGAGAGTAGAGACCAAATATTACAAATATAAAACAACTAAAAAAGTTGTTATATTAATTTCCAACCGAGGTAGAAATTATTCAAGACTATCAAGGCGTAACCTGATTATAGATCCATCAGTACCGGTTACATGAAAAAGTAACTATCTTTTTTATCTCATACATGATATTGCAAACACAAGATTCCGTCATACATGTTAAAAGAAACAAAGAAAAAACACAGTTACTAATAAAATGATAATGGTGTTTAAACAAACTCGAATCTTAGAAATTTATGAACTTACTCTTGGTTTCTTATTGATTTGTATAAAACGTCACATACCTCAATATTTTGTACCTGATTTATTAAAGATCGTGTAAACATATAAATACTTTGATTGTATCTTATATTTGTAAGTATTTAAATTAAATCGAGAAATGTCAGTTTTATTTTATATATATTTTTTTATACTTATATTATAGAATTATATTACATAATAGAATTATGTACACTATGTTATATTGTAAACTAATTTATTAGGAGTAAGATAAATAGGACAACTAAGTCTACAAGAAAAAACAATGTTTCCGGTTGTTAAAAGCATGATGATGTCATAAAGTTATAATTATGATTATGAAAATGGAAGTTAATTTGGTATTAAATTAAATCTAAATTTGTTAGATGCGTTAATCAATTAGTTGGACCTGCTACACATTCGGTTCATAACTCAAGTGGCCATCCCTCTTATTTTCAGGATATAATATTATTAAAAACCATTGTTGAAATTTTATTATTTTTCAGCTTAAAAATGCATTGTTTGAATATAAAAGAATTTAAAATTAATATCAAATCAAAAATTATTATCACTTTAAACTATCAGATTATATTTCACAAATATTATAAAAGTAAAGCCGAGAATTTTAATAAATTGAATTACTAATACTCTTTATTTATTATGTTTGTTAAATGAGAATTAGAACATGCGTCATACATCTTTTTCATTTTTCACTATCTTTCGTCACCTTAGCGTCGCATCATCTTTCACTTCATCTTTCACACTATAGTAGACCATCCGTAATGGGTGTATGATAAGTGGCCAAAGTTTCATGTATTAAAAGGTGCAATATGTTATATTTATGCAAATTAATATGTGGAATACAAAGGTTTTGTGTAGCTGTGCATGTGCAGGTGTTGGACGCTTAAAGTATGAGTTTGGAAGATATTAGGCGAGAGATGCAAGAGTCGGAAGAGACACGGAGAAAACGGGGCAAAATGCAGGGTCAGCGTAAGCCTACGCCGAAGGCAAATTGCAAACAGAAGCATCAGAGAGTCAGCGTAAGGCTACGCCATATCGGCGTAGGCCTACGCCTAAGTATTTTCTTCACAGCGGTTTCCAGTGGACCGGCGTAAGCCTACGCTGGGTGCGTTTCAGACGCGGGTTTTGGGCGAAACAGCCGATTTTCAATGGTTAATTAGGTTTTTCTTCCCCAAATTCGGATCCATCTTTGACACCACAGTTCTTGGGGGTGATTTTGGAGTTCTTGGAGGATAAAGAACACGATTCTAACATCCGATTGAAGATGATTTCCACCACTATGAGCGGCTAATCCACCGGTAATCATTCCCGGGTGGATTGTTTGTAAGTTTTTAGGGTTTTATCATGTGCTAGCTTTGAGAAACAATTCTTGTAATCGTTTGGTTTGAAACACTTGAATCTTTGTGTTTAGTATGGTTATGAACTCACGGGAGTCGATAAATTCTTGCACCATTGACCCCGTTAGATGATAATTGCTATGAACTTTGATTTATGTTGAATCTATTGATTAATCTAATTCTATATTGCATACATTTGTCTCGATTTCATTCGTGAATATTGTTTTACACTATTTGCCGATGATGTATGAATGTTGATGTTCTTGGTTAGATTTGGTTAATTAGATTTGAATAACCATTCGATTGTTTGAACTCAAATGTTGGTGTGATAATTCCTAATTACTTGTGAACTTGAAACCCGGGTGTGATACCCTTTTAATTATTGTTTACAACTTAAACCGTTTTGTTTGGTACTTGATTTGTTTGTTGAGTTTATAAAGTTTTCACTTAAATCATTGATTGTGTTTGGTCAGAAAGACCCGTTGTAACTTCATAATTTGCATTGTCAATTGAAGTTGAGCACCGACCACAAACTCTTCGTGGTTCGACACCCTTCTTACCCTAACTAGTTTAAGGTGATTAGGACACTCTATTTCTTTATCTTTGACCGGTCCCTTCGACACCGATCAGTGTATGATGGTGATGAAAAAATGTTGCAATGTAGACAGTCAAGTGATCACTATAAAGATGTGTAATGACTTAGTGATAGTGATACGGTTTGTAATAATTACTTAATCATTAATTACTTATATATACATATTTTTATTTTTGGATAAATATTTTTAAATTCAACATTTAAAAAAATGAAACATTGATATTAATATTCCTATTTTACAAAATAATAATTAAAAATAAAGAATGATTACATTCCATATTATCCCTAATCTCTTGCTTCGTTTTCTCCGCGTTTTCACGATCCCGCTCGTCAACTGATCGATACTCTCCCAAAGTAGTTTTAATTCGATGTTTTTTTTTTGTTTTTCGTTCTTCAAGTTGATCTTCTCCTCGGTGTGTTTTTGTTTTTCTTTCTTCAAGTTGAACTTCTCCTCTGCTAGGTCGTTGAAGCGATACATCCTCTCCGATATAGTTTCCAAAGTTTGCTTGTAGTCGGCTCTTTAGAGAATGACGTTGCATGTTTACCTTTATTGTTTCTTCAGGACAGACGATTTGGTTCATTGGGAACTGAGTCCACATGTTCATCATCATCGTCATTAATTTCGTTGAGGTTTATTTGATAACGACCACTTGGTGTATTTGTTAGCGATCAATGTTTTTGTACGTTTGCTTGACAGTGATGATTGTCCCATCAATAGGAAAGGGTGCCATTACACACTTAGTTTCATAATATTCCAAGCATCGCTATGAATAAAGGTCGTGCCATGCATATTGCTATACTCCTCCATCGCGTCATTAAATACAATCGCTTCATTGTCACCACTACGATGTTCATTTAATCTTTTGTTGTATATAGTGCACAACTTCCCGAATTTTTGGCATAGACCCCTCCATTGGAACGACAGCATTTCAAAAGTACGAGGTCGGGAGTGGTCTTTACCCACTGCGGCATAAAAACGATTACTAATGTGTCTCCATAAATCGTGACTTAGTTGATTGTTGTCTAAAAAATATAAAAATTCAATGAAAATAAGTAATAATGTAAGAGAAGTATAAAAAATAAACAATTAGGTAAAAAATTAAAATAAAATAATAAAGCAAAAAAAAATAAATTAAACATTTGTTACCAATTTTGGGTCTTCGTCAATGTCGATCCAACATTGAGAAATTGCGACTTCTTCCTCCGAATACCTCTTCCCCCTTGATTTTGGTGTGCTTTTGGTTTGTGGTGCTTCTTTTTGTCTTCTTCTAGGTGGTGGGCGGTTATGTTTCGAGAACAACCTCTACTTTGGGTTGTGTTTCTGTTGACGCTGGGAGTGTAAACTAAAAAGGCGGGTTGGCAAGGTGGTTAGCATGCCACTCTCTCACGCAAGAGGCGCGGGTTCGATCCTACTTAACCCCCCCCCACAGTTTTTAGTTCAATTGACGTTAGCACCATCCTTGTTGTCGTTAGCCTATTTTCAAAAAAAAAATTTACTTAAAATATGTTTTTTGCTTAATAATATTTTTTATTCCTTTCCTTAATAATTTAATTCTTTATATTTAATTTTGAGCTTTAACTTTTAAAAATTTGATGTTAATTATTTTTTCAAACTACAACTAAGTTGACCATAGAAAAAAGACAAGTCATCTGAAATATAAATTCTTATTATAATTTTTAAGTTCTTTTTGAACTATATAAAATGAGAAAAAGTCTCTTGAATTTGTTTTGGCTTACGAAAAATATCTTGAATCTAGTTCAACCACATCTGCTGGTTCATTGATTCGTCGGTTTATACGGAAAAATAAAGAAACCGGTTGATTCAATCCTCACAGGTCCATAACATGCGAATCAAAATGACAAAATGGTCGATTCCCGGTTTGACCGACATGTCTAATCCAATTGTTATAATCTTTCTAGTATTTCCTTTTTGTTTTAATCAATATTTTAAAAATCAGATCAGTTACTAAAGCAGTTGATCAAGTTATGAATTGATAAAACAAAGTAAATTGGCAAACACTCAAACTTGTATTATTGATACCCAAGAAATCTAACTCAAAAACTTGAATTACATGAATAAACCCTACGTGGTTTATATAGACTAACCAATACGCGTTAGACTATAATTAGGAAAGCTAAACAATAGGATTAAATTAATATTAAACCTAACAACCTAGTCCTATACAACTAGGAAGTCTTCAGCCGCCAACATTAATATGACCGACCTGGGCGTGTGCCTTGCGCGCCAAGGCCCGGGCCACAAACAGAAAACTCGCCAACAATCACCCCCCGAGTTTCTGACTTTTATCGGGGAGTTCTTCAACACCGAGTAAACTTCGCATCTCTTTAAACTTGGTCTTCGCTAATGCCTTTGTCAAGATGTCGGGGCGTTGCTCGTTGCCACTAACATGCTCAACAACCACCTCTTCGTTTTCAACACATTCCCGTATGTAATGAAATCGGGATTTAATGTGTTTACTTCGACTATGGAACACCAGATTCTTCACTAGTGCAACTGCGGACGTGTTGTCTACCTTTAACATTACACTCTGAGGTAGTCTTCCGGTTAACTCTCTTAGAAGTTCTCTAAGTCACACTACTTGGCACGCAGCTGAGCTAGCTGCCATATACTCGGCTTCACATGAGGAGAGCGCTACGGTACTTTGCTTTTGGGAGCACCAAGTAATCGGGGCTGACCCAAAGTAGAACACTTGACCGGTTATACTTCTACCATCATCTTGATCTATATTGTGACTATTATCACTATAGCCAATTAACTTACTTTCCCCACCTCGAGCATATTTTATTCCAAGACTTGTAGTTCCTTGCACGTATCGAAGCACATCTTCCGTATTTCAAGTCCCGATCGATTAACACGAACACGATAATTTGGATAAGCTCCCAAAGAATTTTATTATAACCAAGAAAACTGACTCAAAAACTTGATTACAGTGATAACCCTAACACGGTTAAAACTTGAACATAATGATAACCCTAACACGGTTAACACTTGATTACAATGTCAAACCCAAACATGGTTTATATACACTAACCCTAACTTGTTAGCCAAGACATTACCCTACTAATTATAATGCAATTAGGAAACTTAACTAATTTAACCACAACTTGTCAAACTAGCCCCTTCATATTTACCTACACGTAAATACGGTCCTCCCATATTCACCTATATGCGAATACGGGTCCATAATTTCCAACAATCACCCCCGTAATTTTGGACTCGTATTGGACAAATCTTTGACTCCAAGTAATTCACTAGCTTGTAGATTAAGTAACCCGCCAATCTTGCAGATTAAGCTAACATCTTGTAGCTTGGACCAACCGAACCCAAACCAACTTGTTTGAGTAGGTACATAAGCCCAACAATCACCCTCTAATTTCCGACTCGAAATAAAGAAGTGTTCAACGTCAAACATGCCTTCTTTGCCTCGATTCTCTTGGAACTCCTCTTGATCTCTAACTGTGTTATTTGGCTCCTTCCTAGCTCGAACATTCTTGCGACCTTGTACTCGACTAGTCCTTTGGTCATAAGAGCTCGCACCACCATTGACTCGGCTGCGATCTTGAGCAAACACCACTAGCTTTCTTGAATCATTACATGTTCTCTTATAATTTAGGCTTATGATGGCTCTATCAACTCTGTGACCCCGTCCCTGACCATTCACTCGGCCGAAAGAACTAACAAAGTAAATTGGCTAACACCCAAACTTGTATTATTGATACCCAAGAAATCTAACTCAAAAACTTGGATTACATGAATAAACCTTACGCGGTTTATATAGACTAACCAATACACGTTAGACTATAATTAGGAAAGCTAAACAATAGGATTAAATTAATACTAAACCTAACAACCTAGTCCTACACAACTAGGAAGTCTTCAGCCGCCAACATTAATATGACCGACCTGGGCTTGTGCCTTGCGCGCCAAGGCCCAGGCCACAAACAGAAAACTTGCCAACAGTTGGTTCACCGGTGAGACCTGCCCGACTAGTCTCAAAAACCAAATGCTATCATAATCAAATTAATAACCAAAAATAGATAATTCATAAAAATATACCAATTAAATTAAACATATAAGAAAAAAAAATCAAGAGAGTATGTATGTACGTTTTCTGTGAGCCAAATAAATGTTATGAGTATGTAATATACATCAATATTTTAAATATAAAAGCATATTATATTTATATATAAATATCTAATAAGAAATACAAACCTAATAAATCATGTATATAAAAAACAATAACAATTATAACTTGTAGTTAAATATTTTACAATTAACACAATAATGATCAGTTGGTTAGATTGGAATACGTTAACCAAAACCATCCGGTTTAGCCGGCCATTTTCAAATCGGTAGCTCAACCGGTTTTCACTTAAAAACTCTGGTTTTAACATTATGAATATGCATTTTGATTTAAACATAGATAATGGTGATAAGATAAATAAATAAAGTTTTTAACTCTTGACTTTACAAAAACTCTTATTTATTTCCATAGCCTTCTTGAAATTACTAAAGTTTTATGTAAAACTTTAATGAAAATATTTGGCACATAAAGATAATATGAAGTGAGAAAAAAATACAGGCATGTATTATCATCTCTTAGGAGAGTAAACTAGACATAAAAATTTAAAAATAGTAGAATGTCATTTTATAAAGTTATATTGTTTCGTACATGAAAAATAATTGGATTTTAAGTTGGTTATTATAATTCGTTTATTATCTCATAAACAAGTGGTATCATGGTTGATGTTTAATAGATAGTTATGCTCATGTTTTAAAATTAAACAGGATGACTTGTTAATACTTATAATTTAAAATATTAAAAATATAAGAGTTATAATCAAATTTTATTTTAATTTTAAATATGTCAACAGATCGACCTACTTAACTAAACATGTTAAATAGGTCAACTCAAACTCAAACTGTTTAATCAAGCATGTCAACCAGATTACCAGAATACTGCTTGTTTATCTGACATGTTAAATACGACAACCCAAAATCTAATTATTTTCATTATATCGTATCATGAATTATCACCTACAAATCCATTTGACCCATATAAATGAATGTAACATAGGTCATGTGCAGATTATATGATTTTAAGCGCGTACAAGTCAGGGTTGATGTCTTTGATACAAATAAATATATAAGTCGTGTTTACATTCATCAATTTCTACTTGTTTAGCATGTTTGACATCCGTAACCGACATGATAATCAACTCGTCATTGACAGTAAGTCAACTAGGTTTTTTATTAATTAAAAATATATGTAGAAAAATGAAAAGAAAAGTTAGAAATAGTAGATAAATAAAGTTCAATATAATTATTTTATAGTCTAAGATTGGAATGCTTTTTGGAGCATATCTTTAGAGTGCAAGAATACTTTTATCCGTCACGATTATGTTTCTTTGTAAATTATATATCAATCAAATTTATACAATTTATAAAATACTAATTTCCAAAAAGTCTTGTACCATTTCAGACTGCAGAATAATAAATCATTACAATTTTGAACAAATAAAATATATATTTTAAAGAAGTTTATAAGTAATTTGAAATCCATCGAAGAATACCAAGTTCCATATTGGTTGTGGTGGAGCCACTTTTAGCATTTTACAAACTTGAATCGAACTAAAAGCGAAAAAAATGGGAAACATTTGAATACTTAGGGTAAGGGGTATACCCATATGATTATGGTGTCATGTGATAATAAAGTGCACGCCACGTGACGCCATGTCATATTCTGAAAAAATCACACCATAATCACATGGCAAGGGGTATACCCATGTGACATGTGATTGTGATGGTGTGATAAGTTAATGTTTATTTTTGAATTTTTATTTAAATAAAATTAAACATAATAAAATAATATTCATTAATAAAATAAAATTACATTAATAAAAAAAAATTACATTAATTAAAAAAAAACATAACCAAAACCTACGGGATACCATGACGTTCTTTGATCTCCTTTTGTTTTTTTTCAATCAAAAAACGTTGGGCGGTTGTTAGTGACTCAAGATCGATACCAAGAATTTCGATCTCTTGTTTTGTTCGTTTCCAATCCATCCTCTCGTCTTTGGCGTTGTTAAATCTTGTCATTTGTTCGACCATTTTCTCGCCGATTTCGTCGTGTCTTGAAACCGATCTCGAGCCTGAGCCCGAGCCCGATTCTTGGGCTTTTGCTTTTTTCTTCCCAATCAGACGGGGTATTTCCACGTCTTCCGGTGCATCTATGTTTAGGTCGTACTTAGATCTATCATCGGAATCGCCCGGACTAGCGTCGATGTCGGTTGATGTTCTTTTTTTGGACGAGCCGGTTCGAGTGGGGGCAATGTATAGTGTTTGCCACTTTGGCGAATTCCTACAAATCTCCCAATATTGAATTGGTGTTTCGCCACCATGGTCGTCTTTAAACCGGACCGTTGCTCTCGTCAAAATATCGGCATCGCTCTCACCGCTTCTTCGATCCTGCAAAACTTCTTGATAGATCCCGTGGAACTTTACCACCTTCCCATTTATATGAGTCCATTTTGAACTCAATTGGTCCAAACTTCGGTAACCTGGCGGTACACCCATAAAAGATTCATATTTTTCTTGAACCCTTGTCCATAATGTTTTTTTGTTTTGGGCGTTGCCTACAAAAAACAAATATTCAAATTAATAATCATAAAAATAAAAAATGAAAAATTTTAAAAAATACAAAACCAAAATTATTGTTACCAATTATTGGATCCTCCGAGACGTCTATAAACGCCTTAACCAAGAATAGTGGCTCGTCTTTTTCCCACTTTTTTTTGGTATTCGTCCGGCTAGAAGTCTCTTGCGAAACCTTCTTCTTTCCTTTTTTTCGTGAGACATTTAGATTTTCGTCCACGGTTTCTTGTGGCATTTCTTGAGTTTTGGGTACAAATTCTAGTGGTGTACCCGGTTGAGACATTTGGGGTTGGTAGTTAAACATTTGAAAGTTCGGGTTTGGTACGAAGTTTGGGTTGGGTTGAAAGTTGGGGTTGGCCCCAAACGCGTTATCACGAGCCGCGTATTGAGCCCAAAAGTGTTGGTTCTGGTTCGGGTCGTTACTCATTTTTGAGTTGGGGATATTAGAAATGAGTATAGAAGATTAGTAAGTTTTGGTAGAAAATAAGTGTAAATATTATGGAGTAAAATTGAGTATTTATAGTGAGTAAAAATAAAAATTATTAATATTATTATTTTAATTTAAATTCTAACGGATATATTACCGTTGAACGGCTACAAAAGTCGAATACTCGCGTGAGAAATATCACGTATGAAAATGACGGCGTGATTTTTTTTTTGAGGGGGCGGTGTGCCTTGGGTATCACGGCGTGATTCCTATTACCACATAGGATCACGCCACCCATCACGTGGGTATACCCGATCCTCTTAAAAGAAGCTGCTTACCTTCTTGAATTCAAAACACTTGCCACATAAACTCAAAGCATCAAAAACATAAATAAATAAATAAAACAAGTTTCTTTCTCTGAAACTTTTATTTTTTGAACAAGAAAACAAAGCCGGGAATGTGGAGAATGGCCAGAATGAAGATAGTGGTGTTACTGGTTGTATTTTCTTGTATTTGTTCATCCATTAAGGCAGCTGTATCTTATGATGATAAAGCTATTATCATATGATGATAAAGCTATTATCATCAATGGCAGAAGAAGAATTCTTATGTCTGGTTCAATTCATTACCCACGAAGCACCCCTGAGGTATGTCATTCTGTAAAAGTTTTTTTTTTTTTCATTTGGGTTTCTTTTAATTCAATTTCTTTTGGGTTTTGTTGTTCTTGATTCTTCGGGTTTCCCTCTAAAAATTGATAATTTTCTGGATTTTTTTTACTGTGAGTAAAGATTATGTTTTTTTCTTGATTTAAAAAATGCCCATTTTTCTGGGTTTTGAGTCTTTGTGCGCGAAAAGTTCGGTTCTTTACTTCTTTCTCATATGGGTTTGTTTTATTTTACATAATTTGGGTACTGGGTTTTGAGTCTTTGTGCGCGAAAAGTTCGGGTCTTTTCTTCTTTCTCATATGGGTTTGTTTTATTTTACATAAATTTGGGTACTTTTTGTCTTTTGATCTTCGATACTCCCAAAAGTTGTAAAATTTCATTTTTTTTAAACTATACACTATAAAACTCAATGCTCCTTGATCTTTTAAATTTTATAAAACATATAAAAATAAACGTGTTAAACCGTGACCAGTTAGATTGACTTGGACACAATTTGTTTAGCTAAACATGTTCACGTATTCAACCAGAAACTAACCTGGCCCGTTTAGCCTAAATCCAAACCCGTGAATTTTGTGCTAGGTTTGTGTCATGTTCAAAATTCACACCCCTAATTTTCGCACAAACATTTCTTAATTATCAATTCTCCACCAATCATTTCTTAATTTGCCTGAAATTTGTGCAGATGTGGCCTGACCTTAAAAAAAAAGCTAAGGATGGAGGCTTGGATGTCATACAAACTTATGTATTTTGGAATGGGCATGAACCATCTCCTGGGAAGGTATAAAATTATTAAACTAAAAACAAAAAGTACTCAATATATGTCTTTTAATACACCTATGTGTGTTTTATTAATTCATCTGATTAATATTAATATTTTCAGTACAATTTTGAGGGGAGATATAATTTGGTGAAGTTCATAAAACTGATACAAGAAGCAGGACTTTATGTTCATCTACGAATCGGTCCATACGTTTGCACTGAATGGAATTTTGGGTAAAACATCAAATCTCTTCATGTGCGCTTGTGCAGATCACAATATGAACATTATGGAACTTGCGGTCCATTCAAACGTTGACTAAAACCGATGATTATGAGGAGTAAAAACCTTAGTATATAAAATAAGAAAAAGAAAACATGTGATTTTATCATTTAGAGATGACATAAACCTAAGTATGTTCTGTTTTGGATTCAGGGGATTTCCTGTTTGGCTTAAATATGTACCCGGTATGTCTTTCAGAACAGACAATGAACCTTTCAAGGTCAGCAATTTGGAAATTTGAAAATTGAGTCAAATAATCTAAGAAGGGAATCTAATTTTTTATTAAATTGTTTGAATGTTTTTATTATTATAAAGATTGCAATGCAAAGATTTACGGAGAAAATAGTCAACATGATGAAGTCAGAGAAACTATTTGAACCTCAAGGAGGTCCAATTATCATGTCTCAGGTTTTGACTTTTGACCATAGTTTATTTGACTTCAAAATTTTAGCTTTTAAGAATCCACATGAATCTTGGTTGTTGTGTTTTTAGATAGAAAATGAGTACGGCCGGTTGAATGGGATACTGGTGCCCCAGGAAAAGCTTACTCTAAATAGGCTGCACAAATGGCTGATGGTCTAAAAACTGATGTCCCTTGGATCATGTGCAAACAAGAAGATGCCCCTGATCCAATCGTCAGCATTTCTTATTGTTTTCATATTTGTTTTTTTAAACAACTCTTTCATATAGCTGATTTTATTTTATTTACCATGCACTGAGTGAATTTAATGTTATGACAGATTGATACATGTAATGGTTTTTACTGTGAAAAATTCACTCCAAACAAGCCATACAAACCTAAAATGTTTACAGAGCTTTGGACTGACTGGTAAGTCATGTAAATCTTATATCTAAACTTTAATCACTACCACTTGAATATCATAATTAGTTTGCAATATATGTTATTTAAGGTTTACCGAATTTGGTGGCCCGATTCCTACAAGACCAGTAGAGGATATAGCATATGCAGTTGCAAGATTCATACAGAATAACGGTTCTTTCGTCAATTATTATATGGTAAGTTACTGTAAACTATAAAAGAAAACAGAAATGAAATTTACACTTTTATTTGTCATTTTAGTGTATATGTATAGACACACGACATCTGATGTGTCATTTAATGACATTACCGCACGTTTTTAGAAAGATATCTTTTTTCTAACTTGTAAATATCATTTTTGTGTGATATTTAATCTCATTTTAAAAAACATCATTTTTATGTAAATGGTTTCTTTAGTACCATGGAGGAACAAATTTCGGCCGGACAGCTGGTGGTCTATTCATCACAACTAGTTATGATTATGATGCTCCTATTGATGAATATGGTAAAAAATTAGATCATATTTTTCTTAAAAAATTTATTATAGATGTATGTTTTGACATAGTAATGATGGTTTATTAATGTCATATTTCAGGGTTACTAAATGAACCGAAATGGGGGCATTTAAGGGATTTACACACAACCATAAAACTAATTGAACCAGCTTTAGTTTCAGCTTATCCTACAGTTACCTATCCTGGAAAGAATCAAGAGGTCAGTTTAGTCAAATGGTCAGAGATATTTTAATTTATAGATGTGGCAAATTCGACCCATTTACTTATCAATGGGTCATTCTGGGTTATGTTTTATCTCTAACGGTCCATATAAAAAAAAAATCAGACACACGAGGAAACGGGTCAAATGGGTCAAACCATAGTCACAGGAAACGCTGGACAAGCCACGTACCGCGATCCAGATCGCCCGTACCGGAATCGGGTACAAAGTCGTACCGATCGCCTATGGTATGCGTTCCGGATTGGTAAAATCAAGCGATCCCGATTGAACAACAATTCGAACCTTTATCGGCAGATTCACGATCCCGATCCCTTTGGTACGCGATCCCGATTCCTTTGGTACGCGATCCCGATTCCTTTGGTACGCGTACCGGAATTTCAACAGCCATTCAACCTTTTTTTTTAACAAAATTAATTTCTAGGTATCTGAACAGTTTAATATGAACGACACTTTTTGAAATCACTGCATTTTTACTCTATAAATACTCGAAAATATTACCTTTTAGCATACACATTACATTGAAATTTATGAATTTTCTGTTATGATTATGAAATGTGTCGATTTAAATTGAAATTTTATGAAAAAATCTATTTTAAAATTTATTGTATATGATACACCGTACCGGACTATATGGTACACCGTACCACGTACCGAATTGGCGTTCCAAATGAACCTACCCCCCGTCGTACCGAATTTTAGAAATGCACGTACCGCGTACCAGTTTTCGTTCCGCGTTCCATGTGACTATGGGTCAAACACATTGAAAGTCACCCAAAGTATATTTTTAATTAACATGAATCATTTTATTATTAATTGTAATATTGTTGTTTTTAGTGATCATAGTTAAAGTGTTAATCACTTATATATTTTTAAAATAAATGAACAAAAAGCATGCATCACGGGTCGACCCAACCCGACCCGTTTCGACATGTATGTACCAAAAAATGACCCAATTGGCATGTCACCCAGCCTATCCAACCCAGGCCCATCATGCTACCTTTAGTGTTTTACCTTGGTTATCTGGGCTTATATATCTTCATACGTCATCCAAATCACAGATACATGTATTTAAGCCAAAGTCCGGATGTTGTGCTGCATTTCTCTCAAACTATGACCCACACTTTTCAGCAAAAATGAAGTTTGGAAAAGCACAATATCACCTCCCTCCTTGGTCCATTAGCATTCTCCATAACTGTAAAGATGAAGTTTTCAACACAGCCAAGGTAAAAAATTACTTTTCTACCCTTCTAAATTTCATAATATTATATTTATCTTTTCAAACACTAAAACATCCCATTTATCCATTCTTTAGTAAATAAATAAAATCCGTTACTTATATCGTTCACTGTATAAACAAAGAGAATATTATGTACTGAGATGATTTACTGAAACATGTTTTTATTAGTAACTTATTTTATTTTATTAACTATGAAGTATGTAAGTATGATATTTTTGGTATGTATGTATGTGTATATATTTGAACTTTTAGAATGGTCATTATGAAATTAATCCTTAAAAGGATACTCATTGGAAAATATTATTATCAGCTACTTTGATTTTACTTACTATGTGTAAATACGCCGGATTTAGTTTTTCTAAAGGATAAATATGATATTTTGAACTTTTAGAAGAATATATTTAAAATTAGTCCTGACAAGAAAATTAATAAAATAATTTGGGCTGATGAACTTACAGATAAAAGCTCCAACCACTCAAAAGAAGATGACCCCTGTTGGGACATTCAAGTGGCAATCATATAATGAAGAAGCTCCATCTTCTGAAGAGAGTGATACACTTGCAATGATAGGATTATATGAGCAACTAAATGTTACTAGAGATGCTTCTGATTACCTGTGGTACCTTACAGAGTGAGTATTAATGATTTCTTGATAATAAAATAATTTGATAGTTATAAAATAATATATGATTATGATCAGAAAAATATCAACAGTTTTTTGTGTATTTGATTTTACAGAGTGGATATATCACCAAATGAACATTTTTTTACGAACGGGCAGTTTCCTGTGCTCACAGTTATGTCAGCAGGGCATGCTCTGCATGTCTTTATCAACAATCAGTTAGCAGGTAATTGGTAAACCTCACAGTTCATGAGTGTTAAACTTAAACCATATGTGATTATGTGGCAAAATGGGACGGGTTTGGGTTGAGACCGCTCATTTCTTTAGCACGGGCTATAATGTGGCAGGTCTAGTTGGGTTACAAAAACAATAATAGTACAATTATAATCTAAATATTTCAAGAGGTTGTATGCATTAAAATATAGACTATGGGCGCTTTCAATCTATTTGACCCGTTCATCTTTTAGCTGAATTTTTTGATTTGATTTGTTTGAGTTATAACACAAACCAAACCGGCCCATCCATAAGTAAATGGGTTGCATACTTTTGACTCTTGCTTGTTTGGTCCTATTATAGGAACGGTATGGGGATCACTAAAAAATCCGAAGTTAACATTCAGTCAAAATGTAAAGTTGAGAGCAGGTGTTAACAAGATCTCTATGCTAAGTGTTTCTGTGGGCCTTGCGGTTAGTTTTTGCTCTTTGCGATTCATTTCTAAGTACCTTCTTTTATCTATCAACTTACAAATTAGGAGTAATTTCATATATAGCCTTTTAGAAGTTCACAATTTCACATGCATATATGCTTTTAAATACCATAATATCATATGTACCCTTCCAAAAAACTTTAAAGAATCATATTTATCCCTATTGTAAATTTAAAAAAATCAATTACTTGTAACATCTTGTCTCACCAAATAAATGAAGATAACATAATGTTGTAAATTTATTCATTTATTTAGTGATACAAGGTGTTATAAGTATGAAAAATTATTTTATTTAATATGAAATGGGTAAATAAGATATTATTTGCGTTAAAAAAAGGTAAATATGATATAAAATTTAGAATGATACATATGAAACTTAAAACTTTTAGTTGGATATGTATGTGTTATGTTACTTTTTATATTATTATTATTATTATTATTAAGCTATGGATTAGTATGTTTATTTTGGTTTAGTTGGGGGTGCTAATTATAAGATTAAAGTTTATTTATATCATTGGAGATCATATGAATGAATTATGAGATTTGAGATAATTTCCTTCCTTCTTTATAGTTTATTCTTCTCTAATTCTGGTTTAACCCTATCAGTATGAAAGTAATCCTATGAAGAACTAATTTATATTGATTAATTAGTATATTTATTCATCTTTCAGAATGTCGGCACACATTTCGAGGCCTACAATGTAGGGATTCTAGGACCAATCACCTTGAAGGGGCTAAATGAGGGTACAAGAGACTTGACAAAGCAACAATGGTCTTACAAGGTTGGTTCATTGACTTTTATGTTTATATAAAATATAAATATATTTATAAGATATAAGTTGTGTTGTAATGGGGTGTTAAAGTTAATATAATAATTAAAGATTACTTATTGATGAGCAGGTTGGTTTAAAAGGTGAAACTTTGAGTCTTCATACACTTGATGGGAGTTCTTCTGTTGAGTGGCTACAAGGATCCTTTGTGGCTCAAAAGCAGCCTCTTATTTGGTACAAGGTATTTTTGTTATTCAACATTTTAAGCGGTGTTTGGGATTGCTTATTTAAACGACTTATCTGGTTATTGTGTTTTTTAAACTGGATAACCGGCTTTCGAGTGTTTGGATGAAAAATATGCTTATTTAGAGTGAAATAAGTTGTTTTCAATAAAACTGCTTTGTAAATTCAAATTACAAGTTTACCCTTGAGTGAAAGGAGCTGTTTTCAATAACTACTTCTGCTTGGGTCAACACATGTAGTTTTTTATGCATGTCAAAACAGGTTGATCAATAAACATTTTTTTGTCCCTTTTTTCTTTAATGCTACGAGTAATCAACGTTTCACATACGACTGCAAAATTTGTATTATTAAAACACTAATCAATCTTTTAAATAAAACAATTTAAGATTTTAAATACACTTTGGGAGTCTTTTTTCACATGTTTGACCCGTGTGACAACTGACACACAGTTTCAATCAAGTTTTGAAACTTTAGCCATCTGACCCATTAAAACAACTAAATTATAATTAGAATAAACCCATTTGACCCGTTAGATCTAAAATATAGTATTGACATATACTAATATTGGTTTTACTTTTAGACTACTTTTAACGCTCCAGAAGGAAACGAACCACTAGCTTTAGACATGAATGGCATGGGAAAAGGTCAAATATGGGTCAACGGTGAGGGCGTCGGGAGATACTGGCCTGCAAACAAAGCTCATGGTAGTTGTGATAAATGCAGTTACACCGGGATTTATAATGAAAATAAATGCAACCGCTATTGTGGTGACCCGTCTCAAAGATGGTGAGAAATTAACTTTATTTTCTCTATGTTATCATAATCTGAATCTCTTCCTGTTATGTTATTTTGATAGGCTAATTGCATGAAAAAGTAACAACCTTTGGCAAAACTTCTAAAAAAATAATTCTAATTATTTCAGGTATCATGTTCCCCGATCATGGTTGAGACCAACCGGTAACATGTTGGTTATTTTTGAGGAATGGGGAGGCAACCCAGATTGGATCACTTTGGTCAAAAGAACCACTTAAATAGTATCTTGTTAAACGTTTCTGTGAATTTCATAGGTTTAGTACAAGTATAGAGATATAAAAATATATATATGAAAATTACTTGCCATATTGGCCAATCCAAGAGCAGTATAGTTGTGTTGTATCATATAATCAAATAGCCTATTACCAATTTCTATAGACTGAATCAAAATGATGTATCACTTTTAACAGAATTTTGGTGATGATTTGTGAATCTTTATGATTGAATGAAGCGTTTATTGATAACTAACCACATACTTATACAAAATACAAAGGGATAAATAGGAAACTAAATCTCCAAAACATGTGGAGATATCTACCAAATAAGTACGAATATTTTATAACAGTATGGTCCGCTAATAGTCCCCCGCAGTCGAAGCAGTAGTCGGCCGAATGCAAAGACTGGATCTGAAATGCGTAAATAGTTGCTTTGGTAGCCCTTTTGTGAAGATACCAGTGTATTAGTAGTTAGCGGGAATATGTAGAACTCGAATATAACCAAGTCGCACATTTTCTCTGACAAAATGATTGTCAATTTCAACGTGTTTAGTATGTCGGTGCTGAACAGGGTTATGCGACAGGTACGTAGCAGAAAGATTATCACAGTAAATGATAGAAGCCTGTCGAATGGGAATATGTAACTTAAGAAGAAGATTTCTTAGCCATGTAAGTTCAGTCGTGGTATTTGCTACTCCCCGATACTCAGCTTCGACATTTGATCTAGATATAGTATGTTGACGTTTCGACGACCAAGAAACCAAGTTATCCCCAATAAAAACACAATAACCATACGTAGATCTCCTAGAATCAGGGCATCCCCCTAATCGGCATCGGAATAAGCTATGAGTTTAACCAAGTTATCCCCAATAAAAACACAATAACCATACACAGGTGGTGTCAAATTGTCGGAATTGGTTGAAGTTCTGCAGGTTAATATCGCTAGAGCTTATTTCCAATTACAGTTCGGATCATCGTATGCAATGGAAATTCTACATCGCCTGTACCCTGATTCGATTGGACATCAGAAACCCTACACCCTATCAGTTTTAATTTGCTTCTCTACAGTATTAACTTATATATATCAGATGCTCAACACTCGAATAGCTTTTTGCTTACTCAACGTGGAAGTTGTTATGTTTATTATGTATATTAGACTTGTTCGTTTGTGTTCATTTATGTCCGCTTGTGCTCAATTATATTTGTTCAATTATATTCATATGTGTTCGTTTATGTTTATTCGTTTACATTTGTTTGTGTTCATTTACATTCATGAACTGATCGTTTAGGTTTTTAACGAACAAACATGAACGAACATGAACATTCTCATTTTCTTAATCAATGAACATGAACAAAAATATCCGTTTGATTATATGTTCGTGTTCGTGTTCGGTTAAAGTTAAATGAACCGAACATGAACATGCCCCCGTTCATGTTCGTTTACAGGCCTACTTGAGCTGGTGGGGATGGTAACGAAAGATACGAGACCCTTATAGGTATTCACGCCCTTGTTACTTAATACTCATCCAGTATGCTCACAGTTTATCCGGTAAACTTGTTTATTCATATTGTTCTTATGCCGAAATTCCATTTTAAATACACCTAAAAACTGACTTAAAGTATAAATTAGTCAAGTATTCTTCGAAAATTATATTTCTATCAAGTTAATATACTTCTATTATATTTTTTAAAATCTTTTACCTAATAAATAATTACAAAAAGTGTCAAGTGTCAGCACCACAAAGTTTTTCCCGCCCAAACCATTGTAACCCGAATAAGTTACAGGCGGACCTTTTTACCCGTTTAGCGAACCCGTCTTGCAAACAGAACTCACTTTGAAACCCTAATCAGTTCCCATTCTCCTATCCTCTCCCAAATCTCTCCATCCTCTAAAGAACGCTCATCCTCCTCCACTGATTCTCTCATAGATGGAATAAAGGTATGTTCGTATTTCTTCTTACTCCTTCAGTTTAGGTTTTTTTTCCTTGGATGATTGTTTCTTCGGATGCTTCAGAACCGTAAACAGATGTCTCATCCCTTATTCTCGGATGATAGCTTTTACAGGTGTAAGCGCTTGATAATCCACAATCGTGCTCAAATAGGTACTGGAATTTCTAATCGGATCTCGCAAATCCTAATTCTAAAAGGTCAGTATTCGATTTCTTGTAAAAAATTGTTTTTGTGGTGCCACAAGACCTAATCACTACATATCACTAATTGCACTCATATAGGCCTTTGTTTCTTTGTCAATCTCAGTTGTCAATCCTAATCTGCTGCTTTCTTCCTTATATAATCGCCGAATGTTACAGCTCTTTGTGAGACTTCAAACACAAATTCGAGATTAATCCATCAACACTGCAAGTCTGATGTTGGTTAAAACCATTTTATCTATTGAGTTTTTTGTATCAGAAGTTGTCATTAGTTGTTTCTTGTGAGTTTGGTTGCATATGATTTTTTTATATAGAAGAAGACAACCAGTTCTAAGGTGAAGAAGGAGGAAGCTGGAATGACAACATGGTTTGTGATTAATCATTATTCTTGAATTCAACTATTTTACTTGATGATATATGTGGATTTTTTTTTCGTTTTTGGTTCTTGATAAATATGTTTATTTATTTTTAAGAGTAAACTTTGTTTTTGGCCCCTGTGGTTACCTAATTTTCTTAATTAGAACCCTGGCACTAACTTTGTTAGTTTTTTCTGTTAAATAGGAGGGTATTTTAGACTTTTTACTAATAAGGACTAATTGTGTCATTTTCTTAAATTAACAGAGGGACCATACATGTAAATTACTCAAACAATTAAAACCCAACCATCTTCATAGGGCACCACCACCACCATATCCTTCCCTTCCGTCCACCACCTTCAATTCTGGCACCCCACACAACCACCACCACAACACCACTGCCACCCCCACACTCAAATTCAAGGTGACCACAATGACAAAGAATTTGAGATCTTACAAAATTGGTAAAGAAAAAACTAGGTTTCTGCAAAATTGGGTTTCCTGCGAAAGAACTCAAAATTGGCAAACAAAAGAACTCAAATTCAAGATGACCACCCCCATTTCCTCTCTCTATTTTGAAACTGGTTTCCTGTAAAAATGGTAAAGAAAAAGTTGAAATTGAATGGTACTACATATTCACAATCTATTTTGAAACTGGTTTCTTCTTACCGTATTATGATGCTACAACCAACTAACCGGAAAACGGGAAGGCCATGAGGGTGGGGTTGTGGGGTAGCCGGAAAACGAGAAGGCGGCGACGGCTTCCAGGGAAACTAACAGATATGTGAAGGATTGAAGGTGGTGGTTCCCTCCCTTTGCCAATTTTGCTCCTCCACATGTAGGCGGCGGCGGGCTCCTCCACCTGTAGACGGCGGTAGTGGCGGTGGACACCTCCACCTTGTGAACACCTGTTGAACCAGCCTTGTGAACATCTTCATTACGAACACCTTGTGAACATCTGCTCAACCAGCCACCCCCTCCGCCGCCACCGCTGCCCCCCCCCCTTTCGCCCCTCTCCGCCGCCTTGCTTGAACTAGCTTCTTCCTCTGCCACCTTGCCTGAACCAGCCGCCCCCTCCGCCACCTTGCCTGAACCAACCTCCAACTCGTCTGTCCCTCCCTCCGCCAGCCACCTCCTCCATCGTCCATCTCTCTCTTTTTCTTTCTACAGATCTGAGCATTTGGGTGAGAACTAACGCTGTGTTCTCGTGTTCACTAAAGGGAAGAAAAGAAAGGAAAGGATTTCTTTCCTTTCTTTTCCACCCTTTTCCCTTCTTTTCCTTTCTCTCAAAATCTTTCCAAATTGGAAGGATACAATTAAGCCTTGTTTTCTCTTCTTTTCCCTCCATTTCCCCCCTTAAAAAAAACTAGGGAACACTCTTTCCTCCATTTTCTTTCTTTTCCCTCCTTCAAAAAAACTCGGAAACAAGGGTTAATTTCCCTTTCCTTTCTTTTCCCTTCTTAAATGAGACTCGGGAACACAGCGTAAGAGTTTTCTTGTTGGGGGTATATAAATTACAAAACTAGTCCCTTGTTATTTGAGATTATTACATAAATAGTCTTTTTATGTGAAAAGTCTAAAATACCCTCCTATTTAACAGAAAAAACTAACGGAGTTAGTGCCAGGGTTCTAATTGAGAAAATTAGGTAACCACAGGGGCCAAAAAAGTCAAATTGAAACTAATGGACTAAAACCGTTATTTTGATCAAACCACAGGGGCCAAAAACGAAGTTTACTCTATTTTTAATTTGGTATATTTCAAGTAGAATCGGAGACACCCATCTCAAAGCATCTCAGAGGTCGATAAGGAAAAATCTATGAATTCGGATAAGGTATGTATACAAGTAGAATTTAACTTTTGTAAGCACATTATTGGTAATTCTATTTAGTAATCGGTAGTTATTTATAATTTATAGATAGTTTATGAAGGCCATAATTGTGATTCAAAATTATTACTTCAATTGTGAAGATTTACTTTCAATGCACAACAATTTGTATCCATTAAATATTTCAGATCTTTTGCAACCAAACTCTCAGTGGTTTATTTATATTTGTTACAGTCTGAGCAATTGAACAAGATATATGAATTTTGTGGATCTCCTGATGAGGCTAACTGGCTTCTGTTTCTTGGTTTTCTACACTAGTGTTATACCCGCGCACGTTGCGGCGTACTAAACCGTCAAAATTAACGTTCTGAAAACTTTATACAATCAAATAAATTAACATCGACGTTTTCAATTCCAGGGTTTACACATGTTACTGTAGTTTCAATATTGGCTAACTGCAAAGATCTTGTGAGGGTTAACTTTTTAAATCATATTTATATATAAACTGTTTAGGAAAAAGGGAAGTAAAGTTTCTTTGTTAAAAACATTATTATGTGAAATTATATTTCTATGTGTTAGAACATACATAATCAGATTAGCGAATTGTTCTATTTAATATCTTTACTTGTATTATAATCTAAACTCATTTTCTGTTAGTTTATCAATCATCTCATGATATATTGTATAGTACTTATGTTAGTTTTGTTATTCGTAGCATCGGTGTGGTCTATCTATGCCTTACAGATCTCAATTAAATAATAACAACACCCCAAATAAGAAAATACGAGTCATAAACATAGTAACTTAAATTGATTATTAACTGCTATTCGAAATTATATGGTTCAATTTTTATTTAAGTGTTGCAGTTGATACGTGCATGTTATCACCAGAAAATGCAGTTTCTCACTAAATTTAGGTTATCTCAATATCATTTTTACTGGTTAAAACATTTAAATACATTCAATGCATTAATGTTTATTAATTTTTTTTTACCTCAGATGGTCAATTTGAATGCACCGAATTTTTCACCTACGTAGATTCACTTTGAAAACAATTTATGCAGCACTCATTTCATCATCAACTTTAGAGTCCAAATCAGTTTGCACTGTCATCTGTATAAAAGTTTAATGTTAATATAAAAAGCTAATCTCAACATTAATATAAACAATTTAACGAAAGCTTAATCCATTTAAAAATTTGATACAGATGAAATTTTAGCAAACCCAGATAGTAAAAAAAATTAACAAATTCTTGTGAAGGCTTACCCGGAAGAACAATTTGATACAGATAACAATTTAACAAAGGAAAAAGTAAAAAATATTAAACACACGATTACTTATCTATACTAATAAATAAAGGTTTAATGTGGACACTTATCATTTTCTTGTGCCTTCTCACATTGGTTTTTCTGCCTCTCTCTCCTAATAAATGCTCATCTATCTTATTAAATAATAATAATATTATAAATATATTATTAAAGAAGAATACTAATTATATTAAATAAGAATATATAATAGGAAATAAAAAAAATAACTAATTAAAGAAAAATACTAATTTATTATATGCACACACACATTTCCACTTGATATAATCAAGACGATCATAATAGTCTGACAAGTTATGACGTATTTACAAATTTATAAATTTTATCTTTTTTAATATACAATCTCGTGTAATACACGAGATTATGACCTAGTTAATTATAATTATAAGAATTTAACAAACGCCTGTCTTTAACAAACGCAACGATAACTTCGAATACTAAACCATAAATCGGCTTACCTGGAAGAACATGGTCAGGGAGCAGATTGGTGAATGAGGACAGCAAAGAAAACGGCGGGCGATCATTTTTTCAAGTGAAAGCCTAAATCTAAGATAGAAGAGGATTTAGATCTTTTTTTCACAAAAAAACGCAAGAACTAAAGCATAAATATAAGATATAACAGGAAGATAGAACATGAATTATAACTAAATCTGATTACCTGGAAGAACAGTGTCCGGAAGCAGATTGGTGAAAGAGGACAGCAAAGAAACGGCGGCGATCCTTTTTTGAAGTGAAACCCTAAATAGAATTGAAACCGAAATTAGATTCTTTTTTCACAAAATCAAAGGAATTAAAGCATAAATCAATGATACAACAGGAAGATAGAACATGAACTAAACCTTAAATTTGCTAACCTGGAAGAACAAAAAATCTCACCTTTCGTTGAGTTTCAAAAACTGAAACAGTTTGGTGAATTTATTCAAGTGTAGAGGACGGTAAAGCGGCTAAGGGAGTAATGAAAGGGTGGAGGAGACGAGCGGTTTAGGCATGGAACCCTAGATGCGTTCTTCAGTTCGGTGAAGAGGCGTATGCTGCAGATTAAGAAACCATAAGAGGTAATAATATTAGGATAAGCGGACAATGGGTTAAAACCGGGTTTGAAGTCCAACCAATTGACCCGCTTGTTGACCTGATGAGAAAGTATTGTGAGAGAACCATTTAGGCGGGAAAAACACAATTTAGGTGTCCTAGATGCTTGACATGTGGCTTTACCAAACCTTTATTTATTAATATGTATAGATTAATAAATTTTGTTTCGTTGCGGGTAAACAAGTTCGGGCACTCTCATACATTTCATAAACACTTAAAAATTTTAAAATAATCTCATACTTGAATACCTATGTCACTACTTGTCCAGAATAATTGAAGGACATGTTTGGTTGGTAGGAATTCATGAAAAATTCAATGAAATTAAAAATTTAAATTTCATTCATTTGCATATCTGGTTAGCTAAAAGAAGAAATTAGAATTAATTCCAACTAAATCTTTCAATTGATGGATTCAAAAATTCTCAATATTTCAAATGAAACCTTAGGAATGTTTATAATTTATGTAATAACCCTAGCCATTTTTTTAAAACATTTTTAAAGATATTTGAGATCGGATCTTTGTTTTTGTTTTGTTAATTTTAAGGAGCAATTTCATTAACATTATGGATTTACAAAGGAATCATTTCAAATTCCAAAACATTTCATAAACCAAACGTCCGTAAGGGGGCGTTTGGTTCACGGAATTCGTTGGAATTGGAATTGGAATTGGATTTGGAATTTAAATGATCCATTTGAAATCCATAATGTGTTTGGTTAGCATATTTGTTAATGGAAATGTAATGTAAAAATACATAAAATACAAAATTACTTTTTAAAATTGTAATGGATTCTGAATTCCACTGAAATGAGGAGTGATTTTGAATTCTGTTAGTTGATGGATTTGGTTTTCAATTCTAATTCCTTCATTTATTAGCCAATCAAATATGTCAAGGCATGGAATTTAAATTCCAATTTCATTAAAATCACATGAATTTCTGTCAACCAAACATGTCCTAAACGTTTTTTCATAAGAATGAGCCGGTGGAATAATTTGAGGCTGAGCCCAAAGTGATGATTGAATTATATAAAAGCCAGCTAATCAAGTATTTCAATGTTTGTTGTTAACAAACACTCGTGTGAAGTAACATTTTACTTGCTCTTCTAAATCTAATTATTTTTTATCCAGAAAGAAACGAGAAATCGTATTTATACTTAATTTTGTAGCAACTCAGAAAACGTAATATTTTCAACGGAATAAAGATAATATTTTATATATAGGTGAAGCTTCTTTACAGAACCACAAATAAAACAAAAACTTACATGAAACAATCAAAATTATTCATTGATTATTAAAAATTAAATAAAATGTACAATTATAAAAGATTAAATCATTTATATATCTAATTAATTAACTTCTCTATATTCTCTCCTCTCTTTCTTTTTTTAGAACGATAAACACACACCGACTCCCTACTCCTAAATCTATACCACGGTACATCATGAGACTCGAACCTTCAACCTCATGAGGAGGGACACCACTATGTATACACATTGATACCACTAGGAACACGGCTCTCTTTCTTCATAACAACTTTGGTACATGTATATAGACCAAAGATTTAAAAGTTAATATACGCATGTTTAGATGTTTATAATATGTGAATACAAATAAATTTACAAAAATATGCATACATCAATTCAATTATATTCATATAACAATGTTGCAGTTTACTAGTTATGCTTGCTACATAGATAAAAAAATAAATAAATGATTTTAATTGATTATCATATTCTTGTTATGTAAAGAACCCCCTTTTTATACATAAAAACGCTATATATATACTTGAGATGTTAAACAATCAAGAGTTTCAAAAACATGAACTTATTTTGGATTGAATTAAGAGGTGCAGGATCAAACTGGATCCGGTTCTGAAACCGGTTTAAAATCGGTTTGAGTATATAGGTTTTGAAACCAGTTTGGAAGAACCGCTAGTTAAATAATAAGTTGAATCCGGTCTTCAAACCAATCCGATCCGGTATGATTTTTCCTTAGAAACTGGTTTTCAAACCGAACCGATTTGGGTTGATCTGATTTTGACTTCTATTTGTTCGATCCGAACCGGTTTTAAAACAGATCCGGTTTGAGAAAAACCAGTTTTGTATAATACCACATATAGAAACTTTCTACGTTATATTTGGAATGGGCTCTATACAAAAAACAAGGACCATTGATTGTGGTGGGCCATCTTTAATTGGACTCACATGTGCCAGTTTGGTGAGACTTGAGAGGCACATCATCCTATTATTGACCGCAACACCATCATCTACTTAACTCCTAGACCTAGAGATGCACAAAAAAACCGGTTTGAAAAACCAAACCGGTTTTAAACCGAAAACCGAACCGGTCGTGAACCGGTTTATACTAAACCGGTTTCAAACTGGTTCAAACCGCCGGTTTGAAACCTATACATTTAAACCGGTTTGAAACCGGTTTAACCCGAACCGAACCGATTAAAAACTGGTTTCAAACCGTTTTTTAAACCGGTCAAACCGGTTTCAAACCGGTCAAACCCGGTCAACGGACCATCTCAAACCGGTCCGGTTTGAACTCAAACCGGTTTTGACTTTTTGTTGACCAAACCGGTTCGGTTCGGTTTTGAACCGGTTCGGGTTAAAAAACCATTTTGTGCACCTTGACCTAGACCGGTTAAAACCTTACTTGTTACGTTATTATATTAGGGTACTGGGGCCATCATGCGGGTACCCAATCAGGTACTTCAGGTACCACGGGTACACCACCGCATGACATTCGGGTAGTGGGTTCGGGTAGAGGGTTATGTGAACCCGTTGTGGGTAGTTGAGATTATGTGTGTGCCTTTTCTTTTGAACCCACAAGGGTAGAGCTTGTTTGTGTGTGGGTAAAATTCAACACCACCCCCACCTCTTAGGATAGTTGAAAGTAAATGAGGGTTGTATTGATATATACTTTTCTAATTGGTTGGTATAATGAGGGTACTTAAGGTTCACGGGTAACACCCCTTGCACCCTTATAAGAGATTTGTATGAATATAAGTTTTATTTATATCAAGTAATATGGTGATAGGCGAGTTGTGTCGTTGAGGACAACGTATTGCGATCGTTAAATAAGAGGATGAGAGCATGAGAATTAGGGTTTTAGAATTTAGATAAGAGATTCAAAATATAAAAATATTATATACTGAATTTGGGGTTTTATGAATCGGTTTAATTGCTATTTTTTCAAAACTGTAAACCGATTACACATTCGGTTTGGTTCTAAACAGAACCAAAAATTGATTCGAAATTAAGTTTCAATTTAATTAACAACTATCTATATAAAATGTTAAACACATCATGTATAGAATTAGCTTTTTTTTAAGGCGACTTTCTTAAACCCCTACTCCCTTCGAGAGCAGCCCGAGTGTTCCTGTGAGTCATCATGTCTTTCCCAATGGGTTGTAACCGCAGCGGACTCGAACCCGGGACCCACCTAGGAGGAAACCCACAACTGGGAAAACCCTTTTGGCTCAACCTGGAACAATTTGTCCCAAACGAGACTCGAACCCATAACCTTACATTTGAAAAATCATCGGGCTACCACTTATGTCAATTAGCTATATACATCATTTATCCTTTAAAGTGATTTAATATTTTTTCTTTATTAAACTCGCATAAAACACGGTTTCTAACTTAGTCTTTAATATAAATAGATTCAAATAAAGTAGTAATGAATTTTTTATTAAACTCGTATAAAACACGGATTTCTAACTTACATCCCATAATACCCATATTCAATTGGTTAATTATGTTAAAAAAAAGAAAATAGGGAAAATTATTTTTGCAATCAAACTAAAGTTCATCCAGTCATGCATTCCATACACCTGCTCTATGTATATATGTCAGGATCTTGCTGTAACTAATGAGTGCTAATTACCCTACTATTTATTTCTCATGGGAATGAATAGTGGGGTTTTTTTTTTCATTTTTCATACAAAAGTTTTTTTTTATAAATTGGCCACTAAAGTTCAAAATAAGCTTTAATTTTATTTTTTTTACTCAAAACTCTGTTTTTTATAGATTTGTCACATAAGTTCAATAAACTTTCGTTCGTTAACTTTTTTTAAAATAAGGGTGCGCCGTTGTTCTTTTTGTCAACGTTCCGATATAAATATGTTTTAAAACGGAGTTGTATTCAAAATCGACTTTTTTTATCGTTGCCTGTATCGAGTGCCGTTACCGTTGTGGTACCATGACGAACCGAACATATTATGAGCGAACAACATCATTGTCGATATTGGTATTATCGATTCGTTTTATGGTTTTCGACGAACCGAACCGGTAATTTTTTTAATTTGTTTTCCCCTTTTTTATTATTTAGTTTTATGTTTCATTTCTATTAACATTATTTTTACCGTTGTGCCTATGTTTTCGTTTAAATTTTATTAACGATGGGCCCGACAACGTTATCTATGATAACTTTCGTTCGTTATGTTTTTTTAAATAACGGAATGCGCCGTTTTCTTAATAATTTCTTTTGTCAACGTTCTGGTTTAAATTTTATTGAAGACAAAGTTGTATTCAACTTCGAGTGTTTTTGGGTATCGTATGTTATAACGAGTCTGCGATTCCACGGAAACGAACCAAACCAATAACGATCAGACTCCCGCCGCGAAGCGCGAGGGGTAAAAACTAGTTATATTTAAAATGTAGAAATAAATAATCTAATTATGAAGTTTTAAAAAGTAGAATGCAATAAATATATGAATAATTGTAACGATAAATATATTGTTAATTAGGGTTTTTATCTATACATATTAATAAATACAGTTTTTTAGGGGGACACGTGTCCAATTTCTAGAGCAAGTCTCTTGCTTTTTCCCGCCTAAATCAATGATCCAGAAAACATATTTGAACCAAAAACTTGACCTGGTTCCTAACCTCTTTTCTCATTTTTAGGGTTTCACCGGTTCGAATTAGCCGCAAGGTTTCACATCCTCTCCTTTAGGATTTGCTCTACTGCATGGTTTCAGCTCCTCTCAGCAATGATCTGCTTCGTCGGGTTTTAATTATTCTTTAGCTGTGATCTGGTCTGGTCTCTGGTCTTATCCTATTTAGGTCGTCGGGAAGCCTGTCGGTTGTTGAAGAAGTTACTATGGGAGGATCGATTGATAAACCAGCTTCATCATTCGTCAATTAGGTTCGTCTCTTTTGGCTAGGGTTTTATTGTTTGTTTGATTTTTTTTAAATATTGTTGAAGGTGTAATATTTGGTAGCTAATGAAATTGATTCTCAGAGTCAGATTATTGATGCTATGGTGTAATACAAGTTGATACATTACTCTTATTAGCAATAAATTGGGGATGAATTATGTTTCTGACCTATGTAGGTTTAACTTCTATTTGTTTCAAAGGGATGAACTGAAAATAGGGGCACCCTATTACAGTTTTCACGTCATTCATCTTATTTAGCTGCTATGGCTTGAGACACTACTTCTGTTTTATCTAACATGTTAAAATTTTGCTTCTGCAGTCAACCGTGCACCTCTTCCTGCTCCTGTTCAGAGTAGAAGTGGTGGATCAATGTTTGGTGGCATTGGTTAAAAGAAACTCCATTTGTAGGTAAATGTTAATCTTTTATGTATATATGTATATTCATATATTGTACAGAAACTCCATTTGCAGGTAAATGTTAATCTTTTATGATCAAATTTCAATCTTATTTTACTAAGTTGTTAATAAAATGATAGGTGGGAAACATGCGTGTGTAGATCTAACAAGGGTCTCTCCTCTGGTGGGCTTGGAAGTTAGTGCTTTCACGGTGAGTCAGGCTGCTCTAAAAGCTGCTTCGAGCAAAGTGACCAAACACGAGAAAGCGTGTCTTGACAACCAACACGTGTTTATACCATTTGCTTTTGACACTTTTGGTTTCCTTGCACCAGAGGCCGTGGAGTTACTTAACCGAGTACAGCGGGTCATGCATAGTAATGTTATGACCCCAAGATCTGTAGATGTAGTTTTTAAAAGACTTGGTTTTGCTATTCAAAAAGGGTTGGCGGCGCAGCTTGTTGCCCGTTTGCCTTCTATCTTTATGTAATTTCCCTTTGGGAGTTGTGTTTTGTTAATATAATCAATATAAAATGAAAAAAGTAAAGCTCACCCACGTTAAAGAATTGGGGTCATTATTGCTGTTTGTCTCGGCTTCATACTTATTACAGGTAATAGCTATAAATAACTAGACTCTCCATTATCAGTATTTGATATAAAAATAATATATAGCTTCAAACTTTTCTGATATGCAGTAAGGAACTTTATATGAACTTAACAGAAGCTGCATGGGTATGCTCTAAATCAGATTATATATTTTGTATATGTTTAATAGTACTATCTACAAAATGTTATATGCAACGAGGAACTTTGGTCCTTTTTAATGTTATGTGTATTTTTCAATCCAGGTTTCTGTTCTGCATCCACTAGCCTTAGTTGTTGTTACCAGCTTCGCGTCACAGTTTGCAAACAACTTAATTTTTTTACGAAGTCTAAACAACCGTGCTATGTTTTTTGAATGTCAAATACTAACATATGTAGAGGTGGCAATTTTGACCCATATACTTTTAAATGGTCAATTAGGTTATGTTTTATCTATTAACGGGTCAAATGAATAAAATCAAACAAATACTTATAAAGGAAGCGGGTTAAATGGATTAACTGTGGTATTAGTGTAGTTTTTATATCTAGAGACTTGATATCCGTTTTTTTGTTTGTTTGATATCCACTTTATTGTACTTTCGTGGACAACAGTTTTAGGCAAGAGGTTTGATTCTTTTACTTAAAAATTGGTCGATTTGGGCTGTCGCGTCGGTAAAATTTAAAAGTTTTAAATCTGGTTCTCAATATCTTTTTAAGGCCTGATGACAGAAGAAAGGACGGCTTTAAAATTTGTTAATCCAAAATTGTGATTTGGCATATAGCCCCTTCCAAATTTGTATAGCGTCCCATATTGCCTTCACTCAATGATAAGTTGGAGAAGTTCTTAAGCCATCTGGTAATAAGCATTTATTTTAATAAATAATAAGTTACTATCATCAACATTATTAGCTTTTGCAATTGAAGGCTAATTAATTAATGCTTCAATGGGTATATTCAAGCTAACTGATGTGGAGAAATACAAATCCCAAATTATTAATGTCATACGAGATCTTATGGAGATGAGATTATCTAACAAGATGTTATGCACGGCCTTGAGTAAGTTTTGACATGCTAAACGGATCAATAATTCCTAATATGCTATGATGTTTCTTTTCATCAACCGTGTAGTACACAGTACTAACCTAGTATCTAATAAATAAGTAACTATGATGCCACGTGTCACAATTCTAACCCTCTTGAGCATTCTTTTCTCGACCATCTCTCTTATTAAATAATAATGGAGTTAATTTAAATGTAAACTATTATTTAGTCATAAATTATAAATATCCATAATTAATATTCTATTAAATTCATTTAGTCAATAATATAATAACTATTCATAATTAAATTTGTATTAAATATCTAAAAGTATATAATTCTTTTAATATTATTATTATTTAACATCATTATTTAATAAGAGAAAGACAAGAAAAAATGCTTAGAAGGGCTAGAATTGTGTCACGTGGCTTATGTGTAAGTTCAATCGTATTAATTAATATTAATCAGTGTATACTTATACATAAGTTCAATCGTATCTTCATTTAAAATGTTGTTTTATAATTCCTAAATCCTTATTACTAAGTATATAACATTATATTTATCCAATCCGTGTAATACACGAGAATTTAACCTAGTAAATAATATTTTAAAACCAACGTCACATAATATTACAATGATAAGAATATATATAAGAAAGATTATAGATAGTTTTAAGCATGTTTTTAATATTTGGGTGTGTTATAAATAGTTTAACGTACATTATATGTGTATACTTTTTGGTATGTACATTACATGCTTTGCATGTCTTTTTTTTTGGTATGTATACTTTTTGATTTTATTAAAAAAACGATAACAAAAATGTATATATAAACCACCAAATGTCAAAATAACATTTACAAGTCATGCAAATATCATTTTCTACAAAATTAGGGAACTTATGAAGTTAGTGAAAGCGACTTTTATAAAATCTTGGGATTTTTTATGTCGAAATTGAAATAAATAAATTGGATGGTCATAAATTAACGTGTTTAACAATTTTATGACCTAGATACATGTTATTTCAAAACTACAAGTTTATTAATATTATAAATTATATATAATTATAAAACCCAAAGTCGGTGCCTCTCTTGAGTTTTATTGTTTATTTGGAAAAGGTGGATATGCGCAAGGTACAAACAAGTTTTGCAGGATTTTTAAAGAAAAATTATATATATGTACTAGGTTAGAAACTCATGTATTACGCGGGTTGAATAAATTCAACTTGTTATAAACCAACAGTTTCTATGGAGATTTGTATATTGAATATCATCAGTCATTGGTGAAATAAGAAATAATAAAGATTTAAAAATTATAAATAACAAATAATGAAGATTTAAGAAAATATAAATAACAAATAACGAAGATTTAAGAATTAAAAAATTATATTTTAAGATAAAATATAATCGAAATCTTCATATTATTTAGTAAGTTTTTAATAAAATATTAGAATAAATTTTAGATATTTAATTATTTAAAATCATTATTATTTAATAGGAGAGAGAAGCGGGAAACAAAAATCTAGATTTCACTAGAAGTCGACACGTTGCAGATAAAATTATTCATTTATTATGACAAAGATATAGGCTTGAGTCCCCCCCCCCCCCGGTTCACTTATGTTGCTGATGTCAGTTGCATCCCTGCTGAAGTCAGCTTAAATTTCTATAAAAAATATATTTTTTTTTTTCAAAAATGTTGATTTATTTAGCGGTTTAATGAGCTGTAACGTGTAAGTGTTTATCTTTTTTTATATAAAATTCTGAAAACATTAAATTTTTTTCGTGGTTTAACACGTCGCAACGCATGCGATAACTTTTTTAGCGGTTACGTTTTGGATTTCGTAAAGGTTTTGTTTTTTTTTATAAAGTTTTGATAACGTTGATTTATTTTCCAGTTTAACGAGCCACAACATGTAAAAGTTTTGCTTTTTTTTTTATAAAGTTTCGAATACGTTACTTTTTTCGCCAGCGCCGTAATTCGCGAGTTAACACGCCGCACTGCGCGTGTCTTACCACTAGTTTATTAATATAAATAATGGAATCATTTAGGTGCATATAATAGTTATAAGCCCCATGAGTATTTTTGTTTTTTTTTTTCACTCAACACAGAGGGGAAGTGAAAACTCTCAAGTTCTTTGTATGTTCACAGTGTCCTAAACTCAAACCCTTAATCTTTTTAAAAGCCTTGCAATCTTTTCTGCAAAAATAAAAAATCTATCTTTCTTGAAAACCCACAAGTTATATATATATGTTCATAATGTACTAAGCTCAAACCCACAATCTTTTTTGAAGCCTTGCAATCTTTTCTGCAAAAAAAATTCAATCTTTGTTGAAAATTCTACAATCTTTAGAAGTATTTATAGTCAAAATGGTTATAAAGAAACCAAGAATAGTGATAATTGGGGCAGGTATGGCAGGGCTAACAGCTGCAAACAAGCTATACAAATCTGGGGTCAAAAAGGGAGCATTTGAGCTTTGTGTTGTTGAAGGAGGGAAAAGAATTGGAGGGAGAATTAACACCTCAGAGTTTGGTGGTGATAGAATTGAGATGGGGGCCACTTGGATCCATGGAATTGGAGGCAGCCCAGTTCACAAGATTGCTCAAGAAATCAGTTCCTTGGAATCAGAACAACCATGGGAATGCATGGATGGGTTTCTTGATGATCCAATCACCATTGCTGAAAATGGGTATGAGTTAAATTCATCTCTTGTTGACCCAATTTCAAATCTTTTTAACAATTTGATGGATTTTGCTCAAGGGAAAGAGAAATCAATAGGGGATGGGTTTGAAATTGATGTAGGTGGGAATGGGAATCAAAGTGTTGGATCTTTTATCAAAAAAGGTCTTGAATCTTACTGGAAACTGGAATCAAGAAAAGAAACAGAAAAGGTGTTTGGATGTAGGGATTGGAATAGGAAGCAGTTAGAAGAAGCTATCTTTGCAATGCATGAAAACACCCAAAGGAATGACACAGCTGCTAATGATTTGCATAATCTTGATTACTTAGCAGAGAGTAAGTATGTTATGTTCCCTGGTGAAGAAATCACCATTGCTAAAGGGTATTCAAGCATTATAGAATCATTAGCATCTGTTTTACCATCTGGGGTCATTCAATTAAACAAAAAAGTGAATACTATTGAGTGGCAGCCTGAATGTGTAAAGGGTATAATGGGAAATAAGCATGGTGGCAATTCAAGGGCAGTGAAGATTCACTTTCTTGATGGTACAAGCATGTCAGCAGATCATGTTGTTGTCACGGTTTCATTGGGAGTTCTCAAAGCAGGAATCTTTAACAACAGCAACAACGATCCGGGTATGTTCAAATTCAATCCACCACTTCCTGATTACAAGATTGAAGCAATATCAAGACTCGGGTATGGTGTTGTTAACAAGCTTTTCTTGAAACTAAGCCCTGATTTTAATCTTGGTGTTGACCGATTTCCATTCCTACAAATGGTGTTCCATAAATCTGATCATCAAGTCAAGAACCCGAAAATCCCATGGTGGATCAGGAGGACAGCATCTTTATCACCAATTTATGTAAAGTCGAACGTGTTATTATCTTGGTTTGCAGGTGAAGAAGCACTTAAGCTAGAATCACTTCCTGATGAAGTGATTCTTGATGAGGTTTCTACCACCATTTCTAGCTTCTTTTCTTGTAAAAAGAGTAATGGGAATGTTAAATTTGATAAGGTTTTGAAAAGTCAATGGGGGAGTGATCCGCTGTTTATGGGATCATATAGTTATATTGCAACCGGGTCAAGTATTGATGACATGGATACGGTGGCTAAGCCATTGCCAAACACGACGGTTTTCGAGTCAACAAGTGGTTCACCACAACTTCAAATTCTTTTTGCAGGAGAAGCTACACATAGAACTCATTACTCAACAACTCATGGTGCTTATTTGAGTGGTATTAGAGAAGCCAATAGGCTTCTTCAACACTATCATTGTATTGATGTATGAGAGGTATGATTGTTTGGATTATTAGATTCACTAATTTTTATTATTTATTTTTTGTTTTTTTGTATTTTTTGGAACACCCTTTTCTCTAATGATTTATCATACGCAATATATGAAATATGAAAGGGAGAGATGGGGACATTTTTAAGAACTTTCTTTTGAGTTTTCTATTGCTATGTGATGAGCTCCTTGGCTATTTTTTTTTATGTTTGAGATCATTTGTCATTGAATATATGCTTTTGGTGGATTTGCTTGTAAGGAAAGCTTTGGATCCGATAAAAAACGGTTCTTTCTTGATTGGTTTTCGTTCATTTTGAACCTTCGTTATGATTTCAAGAACATAAACTCAAATCGCCCATAACAAGGGGTGGATATGTATGATAGACAACAAAAATATAAACATGTTATTACTATTGGAATATATATTAGGGTTTATCAGTACGGTATTGAGCACACGGGCCTTAGGTATCTGGACCTCTCTTCTTCTTCCTCACGGATACAAACCCTAGCCGTCGCCGCTTGATACAAACTCTAGACAGGGCAGTGACCCATCGCTGCCGCCGCCCTGTCCCGTTCGCTTTTTAGTTTATTGATCTTGTTTTCCATTTTCCTATTCTAATAAAGTCCCGGTTTCGATTCAACATTCCGACCACTATTTCTAAATCTTTTTTGAGACCCTATTTCATCTCACCGCTGCTGCCATCGCCACCACCTCCCTCCAATTAGCCGACCACCAAATTCCCCCGCCGAACTACCCCATCACGCCAAGGGCGAAGTATAGTTAGGGCCCGCTCCCCCCCCCCCCCCCCGATTTTTCGCTAAGTAGTGTTAATTTATACGTATTCGGCCGATTTTTCGCTCAGTAGTGTTAATTTATACGCATTCGGCCGAAATTTTTATAGTTCCAGCCCCCCCCAAAATTTATACGCTTGCGTGCCTCTTGTTGCACTACATCACTACGAGATCACTGACATTGGAAATTATGGATTGTTGGCAAAATCAAGCAGATTATAGACTTTTGGCAGAATTTTCGACTTACGAGTTGTGGACCGAGATTGAAAGACTGTTTTATCTTGTTTTTCTTTTTATGTTTTGTATTGTTTTTCAGTTTGAGCTTCCGGTTTCCTTCCGCTCTAGCTGCGGAGGAGTATTGGAATATAGATTTATGGTTTATCAGTATTAAGCCCATGGGCCTAATTAGGTATTTAGGCTTTCCTTCCATCTCTTTTCTCTATATATTGTAAGACAACTATTCAATAATATCAATTCGAGTATTTCAATATCTCACAATTACAATAACAGTTTTTTTTAACCATGAGAACATGTTACTACGTCAATACCCTGCTAACCAACGGATCAGGTAAAGCGTGGTTTGTCCTAGGTAGGTCATAGGTGACCTTAAGAAACGTTAAAGACAGAAAACCAGTAGAAGTTGAATTCGAACCCAATACCTCTGCTAGAAGGACTCAAACGTTTACTTATGCGCCATCACTTGAGGTTAATGTGAAGCTAGCATCAAGACACCCATTTTCTGGTTTTGGGTTCCAAAATGTCCCAAGCAATGAGACAATTAGAGATGCTCATTGGCATCTGACTACTTTGATCTTTTAGTGCAACTAAGACTTATTGGTTTGTGTAGGACCCATTGCCCTTGATAGGTCCAATTTCATGCACATGCAGACATACGTTGGGACATCTAGTCCTGTACTAGAAGTCTAGAACTCTATAGATACCTTTAAATAATGCAAAACAATCCCCCATCCCCTCTCACCCCACCCACCCCACCCCACCCACCCAAAAGAAAGTTGTCGTTAAAGACAGGACATGACTGTTTAAGGAGCCAAGTTAGCATCAACATATATGGCACAACCCCTCATTACCCTTGGTTAAATCATAAATATATGAAATTAACCATAAGTTTTAACTCTAAGTTGTAGACAATTGTATGTTTGGTTTGACTATTAGATTGTCATTTTTGTGGGCAAATGACACTCGACCTTTTTTGGGAGTCAAAGATAGAAACCATCGTCAGGGTACAGATGGTTATGACCAGTCCGAAGTCCGAACCTATAGGCTACTGCTTTCGAAAACAAATAAGAGGACCACCAAAAATGTTTGACTTCAAGGAAAGTCAAAGTGAGTTTGTAAGCTTATAAGTCTAAACTGATATGCAACTCAAAAGGCACTTCTTTTGATTAAAGTCTTTAGGTTGATTTCAAGATGGAGCTTAAATCAAACAAAAGTGAACTCATGATCAATGAGCAATTTGAGTGGTAGCAATCACCCATTTGTTGGTAGCCTATGGCACCCCTACCCCACCTATCTCACCCACTCACCCCCACCCAACCCCACCCATTAGTCCTTTGCAACTTGGCTTGGCCTCTAATTGTTTTAGAGAGAAAACAAAGGAATAGAGATTTGAAGCAATGACTTCTCAAGATTTAAATACTTAAAGATAAAGTGAATACCATCAAACTAAACATCTACTGTCTTGAAGTGTTACTTTCTACATACATTTTATTACCAAAAGATAGCAAATATTCATTTATTTTTGCGATAAAAATTGTTGGGAATTTCCTAGTCCCCGCGGTTTATATATAAAATGAACACCAAAAAGTGCTATTATATGAATAATTCGTGCCAAAAGATCACCTATTTGTTGTCATCCACCCTTCGGCCAATGAATCTTTGGACTTTCCAATTTAATGGCTAATTATGAAACATGTTTATGCAAAGCAAAGATGACCCACTTCACCTATCAATATCACTTTCATTACCAATAATTATTTTTTACTTTAATTTGGTATATCATTTCACTACCTATATTTAAAATGTGACTTTTATATACGATTGTATCAACCTTTTCTTTTATGTGGAAAAGCAATCTAACATTTTGATAACTCTTTTTAGAAAATGTTATTTTTTATTAATTGTAATGTATTAACAAATTGATGCTACATAATGTGTGTAACTAAGCAATCTTATGTTTGTTTGTTTCTTTACAAATTAAAAACATTCTTATTTATAATTTATATGCACATAATATACTTTTCAAGTGGTTGGTGATATCAACAAATTAAGAAAGTATGCATATTGTTAAAAAAATAAATATTAGACTTTCAAACCTATCCTTTAAAAATAAAAAGATCTAGAAAATTCTTAAACTTAAACGGGTTAGCATGGCAGCTCCCTTAATTTTAATACAATCTAAATACTGTCCTTTTGTTTAACGTGTTATACAAGTCAGCTTGAACAAAACCTATTTTCTAAACCGGATATTGACCTACATACAAGAAGACTTGTTACCTTTTCAACTACTTTGACTTTTATTGACGAAACCGAGTCTATTTGTCATGTAGGTTTAAACCAGAAAAAACTCTTAATTAATTATATATGGTATTGTTATAATTTATTTAAAAAAATGTATTCTCATCTATCAAACTCAAAAATATTTATGTATGAGATAATAGGTAACTCATAGATAAAGTACAATGTCATCATGGTTTCTCATACAATGATCGATTTTTATTATATATATAATTATATATGTGCGTTAATCTTTCTACACTAAAAAGATTTTACATATCGAATACATTCTAAATTTTCTAGTTTGACTTCTATGACTTTAATCATATGATTCGATAGGTATTTAATTATTTTTCGCTTTCACTTTAAAATTGTATGATAAATTAATTATATTACCATTTTAGAAGAAATATCTAAATTGATTCCTATATTTTCAAACACTATTCTATGTTTTATATACTAATCATACATTTATTGCTATAATCCAAAGTGGTTTATAAAGACAAAATCTACTATTTTTTTCTGTAAGAATGCCCATCTTTATTGATATGCGAATCTAGATTGCCCTCACCACAAACACACACAATGGACCATGCAATATTATTATTATTCTTTTTTTCACATTAAGATATAAACGACTAGAAAAAGAACGGAACCGAGGATCGGTTTTGATTTCAAATCGAGACTACACCTAAAAGGGTTGGGACCGAATTGATTGATTAGGACCGCAAGTTAAGCTTTGATCTTATACTTTTTTTTGGGTCTTGTAAAATCTTTTAATTTAATTCTTTTGTTATTTAATTCCAAATTTTTTTTATGTATTTTACTATTTATAACAAATATTATGAATTATTTATAGAAATAAAACATTTGTAGTTGGCTTATTAACATAAAATGTTAATAATAGTTACTTCAACATCTTCGTATCAATAAAACTCGTCGTCTCCGATGTCGCCGTGTTCGGCGGTGATGAAGGCTAGCCGCTCGCTTTTTTTTTGTTTGGGTGGAAGCCGTCGGCGGGCTTTCTGCTTACCCTCTCTCGCTCCTAAAGAAAATGGAGAATGATAGAAGTTACAGGCGAAATAAATGGAGAAGAAAGAAGATATGATCTAAAAGGACACGCGTGACCTAGAAGACATGCGTATAAGCCACAAACCTCACACGTAAATAGCATCAACCAGTAGTACAAGATGCTTTCCATGACCTTTAAATATAGTTTATAATTTATAATAAGGAACTTTTTTTGTTTAAATGTGTTTAAATTGTCTTTTAGATAGATTTCAGACCAAATTTTCGTATCAGCAGAGTAACAACCGTTACGATATGTTGATGATACAAGTCTTGGATTAAAGTTCTTTTGTTAAACAATGATATTAAAAAATTTATATATTTTTTTTATCGAATTCCATTATGAATTAAACATTTAAAACCGATAAATTATTAATTAAAAAAAATTAAATTAAAAGGTGCATGTCCCTCTCCATATCTAAAATGCTTTAAATGAGTGTTGAATATCTTTCGCGTTGTGGCGGAGGGCGCATAGCGACGACTTGGTTAGTAGAAATAAGCACGTCGCAACGATATTCGTAATTTAAAAAAATACTACGTTGTTTTGAAAAAAAAATTTAAAAGGTATTCTATTTGACCCGTGGGTTTTGGCTGTTATTATAAACATTAAAATAACTAAATTATTAAAAAGTACTAATAATAATAATAATCATAAAAGGGTTGAATGCGTGGTATATAAAACAGGTTGAATGTTATAATTGAAGTCCATGTAAAAAGTTAGCTAGGGATGTTTCCACTCGAGTCCGATTTAAATGGTTTGAACTTTGAACCGGAAAATCACAACGGAACCAATAAATTAAAGTTTGTAAAACGACAAATTAAATTGATCGAGTTGATTGTGTCCTCAAAACACAAGAATGGATTTAATTAGGTCGCTTTGAATATTAATGGTTTGAGCCGTGTAAAAAACTAAAATAGAGGCTTAATTGCATTAATTAGACATTTTACCTACCAAAAACCTTAGAATATACAATAAAATTTGTTATTTTTATAGAATCAAAGTGAAACGCCCAAAAACAGGGAATATCTTATAGTTGACACAAAACATATAAAGCATAGTTCTTAAACTGAAAAATTAAAATATCATTTTGTTCAAACATTCAAAATCCACAATGAATTAAAAACTTTAATAACATTGTTCGGAATAAACTATCATAGAGAGGAATGTCAGTCTTCAGAGAGGGCAGCCCTTCTATCCATGTTAACGAGCCCTCACAGCTCCTCTGATTCTATCATTCTTTAATTTGATATGCATACTAAAAGTCAGCTATACTAAGTGAGTTATAACTTTGCTTTAATAATTGTAAACTTTGTCTGTCATTAAGGTAGCTTAATTATAAAAATAAAACAAGCTTTCTTTCTGTTAAGTTTTAACAAAACATTCTCTCTACTTTAAAACTCTGTAAACTTCACAATTTATGAAAATCGTTTCCATTTCTAACATTTGTTAAAACTCTGTTTTAGGAAACCAATTAAGGTGCCTCACTCTGTCACTATCATACTTTCTTTCACTTTATTAGTAACAAGTGAACTTACACGTGCATTCATACTATCATAACACATTTGAACCATTGCCCAAGGACAAGATTCCTCTGTGCTTACACCTGTACAAGACTCATATGTTGCTTACACAAGGTAAGACTCGCTTGTTGCTTGTACAGGGCAAGACTTCTTTGTTCTACTTTGTGCCAGCTTATGAAAGCAGGACTTCTCTGTTCTATTTTGTGCCAACTTATGAAAGCGGGACTTATATGTGCTTGCAAGGCATTCTACTCTGTTCTACTATGCAGTTATTCTACTATCACATGAATGTTAAACACATATATGCAAACAAATAGCACATATTATCACATAAGCACATAATATGACATCTGTCACTATCAACCAGTACCGAGGTACTGCTATCTCTATCATTCTTTGCTTTCTTTAAAACATTTATTTCAAAGATAGTATATGTACTCTGTTTCTGTTTCTTTCTCTTTTATAAAAATACAATTTTTATAAAATAATACTATGTCTTTCAAAATCTCTATTTAAGTATGCACATCAGCCCAAAAACAAATGAAAATGGGCAATAAAAACTCACCAGTTCTAGCTAGCTTCTACGTACTAATTCAACGGGTCCTGAGTTAAGGTACTCACAAATCTGGATAACTATTTAACATAACACTAGACATCACAGCTTACTGCCCAATCGCAAATGGTACTTGCGATCGCATTTATACATATCGCAAGTATGGTACTTGCGATACCCTACCCAATCGTAAGTAGGTACTTGTGATTGTATCTATACATATCGCAAGTATGGTTCTTGCGATACCCTGACCAATCGTAAGTAGGTACTTGCGATTGTAACTATACATATCGCAAGTATGGTACTTGAGATCGCAACTATACTTGCGATGGATCTGGACTAGTCTTCTTATTTATAGAAAACCCTAAGTTTGCATGTCATGGCGGCTATGCATAAAACTGATCAAGATCCGTACTTTTTACGTCGAAAACCTTTGTTTAACATTCCTTAACAAGATCTAAGAAAGATCTATAGATTTCATACACCTTTTTACGTAAAAATCGAGTTTTTAAATACGTACCTGCAACCCCACCATAATTACTTTGAATCAGTGTTTAAGGACAGAAACTAACCTTAAAACTTGATTAGAAGATGATGATGATGCTTTCCTCTTCAGCTAGATCGATTCCTTCCAAGGTCTGAAATCGATGTTCTTCCTCTCTCTCTAGCTATCGCAAGTGTAAATGTTAGGGGAGAATGGGGGCTGCCATGGGGAGGAAACTTTCCTTTTATAGGCAAACCCTACCCCATATTTACCCTTTTTAACCCTCTTGTCTTTAGAATACCCATTCGTCACCCCATCCTTCGATTAAATAGAATGCGAATGAAAACGGGATGTTACGCAAAGATGTTATTAGTAGGGAACTATTTGTTGATTAATTCAGCATAGCCCGCGCGTTGCTGCTGGTTTTTTTGAAAATTAAGATGTAGATAAAAAAACATGTCGCGATGATATATTCGTAAAGCAAGAAGAATTTACGTCATTGTTAAAAAATACGTTAAGAAATATGAAGTAAACTTTAAAAAGTCGTTGGTTAAAAATAAAATCGTGTAAAATCGTCAGTTAGTTGTTATAAAACTGAAGTCTTTTATCTAAAGATCTCATTTATGATATTACTTAATAAATGTTATTTATAAAACTGATTACTTTAATTTATGAAATTATATGACAAAATCTATAAAATTATGCATCATGAAAAAAATTATAAATCCATACTTAAAACGGTGTGTTTATTAACAAAATATATTTATATAGTTCTTAATATATATAAATGCAAATTAACAAAACCGATTTTAAACATATACACAAATTCTTTGGGGGCTAAAAGTCTAAAACTAACTCGTAGGCTCAGTTTGGGGTGAGCCCAAACGTAAACATATGTTGTATGAACGTCTGAAATTAACGATTTAGGAGAAGAAAAAAGCTACTATCAGTAATGTGTGGGGGTGTTGGGGGTTGAACCCGCACCCCGCGTGTAAGCTTGAGACTTGTGCTGCACTAGGCCCGTGGTAGTTTATGATTAATTTTCAAATTAGTCTCATATATAAAAAATTGAAAATTTTGAAAAATAAAAATAAACGAGTCAGTAGTTGCCACGTGGTAGCTGCTACTGTTCATACCGATGATCTAAAATTATATATATATATATATATATATATAATATATATAACAAAGTCAAGAGAAAGTGTGAGAGGAATCTATTAGGTCTTATCCTAGGGGGTCAAGAAGACATTTTGGTGTCTTCTTAATTCAAGTTTAAAATGTGTACTTTTTATTTAAAATGTTTTATATTTATTTTATAATTGGATTCTTGTTAAATTGGTTTAGCTAAAATTTGAAAGTCCTACATGGTATATCTTATCCTAATAAAAAAATCTACGCTAGTGAGTTGATATGTTGGATTGGTATGAAGTGGTTTGAAGTTAAACCAATCATACATTTTAACTTTTACTTAAATTGATATTTAGGATGAGTTTTATTTAAATACTTGTTTAATTATTATTATTTTTTATTTACAATGCTTGTTTTATGAACAAGTTGTGATTTATAAATGTTGGATCTTGTACAATATAGGTTGTTATATTGATTGTAAGCGGAATATATGTAAGGTCTAACTAAACCAACACAATATACTATGACATTGGTTCTATTTATCAATAAGAGTTGATAATCGTTAGATGATGATGCAAGAAACAAAGGAATTGTCATTACTAATATTTACTAGTACGTTAAGATGTGATGCTTCATGGACATGTACATCAACTAAACGTTAAAAAACATAACATTATACCTTTTACTAGTCAACCATTTCGATAATTGTCTCCTCTCTTCACCCACTAATGATGGATATGTTTACCCACATCTAGAGAAGTAAGCTAACAAATGTCACATCTAAAAATAATAACACTTTACACACTTGAAAGGTTGTTTTGTTCGAAGACGTAAAACTGTCAAATATAAACAGAAACTAATTTTAGTTCTTTTTGGGTATGATTACGAAACAACTTTGAATTTATTGGGTTTCACTCCGGATCTTACTTAATTTATCAATTCCAAAAAAGATAATTTACTTATAAACAATTATATATATGATTATAGCTAAACCTAATACATCAAGATTTTGAAACCCCACCTAAATCTTCTTCAAAGGTAGTGCATATGTTTATGCAATTCTATGATCAGTGGTCACATTAAAAACTAAATAAAGTTAAAGCATGGAAGATGGGTTTGCAATTTTAGTTTTAAAATTCAACATTCCAACCTAATAATCAATATAAAAGCTTTACATTTTGTATTGGTACACCTATCACAATTTATAAACATTATTTATATAAAAACATCCAAATAAAAATATCTAGGTTTTAATAAAGATTACACGTAACCATTTCATATATTTTAATGAGCATTAAATAAAAATGAACAAATATGATATAATTATAAAGGGTAATGTTGAGGTTGTACCAAAAAATGACTTTAATAGTAAAAGAGTTGGGTTTCCCCGGCAACACCTAGAACATCCAGGGCATCCCATCACAGGAGGAACCCCCCAACTGGGTAAATCCCCTGACCTGGCCACAGACCCCTTTTTTTGTTGTGGCCAGGATTCGAACCCAAGACCTCCATTATGGGAAGTTTTGGGGCTACTATTGCACCAAATGGGATACATTAGATTAGCAATAATAATATGGGATCAAGGTGAGGCATCATTATCGAAGACTAATCAAGGCAATTAGTCAAAATCTTGAGCCCCTCGTGATGACCCCACCTTGTTTTCCAACTTTCATGACCAACCAATGTTGGCTATTATTTTATATCATATCATAATTTATATCAACAATATCATATAACATGATTTAAAGCATCATGATATAAAAAAAGGCCTATTTCTTATCTAGAATATAAATTTTAAAAGACTCACGAAGTTGAAATGATAGATCGAAGGTGTATTCGTGAAAACTTGAGGAAGTTCTACGAAATAAAATTTGTAGAGGGTCTGTGGTATGCTGACCCTTTGGGTGATCAAATTTTTTATTATATCCATCTTTATCGTTTTCCGGTTGGTGCTACCCCTCTGAAAATTAGAAGACGGATTATAGTTATGGTATAATTATGTATTTTTTATTATTTATTATCATTTTGTATTTTAACAAATACAATTAAATTTTTTTTTTGAAAGGCGACTTTCTTAAACCCCTACTCCCTTCGGGAGTAGCCCGGGTGTTCCTGTGAGTCATGCATGTCTTTCCCAATGGGTTGTAACCATAGCGGACTCGAACCCGAGGCCCACCTAGGAGGAAACCCACAACTGGGAAAACCCATTGGCTCAACCTGAAACAATTTGTCCAAACGAGACTCGAACTCATGACCTTCCATTTGAAAAGTCATAGTGGTATGACTCCCCATAAGGCTTTGTGGTAAATACAATTATTAGTTGGCAACCAAAAATTGTTTCAACTCAATATGAGTGACGTGATAAATGGGCCTTATGGGCTTTAACCTAAAGAAAATGAATCCAAATTTCAACATCCTGGGAACGAGTTACTCAAACCGGCCCCACGTTTCACTACATCAAGCATCACTTCATTGATCAAATGCTCGCCCCAGTTGAAGAAACATACATGTTTCACAGCATCAAGCGGTCAATCTGATTTACTATCCGAAATTTTGATACAGGATAGTAAAATCAATCATCCAAAAATTTCAGATATCCGATTTTGAACACCCCAAACTTTAAATGAGCAAATTATGAATTTGTGTGTATCTAATGATCGTATATGACAATTTATTTAAGAATAATAATTGTTCTTTTTTTTTAATAGTAATCATATATATATATATATAGATATATATAAAGGTTTAAATACAAAGTGATTTTAATGTGAAAAATGTAGGAAGTAATCTCATGTCACCTCACCCGAATAATATAGTACTTTTACATAAACTAGTGAATAAACACAAACTAAAAAAGGATTTTGATTTGTATCCCCTTAATACCAAAATGTTACGATTTGTTTAGTGATATCTTTACTACTTGAATCCAAAATCACAAGAAGTTCATGACTCTATATAGCAACCTATGATTCAATGAGTATTGTCATTTTCGACTTTTGTATAGTTTGGTCAATTCTACCAAATTTGATCATACTAAGACCAATAATCCAATTCTAACTAGTGTCCATCTCTCTAAGCTTGCTTACATACCTTAAATGAATTCCGAGTTTAAAATCACGCTTTTGTCAATTTTCGACTAGTCGATCCGTCAACACTTTAATTTCATTTCTTACTTCGGTTAACGTCAAATTTGAGTTTAGTCAATCTTGATCCCATAGTTTTACTTTATTCGATATGTGGCATAAAATATATGTTTTCTGTTTTTAATAAAATAGAAAAACTCACTTACTGTAATAATAACGTCCCTGCATATTTTTTAAGATATTGAAAATAAGGATGCTACACAAATAACAAGTTTTTCTTTTTTTCTTAAATTAACATGTTTTTCTTTCTTAAAGTGACATGTGATAAATAAAGTGCGATGTAATATAGTTTTTAGAAATCTAGTCTTGACATGTTAAAGTTAAAAACTTACTCCATCAAGATTTTTTACGTTTGTGTGTCAAAGTTATAATATATTATTAGAGTTCACAAACAATAGTTATTAAAAAGAGGTTATACGGATAACATAGTTCTTAGTGAAATTCAGTCGACGTATGTATATCTAAGTTGTAATAGCTAATAATAAAATATTTCATTCCCCACCCAATTAAGATTGGTGATGACTTCGTTGAAACTTTCAATAAAAATTTTAACAAATCCATTATCAAAGAGTCATTCCTTTAAAACTTTAAAAAAACAAGTTGTTAAGCATAATAAGATAAATTCATATATTGTTATATTTGTAAAACAACTTGAAAATTACGGTCCTAAAATGAATTAGAAAAAATACCATCCATTCTTAAAACACAAGTGCTTAACAACAACATAATTTTGTAGTTCCTGTATGAAAATTCAATTTGATGTTACTTAAAATTCTAGTAAATAGTGTGATAATTTATAAAAAAAAAACCGTATATTTATTGATGAGAGTTCAAATACATAAACGTTACTTTTACAGTTTTACCCTTGGTGATTAAGGGAGGTGGGAGTGGAGTGCGGGTACCCAGCGGCTAGGCGGGTGTTGGCTCAATTGTTGTTTGGCCCGAGAGAAGAGCCCAACCCAAGTAACCAATTTTGTTTAATTGGTTTAAATGGTAATTAGGGTTTATTAGATTTCTTGTTCACCAAGTTTGGGTGAGCCTATAAATAGATGAAACCGGGTTAGGGTTTTATCAAGAGAGAAACCGAGTTATGGTTTGAGAGATTGTAATCAGTTTTTTGAGTTATATTTTCTGATTAATATACGTGAGAGTTATTTACAATAATCATTTGTGTGTTTTCGTTTTGGTGAGTTATATCAATTCGTTCTTGAGCGGGTACATCGCCGCATCCATTGTGGGTTCAACGGGTAAGGGTTGGCGGGTTGGGTGGGCGGCTTTTGGAACCCGTCGAAAGTTGGAATGTGGATGTTTGACTATAGCCGTTGAACGGCTATATAGCCGTTAAAATAAAAAAAATTAATTTACCCCTATAAATACATACTCAATCATTTTACTCACTACACAAAAATACATTATTTCTAAATATAATCCATTTCTTTTGTATCCAACCCACCCAAAATATAAATCGTTCGTTATACTTCCCACCCGATTCATCGGAAGATGCGCTCGACTTCATGTTCGGCGGCGATAGTATGCAACTTTTATGTGATATTGCCGCCCAAACCGAAGAGGAAGACACAACTGCATCATCAAGGACGTATGTATGCCGTGATCGTAAACAGACTCTACAGAATCTAAAAAAAGATTTTTTTGACGAAAACCTAACACACGGAGAAGCGATGTTTCGAGATAGATTTCGGATGTCGAAGAGGTTATTTTTACAAATAGTTGCCGACGTACAAGCTAGGTTTGAATATTTTCAAGAGGGTGAAGACGCTAGGAAGAAGAAGAGTTTCACGGCGTTACAAAAATGCACGTCGGCGATTAAACAACTCGCAACCGGTAATCCTCCCGACGAATTCGACGACTATTTAAGTATGGCTAGGAGAACCTCAAGTGAATGCATAGAGTATTTTTGTAATGCCATAGTTCAACTATACGGTAAAGAGTTCTTACGCAGACCGACAGGCCACGACGGTGCACTTTTGTACAACGCGCATGAAGAAAAACATGGCATTCCAGGTATGGTCGGTAGCATCGATTGTACACAATTTGTTTGGCGAAATTGTCCGACGACCACTTTGCGCGAACAATATATGAAAGGCGATCACCAATACTCGACGGTCATGTTAGAAGCTGTGGCTTCAAATGATTTGTGGTTTTGTCATGCGTTTTGTGGTACACCCGACTCTAACAACGACATCAATGTTCTCCAACAATCGTCACTTTTTACCAATGAGGAGCTTGGAACCGCACCTAAGTGTCCATTTGAAGTTAATGGTCGACTATACAAACGTGGATACTATTTTACGGACGGGATATACCATACTTGGTATACGTTTGTTAAATAGTTTCATTTCCAACAATCCGTAAGGAAAAGGCATTCAAGAAGGTGCAAGAGTCGGCAAGAAAGGATGTCGAGAGAACTTTCGGTGTGTTAAAAGGGAGGTATACTTCGTCGACCAAACCAACATTTAAAATCGGCGAAGATTAGGAACGAGGTATATACGTGCATGATATTGCACAATATGATCTTAAAAGATGACGGGAACGCAATATCACATATCGACATAAGAGATCCTCCAGCCGAACCAGTTATTGATGATAACGTCCTTTCGGAGTTGCACGATGTAGCTACACATATTAGAATTCGATTTGATCTCGTGGCCCATATTGCGAGAAACACCCCGAATTTGGACGAAGACTAGATAAATTTTTATTTATTAATTACTTTTTTGTATTTATTGTTATATATTTTTAAATAATTAATTAAATTTTTAGTTTTTTAATTTGGTTATTAATTTGTTTTAATTTAAAAATAAAAAATAAAAATAAGAGGGTTGAAGGGTACCACTCCCACCATAGAGGGTAATTTGAAAGAGTACTTTAGCTAGTTGAGATGACATCTTGTAATTTGTGTAATTTGAGAGGATAGTTTGGTTGGGAGGGTACCACTCTCACCTCACTAATAAACGTACAATAAATGATACACATGGTACAACCCATATATCATGATGACTCTGTTCACCCAATAGCCCAGAGCCATCTGGCTACAACCCAATATAACATTAATAACTTGCTTTTTGGGTTTCGTCTCTGTTCTTCGATAATCGTTATGTTCTAGGTTTCCCATCCCCAATTTCCACTTCACTGATTTCATCAGTGGAATTCGACTACAGGTACGTCTATTAATTTGCTTATTTTTCACTTCGTTCCATTTAATTTTCCAGATCCTTTCGAATTTCTGTTCTAATTTGAAAAGACTCTGATCGAATTTACTTGCATACGAAGTTCTGATTACGTGTTTTGGTTCTTATCGATTGCCGATCTGTAAAAGTTGAATCTTATATATGCTGCAGTATAAAGTTTGTTCGAATTTTGATAATATGTACAGTGTTTTAGGTCTCCTTTGAATGGCAGCTCCCGGTGGACCTAGACCAGGCAATTATAACCCTAATTCAATCTCAGATAATATGCAGAACCTACAAATTAATCAGCCACCTTATCCTGCCAATGGACCTAGAGGTCCACCTCCCCCTTTTGGGCTACAACCCCAATCACAGCCATTTAATTCACCGTTTTCAGGCGGACCTAATCGTCCTGGACCTCCACCACCAGGTGTTCCTAGAGGTGTAGTGCCTCCATCTAGTGGACCTCCACATGGTGCATTGCCTCCTTTCATGGCGGCTAACAGGCCCACTGCCGGTGCAGGTGGAGGTCCTCCTGCTTTAAGGCCTATACCACCTGGACCTCTGCCTATGGGTCCTCCTGCCCCTCGTCCCGGTCTTGTTGCATCCACCCCTTTGACAACAGGTCTACCTGCACCGCCACTAGGTAGTGGTGTGATGAGTAATGGTCCGCCAACATTTGGACCACCGCGTAGTGTGCAAGGTGGTACTCAATATCCTCCAGGCGGCAATAGACCAGGACCATCAACTGGGCTGCCACCTCCTCCACAAACCATGTCATCATTTCTTGGAGGTCCTTTTGATAATCAACCAAGAGGGCCGCCACAAGTAGCACCGCCCCTGTTCTCAGCACCTCCGAGAGGTGGCATGCAGCCATCTTCAGGGCCACCATCGTTTTCAGCTCAGGGAAAAGGTATGCTGCAACCACCAGGGTCGACATTTGGGGCTCCATCGTGGCAAATGCAACCACGACAGGTAAGTTTTAAATCGTTTTTGGAACTTGTAGAGGTTGGTTGGATGTGTTTTTTAAAGGTGATGATCTGAAGTCCCACTAATTAGGGGATTTTTCAGGATTGTTTGTTTAATTTCAACTTTAAATTTTATACTGGAGTTTGAACCGTTTTTGTTTGTTAACAATTGATAGCCACATGAAACTTTGCACCAAATAATACAGTTTTGGAAATAAAGGTGAGAAATTACTTACAAAATATGTATAAACCTTATATTGGTTAAAGTGCTAGAAATAAAAACGTGTAAACTTATATATATATTCTATGGGATGTTTATCAATATGGTGTATTGTATAGCAATATTGCATGACGTTGCAAAGAAATTTTGCTCTACATGATACCAAAACTGGTTCCTTTGTTAATTTGTTTTTTCAGAATGTACCACCTCCTCCAATCTCTGGTTCTGCACAACCACCAAGAATGTATGGCATGGCTCCACCTCTTCCTAATCAACAATCTATGGCTACAATTTCACCTGCAATGGGCCCCAGTGGAAATGCAGTTTCAGGCTCATACCAAATCCCACGACCTGTTCCAAGTTCTTCAGTCCTTATGCATGAAACTCGCCAGGGTAACCAGGCCAATCCTCCTCCGGTATTTATCTCAACTTTTACTATTTGTTCTTTATCCACAATTTCCACCTATGTGTTTATACCGTCTTGTGATTCAATATTCATATATGTATGTAAGGTGGCAAAATGAGGAAAGGTTAATTTTTTTTTGGTACCGTTCATGTCGGTTGGTACTATGCCAGAAACACTTTTTGTTGGAACCTTGAATTTTTTTCCCCATAATGATTACTATGTCGAACATAACTAAAAAAGGGTGATTGTCCAAAAAACCTTGTGGATTTTTGCTGAAGTGGCATATAAGTCCCTAAACTTTATTCTTGCATGATTAAATCTCTTACTTTTAAATCTTAACAATAAAGTCCCCACACTTTATTGTTAATATAAAAGTCCTTTTTGCATGATTACATACCATGAAAAGGTCTTTTGTTGCATTCAAGTCCCTGAACTTTGTTAAATAGACTTTTCTTTGTTAAGTTTTGATAGTCCGGTGATTTAAACTTTACTTAAGTAAAGTTCACAGAGTTATGTGTGAGTTCAGCGAAAGTTACATTTTTTTGGGCAATTGCTTACTAAAAAGTATTTAGAGTATGTTAATGATAATCTACTTTTTGAAAAATATGATTTGAGGTTCTATGCATTGAAAATGCACTTTCAGTCACCTTCTACCCTGTTTTCTTTTAAGCTACGTTTTTGGATTCTACGAAGTTGGCTCGTTAGAGATAAAAAGAAAATGTTAATCAACCCATTTATAAGTAAACAGGTCGAAATTGTCATCTCTATACGGTATCATTCTTGGCTCCTATTATGCATACTAATCTTATATCTTATAACATGTTTAATGTTGAAGCCTGCTACAAGCGAATTTATTGTAAGGGATACCGGAAATTGCAGTCCTCGGTACATGAGGAGTACAATTAATCAGGTAACATGTATTTCCTATCATATATACTTTTTTTACAAAATGTTTATTTGCTTACTTTAGTGTATAGTCATTCTGTTTTTTCTTTCTTTTTTTTCCCCAGATCCCTTGCACTTCTGATCTTTTAAACACATCTGGTATGCAATTGGCTCTGTTGGTCCAGCCCTTGGCCCTACCTCATCCATCTGAAGAGCCTATCCAAGTAAGAATTGAAATTCTTGATTTTTCTAAATTTAGCAAACCCTAAGAAATTTTTTGTAGTGTGAACAAAATAAAAAATAAAATGGATAATTCACGTAGATTCCGCTCAAGTATTCTAAGTTTTTCATCAAAGCCATCCATATATTTAAACTACTTTATAGGCTACCCAAGTATGTATCTTGTTCCGGTTATACATGGGTGGGTCTTTACATACATTATCCAACATAATAAATGATAAATAAAAAACAGAACTTTTTTAATGGTACCACATGCTGTAGTCGTAGTGGTGCTATAAAGTTATTGTCCTTAAGTCGTATTGGTACTCATTTGCTAGCATGAGGGTTTTTTAAGATGGCAGTTTGTTAAACTTTAGGATTCAATGCAGTTATTGTTTCTCAAATATGAACAAAATAATAGGAAGTTTTGAATTTGAAGTATAGTCACTTTATTCTCAGAAAGTCAAATACGGGCTCTAATTTTGTGACCAAGGGAGTACTCTTTTTTCCCTTCAGATAGTTGATTTTGGTGAAGGAGGTCCTGTTCGTTGTTCACGCTGCAAAGGCTACATCAATCCGTTTATGAAATTTGTTGATCAAGGAAGACGTTTTATTTGTAATTTCTGTGGTGAGTATTGCTATCTTTTCCTTTTCACACTTTGTCATAGTGTAGTTCAAAGACTATACACTAATGAGAAGAATTCTCATTTATACATGACCATAGAAGCTAATTAGTAGCTCTAAATATAGAGAAGTACTATAAAACAACTTGTATATCCTAAATCTTGGACACCCAAATATTTTCGTATATTGACGATAAAAACATATATTGACTTCATTTGTTGCTTAGTAGTGGGCTTTTAGTAATATCTTTGAGAGATGTGGCTTTTGCTCATTGGGCACAATGGGTTATCCATAGAGGTGGGAATTTTTAGATGGGTCAACCCTAAACACTTTTTGTCCAAAATTTATTGTTTTTAATAAATAATTACTTTGTTAAATATGATTATTAAAATTATACTGCTTCAACAAAAAATCAACTTTGAATACAATGGTTTGGGAGTTTTTTTGCATTAAAAATACACTGTGGGTGACCTTTGACATAATTTTTTGTAGAATAATATTTCATTTTACTCTATTGACACTTCCATAAGTAAACGGGTTGGAATTGCCACTTTGCTACATGTTTACTCCTTTTCAGGTTTTACAGATGAAACACCTCGTGATTATCAGTGCAATTTAGGTCCAGATGGCAGGCGAAGAGATGCTGATGAACGACCTGAACTATGTAGAGGAACAGTTGAATTTGTTGCTACTAGGGAATTTCTGGTTCAATTTATAGTTTCCATTTAATATTCTTCACGTTTGTGCTACTATTTAGTTAATGTACTGTATTGCTATATTATTATTTATTTATAGGTACGTGAGCCAATGCCTGCTGTATTCTTTTTCCTCATTGATGTATCAATGAACGCCTTGCAAACTGGGGCAACTGCAGGAGCCTGCAGTGCTATTAGTCGAGTTATTGCCGATCTCCCAGTAAGTTAATTTTAATTGCGGCATTTTGAAAAATAATTATGTGATATTAAATAATAATAGTTACAACAGTAGTAGTAATGATAATAATAATAACCAAATAATCAACCTTAATGAAGTACTTTTAGGAGATAGGGTTTGGATGTGCTTGCTGTTTGAAGATGTAATATTCAGATAATCAGTTTTTTGAGTATAGATAAAATGACAATGAGACGTTTTATTATATTGTTGTCAAATTCAAAATATTGTAACTTATTTTTTTTAACTACAAAAATATATTTAATAGATTATTTGCTAATATAGTTCTTTAACAATTATTGTATATATAGTTCCAATAATTAATTCTTAATAGTATTCTTCACAATGAAAATGTGGTAAAAGGAATGGTAAATAAGTAATAGCACCAAACCAAACGTACCCAGTATAATCCCACACATAGCTAACGCTATTAGTAGGGTCTGGGAAATAAGTAATAGTAATATATCTTAAATAATTAGTTTTTGCTGCAGCAGATATGAAAAACTGATTACTAACTAACCAGAATCATGTTATCCAAACATTTAAAACCGGTTTATGACTTCAAGTCTCAATGATAATTGATAAGATGACTAGTTTTATAATGCACATACTGACACCACCTAAATTTATGATGTAATATATGTTTATCACAGGAGGGTCCTAGAACAATGGTGGGAATTGCTACATTTGACTCAACAATCCATTTTTACAATCTGAAACGTGCATTGCAACAGGTTTGACTAAAGTGGATTGATATGCACTCAAATGGCTCAAGAACACATGATTTATTCAAAGGCTTGGAACCGAATGGTTCCAGCCGAAAGTCGGCTATCTCAAGCCTCAAAGGTCTCGATTACAATATTTAATAAAAAACAAGTCCCCCTAAACAATAACCCTAGATCCCTACTTATAGGTGGGGAATCATAGTTTAAATAGGAAACTAAATATTTCAAAAACAAGATAAATATTAAAGAAAATATTTGAAATTCAAATTTCAAATATATCTCCTAAATACTTGAAATTCAAATGATTCTGCATCAGTTTTGAATATAATAATTTAGGAGGATTTTGTATGCACTAAAAATACACTTTGGGTGACTTTTAACCCAATTCCTCTTAAGTTTTTTTTTAATTTAATTTAATTTTTTAATTTATGTGTTTGACCTGTTAGGGATAATACATAACCCAAATCAATCCGGTTAATTAAATGGGTCGATATTCACATCTTTGTGCTACTAAGATTATATAAGTGGGATCCACATATTTACATGTTAAATGGTCTGACCAATTTATATCCACATGTTTGACCTATTTAATTCAACCTGGTAATGCTGATAATGCAAACCGAGGTTAAACTTGTTATTTTTGTTCTTAAACTGCAGGGACCTCATAAGTTACTTCAAGCAGCAGACAAGACTATGAAGACATTGGCTATTGAATTTGCAGAGTACCAGGTGCAACTTCCTCTGGTTTCTGTTTTTTAGATCATCGTAATCTTATTTACCATTTTACATATAAGATCATAAATATATTCAGGTTTCTGTCGATGTATTCATTACTACCCAAAGTTATGTTGACATTGCTTCAATCTCTCTTATCCCAAAGACAACTGGAGGGCAGGTAGTCATCAAAGATTTACAGAATCTTTTTTCTAGTTTAATTTTTTATCTTGCTCTTTTTGTTTTTCTCTCTGATAATTTCCACCCTTCTTTCAGATATATTATTATCACCCGTTTTCTGCACTTTCTGATCCTGCAAAACTTTACAACGATCTACGATGGAATGTCACAAGACCTCAGGGTTTTGAAGCAGTGATGCGTGTTAGATGCAGCCAGGTGAGCAAAATGGGTCAGACGGGTTAGGTAAAGGGTTATAATGGTTGTGTAAAACTTGTAAATTTGGTGCGGGTCTGTCAACCAGGAACTCACTGTCAAAAATTTAGAACTTTCTCTAACTAACTATTGTGTCAAAATAATCTCAAGTTCTCAACAATAATCTATTTTTTTATAAACTGATTAAGGATGTTTTATGCATTAAAAATACATTCTGGCGACCTGTTTCCTTACATACTAATTTTCATTTTACCTATTAAATAAAAAATAGCCTGAATCAACCAATTCACAAGCGAAGTAAATGGGTTGAAATCCCCACCTCTAAAATTAGCCTCCAAAATGGTAAATGTATTGAACTTTCATTCTCTTGTCTCTTGCGTTTGTTTCTGTAGGGTCTTCAAGTACAAGAATATTCTGGAAACTTCTGTAAACGCATTCCCACAGATGTTGACCTACCTGCGGTTCATACTAAATTCTTGACTCTAAATTCTAGACTTGTAAGATTTCATCATTTGTTTTTACTGAACTTGATAATTTGCAGGTTGATTGTGACAAATCAATAATGGTAACTTTGAAACATGATGATAAATTGCCAGATGGCACAGAATGTTCGTTCCAGTGTGCGCTTCTCTATACTACCGTATATGGTCAAAGAAGAATACGCGTCTCCACTTTATCATTGCCATGCACAACTATGCTGAGTAATCTATTTTGATCAGCTGATTTAGACACCCAATTTGCATGTTTTCTAAAGCAAGGTATTTTGATATAATTTTCAAACTTAGTTGCTGATTATTACGTCTCAAAATCAGTTTTTTAATATTTGGATGAATGGATTCTGCTTCTGATTGTTTAGTGGTTAAATAATCACTTTTGGGTATTAAATTTCATACCGACTACATCAAAACTGAATAATTTGAAGTTAAAACAAAATTACCTATTTAACCTTTCTTTTAACTTAATTTGAGTGGCTTTTATTCCCTTTTCACAGAACTTCTCTCATTTCTTTTCTTCACGAAAGTGTTCTTTTTGGTCATTTTATCTGTTAATTCATACCAATTGCAACAATAAACTGATTATATTAAACAAAAATGCAATCCTTTATTTTTACTTAAACTGAGAAACATTTTCATTTCACTAATCTCATTTTTCTGACAAAAATAATTTTTTTGGTAATTTCATGTATCAATTCGATGAAGATCAACATTTTAAAACGCTCAAACATCTTATCATCTATAGTTCTTACAGCTTCAAACAGCAGTACACCCAAACACTATCTTCTATAGCCCGTTCTATTAAAACTGATTATTTAATTATGCGATATCAAAGCAAAACACATCCAAACTTCCCCAAAATTCACTTTTGCTTTATTACATGTTCATTGATATTTATATAGGTAAATACTATAAAGATTGATCAATCTTCTGTATGTTGCAGCTGCAAATGAAATCCCTTCTACGCTATTATTGCAAGTGAGGGAACGCGTGACAGATCTTTGCATTAATATTCTACATTCATACCGGAAATTTTGTGCAACAGTTTCATCATCTGGACAGCTTATTCTTCCTGAGGCACTCAAGCTGTTGCCTTTATACACACTTGGTATGTTTTTCTCAATATACAGCTTTTAAGGGGATGTTCGGATTTTCGTTTTGAAACTGATTATTGTGACTGGTAGTTGCAATAATCATTTCTACATATTTGGATAAAAAGCTTCTGATTTTAGGTAGTTACAGTAATCATTTTTTATTTTAGATAAACTTGACCATCAAAGAGTTGATTACCACTTCTTTTAACCTAATTCGAGAGACTTTTACTCTCGTCTTACCATACATATATCTTTTTTTGCAAGAATTTTTATGTTTTTAAAATCAGAATATGCCACACACTTGAACAAAAGTTTTTCTGATCATCACAACTTCAGTCAGTAAATAACATCCAAACACCATCTCCTTGACTTGTTTTATTGCAGTTGGTTATTTGATTCTGATTATCACATGAATCACCTTCTGAACGCCCATCCAAAAGCTCCCAAGTCTTTGGTTGTCATTATGATACGAACCCAGTTAGACCCGAACCAGGAAATGTGGACTAATACATACCCACGGGTCGACCCAGCTGCTGTTGGCAACTCCAGCAGGGTTTTTGAATCTGCTTTGACTCAGTCAAGGCAGTAATTAGATTAATTAGCAAGATTTTAGCAAGATAGTGGGGAGGGAAGTTAGGAAAAGTTTTTGTGTAACCCCCTGCACCTGCAGTAGTAGAAATAGGACCATTTCCCTTTGTTTTTGATGTCGATGTTTATTTTATAAAATTAGGGTTCTTACCTTGTATTGGAGATTTAATCCTTCTCGAATTGGATTACACTATCGTTAATTTCAAGCTTTCGATTTCCGGTATCTATCAATGGTTCCATTGCCGGGAAACAAAGCGCCTGCTACCCGGAGTAATTCCGACACCAGGGACGGCTCTATCGCCGCCCAGTTGGCCTCCATCACCGCCAAACTTGACGCCATAGTGACGCAAATGAGGAGTGAGGTTGCAATGCTCAAAACCGTGATGTTTGGAACACTCGCACCATCTGCATCATCACCGACCACCAACCCCAAGCCTTCTTCCCCTACACCGCCACCATCACCGCCACCTTCAATTGGTCATACCATTTCTGTGTCCAGCTCCGCCCCGAACAACCCACAACAACTACCAGATCTGGATGTCAAGGAGTCTCACGAACCAATTCCATATCTAGCCAAAGAGGAAATGCGTGATGACAGCCCTAGCGATGACGAAGATCGATCAGCGCATGTTTTGGGTGCCCAATTGAAGATCGAAGATTTGGAAACAACCCAAGATAGTGTGACGTTGCTGCGTACCAATTTGCAAATAAACCGGGATCACATGAAAGCCCCGGTCGATATAAAAGGGCGTGAACTGAATTTTGAGTTTGGAGATGTGGTTTTGTCACGAATTCAGCCTTATTTACATTTGAAACAACTGCCACCTAGGTCTCATGGTCCTTATCGCATCATTCCTTTGTCGAGGGCAGTCACTTACGAATTTGATGCACCACCGGACTCACGGGTTCATCCGATCTCCCATGTATCCTTGCTGAAACCCACACGGGTACAAGTTCCCGCAACACCGTCAGCTCCCCTACCGATTACCAAAGATTGGGATATTGATCTTCAACCTCTCTCTATTATTGAATGGCTTATTGCATGGTACAATAATTCCCTTTTGCCCGACTTGAGGATAAGTCGTTTGTCCCGGCGGGATGTATTGATACGAACCCAGTTAGACCCGAACCAGGAAATGTGGACTAATACATACCCACGGGTCGACCCAGCTGCTGTTGGCAACTCCAGCAGGGTTTTTGAATCTGCTTTGACTCAGTCAAGGCAGTAATTAGATTAATTAGCAAGATTTTAGCAAGATAGTGGGGAGGGAAGTTAGGAAAAGTTTTTGTGTAACCCCCTGCACCTGCAGTAGTAGAAATAGGACCATTTCCCTTTGTTTTTGATGTCGATGTTTATTTTATAAAATTAGGGTTCTTACCTTGTATTGGAGATTTAATCCTTCTCGAATTGGATTACACTATCGTTAATTTTAAGCTTTCGATTTCCGGTATCTATCACATTACTAGGGTTGTAATCGGATTGCACCCTTAAGAAACGAAAAATCAAATAGTGGAACCGGTAATACCCTTAAGAAAAGAAAAATCAAATAGTGGAACCGGTAACTGATTGAATACATACTCGAGTTTGTTTTAATTTGAACTAAATTATCAAAATTGACATCCACACCAAAACCTTTCAACTTCACAAATATTGGCCCAGGTCGATTTATCAAGAATAAACAGAAAAACCCTTTTTGTATTAGATAAACTGAAAATTAGAGTACACCATTACATAGACTTTGACCCACTACTTAAATAGACCCAAACTTGAAAAACAAGAAGCCTAAACCAACTCAAATAGGAACCAAAATTAAAGGCCCAATGTCCTAACCTAAAATAAGACTCCATAAATAAACTCACCAAAAATAAACTTAACCCATTAAAACACCAAACCGACCCAAATACCTTAACCCAAATCGGTTTCTGCCTTGCCCACCAAGCTTGACCCGTATCACACCGTTTCATATGTGAACCAACAAGATTAAGTCCAACAACAAATATGCCCTCCCATCACAAGAACATACAAAAGAGGGTAATATGGTAATTTTAGAAGTTCTCAGACCACATTTTTTAACTATACAAATGCGATTTTACCTCATTTCTTTCTTGTATTTTAGCTTTGATTAAAAGTATTGGACTACGAACGGATGGGCGTATAGATGACCGATCATTTTGGATCAACTATGTTACTCCTCTCTCTGTGCAATTAGCAATCCCACTTGTATATCCCAGAATGATAAGTGTTCATGACCTTGACACAAAGGTAATAATCCAAGTTCACAAAATATTTTAAAATATGCTATGCCTAGTTGTCTGCACCTTACACGGTTTTTTATTTCTGTGGATACAGGAAACCATTATTCCTCCACATATACCACTTTCTAGTGAACACGTGAGTGATGATGGGATTTATCTTCTTGAAAACGGAGAGGATTGCTTAATTTATGTTGGAAATTCTGTAGATCCTGATATAACACTAAAACTATTTGGATTATCTTCTGTTGGCGAAATCCCAAGTCAGGTAGTTATACTTGATGTTTTTCTTTCCTGATAGAGGTGGTCTTGTTTTTTTTTAAATTTATTTTATAAACGAGATTACAAGCATTTATGAATAACTTTTAGCTTTCTATTCAGTTTGTATTGCAGCAATATGACAATCCTTTGTCAAAGAAGCTAAATGAGGTTGTGAATGAGATACGAAGCCAAAGATGCAACTACTTACGGTATGTGATTTTTATTATTCTTGATCATTTTTTCTTGTAACAATATGTTTTCATTTTACAAAGTTTTTATGCTTCTTGAAAACAGGCTAAAATTGTGCAAGAAAGGAGAGCCATCAGGTCATTTTCATAACTTCCGTGTAGTACTTTCTTTATAAAAAAGTCAGCATCTATTTGACTGTTTGATAATATCTGAAATACCCTTTTACAATATAGATGAACAGGTAACTTTAACCTAGTAACTTCCCAAGAAACGTTGAAAATTATGTTTTTTTTACTTGTCAAATATCTAAAATACCATCCAATAAAGATAAAGAAAATCTTATGGGCAAAATTTATTTTCAATTTGGAAACTTTACAAGGTAATTGTTGCAGTTTTTATAGTTTTTTGATATAATTTTCTATTTCAGGAATGACGTTTTTCTCGTATATGGTGGAAGACAAGTCTTCGAATGGTTTATCATATGTTGAGTTCCTAGTATACGTACATCGACAAATCCAAAGTAAAATGCCTTGATTCTGTCTACCGACACTTGTTCAGTTTTGTTTATTATTTTTGGGTCGGGTTGTATTTATATGGAGGGACAGAGTTGGGTTCAAACCAGCAAAAGAAGCAAAGTTGGAATCTTATTTGAAAACTGGGCTTGGTGGTCATGGTTTCACCAATTTCTGGTGAAAAATAGTTGAGCAAAGTTTTGTTAGTTTGATTTTTGTTGGAAAATTGTAGCATAAAATAAACAGCTTTTGGTTTGGGTCATTACAACTAAAGACAATGGCGGTGAGATATATATTTCTAAAGATTTTGTTATAATGTGATTATAAGTTGTATGTCGTTTGATAGAAGGGATTTTTGTTTCAGTTATCTTATTAATGTGAAAGTAAGTTGATTTACATTGTTACGAATAGAGTGCGTCTTGCACTCACAGGCACATAGGGTAACTAATAACAACTGTTCAAAAACTATAATTTTTGGAATATCTAGTTATGTATATGTATTATAATCATGAATCATTTTATCATATTAATTTATTTTATAAAAACTAATGATTTTGAGAAAACAAGAAAGTGTCAGATCAAATAGTCAAAACCTTTCAAACTGAACTGTTTACCGTTAACCTTGTAACACCAACATGTCCAACCAACGTACTTAACCTGGCGGTTTGCTTTGTTGATTCTTGAAAACTGTATTTTGGTGGTTTGGTTCAGAATTTAGCATCAAAAGTCGTAACTAGTTGAAATGTACCACAAACACCATTAGACCATGCCCAATAAGGCTTTTTTGGTAGTTGGTAGTTTTTGGAGGGGAGGTTGAGGTGCATGTAGGACTGGCAATTTCAGACAAGACTCATTAACACGACATGAATTTAAGCGAGTTTGAGTTTGAATTAAACGGATATGGGTCATAAACGGGTTGACACGTTTGTGACACGATTAAAATCGTTCCTAAACGGGTTCAGTCCGCCTAACCCGTTTATGACATGATTAAATCCATTTAACTAATTTAAATGATTAAATATCTAACCCTAACCTTTTAGTCTTTTAGGCTTTAGTTTCTGCCTCTAATATTCTAACTTAAATCTTTCATCATCTCCGATTGGGACTCGTCTCCTTCAGTCCTTGACCCTCGTCTCTTTCAGCCCTTGCCGTTGCTAATCAGCCCTTGAAAACCGTGTTCAAAGTCTCCTTCTGATGGTTTCGATTTGCTGCAACTCTGTATCACAAGTATTATATCTCGCCTAAAATCACAACTTTTCTGTTGGCTTTTGATTCTGATTCAATTAGCCCTTATATTGGCTTCGGATTCATTTATGTCTAAAGTTTGTGTTAAACGGGTCGTCTTCGTGTAACTCGATTACTGAACAGAACGAGTCGTTTTCGTGAAACCCATTTATTAACATGTCCGTGTTTGTGTTTGGGTAATTGGCATGTTCAGTTAAATGGGTCGCATTCGTGTTTGTTACCCATGTTAATCGTGTCTGACCCGTTTAACACAACTAGACACGTTTTGCCAGCCTTAGCGATGATAAGTACAAACATTGAATACCATATTTAGCGTGCAATTTTAATTTTTAACTTTTTTGGATTATTCAAATGGCCTCCCTTTAGTTTAAAAGGATTAATATATGTACCAGTCACAAGTTATAGAGAAATTGCCGGATGGTCCCTCAAGTTTTAAACCTCTTGTTTGCTGCTTGATGTGTGTATTTACAACTATACCAAGGAAATACATTACATCACTTTTATCTGTACATTTCATGCAGCAAATATTGTGGGTCAGGTCCATGGTCAAAGTAAACAAAATGAAGTCAAAAAGTCAACGCGAGCGTGACAAGAACCTCAAAAGGTCTCCATAATCGCTCATACTACCACTTGAAAATCTCTTAACCCTTTCCCAAATCTGCAGCCGTCTCCTTGGCCTCAACGGGCCAGAACTGGAGCTCATCCTATACGAATCTACATCTAGCCCAAGACCCGAAAACCCACTCTCCACATCTAGTGGAGATTCATAGCTTTGATAGTTGGATCGAGATGGGCCCGGGCCCAGACCCGAGTTTGTACTGGCCCGAGGATCAAAGTCCATGGACGTTAGGTCCTCTTGGCTACAACTCCTCGAGCCCAGGTCTCGTGTTTCTTCACACTCGTTGCACACCAATTTCAAAGCCTGAACCACCTCACCCATGAAGGGTCGGTGTGACACCTCGGGCTGCACACACATTGATGCTATTGCTGCTACTTTAGCTACACTGTCGAATGGAACTTCAGGGCTCAGTGATGGGTCAATAAGCAAGTTTAGACCTTCAGGTGTCAGGAGCAGGGGCCGGGCCCACGCCACTAGGTTTTCTTGGCCCGATGGCATTGACATGTCAACGGGTTTTCTTCCGGTAAGGAGCTCAAGAAGCACCACTCCGTAGCTATAAACGTCACTCTTTACAAGAAGATGACCCGTCATTGCATACTCCGGAGCCACATATCTTTCACAAGAAAAAAATCAAGAAAAAAGATCACATATGATTCCAAAACAACCAAGAAAATATATCAGATCCGCTGAGTTAGGTAATGGGTTCAAAAGGAATAGTTTTGCAACATGTCAAAACGGGTTGGGTCAGGTTGACCCAAAACACTTTTTTTTTATGATTACAGAAATCATTTCAACAGTAATCTAATCATCCACACCAATATTAAGGAGGATTTATGCATTTAAAATACACGTTGGGCAACTTTTGACATGTTCGACTTATTTGAACCATTTTCTTCTTTTATTTTACTGGCTTGAATGTCACGGATAAAACATAACCTGAACCGATCCATTCATAGATAAATGGTACATGGTGAAAACAAGTGATTAGGGTCAAAATAGACCAAAACACTTTTTGACCAAACTTTTAGTTTTTTTTATAAATAATTAGTTTGTCCAATATGATTAAAAACTTATTTCCGACATATTTTAGGAGGTTTTATACATTAAAAATACATTTTGGCTAACTTCCTATCCCTGCGATTCATGTGACCCGTTTTCATGTTAGCTATATTTTTCAAAATTTCTTTGCGTATTTGACCCGTTAGAGATGAAGCAAAACCCAAACAGGCCCGTTCATAAAAAAACGGGTCAAAACTACCACCTCTAAACAAAAATGTGCAATTGGCTTTACAATGAAAATTAGTCAACCATATGCATAAAGCACTCATTTTGAAGGGGAAAAAAATGTACCCGAAGGTGCCCATGATGCGTGTTGAGATGTGTTGATTTTCTTCATCTAAAGCAGACCGTGCTAAACCGAAATCAGAAACTTTGGGAGTAAAGTCGTGTTCCAACAGAATGTTGCTAGACTTGAAGTCTCTATGTATGACTCTAGGGCTTGAATCTTCATGCAAGTAGGCTAGCCCACGGGCCGCACCCAAAGCTATCTTCAAGCGAGCCCCCCAGTCCAGTGGTGCGGTTTCCTTATCGATCCCTGAATAACCAAATTTTCATCATATAATATGCACCATCTTCATGAACAAATACAAATGTTTGACTTTTGAAAGTCAAACACTCCCATTTGGGATTCAATAAATAATCCCATTTCCAAACACTCCCTTAACCCAAATTTGCAAAACCAGTGTTTTGAAACCCGGATCGGGAACCGGAGGTCTGGGCGGTCCGGTTATGTATGCTGAAACGGTCCCGCAGAGTACTGGCGGTCGGACCGGACGAACTGGTTGGCTATTTTTATTTTTTATTTTTTTTTATCTCTTGGATTCGTATTTCGTAGCTAATTGTTAGTTTAAGATTATTGGAATTGACTTGTTGGTGGTTTTTGAAGGATTAATGGTTGTTTGGATTGATATATTTTTATAATATTTATGACGTCGTCCGGTTCTTAAATCCGGTTCGACCGGTCCGAACAGTGGACCGGTAAGGAGACCGGTTCGACCGGTCCGAACAGTGGACCGGTAAGGAGACCGGTTCGACGTCCGTTCCGGTTCTGAAAACATTGTGCAAAACATGTTATATAAAAGTGGGAGGATATACAAATACTAGCCCCCTACTATTCAGACACCAGATACTATACATGCCGTATGAGTTGTTTTTTTCTTTTTTACGGCCTGTATGATAGAAAGCTATACGGGCCGTATAGCTTTCTGTCATAGAAGCGACTGATGTGACGGCGTACACTATTTGTCTGCTATAAAGGCCCCCTTATGATGGCGTCACCTTGTGTTTTGACGACATCACCTGATGTATCTATAGTAGGACCCATATAAAATTACCGTGAAGATGAGATTCAACACTCCCATTTGGGATAAGCTCATAAACCAAACACCGATTTCTTTCCTCTATGCATATCCCAATCAATCGAACCAAATTTCTATGGTGCAATCGGCTAAGCATCTCAACTTCAGCCAAGAATTCCCGACCACCTTGTTGATCGTCACGTTTAAGTACTTTGACTGCCACTTTTGTTCCATCTTCAAGAACGCCACTGTAAACACGCCCAAATCCACCTTCACCAAGAACTCCTGATTCATTGAAATTGTCGGTTGCTTTCTCAATATCGATCGAACTAAACGTCTTTGCAGACCCATTATAAGCTATTGTAGACCGAAATGATAGTGAAGCTGATTCTGGGCCACTCCCTGTCATCGATCCACCAGCACCTGCAATACAGTCAGGGTTTCAACAACCATCAACATGGGACAAGAATTTATTACCCTTTATGTTTTGAGAGACATTAAGCATGCGACTTACCGTCTATAGTTTATAATTTGTGAACTTGCAAGGTTTAGAATAAAAATTGTTGCTTTGTGACAATTTCAACTCATATATTGATTATGTATTGATAACGGGTCAAACGCGTAAAATTAGAAAAAATAAATTAAAAGGAACAAGACCGGCGGGTCAAAAGTGACTCATGCTTAATGCATAAAATCTTCTAAATGTTTTAGTCAAAGTACTAGATTATTATTGTTAAAACTATATATGGGTGTGTGCGCGCGCATTAGTCATATTTGAGACGACTGTTTCTGAAAAAGTAAAAAGTAGAAGACAAAAGTAACCAGCCCGTTTTGACACATTGCACAACCTGCCCAACCCGCTCACTTTGACACCAGTAATTTTGAGACAACTGTTTTGACCTTTGATTACCTGATGATTTGGTGACAGACAATAAAATAGCTGATGGGGTGGGTCCTGATTGAGCCCCGTGATCCCTACGTTTAACCACCAGAACCCAAACCGCAACACAGACTAGAACCACGGCAACAACAGCTGATAAAGCGATTATAGAAATCACACCACCACTTAGCTTATTGTTATGCTTTTGCTTACTCACATCAACACCAAGTGGCTTTATGTCCCTACCATTGCTGCCACCATAGGGTTCACCATTGCTAGAAGATGGCATAGGTGGTGAAGGAGGAAGACCTGTCAAAAACCAAATAAATAAAAGATATAGAATTTGAGCAAGCGGTTTTTTCAGTTTGACCTTTTGAGGTCAAAGAAACTGATTCTTGAAGTATAGTAGGGGTGACGGTTTCAACCAATTTACTTACAAATATGTTGATTTGGGCTGGGTTTTAAGTCAAACGGGTCAAAGAAAAAATTTAGCAAAAAGGAGCCGGTAATCTTATTTTAATGCATTCAACCTCCTGAATCGTTCTACTCAAAGTAATAAACTTGTTTTCATAATTTTTGAAAAGACAGAATACAAACGTGTTTGCGGGTGAACCCAGCACGACCAGTTTTGACCGATCTAAAATCTTTTGATTTTAAGCAAGTGAATTTTCAGTTTGACTTTTGAGGTAAAAAAACCAATTCTCAAAGTGTAGTAGAGGTGACAGTTTCAATCCATTTACTTAAATCTTTTGATTTTAGATTGATGGGTGAACCCGGTCCGGCCCGTTTCTATGCGTACTAAAATTGGGTCATTTCAATCCAGCCCATCTGGCCCGTCTATCTTACCATATCTAAATTACAAGTACCTGGATATTTCACGGACAAAACTTCATAATCGCCAAAATGGGAGGTCTTGATAGGCACTTGTTTCAACCATAATCTTTGAGCAGTTACATATGCTGTATAATTATCAAACTTTTCACCAAGGGGTACCAAATTAATGATAACAATCGTCTTTTCTGGATCTTGATTGTCTTCATTTGCTCCCATGATCCTAACTTGACTTGATCTCATGAATAGCCCGGAAGCCATTTCAATTGCCAGCTCAGATACCAAAGGAAAAAAGATGTACAGTGAAACACCAAGCCCGAGCTCAACTTGCATGGGCATAACACACTTGCATGGTGTTCCTGGAGGTGTGCTGGTCAACGGTTCCATGCATGGTATTGATGAACAATCTACAAAAACAACCATTCATTATAAGCACATGATTAAAGTAAAAAGTGATAAGTTCATTATGGCAACTTCAAGTCACAAAAAATACTTTTTCAAAGTGTTCTGCTTATAGGTTATCTGATTTAGGGGTCAAATAATTAGTTATGAATATTTTATTTGATACTAACAGCAATTGTCAGAAAAAACCTATAAACTTTTGATGAATTTGCACATAAGTCCCTGGACTTTATTTTTGCAAAATTAAATCCCTTTTTAAAACTTAAGAAAAAAGTCCTTTTAGTAAAGTTTAGGGACTTAATCATTCAAAAAGGAAGGACCATTTTGTTAAATTTTGAAAAGTACATGGGTATAATCATGCATAAAAAAGAAGGGCTTTATATTATTAATAAAGTGTAGGGACTTTATCGTTAAATTTTTAAAAGTTTAGGGACTTAATCATGCAAAAATACCAGAGAAATATGTGAAAATCCATAGATTTTTCCTAGAATTTTAGTCACACTCAACACCATCCAAACCAATTATTACAACTTCAAACAATGCAACACATTTGAACACTATGTCTAGCACCCGTTTTATTTTTTATATCCAACTTCACATAATCACTTTCAAATCTCTCATCCAAACACCGTGTAAGAAATGGAACATGTGCTTGAACAAGTCTGACCAAACACAATGAACCAAAGATCAAGAAATCTTGAGTAGATTCTTGATGGAAGAACTACGTGAGGTATTTTTAATACATTTTTGGTATAATGTAAGTGAGTTTTTATATACCTTCATTGGGAGGTGGAGGTGGTAATGCTTGAAGCGGATTTGGAATCCTTGGTGGATAATGAGAAGGAGAAACTCTAGGCGAAAGAACTGGCACTATCAAAAAAAAATATAGATAAATAAGCTTCATGAAGGAACTAACAACAGAATGATTCCTCCCAAATTTGAAAATTTGAAAAAATAGTAGGGATACTGTATGTTGAAGCCACCCAAGTAGTCAACTTTTTTCATTTGATCTCCAAACTCCAAAGTATGTGTATGATTTCATTTATATCAATTTTGGCCAAAAACTAGTCAAAAAAAGAAATGTTCTCAAAATTTCTGAAAAGAGAGAAATATCTTTAATGAAGTTTCAACATGTTATAGGTTAAAATTATTGACATGTTTCTTCAGGAATTTATATGAATGAAACCAGATACATACTTTCACGGCCTAAAAAGTAGGTTCAAATATACGGGTTGCGTGCCCCCCCGCATAGACTATCCCAATAAAACTAAAAGAAAACAAGCACCCAAGGAGTGATTCTTACTTGTAGTTTGTACAGATGGAGAAGTTGTAGGTGGAGAGATTGAAGGTGAAATAGAGTTTTCAACTGGAGGCACCGTTGAACCTGAAAATAAAATCAATCAAGAGATGAATAAAAAGAAAACTGACTTTTTGCTCACCTGTTGCAAAGAACACTTGTGAACATCAAAAAGGAAAAAAGAAAAAATTTAAAGGGCCATTGCTATAAATAGCTTTGCGATTTCACTTCATTACTAATTTGATCTGCACTGAACTTGGGAGAATCGTTACTTTACAAAATTGATTATATTTGGCGAGTTTGGCCGGGAAAGTTGTAAAAATCTTATGTGGCAGAATGGTTTTATACTTGTTTTGTAAAGTTGGGCGTTTTTGGTAACTTGTTTTTAAAGTCCAGTGACCAATTTTGAAATGAAGTGAAAATGTGTTGCAAACTATGAATTGGTCAAAATGGATAACATCAAAAAGTTAGCTAAAAAAGAAACGGTCAAACATGCCCCCAACCTCCTTGTTGCTACATTCTTTCAAAAAGTTGAATTATTATTCTAACAATTTAGTTTTTGTACTCATTCTTACAGATTAATAATTATTAAAAATAAAACATACTAAAAGGTGTTTCGGGTCAACCCGGTTACTCAATCCACATGAGCATATGCATACCTAAACTTGGTGGTGTACGAGCATGGTGCCTTGGACTATTACTCTCTGGGCCAGCTGGTGGTGGAGGGTTGTGGTGGGTTGGATTAATCTTCGGGCCTGGTGGTGGTGGTGGTGGATACACTGGCGGTAAAGATGGTGGTGGATGGAATTTTGTAGGAGGAGATTCATAACTTGAATGCGGAGGAGCATGGTTATATGAGCTTGGAGTTTTATGCATAACTGGAGCTACACGAAAAGAAAAACAAAATACAAATAATTATCGCATTAACTTTTCGGTTATACTCCATATAATCAGAAAAAAAGAATAAAAATAAAGGGTGTTTTAAGAAACCTTTAACAGGAGAAGGTTGACTCGGAGGGATATCATTTGTTGTACGATTTGGAGGTGAAGGAAGAACAGGAGTTGATACTGGAGAAACATGAGGCTCTGCAAAAACGAGTTTAGTCAAAGGGTTGACTTTTTACTCAAATATCTAAAATACCCCTAAATGGGGACACAATAGACAAACTGTATGCATCAAAACCAATGACACAACCTTGTAACAATTACTAAAGGGTAAATAAGCAATACTGGAATTTTGGCAGAAAAAAAAACATTACATTTGTTTTTGGATAACTCAAAATAGAATTTTTTTCATTTATTGTGGGACAGAGAGTAATAATTGTTACTCATTAAATAAACCAACCTGGTAAGTTAGGAGGAGGCATGGATGAGTTATGGTGGATTGGCTGCAAATTTCCCGGTGAATTGCTTGGAGGTAACGCAACAGGCACTGAATCAACAAATTTAAAATATAAAAATAAAAATCTGAGAGACTAAAATTTAAAAAAAATCAATATAAAGACGACTCTTTAATCCACCTGATAAATTAGATGGAGGTGGTGCAAATATAGGATGAGGCGGTGGTACGTTTACTTGGGATGCATGTGGTGGTGATGCAACAGGCACTGTGATAATAAATTTCATAAAAATATAAATCATACAATCATAGCAAATTCATATTTATATTTTATTAAAAAAGTTCATGAAATAGATAATAAATAAATAAAATCTTGTTCACCTGGTAAATTTGGTGGAGGCATGGTCAGTGTAGGAGGACTTGGAGGTGGATCTTTTGGCAATGTGCTTGGGGGTGACGCCACAGGGGCTGATTAGTAAATTTTATGAAACATAAATTAGGGAAATTGAAATTTATCTGAGAATCTTGTGAAAAACATAATTCTTGTGGGGGTGTTTGTGTGTGTGTTTTAAGTTGATTTCCAGTCACAATAAGTTTTTTCTAGTGGCTGGGTGACATGTTTCTACTTATGATTGTATGATTATTTAAGGGTCAAATAAGTACTTTCTTAAATATGTCAACCTCGACATCATCAAAAGTGATTATTACAACATCACATAGCAGGAGAAGCACATCCAAGCGGTATCCCTCGCACCACTTTTATTACAGCTGATTATCTGATTCTAATTATTCAACATTCCATAATTACTTTCAAAATGCACATCCAAACACCCTCTTATTTAGAAAAAGTATGAATCAAATAAACAAAGTGTTCGTATCAAGAGTCGTTAACGCAGCGGAATCACACACACACGCACACAATCGATAAACAGAAAAGTAGAAGACACGAGAATTATAGTGGTTCAGCCCCAATTGGCCTACGTCCACTTTGCAACTAGGGTTTAATCTTATTAGGTGCTCAAGAGAATACAATTACATCAGGAATATATTTATAAGACTAGATTAGGGTTACTAATTAGGAAATAACTTAATCAGCAAGTCAATGGGCTAAACAGCCCTAAAGGGCAGCCGCCACCCTCATGCTGACCCAACAGCCGCAAAACAGGCCCAAGGCCCTGTTGTTGTCGGCAGCCCAAATCAGCCCAGGCCCATCGGGCCCAATCCGGCCCAATAAGCCTTCACACCAAACAATCTCCCACTTGAAGGCTTTGCTCAATCCACAAACACCATCCAAGTAATCCCTGATCCAGTAATTCCAGTATCCTTCATATCCAAAGTCTCCCGAGCCTTCAGTCCCCATAAACAAGCTCAGACTTCATCAATTTTCCCCTAGTTGCAACCCCCCTTCTCATCATGTACATGAAAGGGCAGTTGAAGCTTCCCCGAGCTCCAACTCATTCTCTAGCTCAACTGGTTTGCACGATCCACCAGTTCCAGAGATAACCCGAGAACCACCACTCTCCTCCTTTAGCAAGACTTCCATAGGAGAGATTTTCACAGTCGGACTACCGGTCTTCAAAACCCAACGTTGTTTTGTAACTGTACCCAGAACACGCCCCGTGCTCCCACTGTCACCAAACCCCTGACCCGGTTTTGACCTCCGACCCCGCTCAGCTTGAATCACCTTGGCACCAGGCTCACCTCTTGCAAATTGAACCTTCTTTCGCCCCTTTGATTCAGCGAACCTAACTTTGTTTTGAGGGACGGTCATACTTCCCTCAGCAGGTACCTCCACCATGTATAAACAACCTCGCCTGTTTCCACGAGCAATTACCAGATTACCTTTAGTTACTTTCCACTTGCCTCCACCAAACCTTACTTCTAGTCCCTGTTTATCCAGCTGACCGACAGAGATAAGCTTACTCTTCAAAGCTGGAATAACCCTGACATTCTTCAAGTTCCATGTGGTTCCCAAAGAAGTAACCAAATTCACGTCACCCATGCCCGTAACATCAAGAACATCACCATTAGCTATTCGTACCTTCCCAAAGTTACCAACCTTTAAATTCTCCATCGTCTCCCTGCTGTGCATCGCGTGAAACGAAGAACCAGAATCCATAACCCAAGAATCTGTAGAAGACTCTACGCAGCAAACCAAAACATCATCATCAGATTCCTGAACCGTGTTTACCTGCCTTTTGCCCTCATTCTTCCCAGACTCTTCCTTATTCCTTCCTGGACACTGACTTTTCACATGTCCAAACTCATTGCAGCTCCAGCATTTCACATTCTTCCGAGCTCTAGACGAACTCCTTCCCCTACTCCCACTGCTCCAGTTATTTTCCCTTCCTCTGCCCACATTGAATATACCAGAAGACGAAGATCCTCCACTAGTGTTCCTCCGGCGAATATCCTCACCCAGAATACTATCCCGGACCACGCTAAACTTCAAATTCCCAGCTCCACTAGAATTAGTGATCGCCGTCACATAACCTGACCAGCTGTCAGGCAAAGAGGATAACAGTATCGCAGCTTGAGTATTATCATCAAGTTTTGTCCCAACGGTCGATAGCCTAGACAAAATTGAATTTATATTATTTATGTGATCAGGCACCGAGCTTCCCTCATTCATCCTCATCATGAATAACTCCCTCAACAGGAACACTCTATTACCGGCAGACGGCTTTTCATACATGTTTGACAGAGCTGTCATCATACCATAAGCCGTGGTTTCCTCTTTGATATTGAACGCTACGCTCCTCGTCAAAGCCAGTACAATCTTACATCTCGCCTTTTTGTCCTTAGTGTTCCAAACCACTTCGTCAGCCTTACTCATTCCATCCGGTTTTTCTGCCAATACCATCTCCAAATCGTTTTCACCGAATAACGCCTCTATTTGCATCTTCCACCATGCAAAATCAGTCCCGTTAAACTTTTCGATTCGAATTTTCCCGTCTTCAGCCATTGCAAACGAGAATCAGAAAAAACCAAAATTAAGAAAGTCCACCAACCGAAGTCAAGCAACCTCCAAAGAAACCCTAAACCCTGAAACACCCGAACCGGCGCTTCACCTGCAAAACCCGTGACCAGCAGCAACTTCAAGGGTCCAAAACAGGAAACCCTAATCACAAATCACCCCCAAATCAGTCCCGAACAACCCCTTCTTCAGCGACCGAAACAAACACAGCAGCAGCAAACAGCACGGAATCAGCCAAAATTTTTTTTTTTTTTTTTAAATCACTGTTCACTCCGGAAACACTGTTTACGCCGGAAAGTACTGTAGCGGCGGCGGTACTGTAGCAGCAGATCCGAAATCCTTGACAGCAGTAGACAGCCTATCAGAACCACAACGGCCTTCTCGAAACAGCCTTTAACCCCTTCAGCGATTGAACCAGTGCAGACCGTGTGTACACAACGAGCCAAGGCTCTGATACCACTTGTTAGGTATCAAGAGTCGTTAACGCAGCGGAATCACACACACACGCACACAATCGATAAACAGAAAAGTAGAAGACACGAGAATTATAGTGGTTCAGCCCCAATTGGCCTACGTCCACTTTGCAACTAGGGTTTAATCTTATTAGGTGCTCAAGAGAATACAATTACATCAGGAATATATTTATAAGACTAGATTAGGGTTACTAATTAGGAAATAACTTAATCAGCAAGTCAATGGGCTAAACAGCCCTAAAGGGCAGCCGCCACCCTCATGCTGACCCAACAGCCGCAAAACAGGCCCAAGGCCCTGTTGTTGTCGGCAGCCCAAATCAGCCCAGGCCCATCGGGCCCAATCCGGCCCAATAAGCCTTCACACCCAACACAAAGAACATAAACTTAAAGCAAAAGATTGAAATCCACCTGGCAACTTTGGAGGAGGGAAGGTCAATGTAGGTGGACTTGGAGGCGAATTTCTTGATAATGTGCTTGGAGGCAATGCCACTGGGGCCGGATAGAATATGTTATAAAATATTAAGATAAGTATATTCAAAATTTAATTTATGAAATTGCATCATGCCCTTGAATCTTCATTCATAGAATGGTTAGATCACAAGAGCACTTTCATAATAAACCAGTCATTACTAATGGAAAAGGGGTAATTTCCAATTGAAACTCAGTCAAATGGGAATGATAACTTTTATGTTGGGATGTCCCAAAAATGAATAGTTTTTTTATCTTTATGTTGATACAGAGGGAGTGAAAATAAAAAATGTATAGTCCACCTGGCAGGTTAGAAGGAGGTACAGGCATTATAGGCGGTGAACTTGGTAATGTGCTTGGTGGCAATTCAACAGGAACTGCATAAACAAATAACATGTCAATAACAATTTGGATTTACATATTAAAGTACAAAAAATAAATAAATAAATAAATAAGTCTTGAAAATTTTGTATGTAAAAGGAAGAAACAAAAGGCAATAGATATGTCATTACGTGGCAAGTTACGAGGTGGTACGGGCAATGTAGGGGATGTTGGTGGTGATGCCACTGGCGTTTTGGTTGGCGATGATGCCACTGGTGTTTTGGTTGGAGATGATGCCACTGGTGTTTTGGTTGGTGATGATGCCACTGGCGTTCTGGTTGGCGGTGATGCAACAGGCTCTGCACATTATACGTAACATTATCACATTTTAAAAATAGTTATTGATCGAACAAAAAGTATTCATATTTATACAAGTCAGCACACCAGGCAATTACTAATGTACGAGGTGGTACAGTCATTACTAATGGAAAAAGGGTAATTTCCAATTGAAACTCAGTCAAATGGGAATGATAACTTTTATGTTGGGATGTCCCAAAAATGAATAGTTTTTTATCTTTATGTTGATACAGAGGGAGTGAAAAATAAAAAATGTATAGTCCACCTGGCAGGTTAGAAGGAGGTACAGGCATTATAGGCGGTGAACTTGGTAATGTGCTTGGTGGCAATTCAACAGGAACTGCATAAACAAATAACATGTCAATAACGATTTGGATTTACATATTAAAGTACAATATATAAATAAATAAATAAGTCTTGAAAATTTTGTATGTAAAAGGAAGAAACAAAAGGCAATAGATATGTCATTACGCGGCAAGTTACGAGGTGGTACGGGCAATGTAGGGGATGTTGGTGGTGATGCCACTGGCGTTTTGGTTGGCGATGATGCCACTGGTGTTTTGGTTGGAGATGATGCCACTGGTGTTTTGGTTGGTGATGATGCCACTGGCGTTCTGTTTGGCGGTGATGCAACAGGCTCTGCACATTATACGTAACATTATCACATTTTAAAAATAGTTATTGATCGAACAAAAAGTATTCATATTTATACAAGTCAGCACACCAGGCAAAATGAATGGTGGTGCTGATTCAGACATAGATGGTGGTGCCGCTTGAGCTGCAGGTGGTGGATTTTGAAGCGCGTTTTTTGGTGTTAGTGTTATTTGTACTGCATTCAAGACAACACGAATTGTTATATTAAAACTAATATCAACATAAATTTTAAAGTTGGTAAAATACCTGCAGCTGTTGGTGGGTGGACTGGAGATTTGATAGCTGGTTCATTTTCCGGTTGAGGAATTGGTGGCACGGAAACGGGGGTGGTTGGCGGGACGACTGGCGGGCTTGGTGGTGACCCTTCTGGGATAGATGTAATTGGTGCTGCAATTCGGAAAAAGAGTACATTTAAACACAAATTTCAAATTAAGTTGGCACAATTTATAACATTGAATTTTGTTAGTGCATACATGGTCACGTATGGTAAAATGCACTTCTTATTTTGATGAAAATAAAAATAGGAACATGTGATACAAATGTTAAATGTAAATATTCATATGTTCATATCCTACATTCTAAAACATAGACAACAAAAATCTGAAACATCAAAAATGTTGAAGAAAAGAAGAATTGATGGACCGTGGATCAACCGGCAAACGGAACACGTCAAACTCGAGCATGGACATCTTCAAGCACTCAAGATACATTCAACAAAAGGTTAAACGAGATGTGCCAATAATACTTGAATGATCACTTGAAAATATATATTTTCAGAAACAAACTTTCAAATAAACCATGAAATTTTATTTACCAACCAAAATTTTATAGAACTTCTAAACTCATTATAATATTGAGTCTTATCAAGTTAGGGGAAAATTTTCCTTATTGTTTAGTGCATACAACCTCCTAAATTGTTTAGTTCAAAGATATGGTTATTATTATTGTAATAATGTTGTTTTCATAAATTGTATTCATAACTAATTCATTAATTATTGACAAAAAGATTAAAAAAAAAGCAATTTGCTTGTGGGTCAACCCAACCCTGCCCATTTCTATTAGTACCAAATAATGTTCTGTTTCAACCCGAACTCTACCCATTATCCAACCCACCAATCTTTCAAATACTAAAAGTTTTAAAAAATCACTTGATCTTAGTTTAAAACCAAATTCACTAAAATTTTGACTTTGAAAAGTATTATATTTGACCTTAAAAGTCAAAGTATACCTGCAGCATCTGGTGGTGGTTCATTAAAAGGAGTGTTTGGAGATGAGGAAGGCTCAAGAAATTTATTTCCTTCGGGTCCTGATACAGACTCGAAATGTGAAGAAGCTGAAAGAAATTAGTAAACATAAGTTATATAAACTATAAATAAGTCCGATTAAGAAACTTTAAAGAGTAAAATTTTGTTTAGGCACAACTAAAACATGTAATCTAAATGGATCCTAATAAGAATTCAAGAATGGTGAATGTTTTTAAATCTAATGTTCAAATATAAGCATATTTTCCTTAAATTACAAAGATTTAAGAATCATATCTCATCATCAAACCCTGATAATAAATCGACCAAATTAACATTTCATTGGCATATTCCCACATTTAATAATCACAAAAAAATAACAACTTGCCACATCAAGGTTTATCAGAATTGTGCTCAAACACAAGCAAAATAATCAAGAAACTAGCCGACTCACATAAGAATTTAAAAAATTTTCCATTTGAGTTTTCAAGATGATGAATCTGATGTTCTAAATTTCTCAAAAGTGATCCATGTTTATGAATTTTCTGAAAACAATAAAAGGTTCTCAAATATAAGCGATTCCCTTAAACTACAAAGATTCAAAATATCATATCTCATCATCAAACCCTGATTATAGATTGACCGAATTAACATCTATCAGCATGTTTCCACAATTAACAAATCACTAAAAAATAAAACACCCTGCCACATCAAGATTTATCAGTAATGTAGCTCAAACACATTCACAAGAATCAAGAAATTATCAGACCCACCCAAATGGGTTTTCAAGAAAATGTCTAGATTATAAATTGATCCAATTAACAGCTTCACACAACAAGATTTATCAGTAATGCAACTAAAAAACAAGCAAAATAATCAAGAAACTACCAGACCCACATAAGAATTCAAGAAATTTCCCAAATGGGTTTCCAAGAAAATGGCTAGATTTGAATTATAACCTAAAAACACCAATTTTTTTAGAAGGGTAAAAAGGAAATTGATTACCTGAAGATTCTTGAAGAACCAAAGAACTAGCAATGGCATAAACTTGCAACACCAAGAAGATATACTTCACCATCAGATTCATCTCATGAGGAAGATGAATCAACAACTCCCAAAACTCCAATCCCAAAATAACAAAAATAATAACTCTTTTTATTAATTATAATAAATAGACTGAGCATGTAAAAACTTGAAGCAACAATAAAAGAAGAGAGAGAAAGGGGTTTAGAATTAGATCAAACAAGACCCACAAACAGTGAACAACAAGCAACAAAGGGAAAGAAAGCAAGTTCCTTCAAACACCCTAAAAGGGTTTCGGTTGTATTGTTATTATTATTATCATCAAAACATGATAAACTGCTCTGTGGTTTGCAGAGCTGATTCTTTAAAATTAACAGCATCTCGTTACAGTTTCAGACAACTGTTTTCTTCTGTTTTCAAGAATAAATTTTAATAAAATACATATATATATATATATATATATATATATATATTATTTTATAAAACGAACATATTCTTGCATATTACCGATCTTTATCCTAGACCAAGATAAAAAAGGTTAAAAAACAACACTCGAGACAATCAAGATTGATTCTTTATTGTATAAATTTTACAAAAATTTACAGTTTTAAAGAATCAATGAAGAGTGTACCAGACAGATTATAAAAAAGGAGGGTTTGGTGGGATTGAGAGGGGAAGAATAGATGTCTACAGATTTTTTTTAACAGGGAATTTTCTTGAAATTCTGAAATAAAGAAAGCCCCAAAATATATTTTGTGACAAAATAAGCCTAAATTCAAAAACTTTTGGAGAAAATATTAGAAAACGGTTTGATGGGGTGAATTAAAAAGAGGTTGCTTTGACTGGTTTAATTGCTTGTTTTCGGTTATGATGTTGGGCATACAACAGAAGAAGGGAAAAAGAAAGGAGTTATTTGTCAATTTGCATTTGACAACTCACCTTGTTTTTGGGTGAATATCAATCCAAATCATGATAAGGATTTTATGTTAGTTTTATTTAACTTTGATTTACTTCACCATCCCTCTTTAGCTTTTACCTAAAGGATGTGATAAAGCTAACTACTTCAGAAAAATATTGATATTGATGTAATAGTTATATATTTTTATTTGTTAACCTATAAACTTTTAAAATTTAAGAATATATCCTCTTATGATTGGACAGAAATGTCTAAGAGATGTGTTCCGTATATTATATGTTTATTTAATCACACATGAAATATAATATGAAAGCAAGTAAAAACAGCACACTCTCGTGCGTGTGGTGTATGAATAAATGTGTGGGAAAAGATAACCTAAATCTAACCATGTGTTGTGTTTAAGGTGATTTCGATTAACATGAGTGTGTACGCGTGCATAATAGTGAGATACCTTAAGTATTTCTCTTCAACTTAGTTTGATATAATAACTGATGTCAAAACTAAGATCGCGTGAAACACGATAAAGCTTTTGTCAACACCTAAAGGAATTTATCGATAATTTTGTTTATCATGAAAGATGGTATGAAAGCGTGAATGATTAAAGCGGATAAAAACTAATAAGGCGGTGTTCCACATCAACAAAAAAGTATATATTGAAGGTGTTAATCCTAATTAAGTCGGTTTCGAAAGAAAGTGAAAGTTGAAAGGGTAATTTGAAAGAGTTTAATTAATTAATATTTAATTAATTGTTTGAATGTTTAGAATTATATAGTTTGATTAATTAATAGAGATAATTGAGAGAAGTATTTGAGTAAGATTAGTATGCTTTATTTTAGTATAAATAGATGGTTTGGACCTATGTAATTTGTAAGTGAGAAAAGAAATAATAAACAGAAAGAGTCGATCGATTGTTGAGATCAAATTCCGTGTTCATATTCTTGTGCCCGATTTCCAACAATTGGTATCAGAGCTTGGTTTATGCGGTTTTGAGAGTCGTGTTTCGCAAGGAAGATGTGCCCTTTGGCTACAGGTCTGAAGACGAAGAAGGAGCAAGATCCGTTCTTGTTAAGAAGGTTCGAATGAAGCAAGAACGTGATCTTCATGAAGGTTTGAAGGAAGCAAGTAAGAAGGAACAAATAAATTTTTCTTGTTAAGAAGGCAATCAAGAACCCGTTTTCTTGGTTGAATGAAGGAGTAGGAAAAATAGGATTTTTTCTTGTAAAGTAGGCAATCAAGAACCGGTTGAATAAAGGAGTAGGAAAAACAAGATCTTATCTTGTTTAGAAGGCAATCAATAACCTTTGTTTTTTATTGAGAGAAGGAGCAAGAAGAATAAAATTCATCTTGTTAAGAAGGCTATCAAGAAATCTTGTTTCTTGATGAATTGAAGGAGTAGGAGAAAGAAGGTATGAAGAAAGAATGAAGGCAGTCAAGAGCCAGATCTTGAAAGGCGGTCAAGAGTCAGATCTTGAAATAAGAAGGTAGTCAAGAGCCAGATCTTAAAGAAAGTAAGAAAGAAGATACGAAGGGAACCTGATCTTTTGATCGGTAGCAAGAGCAAGAAATCAGAAACCTTTTGGTTCTGATTAGCAAGAAAATTGGTTTCGAGTTAAAGTAAGAAAGCATGAAGAACGAGCATGAAGCAAGAACAATCAAGCCCTATGAGGTTCGATTAGGAAGGATAGTAAGGTAGCAAGAATTGAGAAGCATGTCCTAATTAGGATTAAGGGGGAGAATGAAGATATTAATCCTAATTAAGTCGGTTTCGAAAGAAAGTGAAAGTTGAAGGGGTAATTCGAAAGAGTTTAATTAATTAATATTTAATTAATTGTTTGAATGTTTAGAATTATCTAGTTTGATTAATTAGTAGAGATAATTGAAAGAAGTATTTGAGTAGGATCAGTATGCTTTATTTTAGTATAAATAGATGGTTTGGACCTATGTAATTTGTAAGTGAGAAAAGAAATAATAAACAGAAAGAGTCGATCGATTGTTGAGATCAAATTTCATGTTCGTATTCTTAGGCCTGATTTTCAACATATATAATATCCACGTCAATGGAAAATTGTTAACATAGTATTCACATATGTAATGTTTATCCTAGTAATCAATACCATTGATTTTTTGGATACTTGTATTTTAAATAAGTTCAACTACTTAAATATATCAAACTCAGTTAAGTGTTTTTTTAATTAAAAAAAAGTATATTAATTTTCTATCGAAATTTACCTAAAAGTCTTAGTTTAATGTCGTTGAAGCATTTTGAGAAAGACCAACAAAATTCAAAAGGTAAAATAATTTTATTTTATGTCTAAGTCTAATTAGGTAGATCCATCATATCATCTCCTTCCCCACTTACGCTTTTTTTCAAACTTTATGGAAGTGACGGAAACACTTTTGCCTTGTAAAACAAATAAAATTAATTAAAAAGAAAAAGGTTTTGCTTGAGACATAATTCCACATGTTCATCCTTATAGAAGAAAATCATAAAAATAGTATTTTTGTGCTTAGTTATACATTTTCTAACATCTCAAACCAAATCAAGTTATATCCTTGTAAACATGAGATTCCCAAAATTATTTAGCACATTTACTTTTTTCGTATGCCCTTTATTTTCATGTAACATTGGTTTATACCCTTTTGTTCTACCTATTGTTCGTATTTCTTATTTATCGTCTTCAAAATTCCATACAAATAGTTTATGCATAAAAATGATTACTCGATGTCATAACAATGTAAGCCTACCGAGCTTAAAATATTTTACGTCCGAAATGGATTATTTAATCATTTATATATGGCTTTTAAGAGATAATTTGGGCCCTTCATTCAACAAACAATTTGGGTCCCGCCAACTCCTGCCATTCAGGAAGAAGCGGAACCATTAAGAGTAAGTGATACCATCGACTAACACAAGGAAATATTCAAGGTGGCGACAGAAAAAGTACATGCCACCCACTCACTCGATGAGGAGACAAAAACTTCATCCTTCACTACTCAACGCAACCATGAAATATCCTGTGGGTATGCGGACAATGGCGGAGGATAGTGAGGGCCCGGGGGGGGCCCCCGGCCCTCTCCGATTGTTCGCTCAGAAGTGTTAATATATGCGTATTCGGCCGATTTTTCGCTCAGTAGTGTTAATTTATATGTATTCGGCCGAAAATTTTATAGTTCCGGCCCCCTTGATAGGAAAAAAAATCCCGGCTCCCCTACGTTTTTTTTTTCAAGCTCCGCCACTGTATGCGGATGAGAAAGGGTGGCATGAGGTGCAAATGACTAATATTTTTGTGAGGACCTACTTGGGGATAATACATTTGCCATAATACATACTTAAGTCGTTTTATGTAAATGATACGATATTAAGACCAACAAAATTATGAGACATGAGTGTGTGATACGTTGAGCGATTCTACCAACATGTTTTGATCAATTGTGATCCTCATCAGATGCGTCAATGTTATTCGGTATGAGGATGTCGCCTTGAAATATCACTCTACATGAAGACTATTGTATCATACATCAAATAGACGTTTTATTATGATACATAAAGATAAAGAAAACATATGAAATAGTTTCACGTACTTCATGGCTTTGTGTAAGCTTTAAAGAACGACATTCTGATACACGAAGATAAAGTTAATATAAGAAATACATATTTCGTGTTTATTTATTATTGTTAGAATTTTATTGAATTATATATAAAACTAAAAGAATTGAGATGGCTATCAATTAGACAAATCATTTTTATGTCAATGATGTCGCCTTTCACGTGTCAAAAACCCCATCATCAAATTAGATTCCCTCTTTGTAATGTCATCTTAGCATGTGATATTTTGTGTAGACACCCAATATTTGGTGGGCTCATTTTATCACCCTCCTACAACTTGCAATACAATATTTGTTTCAAAAGGTATATTTGTTTGTATAACTAACTTATTTTAACATTATTTGTACCATTCAAATGTTGAATAATCATTAAAATCAACATTCATGTAATCTTCATATCCACCAACAAAACACAAAAATACATTAATTATATTTAAGGTAAGACATTTCTTATTAAGTCGGTATATTTTATAATCACTGCTGATATAAAATTCGCCTTAGGTGTTACGTTATGTTGGGAATTTCCAAGTCTCCCGCGGTGAGATAGGCATGGGGTGAATAAGGAGCCGTGGATTGCAACGCAAACTATAATATTTAATTAATGGTGGGTAATTATCAAGAGTCCTAAATGGATTATGTTAGGATTAATTATAGATAATTATTATGTAATTAATTAAATAGAATCCTATTAGTAGTCTAACGTGATAGGTTAGCTATATATACACCGTGTAGGGTATCATGGATTGTAATCAAGTAGCCTATGTAACCTGAGTCAGGGTTTGCTATTTTTTATCAAGTTTTAGAACGAGATTTCTTGATATTAATAAACGTGTTTGGGAGTTAGCCAATAACATGTGTTTTACCTATTCAAGACTTGACGTTATACCTTTAAGAAGATATTATCACAGTCCATAAGTTTCTATTGCATCCTACTTCATTGTGTCCCACATAAGATAAAGTGATAAACACCATATGACTAAAAATAGGCATGGATGACAAAATATAAGTGACTTTGAACACATTTCAAGGAAAAATACAAATTATAGTAGGACAACTCTTCATCATATCCATAAGTCCAAAACAACAAATAATTGTTACATATGATAAATTTCAAATAATATATTATACGTTTGTGTAATTTTGTTAGTAAATTCATTTTTTTTTTTGTTTTTCTTCGGATTAAATGTAGTTTTTTTTACTCGTCTCATTCTCTTACCAAATCTTTAGGCCTCACTGATAAAAATTTCTGGATCTGTCAAAGACATAAATATGAATATAATAAAGTATCATGTAAATAAAGACCACTTAAGTTAGAATAGAAATTGAAGGGATATTAATTGTGATGAAATTTGTAGAAGGTTAAAACAGAAGGCATGTTCTCTGAAACATTCCCCACATGGGCTGGTTGGCCCCTTTCAAACCTAACCCACCACCAAACTTTGTCATGTGATGAAAATTAAAGGGTTGCAGATTCTGTACTCTTTACATTAATGAAAGCTTTATACAATCAATTCTCATGGGTTTACCTGTTTTTTTTACACAGAGGCACCACTAGAGGTATACAAACAGGTTCTTATGGCCAAACCGGTTCGGGTTGCAAACCGAATCGGTTTGGTCAAACGTGGTCAACACCGGGTTGAGACACAAACCGGTTTGAGGAGGGGACGGACTCGAACCTATCCAATGTGGTTTGGGTCGTTTGGGTTAAACCGTTTTTTTTACTTTTTTTTATTTTTCAATTTAATTAATAAAATACAAATAAAACAAAATAAACTTTGAGTTTTTATTAAATATTGAGCGTTTTTGAGATTGAAGAGAGTAGAAAATAGTCTGATTCAACCAATACAACCCAATATCTATTTATACTAACATAGCGGCGGCAAAATGGTCAAGAAATTTGAAAAAGAACAGTAAAAAAACACCCCAACAGCTAGAATAACGAAATATAACGTTAGAAACTGGTTTCAAACCCAGTTCAAACCGGTTTCAAACCCAGTTCAAACCGGTTTCACCTTCCAAACCGCACCAAGTCGGGTTCCAAACTGGTTTCACCTTTCAAACCGCACCGGGTCGGGTTCCAAACCGGTATTAAAAAAATATACAAACCTATGCGAAACCTATGGCTTGAGCCGGTTTTTGGACCGGTTTGGCTCAAACCGGTTTCCCTATCGCATCGGGCCAGGTTTAAACCCAGTTCACCGGGCCCAAACCGGTTTTTTTGTGCACCTACCAAAGGAAGAAATGAGATGCAACATGGCCCAAACCACGGAAGAAGACTACTAATTAGTTGGGCTTGTTATTGGGCTAATCTGGTTCAGCGTGAATTGATGGTTGGCTCAGCTTCTTAAGAGGCTTTTTTTGTTTAACTTTTTAATGAATATAAGAAATTGTTATATGTTTGTTTTAAGGTGTAAATCTGGTAACTAGGTTCAACATCCAACATATTGTGTCTTTAGATGTTATTAGGGAAATGAGTGTACTAAAATCTTAGTCTTTATCATTAACAGAAAAAACTAACTAGCAAGTGGGACGAGTTGATAAACGAGTCAAAAGTAAATAATTTCAGTTTGTTATATAATAAACTTGGTTTGGCTTTTCTTTAAAAGTTCATCTAACTATTTCATTTTTCTCATTCATCATCCATTTTAGGGAGATAATATAGTCCAATATTCATAATCAAACTTCAATACAAATATTCTGCTTTGAATTTTATTTTGTTCCAACTTCCAACAACACAACATGGTTCTTCAAAGGATCAGGCTCTATGCATATTGTCCTTTAAGAAAGCCAAAACAACCGAAACTAATTCGTCTCTGTGGTGGTTGTAATTATGATTAGCCCCTTCAATGATTCTTAACTCATGGTTAGGTATAATCTTGGCAAACTCCAAAGCATCTTCAACCGGGATGACTTCATCAACTGATCCATGAACGGTCAGCACCCTGCAATCTTGGTCAACTTTATGTCCCGCTTCATGCATGTTTGTGTTTAGACGTTCCATTAGACTTTCCACAGTCACACGGAACAATAATTCTCCTAAATAAGCAGAAAAAATAGTTGTAAATCTACTTAGGTAACAGGTCATTATAGACTCGGGTAAAAACAAATAATTCTTTTGCACATGTCAAAACGGGTTGGGTTAATCCAAAACAACTAATACCAATAACTTCTCTTTTGTTATAAATAATTAGTGTGTCAATATGACTACAAAAATTATATTATTTAAATTATAATATGGTTTTTAGAATAAAATGGTTTAAGAAGATTTTTTTATTAAAAAAATATGCTTTGAGGGACTTTCGACCCATTTGACCCGTTAATATAAAACATAATCTGAATGACCCATTCATACAAATGGATTGAAATGGCCACATGCCCCCATCTACATAATTGTAAATGGTTATAAACCTTTTTTGGATTTGATGTCAATAAAACCATCTATTTTCGCTCTTTCCAAATAATCTTTTCCCAAACGCTCCTCAATGCCCCTATCCATCTTATATCGACCAGACACGTTTACAACTGTGCGAATATCGTGATGTAAAGATGCGTGTAAAACCACCACATTCCCACCTGCAAAAAGATGTTATATTTTTCGGTCAACCCTATTGGATCTGAAAATAAAAACGATGTTGACTTTATCAATGTTAATGTCAAATTGAACTTTAAGCATGTTTGACCTCAAGAAGTAAAACTAGCTAAAATAAAATACCTTTACTATGTCCAAGAATTGCACTTATAACACGATTTTTTGTGGTGAAATGTTGGATTACTGCTTGTAAGTCATCGACCTCCTTACTGTAATTACCAAATTCAAATAAGCCTTCACTTTCCCTGAAATACAACAATTGCTAGAATACATTTTGACTTATGAGTTCAAATAACCAGCTAATTAGAAAATTAGCAGTGATTTCGATGAGTTTTATAATAAAGTGCTCCTATTTATAGCATGTGCATTAAATGTGTAACAAAACAGTTTCTTGAAACTAAGAGGATTCATATTTCAGACCAGCTTTGAAGTTGGCTATTAGTCCGTTTAACTTTAAAAATCAAAGTAATCATTTAACATTTTGACTTACCCGTTTCCTGAAAAATCAAAGCGAAATGCACTAATCCCACTTTTTTCTAGTGCGAAAGCGAGTTCCACCATCATACTGTAATCCTGGAGAAAGAACAAGCTCACAATTAGAAGTGACAATTTTGACCGATTTAACTGAACAAATGGGTAGAATGAGTTTAAACACGTCGAAAGTGGCCCAAAGTGTATTTTTGATGCATCAACCTCCTAAATCGATTTATACAAATGAATGGATTAAGATTGATAATATAGCTTTTGTGATCTTATTAACGTATTAATTATTTCTTAATTATGACAAAAAAGGTGTTCCCAGCCACCCCAATCCGACATGTTTTGACCTGACACACACCTATAAACGCAATGCGCTATAACAAAACAACAAGCAATGCCCCAACCTGACCAATGAATTTCTATAAATAGTTAACGTGTTTAGGATGAACTCCAGATCGGAAGCAATTGTAATCAGTGAGCAAGCTTGGAGACATGATAGGGTACAGTGAAATTAGGAAAATCAGTTTAGAAGATATAATTAAAACTATGTTGTTTTGATGCAATTTTATCAAATGGTTTTTCACTTAAACTAAGGTGTGTAACAATACCATATGCACTTTCCCTTATATATACACATAAACACATGTCATAGTACATGCTTTTCAAGGGATGTACTACAACAACAAAAACTAAAGTTCTATTTTTTACACTGTAAGACACCCAAAAAAAATACAGGGTATGCACATCTTTCATGTGGATCCGCCAATTGGAGGTATTAAACCCTAAATTCAATATACGACACTAATTCGTGGTCTTTATTGTTGTTGTAGCAGTTTAAAGATCACATCTTGGTTAGAATATCCATCTTATTTACCTAAATAATTATAAAATTTGAACATAAAAAGTAATTGGAAAAAGAACATGGTACCTTTGAGTCTCGGAAGCCATGGCATAAGATTACAATCTCTTTGGACCCTGTTTCGTGTAACAAACCCACTAGTTTCTCACCGCAGTTGTTTTGTATGATTATTCTCTTCTGTTCAACCCCTAAAACAATTGCAATTATATTTGGATGCAAATTCTCAAATCTTATAGTAAAGACTTATAAATTAAATAATTTTAGCTTCCCAACAAAAAAAAAATTGTAAATCCCCTAAAAAAGCAAGTACATTTTTATCCTCCTAACTTCATTCCTAGCACATCCCATTTGGCTTATAAGTTTTAATGTCAAAGGGGTAAGCTTTTAAATCAAAAGACTGATTTGAATTCTAAAACTCTAGGCCACTATATATATATATATATATATATATATATATATATATATATATATATATATATATCACCAAAGCAAACATTACTATAAGAATTAGATGTAAGATGTGATTTTTACAACATGAATGAAGTTAAGTTTTTTTTGCATAATTAGTATTAGATTTCTGGATATTCATTTATACCCATTTCTTAATCCTACATCTGCGATTCAAGGAAAGAAACAGAGTTTAATTAAATTTAAAAGAATATAACATTTTAGGTCTTAAATAAAATAGGTGCATAGGATCAAAACTGCTGAAGGGTTAATCATAAATTAACCCTAAAAGCAAGTGAAGTTAGTGTAAAATTGAAGGGGATATACGGAAAGATGGCCTGAAAACTGACCTGGGTTTTGATCGAGGTTTGCGGAGGTGGTGGAGTCGCCGGCGGCCATCTCCAGCTTAATTCGTCTTCTGGTACTGTTGAGAGTGAGAGTGAGAGTGAGAGTGTAAGCGCGGTTGTTGATGGGTAATCTTTGTTTGAGTGTAGAATCGGATAAACAAGGAGTTCTGGTGGCGTTTATCAAATTGGAGGGTGTTAAATAAACCATGTCAATCATTGTCTCCCTTCTGAATATTAATAAGGTGCACAAAAAGATCTCATGACAACAAGATATCATCGACGGTTTAATGTGTGGTGCATATTAACTTTGAAACTAAAAAATATATGGGTATTCATATTTAATGCTTATTAATGTTAAAGTCAGAATCTTGAAGTTTGTTTGACCTCAGGAGTCAAAGATTTTTATTTTATAATCAAGCGAAACTCAATGCTGCAAAAAAGATTTTGTCAATGTCAAGTAAAAAGCTTGATGTTCTTTTGACCTCAATAAGTCAAACCAGACAGTCAAGAAGAGAAATGTTGCAAAATGGTATACATACCCTTACTGTGTCCAAGAATTGCACTTATAAGTCGATTTACTGCAGTGAAGTGTTGAATTACTGCTTTTAAGTCTTCTACCTCTTTATGATAGTTACCATATTGGAATAAGCCTTCACTTTCCCTGAAATGTAGACATTGCTTTACTGTCATACCATATCAACAGAAAAAATATGCATTTTGACTTTAGAGTTTGACTATCTTACCATGCAATTAACTTCACTGATCCCCTGCTTTTCCAATGCTAAAGTGAGACCCACAATCATACCGTAATCCTGGAGACAATGAATCTTTCAGAAATCACAAATTCAATTTACATGATGCACTAGAATTAATAACAGAACTTTTATATTTATTTGCTTTGCTTTGCCAAAAAAAAAATTAGCCAAGTAGGTATGTCTATTAATTTGTTTCAAACATTAAACTGAATATTTTGATGCAATATTCTTGTTATTTATTGGCGAGTGCAGCTAAAGTTTGCTGATTTTTAGGGTTAATTCCACAACTTTCAGTTGGTGATTGTAACTATCAACAATTAGACAATTATATAAGTGGGAAATTCGTAACCAGAGTTGTTGCTGCTCGCCCATTGCCATTGTTGATTGATCATTTGCTACTGATCTGCTACTCCAGTTGATCATCATTTTCCAAGCAATTTTCACCAATCAGACATCTAAAACAACTTTCATTGTATAACTAATAGGTCAAAATAAAATTTTCCGGCGCTAACTAGGTAGCTCGACGGCTCGACCCGCACCAGGGGCATTCCTTGGATCCCATCAAGGGTGCTGACACCTTGAAACCACCAGGTTTGAGGTAATTGAAATGAGAATAGTGGGTACTCCACAATATCTTAACTTGTAACAATGTCTCTACTCATTTATCTTTAATCTTAAGTAAATCTAATTAGACTAAAACAGTTTTGATGAAACTAAAATCACAAACATATATGTACATTCTGCATTTATTCGTATTCTGAATCCCAATATACATACATGTGTTTCGTGCATTCATATTTGTACTTTATGCAACGTAAAAGGAAGCCAAAGACCAAAAACAACCAAAATAACTAGAAAACTCAACCCACTGATCAAGCCCGTCTTTTGCTTAACCGCCATGAATTGGGTTCGTGGTACCTATCATAAAGTGGTTCAATCCGTTCTTGTCGCTTCCGCTTGCTAATTTTAGTTGGGTCAGATACCTTAAAGAACCGTGGTGCCAATTGGATTAGCCATTTTGGATCTACAACAGCAACCTCACGCATGTATTCTTTTGTTGTCATCACTAGCTCATGGTAGATAACCCAATCGGGCTGCCTTTGGAATAAGGCACTACTCGGGTGTATGTAAACGGGCTGGTTCTCAACTATTGTACGGTATCCCTCTTGTGGGTCCTTACGTGCTGCATGGAAGAAAAAGCCCGCTGTTATTGCCTTTTGTATCTTCGTAAAGTTCTTTCCCGCACTCGCAACATCCAGTTTGTACCTGATCAGAAAATCAACCGAATCAGCATATTGATTGTAGTAAGGGGAAATCACCTTTCTGAAAACTAGATGTGGCAATTTGGGCAGGTTGGGTTACGGGTCAAAACAGAAAATTTTTAACCGAGTCAGGGGGCTGGCCTGCAAACAACTTTCGTCTCTTTTTCTCATGAAAATTACAAATGATTAATGTTTTAAATACAACTGGAAAACTGTATTATTAAGACATTTAGGAGATTTTGAATACATTTTGGGCGCTTTTCACCCGTTACCATTTTTATCAATTTTTCAGATTTAACCCATTCGCCAGAGTGTAACTCAAATCAACCCATTGGTCGAAATAACCAACTCTTATATTGATTTAAGTATGACTAAGAAAACTATATTATTATGGTATCTAAGGGATATTATGCATCTTGAATACATTTTTGGCGACTTTGGACAGACCCGTTTACATTTTAACCATTTTTTCTTAATTTTACCCATTTAATTTTACCCATTTAACACGTTGGCCAAAGTATAACCCAAATCGACACATTTACCATAAATGGTTCAAAATAGACACCTCAAAAGAAAACTTATTAAAACTAATTGAGCAGATATACATCATTGGCTTTTGACACCTGTTACCTGAAGTATAACCCAAAACAACATGTTACCCTTGGGTCAAAATAGCAACCTTTGGTTAATGGTTTAAATATGAATACGGAAACTATATTATTACTATATTCAGGAGGTTTTATGCATTGAGAATACATTTTGGGCAAGTTTCGACCCGTTTAACACGTTTCCATTTTGAGTTTTTGACATATTTTTAGATTTGTTCCATTTGACCCATAAGCCAAAGTATAACCCTAAACAACCCGCTTTACCCCTGGGTTAGAATAGCCATCTCTAACAAATAAACAAACACACCCCGCAAAATCCCACTCAATAGTAGGGTCTGAGGAGGGTGAGATGAGAACAAACCTCACCTCTAGTTAACGTAAATACGACTATAAAACTATATTATTAGGATATTTAGGAGGTTTTATGCATTTTTAATTTAGGAAAATTTCCACATATTTGGCCCGTTCCAAATTTTTAGATTCTACCCATTTTGACCTACTAGGCATAGAACATAGAAATAGCCACCTCTTATTATTGTTCTAAATATGAGAATAAAAACCACGATAGTATGATATTCAAGAGATTTTTGCATCTTGATACATTTTGGGTGACTTCGACCCATTTCCAACTTGACAAAAGATTTTAGATTTTACCCATTTGACTGGTTAGCCAAGGTACAGCCCATATATTTTTAATATAACTGAGAAAACCATATTAATACGTTCAGAAAGTTTTATGCATATTAATATATTTTGGACAACTTCTGACCGTTCGACCAGTTCCCATTTTGACCAATTCTTTATAGGTCGACCAATTTACCATAAACGGTTCTAAATGGACACCTCTACAGGAATATTAATAAGACAAGTTGACATCATTGGTTTAAAATTTAAACAGAGAATCAAAAAGCAATTGTGAAATACAATCAATGTAAACAAAGCAAACAGAACATACCTGTCCATGATAGATAAAAGCTGCTTTCTGACATCTTGGGCCCTCCTTAGTGATCGAGACTGAACAAAATTCTCAAAGCACCAGGGGCCCGAAAAATTCTTAGTCCAAGCCTCATAAACAGCAAGCAAACTCAAATGATCTCCTTCAGGTTGAAAAAACTTAGCCTTTTTTTTATCTGCTTGAGCTTGTTTTTCCCTAGGTCTATAAAAGATATTCCCAGTTGTAATCATTGCAATAATTGTCACAATTTCATCACTACAACCCAAATCAACACTGGCTAATAACATCTTAGATAAAGGCGGTTCAAGTGGGAATTCCGCCATTTTCCTGCCTAACTTAGTTAAAAGCCCTTCTTCGTCAAGAGCACCAAGAGTGTATAGCTGTGCCATAGCTGAAATAAGAGCTTGAGATGGTGGTGGGTCCATGAAATCAAAAGAGAACAAATCATTCATCCCCATAGCTTTCAAATTCAATGTAGTTAACCCAAGATTTACCCTTTGAATCTCTGGAATCGAGGTCGGTGACATTTCATTATTAAAAGCGTTCTCGGTGTATAATCTATAACACCGTCCAGGCCCAGTACGGCCCGCCCTCCCAGCTCGTTGCTTAGCTGATGCCTGTGATATTGGAGTAATAACAAGTGAATCAAGACCCTGTTTCGGGTTATACACATTTTGTTTAGCGAAACCGGGGTCAACTACATAAAATATCCCATCAATTGTTAAAGAAGCTTCAGCAATATTAGTTGCAACAACCACTTTCCTCTTCCCAATTGTCGCAGGTTCAAAAATTCTTGATTGCATTTCACTAGGAAGTGCACTGTAAACTGGTAATATTATCAATTCGGGCACGTTTTTACCTAATCCTTTCATCCTATCATATAAAGACTGGCAAGCATGATCAATTTCTTCTTGACCGGTCAAAAAGACAAGTATGTCCCCTTCAGGTTCTGTCAAATGGATCTGCATTACAGTAATCAAAGCTGCATCAAGATAATCACTTTCAGGCTGTTTGGTGTAAAGAATCTCAACCGGAAACGTCCTACCAGGAATTGTGAATATATTGCAGCTAAAGAAATATGCAGAAAACTTTTCTGCATCCAACATGGCGGAAGTGACAATTAGTTTTAAATCGGGTCTTCTTTTCACTAGACCTTTTAATAACCCGAAGAGAACATCAGTATTCATTGTTCTCTCATGGGCTTCATCAAGCATAATCACTAAATACTGAGATAGATTCTCATCATTAAGAACTTCCATTAAAAGCATACCTTCAGTCATGTACTTGATCACAGTCTCTGGGCCGGTACAATCCTCAAACCGAATCGAGTATCCAACTTCCTCACCTAACCGACACCCGAACTCTTCAGCCACCCTCTTGGCTACAGATTGTGCAGCCACTCTTCGGGGTTGAGTACACCCTATTTTACCCTTGGTGGTGTAGCCCACTTCGGCTAGATACTGAGTCACCTGAGTTGTTTTCCCTGAGCCCGTTTCGCCTATGACAAGCAAAACCTGGTTATCATGCACCGCTTGAATCAATTCGTTCTTTAATTTGTATATAGGCAAGCTTTCTCTTTGTTCTTGGAAAGAAAGTTTTGACCTTTGACCAAAAGTCAATGTTTTACCAAAAGAATCTTTTTTCCAATCGGGCATATCATATGCAGACAACCCGACTCCCCTTAGCTCTTGTGCCAGATGTCTCTCACCTGACTCAGGCATTGGGTCTTCCCATGGACGGTTCAGATCTTTTGGGATGGAATCAAGCATTGATCTTTGTTGTTGGTCTCTCACTTCTCTTCTTTCTTTTATGAGAGCTGATTGTAGTGCAGCTGCACGGCTCAATGAACCCTCAGGGTTTCTAAAAATCTTCACCGGTGACATATCCATTGAATAATGACTATGTCCTCGTAAAAAGACGGGTGTGTCCTCATTTAACTCGACCTCAACATCCTTTTCACCATCTTCTTCTTGATAAGCCATTGTGTCAGTAATTTCATCATCATACAAATCTTTCACAGTTAAAACCCCTGAAGCAACTAACTGATTCGCCTCCCATCTCTCTGGAGAATTCATTCTCTTCAAAGGCACACGAGAACCAAAAACGGCATCTTCTTCAGTGTCCTTTATCCCTGAGAATCGTGTCTTAAATGTAGCAGTCTTGTTTAATGCCAACAGATCCTTACCAGAGTCCTGATCAACATCTCTCATAGAAAGAGACAATTTCTGACCCGAAACTGAAATTACCTTCACGAAAACCTTTTGATCGAGTTTAACTACATCTTTCGCATTTGAAATTCTCCTTGTAGACATTTGTGACACATGAACTAAACCCTCTTTACCGTTAATATCAACAATCTGAACAAAGCAACCGCTATCCATTACTCTCGACACCCTCCCTTCGTACACCTGATACAATTCAGGCTCCCCGATACTCGGGCCCTGGTTAGTATCCTTAACAGATGCTGGTATCGATTTCGGAGGGAAAATGGCGTGGATTATCGTCAGTAAAGTTCTAACGAAGTAATCTGGCAGCTCAGCCCCGTTTTCTTTCAACTTACTATCGAAATCATCAACAGTTTCACATTTTCGCCCAATTTCAGTGATAAATTCGGCCAAAACTTTATCACTAAACCCTAAATGCGATTCGAGTTCTGTGCATATCTTTGATACAAGTGATAGATACTCGAGTTTCTTAAAATTCGCGTCTTTTGTTTGCGAAGCCTTTATTGAACACGGATTTACAACACAGGAAACTAGAAAATTGGATTGACGATTGTATAATTTGGGGAGAATTTTCTAGGGTTTTGTGGTATACCTGAAATTGACGCACGCTTGATTGAGGAACATGGAATGAAAGTATCCGGATATGGATCACACGGGTGTTACATATAAATAGGTATCTATTTGCCAAATTTGTTTAGGTCAATAATTGTTAAATAATTTTATATTTATACGATAATTACTCAGATATTTTATGTGATTTATGAAAAGTTACAGGTTTTGATAGTAAGGGTTTAAAGTAATAGGTTGGGTTTTATCATTTATGCATTCAATTTTGTAACGAGTTCGGGTATTAACATTAATTTTCGTTAATTTTTGTAATGAGTTTGGGGTGAAATTACTAAAATACCATTTGAAGACAGTAACATGTTTGAGTACCGATGGTTAAAGTAAAAAAGGTATTTTGGTTATTTCATCCTAATTTAACAGAAAAATTAACGAAAAATAGCCTTAATACTTAAATTCGTTACGGTCGTTTCAGTTTTGATAGTCTTGTTTTCCTGAATCGTAGCACTTGATTTTTGAAGTACTGAGAATGACGAAAATTTAAAAATATAATTTTCTATATCCTTGTAAAAGTTGTATAATGTTATACTTGTTTAATTAAAAAAATAAGTATATTTATTTTTATATTTAAGACATTTATCGAAAAAGATAAGGGAAGGAAGATGGCAAGTGGATCTTGATTTTTATTTGTGGAGCACGTTAACTTGACGACCAAGGTCATCATGGGGGACCAAGAATTATTTCTCAAAATTTATCCATCTTTAAATATAAAAATTTATATATTTCCTAAATATTTTTTCTTATCTTCAATAATATATCTAAAAACTCCCATAACACTAAAAAAGATTATTAATTTACATTTTATTTGAGTTTTTAATCAAATTTATGATAAGTAATTTAAACAATATATATATATACACATACATACTAGGTTAGAAACTCCGTGTATTACACGGGTTAAATAAATGCAATGTTATATACTTAGTAATAAAGATTTACATATTACATATTTATAACATATTATATAGTTTTTTAATACAAATTCTAGAAACGTTATATAATTATCTTTTAAAAATGTTTTATAAAAAGAATGAAAGAAATGTTCAATTTACAAAAATGGTTTATGAACAAAACTATTTTTTTTAAACTAAAATTTTTTTTTATAAAAATAATTATAGAATTCATTATTATGTAATAGGAGAGAGAGAGACAGAAAACAAAAACTTATAAAAACAATTAAAAAAATTTGTATAATTAATAGGAGAGAGAGGCGGGAAAAAATGTTAAGAATACATAGAAAAGTGTCATATCAAAACATTTATTTATTATATAGTATAGATCAGCATTACATAAGTAAACAGTTTAGCTAACAAAAAAACTATTAATAGTATTACAAGAGATAAATTTACATTAAAAACAAATTAACCAAAAGGTATATACAAAATTACTCGAGAGAAGCATCTGAGGCTGTTTGGCTCATAGAATTTTTCAAATGAATTAAAATTTGGTTTTAAAATTTGTAAATGAAATTGGAATTTAAAAGAAAAAAAAAAGTAAAAAAGACAAAATTGTTCTTCCCCACACCGAATTCAACTGTCCTCCCTCATCCGACTTGTCTTCTTTCACGACTCCTGTGCTCACACCATCATGGTTCATCAATTGATTGCATAACCAATTTATGTGTTTCAATGGTTCTTGGGAAGACTGATGTTCCTTGGTTTCGATGGTCTATCAGGTGATTGCAGAAATGATTTCCAGATTCCAATGATTCATGCGAACATTGATGTCCCAAGGTTTCGATGGTCTTGCACGAAACCAATTCTAGAACTATTTTGGTCTGATTTTGATTTTGTTGTTTCGATTTAGATTTTGGTAAACTGATTTCTGATTTTGAATTCTGGTTACGAGTATAGAGAAATATGGATTAGTTTGTTTGTAAGGGATATTAATGGATGTGCATGAAACCGAAATAACTGAACCCATTAAAAAACCGATGGTTTAGTTTTATGTTTTCTCAAAAACCGAATTTCCAATTAGGTTTCAGTTTTGCATGTAACCATCTCCGAAAAAACCAAACTTGTAATAGGTTAGTGATAGTGATGCAGTTTGTAATAATTACTAAATCATTAATTATTTATTACTTAATCATTAATGATTTATATATATGTATATATATATTATTTTTAAACAAGCACTTTTAAAAAATAAAAACAAAACATTCATATTAATGATAATTTATATAAACATTACAAAATTATGATTAAATTTTTAAACACTACAAAATAAAAAAAATTTAATAAAAACAAAACTTCAAACTTGGCGATTGATGTGCTTTAAATTAGACATGTATTTCACATCATTTGCACCCAATTTATTGTCATTTTCTTTATAAATTGATTAAATTTGTCGCTCATTTAGCTTCAATTGAGTTTTCAGGGAATACTTGGATCAAAAGGAACAATCAAGCGGATAAGCGACGAAAAATGAAGAAATTGGACAACTCAGAAGCTCAAGCACGGGTCGTGCCTCCCTGAGCACGCCCCGCACGACCCGTGCCTCACTCATGCAGAAAAGACAACAGAATCCCAGTCAAGCACGGGCCGTGCCCCACTAGGCATGCCCCCGTGGTCAACTCAGAATTGTACTGTTGTACTGTTGTCTCCCGACCAGGTGCAACACAGGGCTGTGCCCTACTGAGCACGCCCCCGTGTCCAGTACATGTGCAGTACGTACGTGATAGAAACAAAAGCGGTTACGCCGTGGTCCCAGCACGGTGTCGTGCCTCCTTGCCCAGACAGTATAAATAGAGGCCCTTAGTTCATTTGAAGGGGCTGGCTTTTGAAAAGAAAAATCACTCACAAAAACAACCGGGAACCAGGATTGGGAGACCATTTGGAGGCTAAGGAAGGTTCATTTTATCATCAAATTCCATTTGGGAGATCACCACACTAATCCGCTTGAAAACTTTGGTTATATCCTTGAACTTGTCATGATTTACATGTATTCCATTTGTGTTGTTCTAGTTTGCAAGCTCATTATGAGCTAAACATCTTTTCAATCATCTTAGTTTGATGAAGCTTAATTAATTATGTTGAACTCATGACTATGGCCAAAGATATTATGTTACTATTATGATAATCTTGTGTTAATTTCTTGATGGATACGCATGTCTAAGTGTTTATGAAACAATCCAAGGTTTATAAATGAAAAATCATATTATGTTGGAAAACTTGTGAGATTAACATTTATTTATAACTTTAATATCTTTTGGTATAACGTTATGACTAAGAATTAGGAATAAATCTTTGAAACTTCGGTTGTGAAATGAACACTAAGGCATGCAATCCCGTTAATCGTGTTTGGAAAAACTAAGAAAAATGTTGTGAACTTTCTTTGATAAATGTTGTGTTAATTAAAGTATTGATAACTTAAGTTTAAATAATTACATGATTTTGACTTAGAATTTCATAAGTTAAGAAATTACACCATTTTATCTAATTAAACTAACGTTAAGTGGACAACATGTAATTTGCTCATAGATGTCTTTCTTAATAGTTATGGAGCTAGTCACCTTGAAAGGAATCTAATTCAATCGCATTAACAAATATTAACATGATTATAAACTTTTGCCATATAATTTGTTTCGACATAATCAATTAAGTGGATTCTAAACTAGAATGATTGTTTCACCAAAAATTATCACTTTTATCCAATTACGTCTTTGCAGTCTTTTAAATTAATTATTGTCATTTTAGAAAATAACTTACAAAAAGAAACTTAGAACAACAAATATTTTCTGAATCAATCAATCAAATTAAGGAATTGGGTTAATGAGTTAAACTGTGTCCATGGATTGACATTCGGTTCTTATCAATACTATATTACCACTCGATATGTACGCTTGTCTTTGTGTGTGTAGTCTAGTTTAGGTAAAAACCCATTTTTAAAACTCATATTTGTGTGAAAATCTTTATTAAAAATATATATATATAGTTCACGCACATCAGCGATTTCTCCAAATATGCTCAACTAAATCGGCTCTAAGCCTATTATGCATTTCTCTATTGCGTATCTTCATTAATTTTGCTTGTTTCTCTTCCTCGCAGAGCTCTACAAAAGCGACGTCGTCTTTTTCAAAGTTTTTGCAAATCACAAGCTCCTTATCCTCTAAAATCATATTGTGTAAAATCAAAGAAGCATACATTGCACTCCGAATTTTGTTCTTATGCCAAATACATGCGGATTCGAAACGATGTGCCATTTGTTTTTCAATACGTCGAACGCTCGTTCGATATCCTTTCTCGCTGATTCTTTTGCTTTTTTTAAAATACCATCGTTTTTATCATCCGGCTGAGGACATGTAAACGACTTTACAAATGTGGAATAACCGGGATAAATCCCGTCAGTAAGATAATAGTTGTGCTCGTACTCCATACCATTAACATGAAACGAAGACTCGGGTGCAACTCCATCTTCCATGTCGTTGAAAATAGGTGATTTATCTAAAACATTGATATCATTGTTTGAACCGCCAACACTAAAAAACGCATTCCAAATCCAAAGATCATATGTTACCACGGCTTCAAGCATAATGCTAGGGTGTGGATGGTCACCTCGCTGGTACTGATCCCACCAAGCACTCGGGCAGTTTGCCCACTCCCAGTGTGTACAATCGATGCTACCTAGCATTCCGGGACCGTGGACCTCTTCATGCACCGAGTATATTTTTTTAATGTCACTTCACATCGGTCTCCTCAAATACTTCTTGTCGTACAGATGAATGATACCTTTACAACAACAACAACAATAACAATAATAATAATAAAATACCGTTACAAAAATGGTGAAGAGTATCCGACGATATTTTAATCGATATCTTCAAATATTCGTCTCATGAGTCGCTGCTAGTGTCGTACACTAGTTGACAAATTGCAGATGTACACTTTTGTAACGCTGTGAAACCAAGTTTACCCCTTGCATCGTATTTTTGTTAAAAATATTCGAACTCTCGTTCCAGATCTTGAACTATTCGTAAAAATAATGGACTATTCATACGAAAACGCGCGGTTAAACGTATAATCATTATACTTTGGATTATCACAAAAATAATCTTAAAGAAGATGTATCAGTATTTCGAGTAACTCCTCAACCTGGAGTTCTGCACTTCCGCCTGAAAAAGCAGGGCCCGCAGTAGCTGTCGAATCTTCTATTGTTACATGGACAACTGTATGGACCGATGGATTTACGAGCCTTGATCGTTACAAAGGCCGATGTTATGGAATCGAGCCTGTTCCTGAAGAAGAAAATCAATATATTGCTTATGTAGCGGCTTCACGATCACGGTTAACTTGTACTCATCTTTTATGTAGACGTGAACTTCCTGCCTCAATTTGGTGACACAAGTTGCACCGTGGCTTGGACCACACTAATAAACAACTCGTCGGCCTCTGAGGAATCGGATGATGACAACGACGAAGATGAAAAATCCATGCGTATAAGTTTTGAGAGTGAAGAGTAGTAGAAATGTATACTCTTTGAGAGGGGAGAGTGGGATATTTATAAGTTTAAATTAAATTTAATTATTATTTTTTAAATCTAGCCGTTATTCAACAACTTGTTTGTGTTCTATGCAGTCAACATCTCCAACGCCCGTGATCACCACCAAAATTCGGACCATCACACCTAGGGGGACGGTGTGCTGCCATGATAGGGGTGCTACGCAGGCCTGGCCTCGCCCCATTACACGGTCTAATCTTTCAAGACTTGAAGCTCAAAATCTAAGCATCAAAATAAACAAAGCTTATTGTGTTTGTTATGTGTGAAGTGCTTGCTGGATTGCTATACAAATATCTTGAATTTACTATCCGAGAAAGAGCTTAAAATTGGAAATCGTTGAAGGTCAAAATTATAACCTCCATTTGATTAATCGATCATATCATCGTCTCACACAATTGCTTTTTACCATACTTTTTATGATTTAAAACAGAAGGCTTAAACAAAAGCTTTTTTATCTTATTTGATTTGGCTTTTTAAATCTGTACTTTATGTTACCATTTTGACTTAGTGGCGAAAGATGTTGAAAAATACCAACTTGTGCTACAAATCAAAATCATCAACGATTTACCACATTTTAACATTGCAAGTAGTTCTAAACTTAAACCATAAAAGCAACCCCAAAAGCAAACTAGCGTTGCAACTGTCTCAAAAATCAACAGTTGGGAAGTTGACAGCTTATTTTCTTAGGCATCCACTGATTCATTACCAGTTTTGGTTGGTTGCTCGGGGATCAATACCCGTCCAGTAAGCGGGTCAACTGGGCGGGTGTCACGGGGCCCACCTTTCCGGCCCATTGCAACCATGGGCGGCGGTGGTAGCAACCCAGCTCTAAATAAAAGACGTTGAACTGGATCTGACGGTTGTGCACCAACTGAGAGCCAATATCTGTATAAGAAAAAGAAAACAAACATAACACCTGTGTTTTGGTCTTTTATTATAAAAGTTTAGCTTAATAATCACTTTTCTTAAACTTTTCGAAACACACTGTAACTTTCGCAGGTTAAAATTAACCAACTTGACCTCAAAAGTCAACCTGTACCAGGTGGTATATTTGTTTTGTTAAGAAGATAAGTATGCTAATGGTGTTTTATTATCAACTTAATTATTTAATTTAATTGCTCAATAGAGACATGAGCCACATAACCATCTTTCTTCATTTTCCATCAACTAGTGTTGACCATCCCCATGTTGCTGACCACAAATATTGTCCGAGTGTGGAGACCAATTTGGCAGCCTTGGGCTCCAAGGCAGTAGCCTTGTTCAACAGTAGGCTTTAGAAGACTGTTTTTGGTGCCAGCCTTAGTATCTAGGCAGTAAGATCAATTTATAGATTTTGATCTTTATGTTAGGTATCAAAGTCGGTAACGCAGCGGAATCACACTCACAATCAATAGACAGAAAAAGAAGAGACGAGAGATTTATAGTGGTTCAGCCCCTCTTGGCCTACGTCCATTTTGCAACTAGGGTTCTTTATTATTAAGTGCTCAAGGAATACAATTACATCAGGGATATATTTATAAGACTAGAATTAGGGTTACTAATTAGGAAATAACTTAATCAGCAAGTCAATGGGCTAAACAGCCCTAAAGGGCAGCCACCCATCTTCTGATTCAGCAAGGGGCTAGTCGCAAGTGGCCTAATGGCCCAGCCTTGTAATTAGCAACATGCGGCACAGGCCCAACCCGGCCCAAAGCCTTCATAACCCAACAATCTCCCACTTGAAAACTTTGCACGATCCACAAACACCATCCAAGTAATTCCCGATCCAGTAATTCCCGTATCCTCCATATCCAAAGTCTCCCGAGCCTTCAGTCCCCATAAACAAGCTCAGACTTCATCAAGATCCTCCTAGTTGCAATCCCCCTCTCATCAAGTACATGAAGGGGCAGTTGAAGCTCCCCCGAGCTCCAACCCAGCAGTCATTTCTGACCCATCCTCTGTCTCAACTGGTTTACACATTCCACCAGTTCGAGAGATACACCGAGAACCATCACCACTCTCCACATTTAGCAAGTGTTTCCCTGGAGAGATTTTATCAATCGGACTACCGGTCTTCAAAACCCAACGTTGTTTTGTAACTGTGCCCGGAACACGCCCCGTGCTCCCACTGTCACCAACCCCCTTAACTAGTTTAGACCCCCGATCCCGCTCAGCTTGAGTCACCTTAACACCAGGCTTCACCCTTGCAAAATGAACCCTCTTTTGCTCCTTTGACTCAGCGAACCCGACTTTGTTATGCTTAACCGGGACGGTTACTCCCTCAGCAGATACTTCAACCATATACAGTGACCCCTTCTTGTTTCCCCGAGCAATAACCAGATTTCCATTTATCACTTTCCATTTTCCACCACCGAAATTTACTTCCATTCCTTGTTCATCCAACTGACCGACAGAAATAAGCTTCGTCTTCAGACCTGGAATCACCCTGACGTTTCCCAATGGAGTTTTCAGACCAATGTCTCCCATGCCCGTTACTTTAAGAACCTCACCGTTACCTAACCGTACTTTCCCAAAGTCACCTACCTTCAGATTCACCATCGTTTCCCCGCTGTGTATGGCATGGAACGAAGATCCAAAATCCATAACCCAAGAGTCCATGCTACTCTCCACACTACATACCAGTGCATCATCATAACAGGCGACCTCAGCAGTGTTTACTCCAGCAACATTTTTCTTATTTGGACATTGACTCTTAACATGTCCAACTTCATTGTAGCAACAGCACTTCACATTCTTTCGAGCTCTAGACGAACTCCTTCCCCTACTCCCACTGCTCCTGTTATTTTCCCTTCCTCTGCCCACATTGAATATATCAGAAGAAGAAGATCCTCCACTAGTGTTCCTCCAGCGAATATCTTCACCCAGAATACTATCCCGGACTACGTTAAACTTCAAATTCCCAGCTTCACCAGAATTAGTGATTGTCGTCACATAACCTGACCAGCTGTCAGGCAAAGAGTATAACAGAATCGCCGCTTGAGTATCATCTTCAAGCTTTGTCCCAACCGTCGATAGCCTAGACAAAATTGAATTTATATTATTTATGTGATCAGGCACCGAGCTTCCCTCATTCATCCTCATCATGAATAACTCCCTCAACAAGAACACTCTATTACCGGCAGACGGCTTTTCATACATGTTTGACAGAGCCGTCATCATACCATGAGCCGTGGTTTCCTCCTTGATATTGAACGCTACACTCCTCGTCAAAGCCAATACGATCTTACCTCTAGCCCTTTTGTCCTTTGATTTCCATATCACTTCGTCGGCCTGACTCAAACCACTCGGTTTCTCTTCTAATGTCATCTCCAAATCGTTTTCACCAAATAACGCCTCTATTTGCATCTTCCACCATGCAAAATCAGTCTCGTTAAACTTGTCGATTCGAACCCTCCCGTCTTCAGCCATTGCAAACGAGAATCAGAAAAAAAACCAAAATTAAAAAATCAACCAACCAAAGCCAAGCAACCTCCAAAAGATAACCTAAAACCCGAAACACCTGACCCGGCGATTCTCCTGCAAAAACAAGTGTAACCAGCAGTCCCAAGCGGTCCAAAACAGGAACCCTAAACCACAAAACACTAAAAAAAAAACTTTCGGACAGCCCTGCTCCTTTCCTCCACTAGCGGCGGCACCTAGGGTTGTTGTAACCCTCGCGGCGGCTAGTAACAGCCAAATCAGACTGCATTCAGCCCTTCAGCAGATCGAAAAACACCCCTAAAAAACTTATTTGAAACAGCCCTTAGCCCCTTCCTTGCTTTCGACGGCCCTAGGTTTAATCCACCCTAATCGCAGAAGCAATCAGCAGCAACCAGCAATCGAAACCAGCCCTTGCGGCTTATCGAACAGAAACAGAAAATAGGACAGCCACCCTGAACCAACAACCCCTCTTGAACAGCCCTCCTCACCTTCTTCACGATTGAAACAGTGCAGAACCGTGTGTATACAACGAGCCAAGTCTCTGATACCACTTGTTAGGTATCAAAGTCGGTAACGCAGCGGAATCACACACACACACTCACAATCAATAGACAGAAAAAGAAGAGACACGAGAGATTTATAGTGGTTCAGCCCCTCTTGGCCTACGTTCACTTTGCAACTAGGGTTCTTTATTATTAGGTGCTCAAGGAATACAATTACATCAGGGATATATTTATAAGACTAGAATTAGGGTTACTAATTAGGAAATAACTTAATCAGCAAGTCAATGGGCTAAACAGCCCTAAAGGGCAGCCACCCATCTTCTGATTCAGCAAGGGGCTAGTCGCAAGTGGCCTAATGGCCCAGCCTTGTAATTAGCAACATGCGGCACAGGCCCAACCCGGCCCAAAGCCTTCATAACCCAACACTTTATCCACCTATTATAAATATATCCCTAATGTAATTGTAATTCTCACCACCTCAAAAGATATAAAATAGACTCGTCTAGTGCGGTCGTGGATGTAGGTCAGTTTAGAGTTTAGACTGAACCACGTAAAATTCTTGTTTCGTTTTTATTTCATTTTTGCGTGTGTGTGTTTTCTGTTCTGTTTTGCTTGTGCCGCCACCCAACAGCAGAGCAATCAGTAGCAAATCAACAGTAGATCGCTGCTACTGTTTTCTTTTGGTTTCTGCAGTTTGTCGCCAACATCAGAGCTGGCCCTACAGGTCTGATCAGATCAGGTGCAGTCCGCCAATTATCATAGGTTGTTCAACATCAGCAGGATCAGAAGGTATTCGATCAGGTCAGGTTGCTACAGAAGGTTTGAACACGTCAGTTACTCAGTTTGTCCTAGGAGCACCAGAAAGTTTTCTTGTCAAGCGTGATACCGACCCAACAAGTGGTATTAGAGCTCAGACAAGAAGATTAAGATCGACATGTTTGATGGGCAGGACTTTGAATTATGGAAGAAGCAGATAGAGGCATATCTGTATCAGAAAAAATTACACACACTGTTCTTGGAACAGAAACCAAAGACATGTCAGATGCGGATTGGGAGTTGATGGATCGACAGTCCTTGGGAGTGATCAAACTTTCAGTGACGAAGAGTGTTGCCTACAACATCGTCAGCAAAAAGACCACGTCTGCATTGTTGAAGGCCTTACCCAATATGTACAAAAAGCTGTCCGCCTCGAACAAAGTGTTTTGATTCAGTAGTTGTTCAATACCAGGATTGAAGAAGGTGCTTCTGTTACTTCTCATATAAACGATTTTAATTCAATCATATCTTGTTTAATATCGATAGATATTAAATTTGATGATGAGAGTCGAACACTTCTTTTGATATCTTCTGTAACCACTAAACTTACATTTGAAGGGATTCGTGATCAGATTTTGGGAGAAAACATACGGCGTAGTAGTTCAGGTGAATCTTCAAACTCACTGTTAAGTACCGAAGATAGAGGAAGAAAGTTTGAACGAGGAAACAATCGAGATAGATCTAAATCCAAAAAGATGGGTTAGTCAAATTACCGGGAAGACATCACCTGCTAGAATTGCAAACAGGTAGGGCACTTCAAAAAATAGTGCATAGCCCCACCAGCTGCAAAGGATAAGAAAGAGGTGAAGATTGCAGTAGAAGACTCAATGACACTTTAATCTGTAACGTCGAGAGTGCTGTCGAATCATGGATCATGGATTCAGGAGCATCATTCCATGCCACGCATTGCATGGAGATGATGAAGAATCTTAAACTTGAAAACTTCGGGAAGGTACAACTCACATATGATGAGACCCTAGATATCATATCACATGTGGGTGCACCTGTTTTGAAAACCTCTATGGGATGTATTTGGACACTGAAGGATGTCAGACTCATTCTAGCTTTGAAGAGAATGCTTATCTCTGTCTAGCAGTTGGATGAACAGGGATATTAGGTTGTGTTCAGGAGTGGTAAATGGAAGGTAGTCAAAGGAAACCTAGTTATTGCTCGTGGTAAGAAGAGGGGGATGCTATACATGGTCGAGGTACAATCAGATGGAGTTAATGTAAGAGATATGATCATATGAAGACGTAAGCTGCAAAAGATAAAACTCCAAATTTGAAGAAAGAGGAAGTTAGGTTCTGTGAGGCTTGTGTGCAGAAAAAGGTTACCTTTGCAAGGTCGAGGAAGACACCTAAAGCAGATTTAAAGGTTAAAAAAGAACATACAAGAAAAAAACACGTTGTGCTTGAAGAGAAACTGGAAGTCCAAGAGATGTTCTTAACAGTGGGTGTACATAGGTTGAAGATGATCCACCTCCTCCGGTTCCAGTCCTAGGTCCACAATGGGTCAGGAGATCCACTAGTGCTACAGGACCTCCACAGAGATTCTCTTCGTCAGTTAATTACTTGCCCTTAACGTAGATGTTAGTTGCATATTTAGGCATGTTTTATCCTAATTTCTGCACTCATTTTTACTACATATCATGCATTTATCACTTGTATATTCTTTTATTTTGTGTAACACTGGAATTGGTGGAGCGGAGTCTACTTTGGATTGTTTTTATGTCTTTGTAGGTGCGGAGAGGTCGCGAAGAATGACAATGGACTTTGGAAGGATCAAGAATAATAAATAATGAGCTAATATTAGAGAAAGTGGGCTTGCAAATTCACGTGGACATCAAGTTAATGAAAGTGGGCTAGTGTTTAATTATGAACTAAAGTTTGGGCTGCAAGAATTTAAATGAATATTAGAGAACCAGGTGGACTTTAATTGGGCTTAAAGAAATTGGTTTTCGGGGAGGCTTAGACGGAATTTTGGGAGGATCAGGAATGGATTTAAAATAGGAATTGAAATATCTTTTGGGATATCTATCTCTGGACGTGGCCATATCAACGGTTTTCTGACGAAGAGAGTAGAGCAAAAAGACCAATTGGGAGTTTTTATTTTGGTTTTTTTTCTTGAATGCAAGGATAATTGTTCTTTTGGATTCGTAAGTCTTCCCGTTTTATGTTCTACTACTTGAATTGCTTGATTGAGTTAGCCACCATGTCCGGCTAAGTCGTTCTAATTCCGACGCTAGGGTTTATTCTAATGGTTTGATTCGAATCTTATGTGAAACGATTATGTAATCCGTTTATTTGAATGGTTTGTTTGTGTGATTCTTAATCTTAAATCCGGTATATTTTAGATTATTAATAAACCTGATCAATTTGTTAATATTTCTATTAAAGTTCTTCAAGTTTAAAACTCTAATCAGATTTTTATTCTTGATCAAGGAACAAATAATGTTTTGTGTTTGTCTATAAACCCAAAATCATTATAGAATCATTCAATCTAATGGAACATTCCGAACGGCGTGAGTGTTTGATTATAATCGATACTTCTGTCATTGCAACCCGCACACTAAGGTCCGAACGACGTGAACTTAGAGTAGCAGGTTGGCTCTAATCAACAAACTGCGCTTGGTTAGACATTAGACGGAGTGGATATCCGAACGGCGTGATGTCTAGTATCGATACAAACCGTTTAAATTAAAGGATCATTGCACCATAATTGTTAATGATCGTAAGCCGAGTCAAATCAAAGAAATTACCTTTGTGTTGGAATTGTTTTTAAAATATTTGAATTCAACCTACAATTTAATTAACGCTTTTAGTGTCAATCTTTTTCATAATCAAAACCCCCCTTTCAAATCATTTGAGTTTAACAACCGGATCTGTGTTCAAACGTTTTTGGTATAATTAAGTTAATCCATATCCCTGAGGACACGAACCTTACTTCCATTCATACTATTCTTAGTGTGTCAAGTAGGTTTACTACACAATTTATTTGGTGGATTCGACACCCATCAAATTGGCGCCGTTGCCGGGGATACGGCAATTTTAACAGTTTTATGCCAAGATCTTTTCGTACAGGTTCACCACTTGAGATTGACTCGGAGATAGAGAAAACTGCAAGGAGATTAAGGAAGCAAGCAAAGCTCCGAAAGAAGTTAGCAAGCTCATCCAGCTCTACATCTTCACCTCCAGTCATAAACATTTGGCAAGACATACCCTTGTCAAGTGAATCCGAAACCGAATCACCATCACCCTCACAAACACCCATCTCTCAAGAAGTAACTCCACCACACTCACCTACTCAACCCATCCAAGAACCAAACTCACCAGAATCCACAATGGCAGTTGAACAAACCCTTAGACAGTGGGCGACTCATGATGTCACCCAACAACCACTCTGCATCAACTACCCCGCCATGGAGAACTTCGAGCTCAAGTCCGGGCTCATTCACCTGTTGCCCACCTTCCGAGGCCTTGAGAAAGAAGACCCCCACAAGTTTCTGAAGGAGTTCCATGTTGTGTGTTCCGGCATGAAGCCACACAACATAACTGAAGATCAAATCAAGCTAAGAGCATTCCCCTTCTCTCTCCAAGACTCAGCCAAGGAGTGGCTCTATTACCTACCACCGGGGTCGGTAACCACTTGGAATGAGCTAGCCAGACTATTCCTAGACAAATACTTCCCAGAAGTAAAGGCCTCAATCCTTCGTAAAGAGATTATCGGTATCAAGCAAACAAAAAGGGAAGCGTTACACACATACTGGGAAAGATTCAAGAAGTTGTGTGCTCGATGCCCACAACATGGCATATCCGAGCATCAACTCCTTCAATAATTTTGTGAAGGGCTTGCACCGTTGGAGAGGCGTTTAATAAATGCCTCTAGTGGAGGAGCTCTACTAGACAAAACTCCAACTCAAATCAGGGCATTAATCACATCCATAGCCGAAGACACTAAACACTCGGCACAAGAAGAAGAGTGGTATACGGATACCCCACGAGGAGTCAAGGAAGTAAGTACCCCTCAAATTGAAAATCAGCTTGCTGAATTGACGAAAGCGGTCATGCAACTTACTAAAGACAAAGCTGTGGAACCAAAAGCTCGAGCTTGTGGGATATGTCTACAATTTGGGCATCCCACAGATGCATGCCCCATGTTGCAAGAGGATGTGGAACAAGCACAAGTAGTAGGAGGCTACTCCGGACAAAATTCGAAACAATATGAACATCCCCGAGGTAATCAGAATTGGGGACATTCTTCCAACATGAACTACCAACAAAGACCTCCTCCACATTATCAGTCACGAGCCCCGTTCCAACCAAACAATCAACAGCAGAATTTCCAGCCTCGCCAACAACAATCACCCGCACAACAACCATCGGGTAGTTCAGGAATGTCCTTGGAAGACATTGTGAAAAGTCTAGCCACCAGCACTCAATCATTCCAACAAGAGACCAAGGCTAGCATAAAGAATTTGGAGCAACAAATGGCTCAACTTGCTAGTTCGGTGAGCAAGATAGAATCTCAAGGTAAACTACCCGCGCAAACCAAAACGAACCCAAAGCATAATGCGTGTGCCATCACTTTGAGAAACGGGAAGAGCTATGAAGGACCGGGTATACAAGATGAGGAAGAAGAAGTCATTGTTGAAGAGAAGAATGAGGAGAAGAAGAAGGAAGCACCTAAACAGGTTGAAAGTGAGGTGAAAATCACTACCCCTCCCCCGTTCCCTTCGAGACTACGAAGTACAAAGAAGGAAAGGGAAGATCAAGAGATAATGGAGACATTCCGTAAGGTAGAGGTAAACATTCCCCTTCTTGATGCCATTAAGCAAGTTCCACGGTATGCAAAGTTCCTAAAAGAGCTTTGTACTTCAAAGAAGAAGCTAAAAGGTAATGAAACGGTAAAGGTTGGTGAGAACATTTCTGCGGTTTTACAAAAGAGATTACCCCCAAAGTGCAAGGATCCGGGTGTCTTCACCGTTCCTTGCAAATTGGGGAATATTTCAGTTCCGAGAGCCATGCTTGACCTTGGAGCCTCTATTAACGTCCTACCATACTCTATTTTCAAAACGCTCAATGTAGGACCGTTAAAAAGGACCGGGGTAATCATTCAATTGGCCGATCGTTCCATAGTACATCCAAAAGGTGTCCTAGAGGATGTGTTGGTCCAAGTGAATGAACTTGTTTTTCCAGCTGATTTCTATGTGTTAGATATGGAGGATGATGATGCCCCAAATTCCAGTTCGATTTTACTAGGGAGGCCATTCTTAAAAACTGCTAAAACTAAAATCGATGTTTATAGTGGCACACTCTCTATGGAGTTTGATGGTGAGGTAATAAATTTCAACATATATGATGCTATGCGTTACCCAAGTGATGTTTCATCCTTGAATTTTCTGGAAATAATTGAACCATTAACGGATGAATATCTTGAGTTATCTAACCATGACATTCTAGCTTTAGTGTTAAACAGGAGTATTGATGAAGTTGCCGCCAAAGAACTTATTGAGAAGTTCAAGCTTGGGGAGGAGTTAATGGAGGTCGTAACCTTCATGGATGCACAAAAGAAAACAAGGTATGAAGCACCAAAAATTGCACTGCCAAATACTAACCAAAAACTTCTCCCATCCATTTTGCAGGCACCCGAGCTAGAGTTGAAGACTCTCCCCAATCATCTGAAGTATGTATATCTTGGGGAGAAGGAAACCTTACCGGTAATCATTTCTAACAAGTTGACAAGTGAGCAAGAAGTCGAGTTGGTCAACACTCTCAAGCGTTATAAGGAAGCAATTGGATGGACCATAGCCGACATAAAAGGGTTGAGCCCATCACTTTGTATGCACAAAATCCTCATGGAGGAAGATTACAAGCCCACACGGGAAGCTCAAAGAAGGTTGAATCCTCCTATGATGGAAGTTGTGAAGAAGGAGATCTTGAAATTATTGAATGCAGGTATGATCTACCCCATATCCGACAGCAAATGGGTAAGTCCCGTGCAGGTAGTTCCAAAGAAAACAGGTATCACAGTAACCGAGAATGCACAAGGCGAGTTGGTCCCCACCCGTGTGCAAAACGGGTGGAGAGTTTGCATCGATTACAGAAGACTCAACACAGCGACTCGCAAAGACCATTTCCCGCTGCCCTTCATTGACCAAATGTTGGAAAGGTTGGCGGGAAAGACTCATTACTGTTGCCTAGACGGATACTCCGGTTTTCACCAAATTCCCGTCGCACCGGAAGACCAAGAGAAAACCACTTTTACATGCCCTTTTGGTACATTTGCATACCGGCGGATGCCTTTTGGACTTTGCAATGCCCCCGCCACATTCCAACGGTGCATGGTAAGCATTTTTTCAGATTATGTTGAAGAGATAATTGAAGTTTTCATGGATGACTTCACGGTATATGGAAATTCCTTTAAAGAGTGTTTGGAAAATTTGACAAAAATTTTGGAAAGATGTATCGAGACCAACCTTGTTTTAAATTATGAAAAATGTCATTTTATGGTTGATCAAGGTCTCATTTTAGGTCATGTTGTCTCTTCAAAGGGTTTAGAGGTAGATAAGGCAAAAATAGATGTTATTAAATCTCTGCCCTACCCTAATTGTGTCCGCGAGGTACGTTCTTTTCTTGGCCATGCAGGATTTTATCGCAGATTTATCAAGGACTTTTCAAAGATAACTCGGCCGATGTGTGAACTCCTACAGAAAGACGTTGAATTTGAATTCTCTGAAGCATGCAAGCAAGCCTTTGACACATTGAAGGACTTGTTAGTAACTGCGCCCATAATTCAACCGCCGGATTGGAACCTACCGTTCGAGATCATGTGTGATGCGAGCAATCATGCGGTAGGAGCGGTGTTGGGTCAAAGGAAGGACCGAGTGCCACATGTGATATACTATGCTTCAAGGACCTTGGACCATGCTCAAAGCAATTACTCGACCACGGAAAAAGAGCTTTTAGCTATTGTTTTTGCTTTAGAGAAATTTAGACAATATTTATTGGGTACTAAAGTAATTGTTTATTCTGATCATGCAGCTTTGAGATATCTCATGACTAAAAAGGACGCCAAGCCAAGACTCATTCGATGGGTGCTTTTGCTTCAAGAATTCGACTTGGAAATTAGAGATAAAAGTGGCAAGCAAAATCTTGTGGCGGATCACCTAAGCAGGATTATAAACAATGATGAGCCGATGCCTTTAAACGACTCGTTTCCTGATGAGCACCTCTTTGTCGTTCAAGTGAGCACCCCATGGTATGCCGATATCGTCAACTACATGGTAGCGAATACTTTTCCTTCAGAACTCTCTCGTGCTCAAAAGGATAAGATCAAGAAGGAAGCTGGACGGTACGTTTGGGATGAACCATACCTTTGGAAATATTGTGCCGATCAAGTTATAAGGCGATGCGTTGACAAAAGTAAGGTACCTTCAATTCTAGACTTTTGCCATTCACAAGCTTGTGGAGGGCATTTCGGTCCAAAACGGACAGCACATAAGGTACTTGATTCCGGTTTTTATTGGCCAAGTATATTTCTTGATTCATACATGTTTTGCAAATCTTGTGAGCGATGCCAGAAAACCAGTAATTTGAAAGCTAAGGATCAAATGCCCCTCACTCCCATTCACATGTGTGAGATCTTTGATGTATGGGGCATTGATTTCATGGGTCCATTCCCATCATCGTTTGGTAATGTTTATATACTTTTGGCAGTGGACTATGTCTCTAAGTGGGTAGAAGCAAAAGCCACAAGAACTAATGATGCTAAAGTTTTTTCAGGTTTTGTGAAAGCTAATATTTTTAGTAGGTTCGGCACCCCCAAAGCTTTCATAAGCGATAGAGGATCGCATTTTTGCAATAGGACGATCGAAGCGCTCTTCAAGAAGTATGGTGTTGCACATCGAGTCTCGACAGCATACCATCCTCAAACAAACGGTCAAGCTGAGATTTCAAACCGAGAAATAAAGTTGATCCTAGAAAAGATGGTTAATCCGAACCGTAAAGACTGGAGTTTGCGTTTAGAAGACGCATTGTGGGCATACCGCACCGCCTACAAAACACCAATAGGCATGTCGCCCTTCCGCCTTGTCTTTGGGAAAGCTTGTCATCTTCCTGTGGAGATGGAACACAAGGCTTTTTGGGCCATCAAGCAATTCAACTTGAGGATTGATGAAGCTGGAGTTCATCGTAAGTTACAACTTCAAGAGTTAGAGGACCATAACTAGCAAATTGGGTACATGTTGTTAATAAACATCTTGAAAACAACTCTATGCATGTCAATTGAAATTGGTATAGTAATATGATTTCATGCTCACAGTTTTTACCCGGGACGAGAATGCGTATAGGCTAATGTTTAAGCATGTTAGGTGTTCTTTTGTTTTACTTATTTTTACTTCTTAGTTTACTCTTATTCTTGACTTCCTTGAGGACAAGGAAAGGTTTAAGCTTGTGGAGATTTGTTAGTTGCATATTTAGGCATGTTTTATCCTAATTTCTGCACTCATTTTTACTACATATCATGCATTTATCACTTGTATATTCTTTTATTTTGTGTAACACTGGAATTGGTGGAGCGGAGTCTACTTTGGATTGTTTTTATGTCTTTGTAGGTGCGGAGAGGTCGCGAAGAATGACAATGGACTTTGGAAGGATCAAGAATAATAAATAATGAGCTAATATTAGAGAAAGTGGGCTTGCAAATTCACGTGGACATCAAGTTAATGAAAGTGGGCTAGTGTTTAATTATGAACTAAAGTTTGGGCTGCAAGAATTTAAATGAATATTAGAGAACCAGGTGGACTTTAATTGGGCTTAAAGAAATTGGTTTTCGGGGAGGCTTAGACGGAATTTTGGGAGGATCAGGAATGGATTTAAAATAGGAATTGAAATATCTTTTGGGATATCTATCTCTGGACGTGGCCATATCAACGGTTTTCTGACGAAGAGAGTAGAGCAAAAAGACCAATTGGGAGTTTTTATTTTGGTTTTTTTTCTTGAATGCAAGGATAATTGTTCTTTTGGATTCGTAAGTCTTCCCGTTTTATGTTCTACTACTTGAATTGCTTGATTGAGTTAGCCACCATGTCCGGCTAAGTCGTTCTAATTCCGACGCTAGGGTTTATTCTAATGGTTTGATTCGAATCTTATGTGAAACGATTATGTAATCCGTTTATTTGAATGGTTTGTTTGTGTGATTCTTAATCTTAAATCCGGTATATTTTAGATTATTAATAAACCTGATCAATTTGTTAATATTTCTATTAAAGTTCTTCAAGTTTAAAACTCTAATCAGATTTTTATTCTTGATCAAGGAACAAATAATGTTTTGTGTTTGTCTATAAACCCAAAATCATTATAGAATCATTCAATCTAATGGAACATTCCGAACGACGTGAGTGTTTGATTATAATCGATACTTCTGTCATTGCAACCCGCACACTAAGGTCCGAACGGCGTGAACTTAGAGTAGCAGGTTGGCTCTAATCAACGAACTGCGCTTGGTTAGACATTAGACGGAGTGGATATCCGAACGGCGTGATGTCTAGTATCGATACAAACCGTTTAAATTAAAGGATCATTGCACCATAATTGTTAATGATCGTAAGCCGAGTCAAATCAAAGAAATTACCTTTGTGTTGGAATTGTTTTTAAAATATTTGATAACCTACAATTTAATTAACGCTTTTAGTGTCAATCTTTTTCATAATCAAAACCCCCCTTTCAAATCATTTGAGTTTAACAACCGGATCTGTGTTCAAACGTTTTTGGTATAATTAAGTTAATCCATATCCCTGAGGACACGAACCGTACTTCCATTCATACTATTCTTAGTGTGTCAAGTAGGTTTACTACACAAAAAATTGAAGACAGGAAAGTGGGGTGTTTACAGGTACGGATTGCTATTTAGTTCATAGTCAAAGATTTCATTGCATCAAGTAACATTTGATTTTGTTTTTTGTAACAGATCTACAGAATTAAAACTATGAGAACTGGGCAGAAGGCTCCCCATTATGTTTATGAAATGAATATGAAGGTGTACACATGTTTATAATTTATTAGGTTGCTTTGTATTTTAATCGGGCATTAATCACTTACATATATTTGATCATGTGTAGTACACACATAGGTTTATGGTTATAGAATCACTTACACTTTAGTAGATCTTTTATCGAGAGCCTAAGTCATCCAGTTTCTTACTTTCTTTGCAGAGTATGGAATGGACAGTGGTTTCACAAAAAAAAAGTACTTTATCAAAAGTCAGATATATTTTATTGAGAGCTGTATTGTTGGAGTAGTTAACAGCTTTTGGAATGATCAAAAGGGATGGGTCTGCTATATTGTTCTCAAACCAATTATGCAACTAACTAATTTCTTTGATGAACATACATATTTTAATTGGTGTAGCCACAGAAGAAGTAAGTACATCTGATGATGAAGAGCCACAAAAGAAAAAAATTGAAGGTAGTGTTGTAGAAACTCCAATTACTTAGTTTTTGAATCTTCAAAATGATGGAATTTTAGTGCTATATGTACTGTATTTATAAAGTTAATATTGCAGCCATCCGAGACAAAACCAGCTACTAAAGTTGAAGAGACAGCAGTGATTCTGATGAGAGGTCCGATGAGAGTTCTGATGACGAGCCAGCAAAGCCAAAAGCTGTTCAAAAGGTAGGTGGATTTTTACTTTACCTTGTGCCGACTGTTTACTTCATAAACTTTGTTTGTTTGATTGATATTATGTTTATTAATGGAATTGCCAAAATATTTCAGCCATCTGTGACAAAACCAACTGCAAAAGTCACAGCACCTGATGTTAATTTAAAGTCCAGTTCTTTTTCTTTATTGGGTCTTCATCAAGAATAGATCTAAAAATAAATTGTATGGTAGGGCTACTTCTGTTCTTTCTTTTCTTTTGTGGCTTCTGAACTACAATAGTCCTTCTCTTCGACCCAAAAACACCAAGCAGAACATTCAATATTAAATCTCAAATTCAACTAAATAGACCTGTCTATATTAATGTTGATTAATTAGGCATAATCTAAATTTAAATGTTAGTTAGATAAAGACTTGCAAACGGGTCAAAGGACTTAATTAAATAAATAAACTTCTGGTCCGTTTTTTTTTTTGTTCTAAGTTTTCTTGATTTGTTTTCTATTCGGGTTCTGATGTTTTCTTCTCTCGTGACCCATCCAAATTGCAGCCACTCAAATACAAGTCATTTATTCTTAAACGGGTCACTGTCACCCTGGATTACTTTTGTCACCTGCAGGAATATATTTTTATACCACCTCTACCAAACTGTTTGAACCAAATCAAATTAATCAAGTTATGTCTTTATGGAAGTTTCCCTGATCAGTTGGTGATTTTAAAATTATTTTTCTCATAAATCAATTATGATGAGGTTTAGTAATGGAATGGTCCCTGCTGTTCGTTTCCTTACTTGCTTTCCCAGCCATCATTTTCCTTTTGACTAGCAAACACCAAAAACACAGTTCTATTACCAGAGCAAATTTCTTAACTAAATGGGCTTGACATTTTGGTTTTGATTGTTTAATCTAAAATGAAGCTAAAAAATAATTTTAATAATTAATAATAATAATAATGGAACCTGAATAATAGTTGTTAACGGGGAATGAGAATTTAGAGAATGGTAAGAGGACAACATTTATTTTGATGTGAGTTCCGAGGAGAGTTCTGATGACGAGCCAGCAAAGCCGAAAGCTGTATAAAAGGTAGTTGGAAATTTACCAATCTAGCCATTTTACTAAATGAAAAATCCAAAACAGCCATTGACTTTTTCTTTTACCAAAATAGCCAACCAATCAGGAGGTGCCATTTGTCAAAATGGCGAAAATTTGAGAAAATTTGAGCCAAAATTTTGATTTTTCGCCAAAGAACATCTGATTTTTCGCCAAAAAAAAAAATCAGAATATATAGAATTTTCGTCATTTTGAAAAATGGCGAAAAAATATGGGATATTTTCGCCATTTATTATTAAATTATAATATAAATTTTAATATTAAAATATTATTATTTTTTTAAAATTTTAAATTTTCGCCTTTTTTAATATTTAAATTTTTTTCAATTATTATTTTTTTCAAATTTTGTAAAATAATAAAATATAATTTTTATTTAAAAAACGAATTTTAATAAAATATTATTTTAAAAAAAATATTTATACCTTTCCCTACCATTCATTTTTTCACCACTTATCTAACAAACTTCATCAAATATTTATACCCCTCCCTACCATTCATTTTTAAGTAATGTCTTGTAATATTATTTTATGTACCGGTGGAAAATGGGACTTTGTTAACGGTGTTGAGGAGTATGTTCCTTTAAAAAAAATGTTTTCGACGTGTTTTTTGTGTTCCTAGTAATATTAGTTACGTGGGTTTGAAAAATCTTATTAGTAAAAAATGTGGGTTTAGCAAAGAAATTTTCGCCACTTTATCGTCAGACTTCAAATTTTCGCCACTTTATCTGAAAATTTCGCCACTTTTTTCAAATTTTCGCCACTTTTTTCAAATTTTCGCCACTTTTTCAAATTTTGGCAAAAGAAAAAAACAACTGGCGAAATTTTATGGCAAATTTTCACCATTTTGGTAAAAAAAAAAAGTCAATGGCTGTTTTTGGAATTTTCCTATGGTAAAATGGCTACTTTGGTGATTTTCCCTTTTTACTTTACCTTATGCTGACTGTTTACTTCAGAAACTTTGTTTATTTGATTGATATTATGTTTATTAATGGAATTACCAAAATATTTCAGCCATAGTTGACAAAACCAACTGCTAAAGTAGAGGCCCTCATTTATATGCAAACGGGTTATTTGGGTTGTATAACTTTTTGAATATTAAAATTAACCAACACTGAAACATGTCAAAAGTCACCTAATGTGTATTCACATTCTTATAATGTCCTAAATCATTTTAATAAAAGTTCTCTTACTATAAAAAAAACTTATAGATGTTTTTGTTTATTTCAGGCATAAACATTCACGGATTGAAGTAAAGAACCATACATCGTCAACAAAAATGTTGAAGACAAGAAGCCTATAAGTTTAAATGAGAAGTTTTAGGCAGCTAAAGTTTATCCATAAAAAAATAACATGATTACCAACAAAGATGATATGGTGAGTGACATCAAAATATTTAAAAGTAAAATCTGATTAATTTTTTTTATCTAATTCTCTGGTGTTATATTGTTGGTAAAAAAAATGAACACGTGGCTGAAATAAGACCTGCTTTATGAAATTGATTCTTTAATTTATTTTTTCCTTAATTATCACCGAACATGTTGTTTAATCTTGAGGGAGATTCAAGCTATCATGAGATACCCATGTATTACATTGAATTTGTTTTTTGTAATTTTCCCTGCTACATTGAATTTTCCCTATTTCTCCAAAATTGTGGATTAAAATGCTTTTTTTGTAATTTTCCCAGTTACATTGAATTTGCTTTATTGTTTGTTTGAATTCATGTGTATGGAGTTGATTTTTATTGTTATACATAACTATTTAATTATTTAATTTGGATATAAATTTATGATGCAAGTTCTATGGAATAAGATCAGTTTGAGAGAGAGAGCTGTGTTTAGAAACCAATTCTTGGTGAAACACCTCAATGAAAAAATGGATACAAAATGTTGGATTTAAGAACTTAATGACCTGAACGAGAAGGATATTAAGCAGCATGATATTAATTCTACTTTTTATGAATTTCCAAATGTATTTTTGCAGGTTTATGTGAATTTATGTGATGTTTTAACCAATAATAACTGCAAAAATTACACAATTTATGTCTTCTAATACACCTATGTGTGTTTTATTAATTCGAATATTTTCAGTACAATTTTGAGGGGATATATGATTTGGTGAAGTTCATAAAACGATACAAGAAGCATGACTTTATGTTCCTCTACGGATCGGTCCTTACGTTTGTGCTGAATGAAATTTCTGGTAAAACATCAAATCTCTCCATGTTTAGAGCACAATATGCACTTAATATATGAAAAAAAAAACTTAAGTATGTGATGTTTTGGATTCAGGGGATTCCATGTTTCGCTTAAAATGTTGCATTATAGTTTTCCACCTTATTGTATTAATAAAGTTGGGAAACGAAGTGGCTTGTACCGCCACGTAAATCGTAATTGGACATGGTGAGTAGAGTTTTTCATTATTTGTATATTTATTTTATTTTTTAAGCAATTTTCATTAGTTATTATGAAAATGACTCTTTTTTATATTTTGTAAGCAATTTGGTCGATTGATTGATGATCCATTCGATCCATTTAATTTATGTAAATGATTTGATTCCTTATGCAATTGACTATCCGGAAAGAAATTGAGTGCTCAACAAACTAGAAAGAAAGATTGAGATTTCCATACAATAATTGTCCTTTTCATTCAAGTTATAATCATTTAATATACGCTCTTTCAAGAGTTAAAAGTAGAGACAAGTTAAAACTTTTAATCTTAGATAGGAATGGAAAAATTACAAATAAAACATCTAACGTTATATATTAAGAAAAATATACAAAGTTATTAATTATATTCATTAAATCTTTTTCATTTCACATTATATCGTTTATTCAGCCCCCGTATAATACACGAGTTCTAACACTAGTATCATTATATAAAAGAATACGTGTAAGCCGAAAACAAATCAAGATAATGTCAGCATTAGGACGGATGATCACACACATAAACAAAAGCACATGCAAAGAAATATATCACACAATGTTTACATGACTCAACAAGAACACTCAATATTTAGATGGATGGAACCGCATTTTATTTAGAACTGAACCAAATATTAAATACATGGACACTTAAAACCAACAATGGACTGAAATCGACTGAACACTATGACAAGAACATAAAAATGAGCATTATTATTCATTTAATTCACAGGAAGGGTTAAAATTATACCCGATCGACGCTAAAATCCAACATCCGAACCGATTTGTGCGATTCATTGACCTTGAGAGGAGAATCAAAGAACTAAAATGTGGTCTTTAAAAAAACCGAGTAATAACAGACCTGATAAACAAAACCCATTAATATTCAACAAATCATCACAAACAGACATTCGAATTTGTACATACACAACACAACATGAGCGATTAGATGAGAATGGATATGAATATACATACAAATTAAAAGCCAAATCAAATTTACCCGATGATTAGATGAGGGAGGTGAAGCAGCGACAGATTAAGAATCAGACGATTCGGAGTTGGATTTCGCAAAGGCCAGAGGTACAAGTATGTGGTGGTGGCGTCGATTATGAGGCGACAGTTGAAATTAGGGTTTGCTCAATCTGAACTATAGAAGCAAGTAGAAGATGCAAAAGAAACGGGTTAAAACAATAAAACGGGTGGGTCGTAGGATCCGCACGTCTCTTTAATTGGATCCAAATTCTAGGCGGGAAAACAGAGAAAGGGATGCCTTAAAATCATGTCATGTATCCCCAAACATTTTGTTTTATTATAGTTAATAGATTAAAGATAAAAAAATTCTGTGTTTATCCTTTTAGACATGGGTGTTTGTGATTATTTTTGGAATCTTTTTATGACTTTTGAAGAAGTCATTTTTAAAAGTAAAAAGTTTCTTACTTTTGAATTTTAACTTATCATCTCATATTTTACACCTTCTTTTAAATTACCCAAACAACCTTTTTACTTATTAATTTTTTAGAAAAATTAATAAGTTAATAAGGCGGTTCCAAAAGTAATCTCAAACATGCTTATCCACATCGATTCTAGATTTCTAGATACAACCAATGTTTACATAACCGGACCGGACCGTTACCTCTGGCGGTCCGGCCAAGCCTATTTCAGCCGTTCCTAAATTAGCCGGCAGGTTAGCGATCGGGCCGGATGGCCGGTAACCACGGCAGGCATTGATTTCGTTCGTCGCTCTATTTAGGATTTGGAAAGGACTCGCCGTGGATCTCGACATCCGGTGGTGTTTATTCAACAATATCATCACCGATTGAGGTGGACAGAGGGGTAGGAAGAGTGGGGGAGAGCGATAGAACCTGCAGGTGGTGAAGGGAAGCTTGGCCGGTGGTGAACCTGCAGGTCGTTTTGACAATGCCGGCGGAGAAAGATAAGTGTCGACCAAGATTTTGATTTCGGAAGGGACCTGAGTGCTATGTCTTTATTTCTAAAGGAACTATATGAAGATTTTAAGTTTTCAAATTTACAAAACAGCTTTTGTTTTTTCAAGATGGAAAAAGAGGGTAATTTACTTTGAGATGGTTTGGAAGAGGTGTAGTAATTACTAATTAGGCTTTACAATTTTTATAGTTTTGTCTTTTTTAGTTTTAATTTACTTTTCAAACTTTAAGATTTCTTAATGTATTTTATAGTATATATTTATATATTTTATGTCTTTTTTATTTATTAAAAAAATCACTATTTATGACGTCGTCCGGTTCTTGAATCCGGTTCGATCAGTGAACCGGTAAGACGACCGATTCACTGTCCTGTCCGGTTCTGAAAACATTGGATACAACTATTAGGGCGAGTGGTATACTTTGTGAGAGGGTCCCGTGAGCCACTCACGCTTATGGGAACACCGCTCCCCCCTTTCGTGAGTGGCCCGTGAGCAGGGAATTCGTGAACAGGCTCACGAGAGAATAGCCGCTGCAATTTTTTTTACCGTTGGCCCACATTTGACCGTTTATAAGCATTTAATTATTAAAAATTTTTTTTTTACTATAAATACCACATTTTAATCTCACATTTTTCACACAAAAAATTACATTTTCATTCTCCACTTTTTCACGCAAAAAAACATACTATCAATCCAAATGATCCAAACAACTTTTTCGGGTGGAACACGTTCGGACAAGCTTAATTTGAGCAACCTCCAAACATTCCGTTCTTAAACTTCAAACAACCCGTTCCCTCAATCTCCAAACAACCAAGGTTTGTACCGACCGTATTTCGACCCCTCACAATTTTCACCAACTTTTTTCGGGGTGGAACCAACAAACGAGTCAACAATCACCAACACTTTCACCCGACTTTCGACTTTATTACGGAAACACAACCATCACCCAACCCCGACGTTATTCCAGAGACGCAACCGGTACAAGAAAAAAGGAAGGGTAAAAAGAAAGCAACTGGGTACTTCAACTCTAACCGGGAAGAACACTTTGAAATGGTCCGCGACCGAGGAATCGACTCTAGTAAAAGCGTTTATTATTGTATCCGAGAATCCCGTTATCGGTAACAATTTTAACTTTATTATTGTATTATTTATTTAAAATTATTAACTTTATTATTGTATTATTTACTAGGTTTGAATCCCGTGTATTACACGGGTTGAATAAATGTAATGTTATATACTTAGTAATAAAAAGTTTGTGTTTTTAAAACCCGTGTAATACACGGGTTGAATAAACCCGTGTATTACACTGGTTGAATAAAATATAATGTAATCTATTAACACATACACTCGTCAAAATGGAACAATGTGAATATGTAAATATATGATTAAAAGTTTTTTATTTGAATCCTAACTGGCTATAAAATTGTTTTCAGTTTGTATAATTCATAAAAATAATTGATGACAAACACAATTTTAAATTCAAAATTGTGTAGATAAAAATTGAAATAAATAATTAATTTAGTTGACTAAAATAGTGGAGTTGATTATTAATAGGAGAGAGAAGCGGGAAAATAAAAATGAGAAGGCCTAGAAATATGACAAGTGTCCTCCTAATTTACTTGTTTATTAGGTAGTATAAATTTAAAATTATTATCTATTATTGAATTATTTATTTAAAATTATTAACAATTTGTTTATTATTTGTAGGTAACACTAAAGGGAACGCCACTTTTTGGAATCGTGTATTCAAAAAGCTTCATCGTGCTATGGGTGCACACAAAGAGACTCGTACACTTAAAATGATCACATTGAAATGGACGGACGTTAATCGAAATATGACAAAGTTCAATGGGATTTATACTAGTATTTTTAGGAGCTGGAGGAGTGGTTGAAGCGACGCCGACATTATGCGGTTGGCTACTACTCAATACCCGAAAGACCATGGGGGTGTGGCACCGGTTTCGCTTTGGGAAGTTATTAGGCGTTCTCCAAAATGGGTGTCGGTATTGGATTTTAATGATAGTCAATCGTCAAAGAAGGTGAAAATGACCTCACCAAAGAAAATGAATGATAATTCGAGGGGGTCTTCGATAGGTGCCATGTGAATCTAAACGAAGAAAAAAGGGAAACGAGCAATGGCGGCTTCAAATTCAACACCCGTACAAGAAGACGAAAGCATGGGAAAATTGGTGATTGAATTGAAATAATTTAGCACGTTATCAAAAAGAAAAAGGAAAAGAGGGAGGACTTCAAAATTCCCGTGACAACATCGATCATTTAGAGGGGGCGGAACGCGAACTTATGTTGGAGATGCAACGGAAAATTAAAGATAAATATAGAGTTGTCTAAAAAACATATATATTATTCATCTTTTATTATTTCAGTATTTCCGCAATTTATTATTTTTATTTTATTATGTATTGTTTTAAAAAAACTAATATAATATTAATATATTACTAATGTTTTTATTTATGTGTATTTTATTAAATAATTAAATGTTTATTTATTAAATTATTTGTTTGAAAAAATAATTAATAAATATTTTGATCATACTCACTAGATATACATCTGTCATATGAGTAGCTAGTAAATAAGTAAGGTGATGCATACTTGACACTCACCTTTTCTCTTAATCACAAAAAAAAAACATGATAAGATAGACTAGATAGTTATATCCTATATCTCTTGGAATCAAAGCAATCATCATAGAAACTTAGGCTAAACCCATCAATGACATAATGAGGGTTAATACTTAATTATCATCAATAACGGGTTTTACCGTTAGCTTGTTGTCGTGCCTTCGGACATACGGGTCATGGTGTAGTTAGGGCTTGGGATCACTTGATATACCTCCCGCCCTCACAAGTAAACTAATGACTTTTCACTAATTTTATCTGTTTTCCTTACCAGCAAAATAATGGCTTTTTATTGATTTTAGCTAGAATGATTTGGATATTATTAAGATAAGAAGCCGGCTGCGATGTTACACATGGTATAACAGTGAACCGTGTTGGATTCATGCATCTTATCTAAATATTGACTATGGATGTGATAGAGTTTCGTTAGGCCTAATAAAGATATTAAAATTTTAGTGAAAGAATTTGTTACAATCCTTCATGTTCATGGCATATACATCTCTATAATCCGTGTTGAGATTAATATATTTTTCAATTGTACTAATCATAAACCTTAATTTCATAAATTTATATTGGATTGAGAAGGTGATGTCAACAATCAAAAGTTAAAACTTTATTTTAAAATGTTTAGAACCATCTCTATATTTTACTTTTACCTCTTCAAGTTTTATTAAAAACCTCATATCCTGGTTTATTTGATAAATATTTTAAAATTTTCATCCTAATCTATATTGATATATCATGAGTTCTCATAGTTTTTTTTCTTTAATGGTATCATGGTATAAAAAATGTGTTCCTCCTCAAGTGGTTGAGAGATCTAATTTAATGGTGAACATTAGTGTATATTTAGGCTATCATGAATGGTTTCGCTGATCACTGCCATTTCAGCCGACACATCATTCTCTACTCCTCACTCACTATACCATGGAGATGGTTTTCACTCATCACGAGTGACATATCACCATCCTTTATTAAATAAAAAAACCAATATATATAGGGGCTCATGATAGGAACCACTACGGTGAACCACGCATAGGGGGCGCGGTGTTTCATGTCGGGAACCGCTGCCACCTAAGACCACGCCTTGAGGCGTGAAGGTGCACCCGATAATCTTTAGAGTAGATTTAAAGAGGGTATGAGTTAGTATTTCTAAAAAAAATTAAAAAAATATAAATTAAAAAACATAATGTATAGCTTTTTAACAATAACATTATTAAAATGATTTCTTTAATGCATATAAGATGAACCTAGCTAATATGGGATTTTTTAAATTCTTATCATCTGTCTTTTAAAACTGACTTATAAAAATACATATTAACTTATTTTATAATCTAATTATTTGTATTATCTTATTTTACAATCAACTAATTATAAAAAAATATAAATAACAAAACATTTTTTTAACTTCATGAAATAAGTTACCACTTATTTATTGTATTTAATGTTTACTAATTCAAAACTTATAAATTACATTAGAATAACTTATAGACATGAATTCCTTTCTCTACATACGATATATTTCACAATTGCAGATATTATAATTTGTATGTGTATTAACAAAAACTTAATTATATTTATAATGTATTTTATACATTAATAAAAAGGGGGGAACTTGATAAAAAGTCAACAAAAATGGTCATGACTAAAATACCCTTTTAACAATTTTTTCTTTTACAATTTGATCTCAACCATTAAATCTTTTCTATAATTTGATCTAATGACCATAAATCCTTCTCACCTTTCTTATTTTATCTTTAAAACGAGTATAGTCTCGTTATATACAAAAAAGAATTTTTTTTTACGTTTTCCAGCTCATTGTGTAATGTCAGGTCTGGTTATTGTGTACATATAACACAATGATGAAAAATATTTGACAAAATGAGCAAATTACACAATGAGCTGAAAAACGTAAAACACAATGATGAATACATACAATGATAGAAAAATATTTGACAAAATGAGCAAATTACACAATAATGAGCAAATTACACAATGAACTGGAAAACTTAAAACACAATGATAAATACATATAACACAATGATGAAAAATATTTGACAAAATGAGTAAATTACACAATGAGTTGGAAAACGTAAAACACAATGATGAATACATATAACACAATGATAAAAAATATTTGACAAAATGAGCAAATTACACAATAATGTCAGTTCTGGTTATTGTGTAATGTAAAAAATAACACGAAATTATCTAAAACGTAAAACACAATAACGAAAACGAGTATTTTTTTATCTTTAAAACGAGTATTGTGTCGTTATATACAAAAACGAAAAAATTACAAAAATGAGTATAGTGTCGCTATATACAAAAAGAGCATTATTGTGTAATTTGCTCATTGTGTAATATGCTAATTTTGTCAAATATTTTTCATCATTGTGTTATATGTATTCATCATTGTGTTTTACGTTTTCCAACTCATTGTGTAATTTGCTCATTTTATCAAATATTTTTCATCATTGTGTTATATGTATTCATCATTGTGTTTTACGTTTTCCAGCTCATTGTGTAATTTGCTCATTATTGTGTAATTCGTTCAAATATGTCAGGTCATTGTATAATATCAGGTCTGGTCATTGTGTCTAATGTCAGGTCATTGTGTCAAATATTTTCCATCACTATTTTATATGTAATACATAAAAAAACAGTGACAAAAATAACACGAAATTATCTAAAACATAAAATACAATGATTAATACATATAACACAATGATGAAAAATATTTGACAAAATGACCAGACCAGACCTGACATTACACAATGACCAGACCTGATATTATACAATGACCTGACATATTACACAATGACCATTATGCCCTTCCTTTAAAAACAATAAAAGAACACATGTCAATCCCATTCTTCTTACCTTTTTTACCATAACTTAACCTACAACTTACTACATATATAATATTGCTAGCGCAATGAATATAAGATACAAAACATACTACTTAATTAAGTTGTTTATATATAGCATACGAGCATTAAAGCTAATTATGAAATAAAAAACAAACATAAATCTTCGTTAATTATTATAACTTAAACAATCACTAACTTGATGAGCAGTAACGTCTCACAAGTAGTGCAAGTCGTACAACATTTTATGCACTTGATTGCCACGTTTCTTTCTACCAAATGCACTTGATTGCCACGTTTCTTTCTACCTTACACACAGATGGGCCCTTATCCGATCATCCCTTCGTCTCGCAGGCTTAGACCTAGAACTTGTGAAATTGATCTTCTTGCGGACACTGTTTTTAAATCTTTGCATAAGGTACTCTCATAGAACTCCTCAGGTTTCTTCTACCTTTCGTTCCAATCTGCTCAATTTTAGAAATATGTTGATTTGTTGTTTCAGAGGTGACCGGAAGTGGTGATGTATGTGGAGAACACGACCGGTCTCGGCGGAATGGCTATGTTCTTCGACAGCAATCGTTCTGTTACCTGCTAAGGGAAAAGGTTAATCAAAACTTCAGATCTTTGTGCTCGATTCTTTCATTTATGAAGATCTATTACTTTATTTTGTGTTTCTTATCCATCTCTGATCCAAAAAAATGGCGATACCTGGACTATTTAATTTAGCGATGAAGACGGTGATGATTTTAGACGATGTTGATGGCGACAACACGAGACAACAACAAAGAGCGTTCGTTTGTTTCAGTCGTCTAATCGATTTGCAATGATTTGGGTATAAATAGTTTCTAAATCGGTTATCAGTTAAGGGTCTCAATCATTGCAATTGATGTCTAATGAATTCCTTCGGTTATGAATGTTTGATTTAGAAGTAGTAGCAGAAGAAACGGCTGGTGATGGTGATGAATGATGATGATGATGAAGTCGTTACGGGTGAAAGACGGAGAAGAAGGATGAAGGTTGGCTCAATTTTGACTTTTACAAGTCAAATTTCATTTGCTTAATATATATATTTAACTAAATGGTCATACACAATTAATTTGAATAGCTATACTCAACTATTTAGATTAAATTTTTTTTATTATTCTTATTATTGTTATTCTTATTATATAAGTTATTGTTGTGATTCAAACTGATTATTGTGTTTAGGAATATGATCATGTCATCAATGTTAGAGATGCATGCATAATTGAATTTGATGCTTAAATGTTGATATAATTACTTTCTGTATTATGTTACTAAATTTAGGATTTCTTAGGGGAAGATGACCTCAAAAACCGTTTGAATAGTTCTACATTGCATCCACAGATCATTTCAGCCATCAGATCAGTTCATGATCTTAGGTATCTTCTTATTCATTCTCATGAGTTCATAATTTGTGGCATCCTGCATTTTTTTTTGTGGCTGGGGTGGTAACCTATTCTTATTTTTCTCTCTGCGTCTAGGATTCGAGTGGTGTGGTTGTTTTTTTTAACGCATTTTTTGTCCCGGGTTTCTTACTTCAGGTTGGGCGCGTGTCCTTACCTGGCATCCCTACGCATCGTAGCTTCTCAAGGTGTCGTTTCTTGGCTTTCTCAACGAAACATATAACCTGTTCATGTCCTTTATGGCTTTATGTACACTTTCTTCTTGCTGCCGTGTCTTCTGCTGTAAGTTTTTTTCCTTTTGATTTTTTTTCTTCTTTCTATTTCTTCTTTTCTTTGTTGTGGTTGTGTTGTAGTCGTTTAATTTTGTCTACGGTGTTGGTGTAATTTGTTTTTTTGGTTGGAATTTTGCTGGAGTTGAGATGTGTTTGTTTTTTTGGTAGAATTGAGGTGCTATTGGTCATGTAAAGGCACATCCATGCTTATTTTATTGTGTTTCTTCATTTGATGATTCATACATGTGATTTTGTTTTTTGTTGGAATTGAGATGATATTGGGTTTTTGCTGGGATTGAGATGCGATTGGTGATGTCAACACACATTATTTTGTTGTGTTTGTCGGTTTGCTTATTTATGCATTTTAGATAAATGGATATTGATCCTTCTAAATGATATTTTTGTTGTTTTCGTCATATTTACAGCCATGAAGTTACTTCTCTCACAATCCGGAAAGAAACCTTGGCAACTTTTAACCGTGCTTTGCTACACACAGTTGAAGGACACACGCTTCACACAAGGTATGACATGGTACTATGCCGCATGTACAGTCTGCAGATGGCAGTGGATAAAAGTTAGGACAGATGGGCCTGCGCAACCGATGGAAGCATCGACATGCCAAACTTTATGTAAGAATAACCCAGTAAAATAATCAATTTTAAATCATTATCATTACTAAACTCTGGAATACAGGTTTCGTTTATCTGCAGCCATCGCTGACGAGACCGGGATCGCAACCGTCACAATTTTTGACACAGTCGCAAAACAACTGCTTGAAAAAGAAGCATCAGATTTGGTGACTAAAGAAAAACACATGAAGCCACAACCCCAAAAAGGACCCTATTCGAAACAATAAGTAGAAAAAGACTAATAGGCTAGAGAAACATTAATTTCTTGAACTCCAAATAGAAAAAGACTAATGTATTGCATCATGGAGGTGAGGGTATAAGCGAGACCAAGAAGTGGCTCCGGACTCGCCAACCCCATGAAAAGCATATGAACAATTACTTCTGTACCTATGATGCAAACATAAGCAAAACAGTTTATTTACCTATTGCTACTTTTGAGACCATAAATTTTGTAAAATGAAAGGCAGATACCACTGATCAAACCTTTGGTCATCTGTAAATTACAGCCAACAGTTAATGTATCCCTATGTCTAAGGTCATGATTCAGGTCAATAGCAAAACAGTTCCATTCCCGCGCGTTGAGGTCATGATTCAGGTCAATAGCAAAACAGTTCCATTCCCGCCGCAACGCGCGGGCAGGAACAAGCTAGTTAGTGATGATTTTTGAAGTTGATTAACAAGATATTAGAAAAGGGAAATTACTAAAATGGTAATTTGATCGGTCAAACTTACAAAAATGGTCAGACTTTTTTAGCCTACTAATTCATGGTCATTTAGGCCAATAGCCGGCTAAACACGGCTAGTCTTAGCTGGCTCCAATTTCCGTGCCAAGTACCATTTTGTCAGAGTTTTAACAAACCACATGACGACACGTGGTGGCACTGACTTTTTAGCCGACTATAACTGTCTATTTAGCGGGCTATAGCTGTCTATTTAGACGGATTAGCCGACGTTTTTTTTTCCAACTTGGCTCGATTTTAGCCGGCAATTTGGCTTTCCTTAGCCGGCTATTTGAATGTTTATAGCGGGCTATTTTTTTTAAAATAAACACAATAATCATATAATAAATAGTAAAATAGAATCTAACTTTAATGTTTTAAAATAGCACAACAATCATATAAAAATTAGTGCTCAAATAGAATATTAATCTAATGTCTTACACGACAATATTGTATTTGAACACTATTTTTTATATGATTGTTGTGTTTATTTTAATACATTAAACTTATATTGTATTTGATTACTTATTATAAGATTGTTTTGTTTATTTTAAGAAAAATAGCCGGCTAAGGAAAGTCAAATAGCCGGCTAAAATCGAGTCAAGTTGGAAAAAAAAACACGCCGGCTAAGCCGTCTAAATAGACGGCTTTAGCCTGCTAAAAAGTTAGTGCCGCCACGTGTCGAGATCTGGTTGATTAAAACTCTGACAAAAGGTACTTGACACGGAATTAGGAGCCGGCTAAGACTAGCCGTCTTTAGCCGGCTATTGGTATAAATGACCATGAATTAGTATGCTAAAAAAATATGATTATTTTTGTAAGTTTGACCGATCAAATGAGTGTTAGAAAATTGCATTCTAATCTACTGAAACGTGTCATGATCTAGGTTGGATTTGCGAGGGGCCCAAAGTGCATATTTTATAAAAAGTAAACAGTACATTGATTAAGTAGGTCCAAGTAAGACATACATGTCTCAGATTTGAACTGTACAAATGGCAGCACCTCCATGAGCCTTTCGACACCTCTCTGTCTCTCTCTCTATCTCATAAGTCTTACCCCACCACCGCTAACCACCGGCAACAATCCTTCCTTCTTATACCAACAATCACACACACCCATAACAAAGTTTTCAATCTTAATCCCCAAAACACAAACTTCTTTTGTACCTCATGGCAGGAGTAGAAGAACCTATTCCGATTAAGTTTGATCCCGCCGGTGACGATGGTGGTGGAGATTTTTCGGAAGAAATAATGAAAGTTAAAGAAGAGCCCATGTTAATTTTTGATGAGCAAGATGATTTTGTTGGCGGTCCGGTGTGGGCGCCGAAGCCGATAGAAGGGCTGAGAGACGGCGGTCCTCCGCCGTTTCTGAAGAAAACATTTGAAATGGTGGATGACCCAAGAACAGATTCAATCATATCATGGAGTGATTCTAAAGATAGTTTCATTCTTTGGGATCCTCACAAGTTTTCTACTGATCTTTTGCCACAAAGATTCAAGCATAATAATTTCTCTAGCTTTGTTCGTCAACTCAACACTTATGTAAGTAATCTTTTATCTTGTCTATTATTAACTTCTATATATTTTTTCTTGGAACTAAAAATATATGTTATATTTAGAAGAAATGTAACGGCGTATGTTATCATTGTTTTTTTAAATATTTTGTAAAAATTCAATTATTTAAACATATGGTTGGTGTTTTTATTGTGGTGGGAGTTAATCTGTTAACAATATCTTTTTAGCAAAACCCTAAGAGCATTCGAAGTAACACCCTTATCTCATATTACATTAAAATTACTGTATTTTCTTTCTCATTTTCAATTAAATAATACTTTTATCATTACTTTTTTTCTCTCCCGCGTTCACAACCATTTTTAAAAAATATTAAAAAATTATACAGATGAACAATGTTTTCTTAAATATACAGAAAATTTATTCCTTTTCTTTCTCCTCTATTCACAACCACTTTAAATCACCCCTTAAAATGTAGGAAACTCACTCAAAAATATACAAGAGCTACTGTGAATGCTCTCAGCTGGTTCTTTATATTCCTTATCCTTATAATTACACTAAAAATCTCTACTTTTTCTACCTTTTTTCTCTCCTTATCCTTATAATTACACTAAAAATCACTACCTTTATCTTTATATTTACAAAAAAATTATATCTTTTCTCTTTGCTCCACTCACAACCACTTTAAACCACTTCTTAAAATATACAAAACTCACTCATAAAATTATAACAAACCGGCTATGAATGCTCTAACTATATGTATATATGGGGATTTTTTTGTGTTGTATGTTTCTTTATATGGACTTGGTTTACCAAAAGAAAGTTTGACCTTTGGTCAACTTAAATAAATAAATAAATATCAAATATGTTAAAGCTCATTTTTTTTTTTGTTAATTTGCACATCTTGGTTGTACTTAATTAAGGTGCCCACACCAAGTGGTTGCGGTTGGCTGTTGAGGGTTAAAGTGTGTGTGTGTGACTTTGCTATTAAAGGTTCTTTTTTAAATAAGTTGCATCTTAACCATCCATCTATAGGTCCATATCTAACCCCAGGGGCGGTCTTAAGTGAAGCGGGGGTGCATAGGAACCCCCGAGTTTTGAAATTTTAGTGTAACGGTAGGTAAAAAAACTGGGGTGAACCCCCTAAAATATTATAGGGTGAACCCGGGTGAACCCCCTTCGAAATTTTCCTGGATCCGCCACTGTCTAACCCTAAAAACCCTAATTTTTGTACGTGCAATATGTTTCTTTATATGGGAACGGTTTAATTTACTAAAAAATTAGTGGGCCTTTATTCAAATTAAGCAAATAGAATATACTCTGCAAGTTTTTGAAGCTCAAATCTGCTTAGTGATTTAATAGTTGGTTGATTATATTTTACAAGTCAAATGACTTTTTGTTGACTGACTTAATTAATTGTTATAGAGGTTCAAGAAAATCGATCCGGATAGATGGGAATTCGCAAACGAGTTTTTCCAAAAGGGTAAGAAGCATTTGTTGAGAGACATAAAGAGGAGAACAAATCAAACACACAATGTGCAAAAGCAAGAGGAATTCAGGAAGCAAGAACCGCGACAATATTGTGTTCATCAAACAAACTCTACAATCGAGTCCGACCTCAAGAATCTAAGAAAAGATAGGATTACACTTAGACAGGAGATCTTGAAGATGAAACAACAACAAGAGAACACTGAAAAGCATTTGGAAATGGTTCAAGAACGAATGCTGCGAATGGAGTTCAAGCAACAACAGTTGTTAGTTTTCATGTCGAAAGCATTTAGAAATCCAGTTTTTGTTAAGCTTTTGCAGCATCTAGTGCAAAAACAAAAAACGGGTAGCTTTGAAATGTGCAGAAAGCGGAAACTTGAGCAGATGCTAAGCACGGTTAATGCCGATGATCTCATTCGTTTTCAAGAAATGTGGAATATGATCGAACCTGATGTGTTCTCCTCAGATGGATCAGTAAGCCCACTTGATCAAGATAAATCTGGATCTAACGTGTCAGATTACAATTCAGAAAGCTTTATATTGTGGGAGAAACTAATGGAGGATGAACTAATATTTGGTGATGAAGAATATTCGGGTAAAGATCAAACAGAAACTTATCTCCAACAATGGGAAGAACTGATCCCAAAAGCTTAGGGGGATTCTGATGCATTCATCTGATTATTCTCAGCAGGTGATGACCGGTCAGGTATCGGTGATCTTTTGGTATTGGGCAGTTGAGCATGGTGAAAAAGAAAAGTAGATGTAGAAACAAATGGGGTACAGATCGATGTTTGTGTTTGTTTTGTTGTATTTTGGATCTTGTAGAAATAATAATTACAATAAACTCCTAGTTTCTATAGATTTTAGGGTTGTAATTAAATCAAGGTAGTTCTAATGTAAATGAGTTAGTTTGTGTTGTATTTTATTATTAACGAAGAAATTAATTATATTTTATAACTATTTACCTACCTATTTATCTATATTTATCTACAGCTTATGGCATTGCATTGTTTACCTGTCACTTTCAACCTGTCAGTTTATTGCATTGCATGTTACATGTCACTTTGTTGTAATCGTCTTTTAATGAATAAATAAAATTATTACTTTGTTATAATCGTCCTTTAATGAATAAATAAAATTATCGTACCCATCTTTTAGGGTTTGGGAAAAAAAAATTAATAATTACTAATTAAGTAGCACATAAAAATGACTCGTGTTGATTAATTATCTTATTTAATTATTGAAGATTGAATATTGATTAACAGGTTTTAGATTGGAAAATTTTATATTTTCTTTCTACTCAATCTCAACTCTATACCTATTATACTTTTAAAATCATCACAACCCTCTTAATTAAAATCACTATAATGTATCACAATAAGATTTAAATGGTTGTTAATTACTATAATGTATCACAATAAGATTTAAATTCACAACTATTTGGTCGGGTATTTTATATTAACTACACACAATATATAATAATTTATCATTATTTAAAAATAATTATTTATCGTTATTTAAAATGTGTGTAGTTTGATGTTCTCTAATTATACTAGCTAACATTAAATACATATATATATATATATATATATATATATATATATATATTATTATATTATATTATGTAGTACTGTTTTTCTCATTTTATTTTAGTTCTTTGAATTTACAAATAAATATGAAAAAATGTAATTAGTATGTTATTTTCAATAAATATTGCATAAGCTTTTTAGAAACCGGGTAATCTGATTACCCAGCTCCACTTATATATTTTCTTTTGTTATACATTTTTTTTATTTTCTCTTTAAAATATTTTAAATATTATGCTAATTGATTAGTTTGAACACAACATACTAAAATCACCGTATGCAGTTTGAAAACGTAGTTTGTTTATGCTAAGCCGGTAATATAGACTGGTCAGATCGGGTCAAACAAGTTCGGTGAAAACAATTTTTTTATAAAAACGGATTCAGGTTGAAGCAGAGCGTTTTAGAAAAAAAATATCAAAATGTGTTCATCAATTATGTTTGTTTTTATGGCGGCTAGAGATGACAGCGGTGGTGGAAGTGGCGACGACGGTGGTGATAGCAATGGAGGTGGTGCAGGCGGAAATGGTAATGGTTGAGATGTCGGTAGAGCAGCGGACGGTGACAGTGGTGATGTCGGTGGGTGATGTTGGTGTTGGAGTTTGCGGCAGTTGCGGCGGAGGTGGAGGTGTGACAGTGGGGATGGTGGTTGTGGCGTGGCAGTAGCATCGTCAGTGGTGTCGGTGCCAACATGTAGGTGGTGTCGATAGAGAAGTGCTGGCCAATTTAAAGTTCTTTTTTTTTTAAATGACGAACTTATACACCCACTAAAACTACTCCTAGATCCACACCATTTGTCCACAATGTAATTTAAACCCTCAACCACTTGGGAAGACACTAATCCAAAACCTTGGTACTATAGGGATACATTCCTCTAAGGTTATTATAGGATGATGCATACAAAACATTCAAGACTTCATACTGGAAGACAAACGTCAAAAAAGCGCAAGATTACTTTCAGACGAAGGTTTTTCCGTTTGGCTTTGTTTTGTATAAACATGTGTTTTGTAACTTTCTTTGCAAGTTAGCCGGATCTCACTGTAATTAGTTCATTCTAGGAGCGTTATTGTGGTGCTAAGGTTTGTATTACCCATCATTTGGAGCAATATAATCTTTGAGAATGTTTATGCTAATGGCTATTGAGTTTTGCCTTTTATTGTTGATTTTGAGTTTGTTTTAGCATCAATTGATTGTTTCTATCAATCAATTGTGCTTTATCATATTGTTACAACCAAGAAGTCACCGAGATCCACGTACCAGGGCCTACAAATTGGTATCTGAGGCACTGTGCTCAAATTTGGGTTTTTTTATATCTTCAAATTCATGATTTGAATCTGTTTGTTTGGTGATTTTGCAATCAGATCTGGATTCATATGCTGTAATTGAAGATCTGATTGTAATTGTTGAAGAATTTGATTAGAACTGATGAAGTTCTTGGATATTTTTAGAGAAAGAAAGTAGTTCTGAGATGAAGTTTTACAGAGAAAAAAGAAATCTAAGATTCAGATCTGCATGTGTTTGTAGAAGAAAAGCGATTCAGGTTCTTATGAAAGTTATTTTGATCAATTCGGACTGGATTTCGAGTGCTTTGGAAGTGGTTCCGGTTAATTCGGATGGGTTTTGATTTATCCGAAAGGGTTTTCAGGAGATACAGTCTTGGTTCGCTTGCTTCGGTATTGTTTACGGTTGACTCGAAAGTGGTTTTGATCAAATTCTGTTTTTTTTTTTTTGAAACTTAACTTTCATTAAAAACACCAAACACAAGGCAACCTATCACCAAGGAGGGAATAGGAAGCCGAAAACCAAACAAAGTATTTTACATTAAATCAAAAGAACACCATCGCTCCCAATCAACTACGCCTCCTTTAAACCTATGTTTGTACCACAAAAACCCCAAAGCCTTTATATCGGTGATCAAGTCCGCTACCTTCGTGTCTTTACTCGAAAATATTTTTTCATTCCTCGCCTTCCAGAGCCGCCAACAAGCTATAATAATGATTCCATGGAGTACCGTCTTCTTATTCCCCGAGATGGCACAGTGCTCATGCATTTCCACCAAATCACTAACATGAAACACAAACATACCCGGAATCCTACACCATCTAGATATCCCGTTCCAAACACCCGCTGCAATACCGCAACCTGTAAGAAGATGCTCAATCGTTTCATCACAGGTCTCACACCAAATACATACTGGATTATCCACCGGAACACTTCGTCTCAACAATGCCATCTTAGTTGGTAGACGGTCCAAAAACGCTCTCCACATAAAAATGTTGCATTTAATAGGAACCCATTTGCTCCACGTAAAGCCGAACCTCTCGTCGCTGTTTCCTGTATGTCGCAGTCACCTTTTAATCGATGCCACACTGAATCCCAATTCCTTTCCATCGGTCCAAACCCAAGTATCTTGGGTGTTTGCTATCCGCACCTGCTGTAGCATTAATTCCAATTGTTGTTTGGATTCTACCTCCTCCACAGTCGAAGGAGAACGGCTCCACTCCCATGTAATAATCCGAACATTGCTTTGGAACCTGAGCCGACCACTAACACAAACCCGTTTCTTTCTTTCTAAGTTGAATAAGTCCGGGAACTTATCCCTTAACGGCTCATCGCTCAACCAACTATCTAGCCAAAACCGTATTTGTTCCCCATTACCAATTTGCCCACGAATCCTGCTGTTAAAACCGTCGCCTTGAACCTTGTGTTTATTCCAAAACGACACACAGTTTTTCCATACTCCTGTAATAGAATTATTAACCGGCGCCACACCCCAGCTTCGACTTGAACCATGAATGGACGCAATCACTCTCCTCCATAACGCCTTTTGTTCAATATAAAACCTCCAAAGCCACTTACCAAGCAACGCAATATTATTTATATCTAATCTTGCAATCCCCAAACCTCCATCCCGTATAGATTTTGTAACGATATCCCACGACACCCAACTCATCTTCCTAACCTCATCCGACCCACCCCATAAGAAACGTCTCATAAGACCTTCCAAAGTGTTAATTACCTTTACAGGCGCCTTAAACAAAGAAAAATAATATGTAGGTAGACTGTCTAGAACCGATTTAATTAACGTTACCCGGCCACCAATGGACAAAGTGTTAGCTTTCCACTTCGACAACCTTCTCTTGAACGTAGAGACAACCGGATCCCAATTCGTAGAACGATTCATGTTCGCCCCGACCTTAATGCCCAAATAAACAAATGGAATATCACCTGCTTTACAACCCAAAGCTTCAGCTTCAATCTTTAAGTCATCAATATCGACCCCTACACCATACAATACCGATTTGTGCAAATTAATTTTCAATCCGGAGCACAAATAAAATATTCTCAGAATCCTTTTCATATTAGCAAAATTGAACTCAGACCACTCCCCCATCAGCATCGCATCATCCGCATATAACAAATGCGATAAAACCGGTCCGTCGTTTGGAAGCCGAATACCATCAAAAGCACCTATATCACACGCCTTATTCATCAAACCCGAAAAAGCCTCCATCAAAATAATAAACAAAAATGGGGATATAGGATCACCCTGACGAACTCCTTTTTGACAGCCGAACTCGAAAGTTGGCGACCCATTTACCAAGACCGCAGATCTAGCTGAAACCAAAACCCCACGAATCCACTCACACCACTTCGAAGGAAAGGCCATTTGATGAAGAACCGATAACAAAAATTCCCAATTGACATTATCATAGGCTTTGTCAAAATCAATTTTAAACAAAAACATTTTTTTTCCCCGCTTTTTTGCCCACGATATAACCTCGTTTGCCATTAGAGGCCCGTCCAAAATGTACCTTCCTGTCAAAAACGCAGACTGGTTTTCTGAAACAATATTATTCATACACGTTCTCAACCTATTCGCCAGCACCTTCGACACCACCTTGCTAACGCACCCTATGAGATTAATAGGTCGAAAATCTCCTAAAGTATTCGGATCTCCCACCTTCGGAATAAGAGTAATGAACGATGATCCTACTCCCGCACTAAACCTCCCAACTCTGTGAAATCGATTCATAATATCCACGAAGTCCTTCTCAAACAAATCCCAAAATGTCCTTATAAACCGAAAGTTGAACCCGTCTGGACCGGGCGCTTTATCCGCACCACAATCAAATACTGCGCTTTTAATTTCCTGCACTGAAAACATTTTAATCAAATCCGCTGCCTCCTCCGCCTGTAACCTCTTCAACCCGTACACCAAAAGCTTCGGTCTTCTAGCACTATTCTCTTTAAACTTAGTACTGAAAAAGCGAAGCACCTCACGCTTTATGATATTCGGCTTCGTCTCCCATATACCTCTAACCATCAATCCAGGAAAGTAGTTTGCGGCCTTCCGTTTATTGATGAAACCATGAAAATACCTTGAATTGTCGTCGCCATGTGTTGCCCATTTACACCGAGATTTCTGTTTCAAATCCTGTTGGTGAAGACTTTCTAGCTCCCACAGACGCTGTTTAGTCTCTTCCAACGTCCACATCTCCACTTCTGAAAGTTGCCTTACTTCCAAAATGTCATCCAAATCACCTCGTTCCTTTTCCAACAATTGTTTCTCACCCAATTCTTTTTGTTTACACTGATCAGCCCAAATCGATATGTTGACACGAAGCTTTTTGAACTTTTGCATCAAAATGCAATCCGGGTCTCCCACGAAACCGCCCCAACAAATAGATTTTTTTACGACATCACCAAAATCATCGCGGCGTAGCCAAGAATTGTAGAATCTAAATGGTTTAGGCCCAAAATTCCTAGACGTCGTTTTCAACACAAGAGGACTATGATCGGACATCTTTCTACCAAGCGCTACATACTCCGCATTTGGCCAATTCATGAAAAAATTCCAATTAACAAAAATTCTGTCAATACGACTTAGTTTATCACCTGCCACAAACGTGAAGCGTCTCCCTTTCAATGAGAACTCGTGTAAATTCGAATTATCTATGAAGTCGTTAAACTCATTCGCCTCGGACGTGTTAAAAATAGAATTCCTCCTTTCACATTCACTTCTAACCGCGTTGAAATCACCCGCGACCGTCCACAAACCATCTCCTCCGCCTATTAAATTACTAATTTCCGCCCACAAAAACCGTTTATCTACCGCATTGTGAGGAGCATACACATTAAGCATGTGATTCGCTCCATCACAACCTTTAATATTACCGGAGACCAAAAGACAATTCGATAATTTAGTGACGTCCGTCTTTGCAAAAATTTTTGGATCCCATAAAGATAACAAACCACTCGATCTACCGTCCGAGGCAACCCAATCAAAACAAAAATCCCCTCTCCCCCAAAAACGCCCCACATAAATCGAGCCCAAATCCACAAATTGCGTTTCTTGAATCATCATGAAACTCACCTCGTGGTGAATACGTAAACCACGAACCCAATCCGCTTTACTAGAATTCCCTAACCCACGAATATTCAGAGATAGGACGTTCATTGTCCACCTTCTTGATACCCTTCACATCGCAAAACCTCCTGAACTTCTGGCACAATATCATTTAAGCCGTCCACACCTAGTGCTCTACCCAAAGTGATTGTTTGATCAGACTCAAAAGTAATCGATCCCTTTGGCTTTCCAATAACTTTTTGTTGAAGCCCACAAGCCCCATCCACTTGATCATCCACATTACAAACCTCAATACCTGCATCCGATTGCGTATTCAGATCCGGTATCACCCCATCTTCATTAGAAACCGTTTCCTCATCAACATCATACACCGTATTAGTAGAAATAATACCGATAAGCTTATCCAACACAAACGGATCATTGTCGTCCCTAAGCCGTTTCTTCGGTCTTTCTTGAAAACCACTAGACTCACCCCTATTTTTAAAAAGTTTCTTTCGACGAAATTTCTTTCGCACAGACAACTGACCATCTGTCGACTCCTCAAGAACATTCTCAGCCTGCTCGATCTCTTCCAACACCTGATTGTTCCGAATTTCGCCCATCTCCACCTCATCTGTCATCTCGTCTATCACGTCAACATTCCTTCCGACTCCGTCCTCCTCATCATGCCCCCGAGAATCAACACCCATAACATCCTCCTTTTCCAGTGGCTCCGACACATTATCGAATTCCTCCACGCAATCCGGAACCCATTCCCCCACATCTTCATCAATCCACACATTAAACGAAAGGCCCCTCCAACGGATATCAACCCGATCCACAATTCTACTACAAAATTCCGTCAGTACACCTATATAAGCGTAAGAGAAATTACTATCAACAACCGACATTCTCGCCGGCTGAACAACCCTACCATACCGACTCCCAACCAAATCAAGCACTTGATCCAGAGCAAGCTGAATCGGCACGCCATGAACCTGTAGCCAAGCTATCCGTTTTACCTCCTTATAGTTACCCTCCCATTTAGACAAAACCTCAAACCAATCTGACCACATCTGCTTGTCATCCAAAAAACGATCGGCTCCCTCGTTACTGTTGAAAACTACCATTACTGAAAGACCACCCACATACTTGATAGACACTTCGTACCACCCTCTGTTCCTCAAGAGCGTCTTCAAGGAAGTCAAGGTATTGAAATCAATCACCTTGCCGACCAAAGACACACCATGCCATTGAACGAATCCCTCCACGTTATCATCAACGTTGATAACATCCACCTTGTTCCTGTTTAACACCGAATCCAAGAACGATCTCCTACCTCCCCCTACAGAATTGTTATCCCCTCGGCCATCAGAATGAACATCCGAAACTTTTGCTCCCCCTATATTAGGGTTTGCATGGGACGCATTTCCGTTCATCGTAGCCTTCCTTTTCGTATCCGGATTGGACTTATCAACCGTCTCTCCATCGACAAATCTTGCTAGAGTCACGAACAACTTGTACGATCCCACCCATAAATCAACCATCTCCCCTTCCAACCTTTTTGCATCATGAACATCCTTAAACGAAACGAACCCGAATCGTTTTCCCCGCCTGTCGAGTTTCCTTGCAATATAAGATCCCTCGCATACTCCAAACCTTCCGAAAACCTCTTTCAGATTTGAAGACGAACCTTTCGGGGGGAGATTCGAAACGAAGAATTTCGTTATTACCTTGTTACTCGCCACGTCCGTCTGAGTATTCCTTCTGCCTCTCCTTGTTGAAGCCTCCTGCCATTCCTCCTGAGATCGCCGTCGAAGATCGCCCGACATTGTCGGAGCCGTAGGGTTTTCAATTGTTAACTCTCACATACACGCATACACATCACGATCAAATTCTGTTACAACCCAATGAGTAAACTCAATCCAAAAGACTAGTCTGATGGGTGAGGGATCCATTGGGTTATAAACCCCACATTGGTTGCCCATACAACCGATGTGGGACAAGTCTCATACCTTACAATGGTTTCAGTCCATAACATTCGACCCTCCTTAAGGTCCAACGTCCTCGTTGGTCACGGCCACATTGGTCACGGCTGACTTCCTCCAGGCCACCACTCCGTAGGCCACCACTCTGAGTTTGGCTCTGATACCAATGTTACAACCCAAACAGTAGAACTCAATCCAAAATACTAGTCTGATGGGTGAGGATCCATTTGGGTTATAAACCCCACATTGGTTGCCCATACAACCGATGTGGGACAAGTCTCATACCTTGCAATGGTTTCAGTCCAAACATTTTGATAGGGTTAAACCAGAATTGGAGAAGAAGAAAACTATAAAGAAGGAAGGAAATTATCTTAAATCTCATAATTCATTCATATGATCTCCAATGATATAAATAAACTTTAATCTTACAATTAGCACCCCCAACTAAACAAAAATAAACATACTAATCCCTAGCTTAATAATAATAATAATAATATAAAAAGTAACGTAACAATACCCCCCCTTAACCTACTTTTTGCCCTCAAAAAGTAAGCTAATCAAATTCCAGCAAAAAAGATCATAAAATAAAAATAAAAAATAAAAAAAAGTGTAGCATCCGTGGACTCTTTTTGGGGTTGACTCGTTCCATGGTGGACGCCATTCGGTTCGTCCAATGTCATTCGAGGCTGTGTCAATGAGACGCCACGGTGGATGTCATTCACGTTTATCGATTGCATCGCCTACCAGTGTCGATTCTTCCTTTGCGGACACCGGTTTCGCCGATTGCTTCAACAGGTTCGGAACCACCGATGGTGCGGTTTTTGGAAACGGTACGGGTGTAATTGTTAGCGGTCGTTTCGGGTGCGGGTTTGGGTTTGGGTTTAGGGAGGTTGAAGGGGCTGCTCGCGTAGATTTTTGGGCAGTTTTTGGTGCAACTTTGATGGATGTTACGTGTTGTGGGACTATTTTAGGTGTCGGCGGAGCAGATTGCGGTTCAGTTTTCTTGGCTAGATTTGGTGTAGGCAACACGGGTGGTGTGGTTGACGCGGTTGAAGCTTGTTTCTGCTTCGATCCGGTTGGATCCAATCCTAGTGCCACCATTATCTGTTCATGTTGTTTCATCGATTGCTCCTGTTGTTTCATGATGGTGGCTAGGGTTGTCCGGATGTCAAAAATCACCTTGTCGTGATCCTTGTCTACATCTTGATTACGGGTGTTCGTCATGGTAGCGGTAGCGAATCCGATTAAGATTGCCTGGAGAAAGCTCTGATACCCTTGATAGGGTTAAACCAGAATTGGAGAAGAAGAAAACTATAAAGAAGGAAGAAAATTATCTCAAATCTCACAATTCATTCATATGATATCCAATGATATAAATAAACTTTAATCTTACAATTAGCACCACAACTAAACCAAATAAACATACTAATCTCTAGCTTAATAATAATAATTATAATAATGTAAAAAGTCACGTAACAAATTCGGATATAATTCGAGTGTTTTGAACATGTTTCGGGTGAAAGTTTTGCTTTTGGGTAAACGTTTTTGTGCTTGGTTGAATGGGTGAAAGTTTTGTGTTTGGGTGAAAATATTGGGTAAAAGTTTTGGGACTGTATATAGGATTTGATTCAATTGTAATTAGTTTCAACCCAAAAAAGTTTGTAAGGAGCTTATTTGCAATATCTTTTGTACATACACACTTCAATGAGAAATTTATAGTTTGTAATTACTCCATTGTTGGTCAATCTTGTTATTGAATCTTCATCAAAACAGTTAGAATTCGTGAAATTCGGGACCACAATTCCCTTTGGTCATTCCAAGTTATCTAATTGTATAATTTAAGATACCCAAATCAGCCCCTAAGACTAACAAAAATATCCAAATCATTTCATTTGTTGAAGACTCGGTTATTATTGTCATGAGTGGTTTATGCTAACGCTGATGCTAATACCAGTTTAGTTTGGTGTTAGTATCATAAAACTTAATCGTTCAATTTGTCACTCAAGTAAGTTAGCCACATACAAAATTTTGATCTTGAATTCTATCATAGAATTTAACGTGGCCTAGTCACGGAGGTACGTAGCCAAGAATGGGGTCACGTGACCACATTTTTTTCATTTTAGGTACAAGATATAATGTGAGACTTTTGAGCGACCATAGTCTTTTTAAAAGGTTGAACCCATAAGAATTAACAATCTTATGTTTCCTATGACGAATATATTTAGATGTGCATGGAAGGATGTTCGAATAGAGATCAAGGGTTAGATCTTGGCGAAAGCCCTGGACGTTTCAAATTACGTGATTGTGTTAGGGAACGTTGTTTTCCTCAAGCATGAGCCTGTTAGTTCTTGATTTCACCCTAGTTTCATAACTTTGAGTCAATAATCCATATAAATTGGTGCTTTATTCATATCAATTTGTTGTATTACAGAATTGAATGTTTGGAATTTGGAGTTTCTAGGGTTTCCATTCTATTTTAGGAATAATGTTTTCTTGTGTGTTTTTTAGTTTTATTCTTTGCAATTTTAGGGTTCTTGATTGTTAGATTTAATTTACCTTTATATGCGTATCACTTAGAAGTAATAAAACCGTCAGCTACTTCCAAAGTGGTGTAGTGGTAGGAAGTCTGGGCTCTTCAAAGGAGACCCAGGTTTAATCCCCAAATGCAACACTTTGGGGTGGCATTGGAGGCAATGAATGGAGACTTGTGGCAACGCAAGTTCGATCTCTGAGCCGAACGGGTTTTACCGCTAGCTCGCTGTCATGCCTTTGGGCGGGCGGGTTAGCGGGGTTTTTCCCCAGAGTCATGGTGTAGTTAGGGCTTGGGCCACCTAATGCCGTCTGCGCTCGCGGGGCAGGGTTGTCTTTAGCCATCGGGTTACCCGGGGTGGTCCAGGTGTTTGCTTTGCCTTTCAAAGAAAAAAAGTAACAAAACCGTCTTTTAATTACATTTATTGAGGTAATTAAGTGTTCCTGATTGTACTTGAATATGAGCATTCTTACATTTTTAGGGTGGTTCTTAATTGTTGGATTTAGTTTTCCCAAATGATCAAAATCGATTCTCGGTTTGAAAATATTATTTACTAGCTTAGCACCCGTGTCTATACACGTGGTGAAAAATATCAATACATAAAATTCTTAAATTTATATATATATATATTTTTTACAAGTGTAAAAATGTATTACATATACTAAGGATAGAAAAAAATATTTAAAATATATAAAAATTAATATATAATTGGTTTCGAAAATACGTATACTATTTAATATAATTTGACTTTCATTTACTATTGGATTGAAAATAAAAGTTATATAATTAAATTTTAAAGTTTTTTATGATAAGGAATAATTTAAAATAAATATGTTTTATTAGTATAATTAGTATTTTTTTTAAATATATTATTAAAATATAGAGATGTATTTAATAAGAGAGAGATACGAGAAAAAAATGATGAGAATGAATATAAAGGCGACACGTGGAATAAAATACATTTATTTATTATATAGTATAGATTTTGAAAGTTAGTAAACAAGTAAAACTAGAAATTGTACCCCGCGCCCTGCAGCGGGGACCGGACCTTAAACGGTTGAGGCGGTGACATTAACGTGGCTAAGCAAAAAATAAAAACGTAGTTAAACAGAGAAACGTAGGTGCGCACTCCACAGCGGAAAACGGAGGTTAAACGGTTGAGGCGGTGACATTAATGTGTGGCTAAGCACAAAAAAGAAACGTATAAAATTAACGTTGGTACATAAACATGATAAAATATAGTTATATAACGGTACCGACGTTTTTTTGTCGATGTCGGTCAAATTTTTCACGCTGCCCTCATGTTGCGGCTAATCGCTACGATTAAAAAAAATGTACGCGCGCGCGAAATAAACTAAAGTTATTGAGAAAAAATCAGATTATATATACTACAAGGGGTAAACTCGAAACTTTAGAAACTTAAGGGGTCAAAGTGAAATTTTACAAAGTAGAGGGACTAGTAGTGTAATTTAACTAAAGTGTAGAGGTGTGTTTGTCAGTGGAAAACCCCACCGACATTGCTAATTGAGTAATAGCTAGAAATTATGACCCGTGCGTTGCGACGGGTTGTACAGTGATACTAATGTGGTTAACTATATAATTAAGTTCGCACGTCTGTGAATCTCGCTACACGTGTTGTGGATGTGACACTAACGTCGTTAAATACGGTGGCATTAGCACCCGCGCTCTACGGCGGGAAACGGACCTTAAACAATTGAGGCAGTGAATAACGTCACTAAGCACAAAAAAACGTGATTAAGTACATAAAAAATGTATGAAGTTACGGCGACTCGCTTAACCCAATAAAAATATATGTAACAAAAACCAAAGAAAAAAGCCTAAGAAAAAAATTCAAAAAAAATTATGAACCAACAGATAGGAGACATGTAGCGTGGCGGTAGAAAAAACACATAATTTTGATATTTTACAAACTTCAGGGAGGAGTTGTGGCAGACACTTGTAAATGAGTAAAACAAATTTTATACCGGTATGTAAAGAAAAAATATTAAACGTGTATTTGAGTTTTTAGAAAGTTAGAAGATTATTTAAAAATATAAAAGTTATGGCTACATGTGAGGAAAAAAAATTTCATTGGGCACCGTGAGAGTAAGGAGAATTATTTTAAAATAGAAAAAAAAAATAAAAGTAAATACACCCTAATGGTGTCGTTTCACTTAAAAATGAGTGCAATGAAACAAAAGTAAAACCTGCACCCCACCATTATCCAATGTACGCACATAGACCCTTTGACCTTTGTCTATCGTCATTATTTTCTCTCTTCCACGTGACCATTATCTCTGTCCACCACGTGTCCGCTACCTCTCTAGCACGTCGTGATTCTCCCTTTATTGAATTTATGATTTTTATTCATTGATCAATATATATACATTTCAACAACTTAGATAAGTAGTCACGATATTGGTCTGTGTTTGCTTTCAACGTAGGCGGAGCTTGAAGAAAATGCAAGGGCTGTCGAAATTATAAAATTTTCTGTCGAAAACATATAAATTAACAGTAACACTACTGAACGTAGGGGGGCTCACTATCCTTCGCCCATGCATAAAAACACTTCATATTTTAATCTATCTTTAGTTAAACGGGTCGTGTTTTGGTTAAACGTCCTTTTCTGTACACTAACTCCCATATCATGAATAATATAAAATTTAAAAGTAGGTATATATTTGATATTGAAAAAAAGACGATAATAAATTTTATATACTAATAAATCATTATAAAGACACTTGGAGCGAGGGAGTTGGAAGGATGTGAAAGGCGTGGCGTATTTTGATCCTTACTTTTTATGTGGTTTAAGATGTTAAGATTTAATGTTGTCATATTAAAATATTAATTAATTTGGTTCAACTTTATATTCTAAACTCCATTATAAAAAGATACATCTAGACCTTGTCCCCGAATTTCAAACAAAAACTTCCCATCAATTCCTCACTATTTTGACAAATAACAATTCATCATATCGTGATATTGTATTAATCATGTGATCTGCTTTATACGTGTTTCAATTAGAAAAAAAAAGTTACTAATTTATTTATAGCGTTTATTGCAATAACATGCATCATACTTTCATGCTTTTCTTTAATCATTTTATATTAAAAAGATTTGATTTAACATAATACGTCATATAAAGTGATAATAAAATATACTTTTACATTAAATTAAAGGGGAAACTTTAACCAATAAAGTTTTGTTACAATTTTACCTAGGGTTGTGCTAACGTGCTAAAGTTACCCTACATCCCCTTCAATTATACTCGTATCTCCCTTTAAATTCTTACATCAGTAATATTCATTCATTTCATAATAAAAGACGATAAAACCTCTTAATTTGTGTAACATCCCTAAAACCAAATAACTAATGGGTCGGGTTAAGAAGTAACCCGAACTTCTAGTTAACGACATAGTTAGTTGGGATCGACGAGTAAAGCTTGATTTAGATAAGTTAAGAGGACCGGTTAACCATTAAATGCCTAGTTCGGGATCGAAGCGTACAAGAAAGAAGAACGGGGACCCGGATGTAAATCCCTGTGATATAAACATCACATATCGCAAACCCTAGACCATAAGTCGGTCTAGGGGAGTTGACGGCAAGAAGAAGGGACGCAGGAACGGGAAAGCGAGATGACGTCGGGGACGGTGCTCTCACGATGGTTCATGGCATTAGCAGTAGGGGGAGGACTCCGCATCGATAAGGTAATCCTTGTAATTGTTTTCTTGTCGTGCATACTTTATGTTCTAGTTAAAGACTCGGTTAGGGTTTAAGGTAGAGGTCTCGGCTAGTAAAGAGGATGCGCAGGTGAGGATGGTTGACGGTGGTGATCGATCAGTGGGGAAGGGTGGTTTAGTAGATGTAACCGACGGAGAGGCCGACGGAGTAAGGGTGGCCAACGGCAGCAGCGTGGGCGATTAACCCGGTGACAGTGCTTCATCTTGTGCTTTTGATATTTCACTCATCAAATCTGGTGTTATAATTAGCTGACACGCTTTGATCCGGATAGGTGCCGATTCTTCCTTTCTACTTAAAGCGTCAGCCACTACGTTTGCCTTTCCTGGATGGTACAATATCTCACAGTCGTAGTCTTTCAGTAGCTCTAATCACCTCCTTTGCCTCATGTTTAATTCCTTTTGCTCGAAGAAGTATTTCAAGCATTTGTGATCGGAGTAGATGGTGCATTTAACTCCATACAGATAGTGCCTCCATATTTTCAACGCGAAAACCACTGCTGCTAACTCTAGATCGTGTGTTGGGTAGTTAACCTCGTGAATCTTTAGTTGTCGTGAAGCATAAGCAATTACCTTTCCTCGTTGCATAAGTACGCAACCTAAACCCTGCCCCGAAGCGTCAGAGTAGACTACCAAGTCTTCGTTTCCCTCAGGTAGTGTTAAGACTGGAGCTTGGGTTAATCGTGTCTTGAGTTCCTCAAACGCGTTGTTTTGGGTCTGACCCCATTCATATTTTACTTCTTTCCGTGTCAGTTTAGTTAGAGGCGAGGCTATTCTTGAGAAATCTTGAATGAACCTTCGATAGTAGCCCGCCAATCCCAGAAAGCTTCGTATCTCCGTTGGTGTCTTTGGGATGTTCCATTCCTTTACTGTCTCGATCTTTGCAGGGTCCACCATGATGCCGTTTGGGTTTATCACGTGACCTAGGAATTGAACTTCCCTAAGCCAGAACGCGCATTTGGAGAATTTCGCGTACAACTTCTCCTGCTTTAGCGCTTCCAGAACCTCTCTTAGGTGACAGTGGTGATCACCCTCGTTCTTCGAATATACCAGTATGTCGTCTATGAAAACTATCACTGATCGATCCAACATTGGTCGACATACTCTATTCATCAAATCCATGAACGCTGCTGGAGCGTTAGTCAACCCGAAGGACATCACGAGGAATTCATAATGTCCATAACGCGTGCGAAACGCGGTCTTTGGTACGTCTTCTTCCCTTACTTTTAACTGATGGTAACCCGACCTAAGATCGATCTTTGAGAACCAACTCGCACCTTGCAGTTGATCAAAAAGGTCGTCTATTCTAGGCAATGGGTATTTGTTCTTTACTGTCCTCTTGTTCAATTCACGGTAGTCAATGCACATGCGCATGCTGCCGTCCTTCTTCTTTACAAAAAGTACCGGAGCGCCCCATGGTGAGATGCTCGGTCTAATAAATCCTTTTTCGGTTAGTTCCTCTAGTTGAGACATCAATTCTTTCATTTCTGACGAAGCCAATCGGTAGGGGGCTTTGGCAACGGGCTCAGCTCCTGGCAGTAAGTCAATCTGAAATTCTATTTCCCGATCGGGTGGCAATCCAGGTAGATCCTCAGGAAATACTTCCGGAAAGTTGCACGCCACGGGTACATTCTTGAGTTCTTTAGTTTTCATTCTATCGTCAATAACGTACGCCAGATAAGCTTCGCAACCGCGCCTCATGTAACTTTCGGCCTTGATCATCGAGATGACGTTCGGCATTGTGCAATTCCAATCCCCATAAACCGTAATTGGACTGCCGTTAGGAGCTTTGAGGTGTATCCTCTTACGTTTACATATGATTTGAGCTTCATTGGCAGCTAGCCAATCCATACCTAATACTATATCGAATCCTCCTAAGGTGAGAAAGAATAATTTAGAAGGAAACTTATGACCCTCTATTTCTATGATGTAATCCTCTGTTACTTGGAATACTGTCGAATTTTTACCAACGGCAGTTTGTACGCTAAAGGCCTTTATTATTGTGTTGATAGTGCAATCCAGTTTACGACTAAATGCATTTGATATAAAGCTTTTACTAGCACCCGAGTCAAATAATATAGCAGCATGTTCATCATTAACTACGAACGTACCTGACAAAACCTCAGGATTTCCCCTTGCTTCCTCCTCAGTTAAGGCATAGGCGCGAGTCCTTGCCTTTGGTTGTTCTTGTTCCCTGTCCTTGCCCGAACCAGATTGGCCGGCCCTCCTGCAGTTCTTTGTCAGATGCCCAAACATTCCACATACCTGACACTTTGTAATCCCCAAGAAATTCCGACCTTTTAAACTATTCCGGTATTGTAACTCATTTATTTTAATAGATACATTTATACATTTCAATAAATTATTTAATATCTTTTATATGCATACATTTAATACCATCATTACAAAATGATAAGTAGATAAATGTTTATTTCTATTCTACTAAATAAATGTACATAATTATTTCAAAACCTACTTAATACATGTATTTACAAACTTCAAAAATTATAATTAATAGATGATATTGATCATTTAATAAATTCATTCAAGGAAATAGGAATTAACCATCAAATTTATATAAATTTATTAAAAACAATTACTTCAATTTGAATTATGATTTTAATTAAAATAAGTCTTACTACATTTTAACATTATCATTATAACTAAATAAGGTATTTGGGTTATATAAATTTATAGAGTTACAAATTTTTATACTTTATAAAAGTTAGGGTTTGATCTGGAAATCCTGAAACTTAACTTAACTTAAAACCTAAAGTTATGCAGGAAATAATAAAACCTTAGAACATCAGGGACTAAATTGCAATTCCGGAAACCTCTTTCCCCCCCACAACCGGAGTTGACTCCAGAAAGTCAAAAGAGGGTGTTCTCCCCCCTTCTTCGACAGATTTGATCCCCAAAGCGCCGAATTGATTGAGTAACCATGATCAAATCTCTCGTAGACGATCCGCGACGGTTCCAGTCATCCATAACGGACAAATCTTAACAAAAATGCAATGAAATCGAGTCCAAACGACTCGTAACCGTCCTTGATCGATCGGGACCTCAAACCGTACGTTTATCACGAAATCCGACTATAAAACCAGTATCCACGCCTTCGCAACACCCACCTCAAACTCTCTACACGATCGTACCTACTGCATTTCATCCCCAAAACTCCGTCGAATGCAAAGGAAACCGGACTCGATCCCTTCTGTCGTTCTCACTCGATTTATAATCATTCCAGGTAAAATTTATGTGCTCAGACTCGTCTTGATCCAAGGAACGAAAGCCCCATGAAATGGGTTTCGATTGTTTGCTCGATCGAACGATCCGAGGGGTTAGGGTTTCGGATTTCAATTAGGGAAGGGGATGACTTGGGAACTTCGGGTTTTGATTTAAATGAACTGGTTCTAGACCAAGGCATAAGCCCTGGTCTGATGGTTAAGGCGCCCGTGTGTGCGGCCCGGGTGAGGTCGCCGGTTCGAATCCCAGGGGTGGGAAATTTCCTGTTTTCCTTTTTAAAACCTTCTTTTCTACATTTTAAAATTTCAAAAATTCTAAATAAAATTATATAAAATTCTAAAATCATAAAACCATAAAATCTAAATTTTATAAAATAACTTTTACTTATTTTAGGTTACTTTTAAACTTTTATATATAATCTAAATATTTAGAAATTCAATTAAATCAATTCTCAAAATTTTATTAATCTTCTTTTTATTTGAAACCATGAAACTTTGTATTTCTAAATAAATATATTGTTTAGACGAATTTACTTATCTATCTTATAAATTAATAATGTTATTATTAAGCATTATTAAAATCTTTTAAACATAAAGATAATTATTTTGACAAAGGATAATTATTTAAATAATTAAATGATTATTTTTTTTTAAATAAATAATTATACAAAATCTCTTTCATTCAATTAAAATCTAATTATTCTATAAAGTCTTGATAGGATTATCCATGTTTTTGTTTTATCAACCTATTTATAAATACCTTAATCTAAATATATAAATCGTGTCATCTCGAATACTCCAACTATTATACATATTATGTCTAGCAACCTTAAATAATCTTTTAAAATACAAAACTTATACAAACTTATCTTCAATCTCAAATCTTATTATCTAGTACAACCTATCTCAATCCTAGAATCCAAATCTATCTTGTAGGTTTGTTGTGAGTATTCCTCACAATATCCATCCAACTTATCGAACTCAATCATCTTTAGCTCCTCATTCATGTGAGTATTCATAGCCCCTTTTTACTGCTTTTGTTTTGGGGTGAAACATGCATTAACTATCTTATCTACACGATTCTTTAACTTGATTCTTTGCTATGATCTACATGCTTTATATCTTTAACTATTTGGTGACCATTGCATGAATGCATGCCAGTACGTTCATTAACTTGTGTTGCAAGCCTAAGGCAGTACCTAACATGATCATTTATAGGGGAAACCGAAACTAAACTAAACTTACCACATAACCTTGGCGGGTTGTTGTTGGTGTGAACCATCATCATGGGTGTATCTCCCCATGTTGGATGTGAACTATTGTCATGGGTGTATCTCCCCATGTGAACTATAAAACTTCGAGTGTTATCTAACCCTTTTATCAAAACGGCAATCCGTGGGATTGTGGCAGCTATATTTCATTTACCAGGGTTGAACTGTACGCTTGGAGCCTTATGTGTTATTAGATATGCTTTAGATATGTATTAGAATCTTTTGAATCGTAAACTTTATCTAAACTTTGGTATTGGTGTCAAAACCTATGTTGCTCACCAACTACTTGTAGTTGACTTTTACTCGCATGTTTCAGGTGCACATGCTTAAGGCCTTTGCTGCTCACGTAGGACTTGGACCTAGCTAATGAACTGAAATATATGTCATGTTAAACTTTTGTCTTTTTGTTCTTGTAACGGATTATTTAATATGGTTTAATAAATATCTTCGCATTAAATAGATGATCATGAGCTTTTGAACAACCGTGTCAGCCCCGACGTTAATCCGCCGCCGGCCGGGGTGTGACAGATTGGTATCAGAGCCATGGTTATAGGGAATTAGGTTATTAGACACATGACCTAGACTATAACCTAGGAGTCCCAAACATGAGTTTAACTCGTGTATTTCATTAGGAACTCCTCTATGCTATGCTTATCTACAACTATCTATTTCTAGCTACCTGATGCAACTACGTGAACTACAAGTGAGCTATACTCTTAGACTAAAAAGTGTAACCCAAACAAAACTCCCGAAGGTATGTGGGTTCTAACTAATGAATGGGGATTTGTGCAATCCGGAAGGGTGGATGCCTGTATTCTGGGAATTCTGTCTAGGAAAGCATTTCGTATAAATCCAAATCAACCGATGGACCAGTTATGCTTTCCTGGGAATTCTTGGGATGAGTGTCCACTTATAGGCTAAAGCATGACTCCTCAAACATTAAGATGAACCTACAGAGCCTTGCTAAGTCAATGTGCCCACTAGGGTACCATCCAGGTTTAAACCATTAACTTGCAGCTTATTTACAACTCTTCGTATCTTATGAACTCTCTATTCGTCCCTTTGTAGAATGCCTCCCCGTCGTGACCGCAGAAACAACCTCACTGACAGGATTATCCAGCAAATGACTACTATCCTGCCCACTATGGTCAATCAGCTGAATCAAAATGCTGCACCGAGAAACCCGGTGTGTACGTTCAAGCATTTTAACTCCTGCAATCCTACAAAGTTCTTCGGGAACGAAGGAGCCACTGGACTTCTCCAATGGTTCGAGAGCATTGAAGGAACCTTCATCAATGCGGACTGCCCTGAGAACCTAAAGGTTCGCTATGCTACCAGTGTCTTCCAAAAGAGGGCACTCACCTGGTGGAATGGGGAGAAACGAAACCGGGGAATGGAAACTGCACTAGCCCTATCTTGGGCTGAGGTCAAGACTCTTATGACAGAAGAGTTTTGCCCCCGGAATGAAGTCCAGAAGCTAGAAGCCGAATTTTGGGACTTGAAGCAAGATAGTGGTGAAAGTCTTGCCTACACCACTCGTTTCCATGAACTCAGTCTACTGGTGCCCCACATGGTCACTCCTCTCTCTCGAGCAATCGAGAAATACATCAATGGTCTGCCCATGCAGATTCAAGACACTGTCCTGGGTAGCAAACCGGCAACCCTTGAGGAAGCCATCCGTCTTGCTGCCACCTTATCTGATAACCATATCAAGGCTGGAACCCTATTCAAAAAGGGTGCCAAGAAAGTGCCTGAGAAGGTCACTGCTGAATCTTCCAAGGAGACCCGACCTGTGTCTTCTTTCAACAACAAAAAGAGGAAGGGCAAGAACTTTGCCATTGTTACTCCAGCTGTTCCTTTGGCCCAAGTAGCCCCAACTACCTCCAACCCCAACAAGAAACAATATGTAGGAAACTCACTGCTGTGCAACACTTGCAGACTACACCACCCTGCCCAATCTCCATGCCGTGTGTGCACCCTATGCGGACGTTATGGGCACTGGGCAGCTACCTGCCGTATCCCTCCAGCACCACAAGTCTATCAGCCAGCCGTTCCCGTTCCTGCTGTCCCGGTTCCTGCTGCTATCAACCAGGGTCGTGCCTGTTATGAGTGCGGTGACCCGAACCATTTCAGAAACCGATGCCCTAGGTTGGTCATTGTAAACCAGGCCAACATGAACCAGGGTAATATGATCCAAGGGAACATGAATCAAGGAAACATGAACCGGGGAAACGTGAACCAAGGGAATGCAAACCCCGCAGCTCGTGGACGTGCCTTCAACATTAATGCTAATGAGGCTCAAGCCAACAACGAGGTGGTGAACGGTACGTACCTAATTAACCAGCAATATGCCTCTATCCTATTTGATACTGGTTCAGATAGAAGCTTTGTATCTTTTGAATTTGAACCACAACTTGCCATGAATCGAGCTAAACTAGACAAACCATTTGACATCTTAGTAGCGGACGGTTATTCTGTCTCGTGTGATTCTATCATTAGAAACTGTACTCTAAATTTGAACGAGCATGACTTCTCTATCAATCTTATTCCTATGGCGCTTGGAGGTTTTGACATCATAGTAGGCATGGATTGGCTGACTGAGCACCATGCTGAAGTTATCTGCTTTGACAAGTATATTCGTATTCCTCTCGGCTCAGGTGACATTCTGGAAGTCTACGGAGAGAAGCCGTCGAACGGGCTAAAACTTATGTCTTGCACCACCGCACAGAAGTACCTCCGAAAGAAATGCGTGGCGTTCTTGGCCCATATTGTGGATAAGAAGAGCAAAGATAAGAGTCCTCAAGATATCCCCGTGATCAAAGACTTTCCGGAAGTATTTCCCGAGGACTTACCTGGTCTTCCTCCGGTACGTCAAGTCGAATTTCGCATTGATTTAGTGCCTGGAGCAAATCCTGTAGCAAAGTCTCCTTATCGTCTTGCGCCGTCAGAAATGCAAGAACTCGCAAGCCAACTCCGGGAACTTTCTGACAAAGGGTTTATCCGCCCTAGTGTTTCTCCTTGGGGAGCACCTGTATTATTTGTCAAAAAGAAGGATGGTTCGTTCCGGATGTGCATCGACTACCGGGAGCTCAACAAGCTTATTGTGAAGAACCGTTATCCGCTCCCAAGGATTGATGATTTGTTTGATCAGCTTCAAGGCTCGACTTATTTCTCAAAGATTGATCTTCGTTCTGGTTACCACCAGTTACGAGTCCTCGAATCTGATATCCCAAAGACAGCTTTTCGTACAAGATACGGCCATTATGAATTCATGGTTATGCCCTTTGGTCTAACCAACGCACCCGCGGTATTCATGGATCTTATGAACCGCGTGTGTAAGCCGTATTTGGACAAGTTCGTGATCGTCTTCATTGACGATATCTTAATCTATTCCAAATCAAAAGCAGAGCACGAGAAACACCTGCGTTTGGTTTTGGATCTCTTGAAGAAGGAGCAACTATACGCTAAGTTCTCCAAGTGTGAATTTTGGCTTAAAGAGGTCCAATTCTTGGGACACATAGTCAACGAGAAGGGTATTCACGTGGATCCTGCTAAGATTGAAGCAGTGAAGAACTGGCAAACTCCAAAGACCCCTACCGAAGTCCGCTCTTTTCTTGGCTTAGCTGGCTATTATCGTCGTTTCATAGCCAACTTTTCCAAAATTGCGGTGCCACCCACTGCCTTAACACACAAAGGCAAGCCCTACGAGTGGGGACCAAAGCAAGAGGAAGCCTTCCAGACCCTAAAACAAAAATTGTGCGAAGCCCCTATCTTAACTCTTCCTGACGGAACTGAAGACTTTGTCGTCTACTGCGACGCCTCTCACTTAGGTCTTGGTTGTGTTCTTATGCAACGGGGCAAAGTGATTGCTTACGCGTCTCGACAACTCAAAATCCATGAGAAGAATTATACGACGCACGATCTTGAGCTGGGTGCGGTCGTATTCGCTCTCAAAATTTGGAGACACTACTTATATGGCACTAAGTGTGAAATTTTCACCGACCATAAGAGTCTCCAGCATATCTTCAATCAGAAAGAACTCAACATGAGGCAAAGGCGTTGGGTTGAACTATTAAACGACTACGACTGCAACATCCGTTACCATCCTGGTAAGGCGAATGTCGTGGCCGATGCTCTCAGTCGTAAAGAACCTATCAAGATCCATAGTATTCGTATCCAAAATGATATTCAAACCCGTATCCTGGAAGCACAACATCTTTCGGTCACGGAAGGGAATAGGTACAACGAAATGTCTTGCGGTGCAGAACTCCAGCTTGAAACTAAACCCAATGGGTTGCTTTACTTTCTAAACCGCATTTGGATTCCTGACCGTGATAATCTCCGCACTTTTGTCATGAACGAAGCCCACAAAACTCGTTATTCTATCCATCCGGGTGCAGACAAAATGTACAAGGACCTTCGTACCCAATACTGGTGGCCTGGTATGAAAAAGGATATCGCTCTGTACGTATCCAAATGCCTTACTTGTTCGAAGGTTAAGGCCGAGCACCAGCGTCCATCTGGCTTGCTTGAACAACCCGAGATACCTGTGTGGAAGTGGGAGTGTATTTCCATGGACTTCATAACCAAACTCCCGCACACGTCTCGTGGTCATGATAGCATATGGGTGATTATCGACCGTTTAACAAAATCTGCCCATTTTCTGCCTATCCGTGAAGACTACCGAGTTGAGAAATTGGCTCGAATCTACATTGATGAGATTGTTAGTCGACACGGTGTACCTCTCAATATCATTTCTGATCGTGACGGACGATTCACTTCTCGTTTCTGGCAATCATTACAATCAGCTTTGGGCACTCAGTTGAATCTTAGTACGGCTTACCATCCGCAAACTGATGGTCAGTCCGAACGAACGATTCAAATTCTCGAATACATGCTTAGAGCCTGTGTCATTGACTTCAAGGATAATTGGGACTTACACCTGCCCTTAGTCGAGTTCTCGTATAATAACAGCTACCACACGAGCATTGACATGGCTCCTTTTGAAGCACTTTATGGTCGTAAGTGCCGCTCTCCTATCTGTTGGACGGAGATTGGGGAATCACAGATTACTGGCCCTGAACTCATCCAAGAAACTTCTGACAAGATCTTGCAAATCCGAGACAACCTTCTGGCTGCAAGGAGTCGACAAAAGAGCTACGCTGACAAACGTCGAAAACCCTTAGAGTTTCAAGTTGGCGATCTGGTTCTTCTCAAGGTATCCCCTTGGAAAGGCGTAGTTCGTTTTGGAAAGAAAGGGAAACTTGCTCCAAGATTCGTAGGCCCTTTTAAAATCCTTGAGCGGATTGGGAAAGTAGCCTACAAGTTGGAACTACCTGAAGGACTCAGCAACGTACATCCGACATTTCATATTTCAAACCTAAAGAAATGCTTAGCTGACGAGAATCTCCGCATACCACTTGACGAGGTTCACATTGGCGAAACAATGCACTTCGTGGAGAAGCCCGTGGAGATCATGGACCGAGAAGTTAAGCAACTCAAGCGAAGCCGAATTCCAATCGTTAAGGTTCGATGGGAATCCAAACGTGGCCCTGAGTTCACTTGGGAACGTGAGGATCAAATGAAAGCTAAATACCCACATCTGTTTCCAGGACCCTCTTCTTAATAAATTTCGGGACGAAATCTCCTAAAGTAGAGGAGACTGTAATCCCCAAGAAATTCCGACCTTTTAAACTATTCCGGCATTGTAACTCATTTATTTTAATAGATACATTTATACATTTCAATAAATTATTTAATATTTTTTATATGCATACATTTAATACCATCATTACAAAATGATAAGTAGATAAATGTTTATTTCTATTCTACTAAATAAATGTACATAATTATTTCAAAACCTACTTAATACATGTATTTACAAACTTCAAAAATTATAATTAATAGATGATATTGATCATTTAATAAATTCATTCAAGGAAATAGGAATTAACCATCAAATTTATATAAATTTATTAAAAACAATTACTTCAATTTGAATTATGATTTTAATTAAAATAAGTCTTACTACATTTTAACATTATCATTATAACTAAATAAGTTATTTGGGTTATATAAATTTATAGAGTTACAAATTTTTATACTTTATAAAAGTTAGGGTTTGATCTGGAAATCCTGAAACTTAACTTAACTTAAAACCTAAAGTTATGCAGGAAATAATAAAACCTTAGAACATCAGGGACTAAATTGCAATTCCGGAAACCTCTTTCCCCCCCCCCCCCAACCGGAGTTGACTCCAGAAAGTCAAAAGAGGGTGTTCTCCCCCCTTCTTCGACGGATTTGATCCCCAAAGCGCCGAATTGATTGAGTAACCATGATCAAATCTCTCGTAGACGATCCGCGACGGTTCCAGTCATCCATAACGGACAAATCTTAACAAAAATTCAATGAAATCGAGTCCAAACGACTCGTAACCGTCCTTGATCGATCGGGACCTCAAACCGTACGTTTATCACGAAATCCGACTATAAAACCAGTATCCACGCCTTCGCAACACCCACCTCAAACTCTCTACACGATCGTACCTACTGCATTTCATCCCCAAAACTCCGTCGAATGCAAAGGAAACCGGACTCGATCCCTTCTGTCGTTCTCACTCGATTTATAATCATTCCAGGTAAAATTTATGTGCTCAGACTCGTCTTGATCCAAGGAACGAAAGCCCCATGAAATGGGTTTCGATTGTTTGCTCGATCGAACGATCCGAGGGGTTAGGGTTTCGGATTTCAATTAGGGAAGGGGATGACTTGGGAACTTCGGGTTTTGATTTAAATGAACTGGTTCTAGACCAAGGCATAAGCCCTGGTCTGATGGTTAAGGCGCCCGTGTGTGCGGCCCGGGTGAGGTCGCCGGTTCGAATCCCAGGGGTGGGAAATTTCCTGTTTTCCTTTTTAAAACCTTCTTTTCTACATTTTAAAATTTCAAAAATTCTAAATAAAATTATATAAAATTCTAAAATCATAAAACCATAAAATCTAAATTTTATAAAATAACTTTTACTTATTTTAGGTTACTTTTAAACTTTTATATATAATCTAAATATTTAGAAATTCAATTAAATCAATTCTCAAAATTTTATTAATCTTCTTTTTATTTGAAACCATGAAACTTTGTATTTCTAAATAAATATATTGTTTAGACGAATTTACTTATCTATCTTATAAATTAATAATGTTATTATTAAGCATTATTAAAATCTTTTAAACATAAAGATAATTATTTTGACAAAGGATAATTATTTAAATAATTAAATGATTATTTTTTTTTAAATAAATAATTATACAAAATCTCTTTCATTCAATTAAAATCTAATTATTCTATAAAGTCTTGATAGGATTATCCATGTTTTTGTTTTATCAACCTATTTATAAATACCTTAATCTAAATATATAAATCGTGTCATCTCGAATACTCCAACTATTATACATATTATGTCTAGCAACCTTAAATAATCTTTTAAAATACAAAACTTATACAAACTTATCTTCAATCTCAAATCTTATTATCTAGTACAACCTATCTCAATCCTAGAATCCAAATCTATCTTGTAGGTTTGTTGTGAGTATTCCTCACAATATCCATCCAACTTATCGAACTCAATCATCTTTAGCTCCTCATTCATGTGAGTATTCATAGCCCCTTTTTACTGCTTTTGTTTTGGGGTGAAACATGCATTAACTATCTTATCTACACGATTCTTTAACTTGATTCTTTGCTATGATCTACATGCTTTATATCTTTAACTATTTGGTGACCATTGCATGAATGCATGCCAGTACGTTCATTAACTTGTGTTGCAAGCCTAAGGCAGTACCTAACATGATCATTTATAGGGGAAACCGAAACTAAACTAAACTTACCACATAACCTTGGCGGGTTGTTGTTGGTGTGAACCACCATCATGGGTGTATCTCCCCATGTTGGATGTGAACTATTGTCATGGGTGTATCTCCCCATGTGAACTATAAAACTTCGAGTGTTATCTAACCCTTTTATCAAAACGGCAATCCGTGGGATTGTGGCAGCTATATTTCATTTACCAGGGTTGAACTGTACGCTTGGAGCCTTATGTGTTATTAGATATGCTTTAGATCTGTATTAGAATCTTTTGAATCGTAAACTTTATCTAAACTTTGGTATTGGTGTCAAAACCTATGTTGCTCACCAACTACTTGTAATTGACTATTACTCGCATGTTTCAGGTGCACCTGCTTAAGGCCTTTGCTGCTCACGTAGGACTTGGACCTAGCTAATGAAATGAAATATATGTCATGTTAAACTTTTGTCTTTTTGTTCTTGTAACGGATTATTTAATATGGTTTAATAAATATCTTCGCATTAAATAGATGATCATGATTTGAACAACCGTGTCAGCCCCGACGTTAATCCGCCGCCGGCCGGGGTGTGACACACTTGATGTTTGTTGCACATTCCCGGGAGAAGTGCCCCGGTTTCCCGCACTTATAGCATGTGGTGGCGCCGATTCGACACTCGCCAAGATGTTGCCTCTCACATTTCTTGCAAGTTTCATATTCATCCAACCTTGGTTTCTTAGTTTCGGTTCCTACATTCCCTCTTCCGGTACCCCTAGACGGGTTCTCCCACTTTCTCTTTTGTGTCTCAGGTGTCGGGTCCTCATTGGCGTAGTCGTCGTAGACGATTCCGCTCAGATTCACTACCGACTCGAAGGTCGAGGGTAGGTTAGCTTTTACATGAACACGGACCCGCTGTGGCAACCCCTTAACATAGTACTTGATCAAGCGGTCTTCAGTTTCCACCAGGTGGGGTACTAGTTGAGCCAGTTCATTGAATCTTGATGTATACTGGCGGTGCGTCTTGTTCCCAGCCTTGAGGTTGAGGAATTCATTTTCAACTCGGTCGATTTCGTTCTGGGGGCAGAACTTTTGGATAATCATCTTTTTCAAGTCGTCCCATGTCATTCTGTTTATAGCATTCGGTGACTTTGTTCTCTGAATATTCCTCCACCAACTTAGCGCTTCGTTGGTGAAAGAATGAGCGACGTACTTAACGGCTTGGTCGGATCGACACTCGCTGATGTTGATGACTGCATTCATCCTCTCGATCCACTCAAGCGTTGCCACTGAATCTTTGCTCCCATCGAACTTGGATGGGTCTCCGTCCTTAAAGCCTTTGTAAGTACACCCACGATTGCTCGATCCTATCTTTATTTCATCCCCATCACTATCGTATACTTTCTCTTCTTTGTCTCCTTCATCCTCCTGTTTACTTTTCTTTATTGCCTCAGATAGTAGATCAGGCAATACCTTCTTCAAAGTGAGCACAACTTCACGGGCAATAGCATCCCTGACTTCATGTTCCAACTGTATAGGCCCTGGACTGTCGTCCCTAATTGGGGTCACTTCTGTTTCGTGCACACTTTCGGTGTGCTCTGCGTGTACACTCTCTTCTTCTTCAAATCTTGGGTTCAACGGAGGTCTACCTACTCGGCCAGTGCGACCGCCTCGGCGACCTGTTCTTCCTCCACCAGCCATAATCCTTAATTTCCTGATAGTTATAAAGGGAATACATCAATGTCATTTCTTCAGATCATAGTTTGGAACAGTACGAGCAAGGTAAATTATTAATTACAGTGACCGGTTTGTGATTACTAATTTACATTGCTTTTCGGGTTCAAAACTCTTCAAATCGGTCGTGGCATTAACATCTATTTGTTCTAAGTTAAGGTATCTATTCTTATGCAAGCGCATTAACTTTATGACTTACTTACCGTGCTAGCGTTGGCGTTGGTTACCCTTACTGACATCCGTGCGTTGGTCCCATAATCAGTTTGAGTCCAGACATTTAGGGATGTCTGAATCTCTCAAACTATTGCTCTGATACCAACTTGTAAGGGCCCTTTCCCGGGTAACCTCACTCGTTGGATTTACTCATAAACATAGCCATAAATACTGAACTTAAATTATAATATTCATCCTTTAATTACATTACATAACAGCGGAAGTCTTAATAATTTAAAACACAACATTGTATTAGCAAACAAAAGTGAGATGTCAGTCTTGTGCCGGGTAACCTTCACGCCATCGCACGACCTTTTCTTCCTTTACCTGAAATGTATACTATAAGTCAGCTAACGCTGGTGAGTTCTAGTTTAATACAATTAGGTACAAACATTCTTTTCTTTATAAGTATGCATAGTTATATATATACATTTATATAAATACACATTTACTTGAATTGCTTTTCTTTTATCATTCTTCGCAAATGCATTTAAATATATATTCACATCTTTTGTCTCATTTAATTTCATAACTTTTTCTTTTCTTTCTTCTTTATTTGTGACTACATATATATATATGCATTCACCCTTTTCTTTTCTTTTCTTTTCTTTCCTTTCATGGGTGATCAACCCGCCTTTTTAGCGCGTATATCACAAAGACATACGCCCTTAAGCTACCGTCATAGCCCTTTTACTCGTCCGGTCCTAGAAACCGTCCGCCTTAACTTTCCGTCCGGCCAACCTTCGGCCGTCCGCCTTAACCGTCCTACCGTCGTAGGCCGTAATTCGCCCGTCTACCCGAAGGTATCCGTTTCCCATGCGACTATTATTTATACAAGCGTTCTACTATAATATGCCAATTGCTTCGACCGTCCTTTAATGGCATTCGTACGTCCTAGCTGATGAAGGAACGCACTTGTCCCGGTTGTAAAATAGTCACATGGTCGTCCGTCTACCGAAGTAGCCGTTATCATCGAAGCGTCCATAACATTTTCTGTACTTTGCAAGCAATATATACATGGATATAAAGCAGGATTTCATTCTTTCATATGGTGTTATACTTTCATTCATTCTTTATAATCATGCTTTTCATTCTTTATTCATAAATTCTTTTTCTTTATATAGGTATATATATATATATACTTATATACCACATATGATCACATTGACATTCATAATATTTATTTACTTAGTGTATACATTTCAGCCCCAAAACATTTATAAATCTTTTGCACATAACATAGAAGGGAGCACATAGAACTCACCTGATAAGCTTCTCTAGATTGTCCTAAACGAAGGTCCAACAACGTCACGTACTATCTGAATTAGGTAGTTAAATATACATCAGACCCAATCCCGACTCTAACGTTTTAATCATCCTAAAACATACTGACTTTACTTACTGGTCTGCTGCCTGCGCACTTAGTAAGTACGCAGGGACTTGCTCATGCGCACTTGTCAAGTGCGCAGGATCTTTCTCCTGCGTACTTGATAAGTACGCAGGGACTTCCTCCTGCGTACTTGGTAAGTACGCAGGAAATCCTTCTTGCGTACTTGGTAAGTACGCAGTACCTGGTTCCTGGACCAAAATTTCGGAATTCTTGCATGTTAATCCGATCATGCTAATCTTACAATTTTCTTTGATCTAAACAACCGGTTTTCATTCTAGATGCTATTTCTAAGCTTATTATTAAGTTTCATCCATGAAAACGTCTCCTTTTTAGCTAAAACCCGAGAAACCCCAAAATGAACAAAAAACTCATATTATGATCGAATCATTACCTGGATTGGAATTCTGATCCGGAGGTTTTGCTCACGCTCTCAGTAGTAACGTGCTCCTCAAATCTCGTGACGATCCGTCGACTTTCTCTCTCTAGACCCGGGCTCCCTTTCTCTATCTAGAATTGGTGAAATGGAGGTGAAATGGTCAAACGGGCTGTCTTGCCCCTTTTATACCTGGGCTTCCCTCGGCCCGTTGGAGTCGAGCCCAAGCCCATCCGTCTTTCTTTCGTTTTATGACGTTTAAATCTCCATCGTATTTTTATTTACTTATTTACTATTTTCGGGATGTTACAAGTCTACCCTCCTTAAAGAGGTTTCGTCCTCGAAACTATTTATACGTCAAACAATTGAGGGTATAGTCCCCTCATCTCGTCTTCTTTTTCCCATGTAGCTTCCGACCCTTTTCTGTGCTTCCATTGTACTTTGACTAAAGGGATCGATTTATTGCGTAGTCGTTTTTCGGCTCGGTCAAGAATAGCTATTGGTTCCTCTACATAATTCAGACTGTTATCCACTTCGATATCGTCGTAGGGTATGTGAGCGTGTCGTCGGCTAGGCATTTGCGTAAGTGCGACACGTGGAACGTAGGGTGTATTCCACTAAGCTCAACAGGTAGGTCGAGTCTGTAAGCAACTTGACCCACTCTCGCTAAGATCTTGAAAGGTCCGACAAACCTTGGACTCAGTTTGCCACGCTTTCTGAATCGGATGATTCCTTTCTATGGTGATACCTTCAATAGTACCATGTCCCCCACTTGAAACTCTAAATCTCTTCTTCTCTTATCCGCGTATGATTTCTGTCTGTCTTTTGCGGCTTTCATTCGAGCCTTGATTTGGTCAAATTTCTCGGAAGTAGCTTTGACCACTTCGAGACTTGCGAAATCCTTTGCCCAATCTCCCCCCAACAAACCGGGGTCCTACATTTCCTCCCATATAACATTTCAAATGGTGGCATGCCGATAGTCGTGTGATAGCTGTTGTTATATGAAAATTCTGCTAATGGTAGATGGTTGTCCCAGCTCCCACCGAAGTCAATGATACAGGCTCGGAGCATGTCCTCTAAGGTCTGAATGGTCCTTTCGGATTGACCATCGGTCTGAGGGTGGTAAGCGGTGCTGATGTTCAGTTTAGTGCCCATCGATTCATTAAATTTCTTCCAAAACCTTGAGGTGAATCTAGTATCCCTGTCGGACACAATCGACAGTGGCATACCATGTCTGCTCACAATTTCCTTGATAAATGTTTCTGCTAACTTTTCAGACGAAGAAGTCTCACGTATTGGCAAGAAGTGAGCACTCTTTGTCAAGCGGTCGACGATCACCCAAATGGTGTCATTGCCTTTAGCTGTTCGCGGTAGCTTGGTAATGAAGTCCATTGTGATCTCCTCCCACTTCCACTCCGGTATTGGCAACGGTTGCATTTTACCGCATGGTTTCTGGTGCTCGGCCTTAACTAGTGAACACGTTAGGCACTTGGTCACGTACTCGGTCACATCATTCTTCATGCCAGGCCACCAGTACTCTTTCTTCAAGTCTTGATACATTTTGTTTGTCCCGGGGTGGATAGAATAACGAGACTTATCGGCCTCATCGAGTATTTTGGCCCTAAGCTCGCCAATCTTAGGTATCCACATCCGGCCAAACCTAGTTCGTACTCCGTATGCATTTGTATCTAAGTTCCCTTGTTGTCCTACTATCCTTTCCCGTTTCATATTTCTTTCTAATAGTGCTTCATCTTGTGCTTTTGATATTTCACTCATCAAATCTGCTGTTATAATTAGCTGACACGCTTTGATCCGGATAGGTGCCGATTCTTCCTTTCTACTTAAAGCGTCAGCCACTACGTTTGCCTTTCCTGGATGGTACAATATCTCACAGTCGTAGTCTTTCAGTAGCTCTAACCACCTCCTTTGCCTCATGTTTAATTCCTTTTGCTCGAAGAAGTATTTCAAGCTTTTGTGGTCGGAGTAGATGATGCATTTAACTCCATACAGATAGTGCCTCCATATTTTCAACGCGAAAACCACTGCTGCTAACTCTAGATCGTGTGTTGGGTAGTTAACCTCGTGAATCTTTAGTTGTCGTGAAGCATAAGCAATTACCTTTCCTCGTTGCATAAGTACGCAACCTAAACCGTGCCCCGAAGCGTCAAAGTAGACTACCAAGTCTTCGTTTCCCTCAGGTAGTGTTAAGACTGGAGCTTGGGTTAATCGTGTCTTGAGTTCCTCAAACGCGTTGTTTTGGGTCTGACCCCATTCATATTTTACTTCTTTCCGTGTCAGTTTAGTTAGAGGCGAGGCTATTCTTGAGAAATCTTGAATGAACCTTCGATAGTAGCCCGCCAATCCCAGAAAGCTTCGTATCTCCGTTGGTGTCTTTGGGATGTTCCATTCCTTTACTGTCTCGATCTTTGCAGGGTCCACCATGATGCCGTTTGGGTTTATCACGTGACCTAGGAATTGAACTTCCCTAAGCCAGAACGCGCATTTGGAGAATTTCGCGTACAACTTCTCCTGCTTTAGCGCTTCTAGAACCTCTCTTAGGTGACAGTGGTGATCACCCTCGTTCTTCGAATATACCAGTATGTCGTCTATGAAAACTATCACTGATCGATCCAACATTGGTCGACATACTCTATTCATCAAATCCATGAACGCTGCTGGAGCGTTAGTCAACCCGAAGGACATCACGAGGAATTCATAATGTCCATAACGCGTGCGAAACGCGGTCTTTGGTACGTCTTCTTCCCTTACTTTTAACTGATGGTAACCCGACCTAAGATCGATCTTTGAGAACCAACTCGCACCTTGCAGTTGATCAAAAAGGTCGTCTATTCTAGGCAATGGGTATTTGTTCTTTACTGTCCTCTTGTTCAATTCGCGGTAGTCAATGCACATGCGCATGCTACCGTCCTTCTTCTTTACAAAAAGTACCAGAGCGCCCCATGGTGAGATGCTCGGTCTAATAAATCCTTTTTCGGTTAGTTCCTCTAGTTGAGACATCAATTCTTTCATTTCTGACGGAGCCAATCGGTAGGGGGCTTTGGCAACGGGCTCAGCTCCTGGCAGTAAGTCAATCTGAAATTCTATTTCCCGATCGGGTGGCAATCCAGGTAGATCCTCAGGAAATACTTCCGGAAAGTTGCACGCCACGGGTACATTCTTGAGTTCTTTCGTTTTCATTCTATCGTCAATAATGTACGCCAGATAAGCTTCGCAACCGCGCCTCATGTAACTTTCGGCCTTGATCATCGAGATGACGTTCGGCATTGTGCAATTCCAATCCCCATAAACCGTAATTGGACTGCCGTTAGGAGCTTTGAGGTGTATCCTCTTACGTTTACATATGAATTGAGCTTCATTGGCAGCTAGCCAATCCATACCTAATACTATATCGAATCCTCCTAAGGTGAGAAGGAATAATTTAGAAGGAAACTTATGACCCTCTATTTCTATGATGCAATCCTCTGTTACTTGGAATACTGCCGAATTTTTACCAACGGCAGTTTGTACGCTAAAGGCCTTTACTATTGTGTTGATAGTGCAATCCATTTTACGACTAAATGCATTTGATATAAAGCTTTTACTAGCACCCGAGTCAAATAATATAGCAGCATGTTCATCATTAACTAGGAACGTACCTGACACAACCTCAGGATTTCCCCTTGCTTCCTCCTCAGTTAAGGCATAGGCGCGAGTCCTTGCCTTTGGTTGTTCTTGTTCCCTGTCCTTGCCCGAACCAGATTGGCCGGCCCTCCTGCAGTTCTTTGTCAGATGCCCAAACATTCCACATACCTGACACTTGATGTTTGTTGCACATTCCCGGGAGAAGTGCCCCGGTTTCCCGCACTTGTAGCATGTGGTGGCGCCGATTCGACACTCGCCAAGATGTTGCCTCCCACATTTCTTGCAAGTTTCATATTCATCCAACCTTGGTTTCTTAGTTTCGGTTCCTACATTCCCTCTTCCGGTGCCCCTAGACGGGTTCTCCCACTTTCTCTTTTGTGTCTCAGGTGCCGGGTCCTCATTGGCGTAGTCGTCGTAGACGATTCCGCTCAGATTCACTACCGACTCGAAGGTCGAGGGTAGGTTAGCTTTTACATGAACACGGACCCGCTGTGGCAACCCCTTAACATAGTACTTGATCAAGCGGTCTTCAGTTTCCACCAGGTGGGGTACTAGTTGAGCCAGTTCATTGAATCTTGATGTATACTGGCGGTGCGTCTTGTTCCCAGCCTTGAGGTTGAGGAATTCATTTTCAACTCGGTCGATTTCGTTCTGGGGGCAGAACTTTTGGATAATCATCTTTTTCAAGTCGTCCCATGTCCTTCTGTTTATAGCATTCGGTGACTTTGTTCTCTGAATATTCCTCCACAAACTTAGCGCTTCGTTGGTGAAAGAATGAGCGACGTACTTAACGGCTTGGTCGGATCGACACTCGCTGATGTTGATGACTGCATTCATCCTCTCGATCCACTCAAGCGTTGCCACTGAATCTTTGCTCCCATCGAACTTGGGTGGGTCTCCGTCCTTAAAGCCTTTGTAAGTACACCCACGATTGCTCGATCCTATCTTTATTTCATCCCCATCACTATCGTATACTTTCTCTTCTTTGTCTCCTTCATCCTCCTGTTTACTTTTCTTTATTGCCTCAGATAGTAGATCAGGCAATACCTTCTTCAAAGTGAGCACAACTTCACGGGCAATAGCATCCCTGACTTCAGGTTCCAACTGTATAGGCCCTGGACTGTCGTCCCTAATTGGGGTCACTTCTGTTTCGTGCACACTTTCGGTGTGCTCTGCGTGTACACTCTCTTCTTCTTCAAATCTTGGGTTCAACGGAGGTCTACCTACTCGGCCAGTGCGACCGCCTCGGCGACCCGTTCTTCCTCCACCAGCCATAATCCTTAATTTCCTAATAGTTATAAAGGGAATACATCAATGTCATTTCTTCAGATCATAGTTTGGAACAGTACGAGCAAGGTAAATTATTAATTACAGTGACCGGTTTGTGATTACTAATTTACATTGCTTTTCGGGTTCAAAACTCTTCAAATCGGTCGTGGCATTAACATCTATTTGTTCTAAGTTAAGGTATCTATTCTTATGCAAGCGCATTAACTTTATGACTTACTTACCGTGCTAGCGTTGGCGTTGGTTACCCTTACTGACATCCGTGCGTTGGTCCCATAATCAGTTTGAGTCCAGACATTTAGGGATGTCTGAATCTCTCAAACTATTGCTCTGATACCAACTTGTAAGGGCCCTTTCCCGGGTAACCTCACTCGTTGGATTTACTCATAAACATAGCCATAAATACTGAACTTAAATTATAATATTCATCCTTTAATTACATTACATAACAGCGGAAGTCTTAACAATTTAAAACACAACATTGTATTAGCAAACAAAAGTGGGATGTCAGTCTTGTGCCGGGTAACCTTCACGCCATCGCACGACCTTTTCTTCCTTTACCTGAAATGTATACTAAAAGTCAGCTAACGCTGGTGAGTTCTAGTTTAATACAATTAGGTACAAACATTCTTTTCTTTATAAGTATGCATAGTTATATATATACATTTATATAAATACACATTTACTTGAATTGCTTTTCTTTTATCATTCTTCGTAAATGCATTTAAATATATATTCGCATCTTTTGTCTCATTTAATTTCATAACTTTTTCTTTTCTTTCTTCTTTCTTTGTGACTACATATATATATATGCATTCACCCTTTTCTTTTCTTTTCTTTTCTTTTCTTTCCTTTCATGGGTGATCAACCCGCCTTTTTAGCGCGTATATCACAAAGACATACGCCCTTAAGCTACCGTCATAGCCCTTTTACTCGTCCGGTCCTAGAAACCGTCCGCCTTAACTTTCCGTCCGGCCAACCTTCGGCCGTCCGCCTTAACCGTCCTACCGTCGTAGGCCGTAATTCGCCCGTCTACCCGAAGGTATCCGTTTCCCATGCGACTATTATTTATACAACCGTTCTACTATAATATGCCAATTGCTTCGACCGTCCTTTAATGGCATTCGTACGTCCTAGCTGATGAAGGAACGCACTTGTCCCGGTTGTAAAATAGTCACATGGTCGTCCGTCTACCGAAGTAGCCGTTATCATCGAAGCGTCCATAACATTTTCTGTACTTTGCAAGCAATATATACATGGATATAAAGCAGGATTTCATTCTTTCATATGGTGTTATACTTTCATTCATTCTTTATAATCATGCTTTTCATTCTTTATTCATAAATTCTTTTTCTTTATATAGGTATATATATATATATATACTTATATACCACATATGATCACATTGACATTCATAATATTTATTTACTTAGTGTATACATTTCAGCCCCAAAACATTTATAAATCTTTTGCACATAACATAGAAGGGAGCACATAGAACTCACCTGATAAGCTTCTCTAGGTTGTCCTAAACGAAGGTCCAACAACGTCACGTACTATCTGAATTAGGTAGTTAAATATACATCAGACTCAATCCCGACTCTAACGTTTTAATCATCCTAAAACATACTGACTTTACTTACTGGTCTGCTGCCTGCGCACTTAGTAAGTGCGCAGGGACTTGCTCATGCGCACTTGTCAAGTGCGCAGGATCTTTCTCCTGCGTACTTGATAAGTACGCAGGGACTTCCTCCTGCGTACTTGGTAAGTACGCAGGAAATCCTTCTTGCGTACTTGGTAAGTACGCAGTACCTGGTTCCTGGACCAAAATTTCGGAATTCTTGCATGTTAATCCGATCATGCTAATCTTACAATTTTCTTTGATCTAAACAACCGGTTTTCATTCTAGATGCTATTTCTAAGCTTATTATTAAGTTTCTTCTATGAAAACGTCTCCTTTTTAGCTAAAACCCGAGAAACCCCAAAATGAACAAAAAACTCATATTATGATCGAATCATTACCTGGATTGGAATTCTGATCCGGAGGTTTTGCTCACGCTCTCAGTAGTAACGTGCTCCTCAAATCTCGTGACGATCCGTCGACTTTCTCTCTCTAGACCCGGGCTCCCTTTCTCTATCTAGAATTGGTGAAATGGATGTGAAATGGTCAAATGGGCTGTCTTGCCCCTTTTATACCTAGGCTTCCCTCGGCCCATTGGAGTCGAGCCCAAGCCCATCCGTCTTTCTTTCGTTTTATGACGTTTAAATCTCCATCGTATTTTTTTTTACTTATTTACTATTTTCGGGATGTTACACGATGAGACTGCAAGATTATTATTATTATGGGATGAGTCATGGGTAATGAGTTATTATGGGATATCGGGCGATAACAAGGGTTATCTAATGGTTAATGAATTGTGGATCTATTTTATAAGGACCGTGGGTCCTAGTGAAGTTTAAACAACTTTTGAGACGGGTTGACTTTTAATTAAACTAAACTATTAGAACTCACTCAGCGTAGCTGACTTTGTGTGTACGTTAGATTGTTTTGCAGGTGAGTTTGCTAGACGAGGTATATTGGCTTGGTAGCGGTGCTACTCGGATTGGTGTGCAAGCATTCGTGAGGTAACCTAACGACATTAAATAGCAATTAATGTTTTAGAAAGACTTCCGCTGTAGTTTAATATATTTAAAATGAATATTTTCAAAAGAATAACCCGTTATGAGAACCAACTGTAGGGTGTCAGGTTTGGGGTCTTACAATTTGACGTTTTAAAAGGGTCGATGATGAAAATTTATGGAAGGTACGTCTACCCTGTCCCTTTTACTCGTTACAAGATTCTAGTTTATATTCATCATTGTAATATCCAACTTTCATTGTGAACATCCATCCACAAATTCGACTCATACATAGACGTTTGATTCTATAACATGGACGTTTGATTCAGACGTATTTTTTTATAGGAGATGACAAAAGCCGCCACACAAATAATTTGAACAACAGAAGAAAAACATACGAGTTAAAATGTGTTGGCGTCAAACTGGGTAGTTCTTTATAACATATCAAAACATAATGGGCTGTCTTGACTCACAATTTTGTTATTTATAAAGTTAATTTGTAATTGATAGGGTAAATGTGCTCACTAAAATATGCTTATTATAATAATACAATATTTTTTGAATAACCGATTTGTAAGATATTTTGGCCGACTTTTACGTATAAAGGATCAAAACCACTCCCCAATTTTTATTATCTGAGTTTAATGCATTATTTCGTATTTTATAAAAATCACTCAGTTTGATTAAAATATATAATATATTTGGCATGGATGGATGGATATATACATAAAATGGGCCACGGTTTTACTTTATACATCTGGAAACGAACTCTTGTGCCCCTTTTTGGCCGAAACATATAATTGAGTCGGATTTAAGCAATTGAATAATGGATTTTGGAGGTTTTAAAATACTTTTAACTGTCCCGTTTAATCAGTTAGAGATGTGGTATCATCTAGATCAAATTATTTACCAAACTTATATATCTATTTTTAATAATACTGGTAAAAGTAATTTGTATAAAGTCCAATGGCGAAGCTTAGTGAGGGCCCAGGCCCCCCCCCCCTCCGATTTTTTGCTCAAAAGTTTTAATTTATACATATTCGGTCGAAAATTTTATAGGTATTAAGTTCCGGCCCCCGTAATAGGAAAAAAAATCCCCCCTCCCCATTTTTCTTCAGCTTCGCCACACATAATTTGATTAATTCACAACTAATAATTTAAGGAATGTAACTTATATTCAATTCTTTTTTGTCTTTCTTATCACCAATATTAACTGTTTTAACTATTTCGCTATTACTCAATTTAAAAGTTTTAGAAAATTGGATTATAATAATCCAAACTTTAGCTTATTGATTAATAATAATCCATACTCATAATTTAATCAATAACACTCATAACTTTCATTTTTGTTGTCAAGGGAATCCAATCGTATAATCACCTTATATTTACGCTTAATCTCCACTCAATTTAGTTTACAATGATGAATATGAGTTAAACGGATAAATATACATTTCTTTTAAGCGAAATCGAGTGAAAATCAAGCATAAATCTACGATGATTATGTAAGTGGAATTGCCTTTGTCGGTGAAAATTAGAATTATAATTGACTAAATTATTGATATGAATTATTATGAGAAAACAAAATACGATTAAAATCCAATTTACTTTTTCCTTATTCACTTTGGTAGAAGGACAAAATAGTGAAGAGGCATATTATTTTATGATGGATGGATAAAGAGGTGATGTACAGATCACGCTGATATCTTACGACCAATGAGAGTCACTCAAATTGAATTAAAATATAAAATCTTTGGCATGCATTGGTAGATATGGAAAATGGGCCATGCTTTTAACTTGCCATATCTGGAAAGTTACTAATGAGCCCCATTTTGGTTAAAACATAATATGCATTATTGAATAGGACCCATACAAGATCTTGCAACAAACCGAAGTGATGCTTAAGGGCCTATTCAACAACTACCCAATCAATAGAGGGTGGGGTCAAATAGTATATCTGTATAAGCTCATATTTATATAAACATAAGGGCAATTTTAGAAAAAAAGACCTTATAATTCTCCCAATAAAAAGAACTTATAATTCTCCCAATATATAGGGGATGATTCCATTAAGAAATGGTTTTTGGCTAAGAAATCTTAAGAAGTGGGTCAAACGAACTCCGATTAAGCTCGTTCCAGCGGCGTTGGAACCGTCTCATCGAACCCTAACCCGGACCCAAAAACCTAAACCCCCCTCCACCCGCACCCTCAAAAACCTAAACCCTCCTTCAACCCTACCCCGAAAAGTCTAAAACCACCACCCCCACCCCCAAAAAGAAACCTAAACCATAAAATCTAAACCTTAAAAGTTAAACCCTAAGGCTAAACCATAAGGCTAAAACCCTAAAATTCAAACGTAAAATCTAAACCTTAAAAGCTAAACCCTAAAAGCTAAGATGGTAGAGTTTGACGAGACGGTTCCAACGCCGCTGAAATTAGCTCAATCGTAGTTCATTTGATATCGTTTCTTAAGGTTTTTGTCATTTCTTAGATTTCTTAACTCAATCACATATCTCAAATACCAACACATTTTGGACACACGGGCAGTGGATGAAAGGAGAACTCCACAGTTAGGTATGCTCAGTGAGAGTAGTACCAGGGTGGGTGACCTCCTAGGAAGTCTCCACCAAGGCAACCAAAAGCTAATATCGCATGAGAGGGCAGATGTTACATCAAGATTCCTTGAAAATGGTTGTATTACGGATTGGCGTAAAAAATAATGCAAATTTTAAGATTTGTTTAACATTTTTCTTGTTTTTTACATGTGATTTTGATTTTGGGGTTGGTTTCCAAAAGAAACTTGTGTTTAACTGATGGGGTGGTTGTAGATCGACCCACGTCATCGTTATGGCCATAATCTGCACATTTATTATGATCTCTGGTTCGAGAGCGAAAGCAGTCAACCTTTCTTCTATTGGTAATTAAGTTTCTTTCACAAATTAACTATATGATGCAACAGCAAGAGTAACTGTTTAAGCAACGGACACTCTTTTATTTATTTTATTTTAAGGTTGGATGTTGGAGACGGCAAAGAAATAAACTTGGAAAAATGTCCAAGGTTCCATTTACAACATCAATGCATCCAATATTTAGGCCCCGTAATCTGTTTCTTCTTCAATTCTTTTAATATAAACGTATTCAAACTTACAACCTTAATTAACTTGATCGATTGACTAAACAGAAACAACGATAATCATACGAGGTGGTAGTTCAAAACGGCAAGCTTTTTTACAGACAAACTGCTTCGTTTTTGGAAACCCCCCAAGGTTCTAAATGGATCTTTGTCCTTAGCACATCAAAAAACTTGTACGTTGGCCAAAAACGCAAAGGTTTATTTCAACATTCTAGTTTTCTAGCCGGCGGTGCCACCACTGTTGTCGGAAGATTGGTGGTTCATGGTGGCATTCTCAAGGTATAATGCATACCAAGAAGAATATTGTATACTGATTGTGTGAGTAATAGTGTTACATATAGATACTCTTTAGTTTATGATAATTGTATAACTAGTCTGGATTTTAATTTAAGTCGTTTTTCAGGCCTTATAGCGGTCACTACCTCCCAAGTGAAGAAAACTTTAGGGATTTCATTAGCTTCTTGGAGGAAAACCATGTTGATGTCACACATGTTAAGGTACGTTTTTTACTCCAACTGCCTCATGCATTAACGAGTTGTACGTACGTATAAAAGTTAAAACCCATGTGATTTATGTAGAAATGGTCGGTTGATGATGAGGACGTGGGCTATTCGATCCAGCCCAAACCATTAGTAGTTTTCATGAATCTAATCACATTTTTAGCAAGTGGGCATCTGGTTTCCGCATTGTCCGGGATTACCCGTCTCAATTACAATTCCGGGCCATTGAACAGGTTCACTTATCTGCCCATACCGTTCCAGGAAACTTCGGGCCCATCCCGTCACCTAGACCCAGCCCAGATGTCAGACTCAATGTCGGAAAAAACTAGTAAAAAATATGGTGTTTCTTTAACTTTAAACACTAGTATGTAAGATATATATAAGTAACATTTCTCAATGTGGGTGGTGAAAACACTTTTGTTCAACATTTTAAGCCAGCTAACTACATATGCCTTGGTTCACGTGTTTTTCTTTGTAAGTGGATAAATAGCAATTAGCCCACATAGGCGTTTTTCTTTGTTAACTAAATGAAAATGATAGGTTAATTGTTTCAGTCAACAAAACTAGAGGCTAGATTAAAAAATTAAAAATAAGAATAAACATTTGGAGAATAGTTCTAGATTCAATTAAAAAATCATATACCGAAGATGATAATTCAGCGTCCAACGTGCCTCAAAAAGGGAAACAAACATATGATGATAGTTTATTGTTACAGTTTCTACCGTCATGAGATTACACACACATGATCGAATTACGATTGATTTTCACATCAAACTTCCTTCAAAATTGCCTTTAAGAGGTGTTTTTTATTTTCAGACTTCATTTGCTGTTCACCTTTTGATTCATGACATCATGATAGTAGAGTAATACACACATGGGTTGACCAAGGATGCTAAAGAAGCACCAGAAGATTATATTTCCCACCTGAATGAAAATTATTTATTAAGTTATGGATTCAAGGAGAACATTTAAGATGAGTTTTACAAATAATGAGATACCATTGAGTTTTGGAACTTGTTCTGCAAGTAATTCGTGAGTAAGACCAACGGCACCTGATCCACAGAAATTAATGCAAGTGTAGTTAACTTGATAAACGTTGCAATGTGAATCTCTAAATGGATAAATAAAATAATTTAAATTGCATTTTTAATGCAACTACCTCCTAAGCCGGTTTATTGATGTATGCGAAGGCAATATTCAATTTTTATCACTAACACACACACACATACACATATATATAGGGGGAGGATCAAATAAGTAGTTTTTCGCTAAGAAATGACAAAAATCTTAAGAAACGATATCAAACGAACTCCGATTAAGCTAATTTCAGCGGCGTTGGAACCGTCACGTCGAACTCTACCATCTTAGCTTTTAGGGTTTAGCTTTTAAGGTTTAGATTTTACATTTGAATTTTAGGGTTTTAGCCTTAGGGTTTAGCTTTTAGGGTTCAGATTTTATGGTTTAGGTTTTTTTTTGGGGGTGGGGGGTTTTGGTTTTTGGGGGTGGGTGGGGGTGGGTTTAGGTTTTTGGGGGGGGTGGGGTGGGGGGGGGTTTAGGTTTTTGGGGGTGGGGTGGTGGTTTTAGGCTTTTCGGGATAGGGTTGGAGGGGGGTCTAGGTTTTTGGGGGTGCGGGTGGAGGGGGGTTTAGGTTTTTGGGCCCGGGTTAGGGTTCGATGAGACGGTTCCAACGCCGCTGGAATGAGCTCAATCGGAGTTCGTTTGACCCACTTCTTAGTATTTCTTAGCGAAAAACCACTTATTAGTGGAACCGTCCCCTATATATATATATATATATATATATATTGTATATGCATGTATGTGTGTGTTTTAAAACAACTTTATAGGCCACCCAAGTATGTTTCTGGTTTATGTTATATCAATTCCAATTTAAAAGCATGCTGAGTGACCAAAATGCCCTTAGGTTTACGATAAGACAATTTTAACCTCTAAAGTAGTTTTAAGTTTTTAAATTTATGGGTGGTCATAATAATCAAAGTTGAATACTTTGGTGGCTTTGCCATACATTATCCCATAAATAAAAATAGACACAGAAATTTTTACGGGTCAACCCAATCCCACCCAGCATGTTTTGATCTGTACTTGAATATTACCCATTATGGTCCAAACCCGTTTCAGCCAGTTACCCAAACCACAGACCCGTCCATTTCACCAGCACTAGTAAAAAAGGGGGAAGGAAGAACATTACCTGAAACATGATCCCAATAAAGGCCCAAAACTTGAAAATGTGGCATGGAACAGCAATACAAAGCTGAACAAAATAAAAATCACAATCAAATATCCAGGACAAATAAATCGGTTCAGGGTAAGTAAATAAAAAAAGTAAGAGAAAAATATACCTCATGGAACACAGCAGACATGAAAAATGCAATCAAGATGGCAGCACCCTGAATCCAAGGGCCCCAAAACAATCATTCACAAAAAAACAAAAACAAAATTCAGATGGCGCATGGAATTTTCAATAGCTCATTACCTTAGGTATCCCATTGCGCAAGCATGGGAAATAGAGGTGACGTACAATCCATTTATGAACAGGCTGCAAGAAACAGAACAAGTAGAATCAGGTTGTCACTGACGCCTTTTACGACATGATTGTTGCAGTAATCGAACCAATTATATATTATATATACACAGATATGTGTGTATGGGTTTATTACACCAACACGTAACTTATTTCACTTTTTTGCCAGTGTAAAAAAATATAACTTTCCATTGTACGTCTCATACTTCCAGTTTTTACTGCCGAATGTAAGTAACCTTCAATAGCAAGTAAAATAGAGATGTGTCAAGCCTCAACATCACAACAGAACTGGTGTCATATCACCTCCATTTTACCTGCTATAGAAGGTTATATACAATGGTAAAAAACTGAAATTATGTTACTATTTACATACAAGGGAAAAACATTTTTCTTCAATATAATGACTAAAAGATAAAGTTACATTGTGATGTAATCAACCCTACACAGTACACACACACAAACTTCCCGGTTAATATAAGAGCCTGATAGCAGCAGCAGCAGCAAACAGTAAAAAACATATATAGTACGAAATGAAGAAAAATAGTTTTGACACTTGGCTTACCATATTCCATAGTCTCCAATACTAGAGCAGCACCAATGGAGAAAGTATGCAAAGGTAGCTAAATCAGCAAGTAATAGCAATTCAAAGGGAAAAATATTAGAATAGTAATGATACTAGTCAACAGACTACTACCTCTTCAATAGTTTGTGCATTCCACCAATCTTTGTAAAACTCGCGATCCCCAAACCGAAGAAGCTCAGCAAGTATATTTAACCTACATTACAGTAATGCATGTAAATGCGACTAGATGGTGACAAGCAAATGCTATAACTAGAATGATTGCAACAGCAAAGACCTACCAAAGGTGAAAAAAACAGTAGAACATACAGAGCCAAACGTATAAATTTGGAACTGAAAGCTTTAAAACACGTTCAATTGCATATAGAATGTCTCCTTTTAATGGATGCCGGGAGTTTTTCACAATTGGATTGATATACTGTCGATAAGATATACGATATTGGTTTGAAATAGTGAACAAAAGAAGACATAAAACAAATGTAACATCCTTAAAAAGGACAGGCTTACTTGTTCAATGATGAATCCCATTAACCCTGTAAATATTATAAGCTTGATCAGTTGCCGTAACACCCAACCCTTTCGAATAAACGCAGTGCGGGGATAGCTTATCTACAATTAAAAATGCCTCAACACAATAATAATAAAAATAACAATAATTATACAGAAATTCCCAATGCAGGGGGACTAATAAGTAATAAGTTTAATTCAGAATTTGCTGGGGAGTTTTCAGATTCAAGGGAAAATTCCAGGCCAAGACGCTAACTGCGGTTCTGGAAAACCACAAACAAAACCGGTTGGATTGGTTTAGTCGGTCGGACCGGCCGAAACAGTTCGGTTTGGCGCTTTGACCCTTTTTTTCCCAAAATCGTCAGTTGTATTGAATTTTTTAAAATGATAAAAGATGGTTCATGAATGTCATATATATACATAACTGCATCATCCAAACATGAAAAGAAAAATTATTAAGGGATAAACGGCTGATTACAAGTTTCTAACTGTCAGCCGAACCGTATAAATCTTAAACCGGCTGAGCCAGCCGATTTGCTTCAGTAGGGGCGGTTCGATCAACGGTTTATGAATACCCGATATATATATAAATATATGTATAGATGGATATAAATATATATATATATATATGTGTGTATATATATCGAGACAAGAAGTATTAACAAATTGTAGAGTAGTGAAGGCTTGAGTGTTCTATACCTGGTAACACAAAGTAGGAGCAACCATGAAATAGATCAAGCTTTTGAAGTCAACATCATAAAATAACTCATTTTTTGAAGATTTGGACTCTGTTTCTCCCTAGCAATATAAAATGCAAGTACATTAGAAAATCACATATGATACAATTTTAGATTTACAAGGCAAAACATCACCTATTAATGTACCTTAATCAGTTTGTTTTCAGCATTTCTAAAACAAAATTTTTTTTACCTTATCAGTTGAATTCACAAGGGACCGCATGTCATAATTTGTATGCACAAAAGATGTCAACTTTAACCAATTAATGCAAGCACACAGCATCAACGAAACACCTGATAGAACAGCTGAATCAAACCTGCACAATTTTAATCAACCACATGAGAATGGTTCATGTCTTGCCTGCATAAAGTCTCATCTTCAATTATGGGCTTTCATAACCAGAAATGATTCTCTTTATGTACTGCACAATTTTAAACAACCACATGAGAATGGTTCATGACTAGCAAATAAAGGTTTCAACTTCAAATATGGGCTCCGGCTTTCATATCCAGTAATTATTCTCTTTACGTACAACTAATTGTATAAATTATATTAAGAAAACATAATAGCAGGAGTGGTCATTTCAATCCATCTGAGAAAGGTCAATTTGGTTATTTATTTTGATGCTAACAGGTTAAATTTATAAAACATGGTAAAGAAAAAAAAAGAAATGGATTGGAAGGGTTTAAAAGAAGAATATATTGCAGAATACTTCCGTAATATAAAAAGGTAGGCAAACTATAGATAAGTCTATTATTCAATCTTTTCAATTGACTATCCAATAACAAAAATGGAAACTACAGAGACTATACTTCAAAAAGAGAATAGGCACATAATAAACTTGTACAAGCAATTAAGGGTATAAAAAAACTGACCTCAGAATCATGAAAACTGGATATAAAATTGCAGTTGTAGTTATTATAACATGGACAGTGATTACAACCTACAAGAGTAGATCAAACTATAATATTTTCTGTCAATTTAATATAATTTCCTCATTGCGACTTACTTACAGGGTCTAATATACGTTTTTTCCATGCTAATTTCTCAACAAGGTAAGCAGTAATAGGGAAGATCAGAAGAGAGAGGCTGCATGAAAAATCAGAAATCAGCACCTCCATGTCAGCTATTTCTTTTTACTAAGATGAAGTAATTATTTATTATACAGCTCTAAATTAACAAGAAAGAGAAAAAAAAAGGAAAATTACCAGCACATCAGAAGTGGCCAATCTCTTAATGATCTTGAACTGAACCAAAAATTGGAATTGATCAATAACCCATACTGCAAATGTGATTTGGATGATGTTAGCAGTAATATTAATGATTCATATAACAATATAGCTGATGCGAAAATCCAATCGTGAAAACAGCATAGGGGTTACCTTCATCAGATTCTCAATGATGAGCCTGCCATTTACAGCAACAAGCACCACTATGCAAAGGTTAAAGAGGCCTGCATGACTCTGCCAGCAGTTTCTAATTAACCATTCCACTTACATGTCTTGAATAATAGAAAGTAAGAATAAAATAATGAAATCAAATGAAAACAAGGAATAAAACAATTATATGGGAAATAATCCATACAACCAACTTCTGGAATTGTGCAAGAAGATATTATGTTGCTTTACCACGTAACTTCTTTGAGTGCATATTCACACAGAACAAGGCAAATTATATACCAGGCAATACTCATGGACAATTTTCAAGGCTACTTCCCAACCTTTTTGTAAGCTGAATAGTAACAGAAGCAATATATTCCATTTTTCATTGCAGCGTGTATACAAATTATATCATGTTGCAAAAACAACGCATCAAAACAAAGATGCCTTAATTAGGTTACAAAAAATCAGAGAAAAAAGTGCATCTTGCCTATGGATTCAGTGAAGTGTTACTTTCTCGAGGATTCATTAAACAACATTCACCCCTCTTATTAAGAAACTTCCAAAAGTAAAGTAGCATAAAGAAGAGGAAAAGAGCAAAATGGCATGCCCAAGCAGAGAAGACTCCTTAATTATCATACCACAATTTAAGCTCTCAAGAGAACAGATTTACAATTTACCTCAGCCAAAGTTGCTCGCATTCTCAATGGCTTGTTAAACAACTATCACCACTCGTCTCAAGTGTTACATAAATTAAACATATATAACAAAGAAAAACATGACTATATCTGCCAATAAAATGAAGGGGACTATAAAAGTTCCATGGGTAGGTACGTCATGGTCCATGGCACCTCTCTTGAACTTCCATTTTTAACCCACCAAAAAAACATATATAACAAAGAAAAACATGACTTTATCTGCCTATAAAATGAATGGGACTATAAAAGTTCCATGGGTAGGTACGTCAAGGTCAATGACACCTCTCTTGAACTTCCATTTTTAACCCACCAAAAAACATCACATAAGCTTCTTTCCAACTACATTATAAGCGTCTTTTAGATAATACAAATGGTTTTAATCATCTGTTAAAACCTGGATAAATGTGTGTTTTGCACTAAAAACCAATAAAGACGTATGCTAGGCTAAATTTCAAGTTATCATGTTTCTTTCCTCTTTAACCTTCTGATATGATAATCAGAACCAAATCCTTCAAAATTTGTGCATTGAGCGGCTAACATGGGCAATTGTCAATACTATCACCCATACGCAGACTTCCGTCCAAACTGTCTTTCATCAAGCGTCAAGTGTGAACCTCACAAGTCACAAGTTTGTTTCATCTAACCAAATTAACTTTACTTACTATCTACAAGACTAATCATATTTTCCCCCATTGACTTGCTCAAATTCCACTAGCAAAACAGTATAGTTACTACAAAGTGTGCTCCTGGAATTTAGTCATTGGCTCATTGCTTGACAAAAATTTCTACAATCTTACTACTGAACTAAACATTGCCCAAGCATATAACCTTTAATTGTTGCTGACTTACTGACTGGTTGATTGAGGTAGTGTGAATGATTTTCAGTTGTTACTCTTCCACCTAACATATGAGCCACGACGATGTGATCTACCATGACTAGCCAAGCAAGCACTCTATCAGTGTTCTTCCATTCTTTTCAGTTCTAATTCATAAACAAATTGTTACTCGGTTACTCTCTCAAACTGCATACATTTTGTAGTTGTGAATTTCAAAGCAAAGCATAGCCTATCTAGCCTAAAATCTTGATACATCCTCCTCGTATCAATGTTCAATCAAACATTTCATGCAGAGTACCACTTACAATCGGCAATCAGCCACATACCACCATACATATAAACAGAATGACGCGGAAATTAGGTTTACCGAATATCACTTGAGTTAGATCTTCGTATTCGTAATTGTATCTAGGATTGGCGATTGAACAGCAAAAATGACTATCAGAACTGATATTGCAATAAACAAACAAATACGTAATATTAAAGCAAAGCAAAACCTGCTTGAAGATAGCGTCGGAGCTAAGAGGAGACTCTTTAATTCTGCGATGAGCCGGAGAAGAAGGCCGATACGCATAATGCAACACACTCGTTTCACCTTCCTTTTTAACTCCTCCTTGATCTATCTTCTCTTCGTTTCCCCTTGTTTCATCATCAGCTCCGATCTGTTGCTTGTCATTCTCATTGAAGACGTTATTCAAACTCTCACCGTCATCTGACGAGTTCGTTCTCGAAGACGACGAAGAATCATACAAACCGTCTCCGATTTCGAATCCGGCATCAGCCTTCACACTCTTCCGCCGTCTTATCTCACCGCGTATAGCGGTCGTGGTTGTCGAATCTCCGATATCTGGCGTGTCTAATAACGCCATTAATAACAACTTGGTTCAGTATAAAAACAGCAAAATCAATCGAGAAGAAATTGAAATTGAATTCGATCTCCGGAGTTGAGATCATGCAGAGAGGCAATAAATACGTTAGAATGATTGGGGGAGAGATTAGGCGGTTTATTGGATTATTTGGAAATCGTATCGGTCTGCGTATAAAAATAAAATACAAGTAAAATGAAATGAACGGGGAAAATCATTATCAGATTCTATGTGTGAGAGAGGAAAGATGTATGATGTATCCTATCAATAATTAATGACTATACTTAAATTGTTTAATTGGACGACAACTATATCTTTATTTGTATTATAATAAATAAATAATTTTATTTGTCACGTCCATAAAAATTTATATTTTTGTTTATCGTTCTCTCTTATTAAATAACTATCTCTTATATTAAATAATTAAATATCTAAAATTTATTTTAATATTTTATTAAAATTCTTACTAAATCATAAGAATTATATTTTATTTTAAAATATAATTTTATAATTTTTAAATATCCATTATTTCTTATTTAACCAATGGCTGATGACATTCAAAATACAAATATTTTTAAAAAAAAATTAGTTTATAACAAATTGAATTTATTCAACGCGTATAATACATGGGTTTCTAACCTAGTTAGTAGAATAAATTGAAAGTGGATTTAAGTGTTGATAATTTACTCAAAAACTTTAATCAGTAGTTTATAAATAAGTTATGTAATGTTATATTTGAAATGCATTACTTAGATATTAAGATAAGAAAGGAAAAAAATATATATATGTTGAGCAGTTGAATTTGATTCTCATTCGGCGAAATAAATAATGACGTTTGATCATGAGTGTCCAAAACCAAGTCGGTTATGGATATATTAAACAAACGCGTGTAACATTTCTTGAATATTTTACTTTTCATCCAAAATATGTTATATAAGATATGTTTTATTAAAGTATTTAATTATTAGACAATTTTTTTTAAACCAACTAAAATTAAAGGCATATATGACTTGGTCTACTAAAAATATCAGTACAGCGGTTATCCATTTTGTAAATGTATATTTTAGAGGGTGTCAAAGAGAGACTAGTATTAAATTGTGAATGTTACAAGAATTTATGGATGCTATGAATAATAAAATCGGTAGTACATGTCTGGTGGAGATGGACAAATTGATAGTGTTTGTAAGTTGTAACATACATCAACAAATATTCATTTCACGTTCACTTACTCTAGCTTAACATGCACTTAAATATAAACTTTTATCCGCATCCAATTTGTCAAAAACACGTTGATGATATTTAAAAATAACATTTGCTTTTAGCTCATCATATCTTATATCCGCGGCGGATGTGTGATGAGGTACCCTCATATTAGACAAGACCGGAGGCCCAAACAAAAAAAAAGGCCCAATTTTGGAAAAGCCAAGTGTAGTGATGGCAAAAAAAAATCAGAGCCCGACGGGTATACCCGAAGCATCCAGGCCGGGTATACTTAAAGCCCGACGGGTATTGTGCCGGGTATGGAATTACTTTTAACTTTTTTTGCGAGTATGAGACGGGTACGAGATTAGGTGATACCTGGCCCGATTACCCGAAACCACATACCCGTTTACCCGAACCATTTACCCGAATCATATACCTAAAAAAATTTAATTTTTACTTTTTTACCCTTAATCCTTACATATTAATGCTTCATTTTAGTAAGTCCATTATGTGGAAAAATAAATTTTCTTATGTGATATCTATTTGATAATATTATTTATATTTTGTATGTTGTGTGAAGTATACACGTATTGTTATATAAAAATTAAAATAATATTATTTATTTATAATAATGTTTATATGTATGTAATTTATCGTATTTTTAACTTGTAATAGTTATGTAAATAAAAACTATACAATGATTATAATGGTAAAAATAAAAATAAATGTACTTGGAAAACGCAACGGGTATTTTTTTAATAAACTAACGGCTATATCTGATACCCGACGGGTATTGGTCCAGGTATGGGACATGATTTTACAACCAGGTATGAGACTAGGATTACTAATACCCGGCCCGAACCCAACCTATTGATATCCTCTAATACCAACTCTTTCTCTAGATATACACACTTTATGATTTATTATGGTTGAGATGATACTGACTTCAGCGTCGGATTGCCCTATGAGTTATGGCTCCCGGTCCTCTAAAGAGATCTACTTGTGGTTACAACTCAAATCATGACCCGAGAGGAGGAAGAACCGACGTTGCAGCATCATCAAGGTTGGTTTGAGCCGGATCTGCCTTCTTCTAACATTGTTACCAGGACCAGAGTCCAATCGTAGTAACAACGTGAGATTTGACTAGTGTGTTACAAACACACCCCTTGTGGACTCATGATCCTTGATGAGGTTTGCCCAACATCTCAATTAAGGATCTGATATTCGTCTAAGGTGTCCCAATCTTCATATGTGCGTTTATATCGGGAAATATGAATGTGAAATGTTGTATGTGTTGGCCTAGAGATGCCTTTTTGAACAGGTATGTGTAGCACTGGAATTTGTAAAACTGAAATGTTGGGGTTGTTGGTTTTTTGTCTGGAACATGTGTTATTCATCGAACCATCATGAGTGTTTAAGAGATTTGTTTCAAGCCGTCATGATTGTTCGAGAGGCATGTTCAAACCATTATGACTGTTTTGTGAATGCGCACAATCATGTATGTTGATTCATACCTTTTCATTTATAGCGCCCAAACTAACAAAGACGTCTCTTAAAACGTCACATTGTGTTGATAGTCACAGTTACAAAACGCATGCATAAGAATCCATTACACAAGCATGTGGCGAGTATAAATGTTAGGACATAGAAGTGTGACAATAGGCGTTGTAATAGTTTAGATCTTATATATCTGTATGTTTTTGTAATGTTTGGTTAAGTTTTGTAATAGGCGAACTAGTATTAGGCGAACTTGTTAAGTTCGCCTGTGGCAGAAGTGTTACCTATAAATAGGAGTTTACATGTTAGTTTGAAGAGTTCAGTCATTTTGTGTTCAAGTATTGTAAACTTTGTGTTTGGTGGAAATCAAAGAGAAGATTATTTACTTTGTGTGTTAATTGTTATCATTGTGATTGTCTCGTATACACAGTCATGCGTACGGTTGGATTCCGCACTCCGTATGTTTGATATGTCACGTCTAGAGTTAGATCCGTAGAAGAAATGTTCAAAAAGTGTGGAATATTGTGGAATTCGGGGTTTGGGTTCGAAAAAGTGTGGAATATTGTAAGGAAATGTTCAAAGTGGACGCAAGTCGTGTTGATGGGGGCAATTATCTAAATGTTCAAAAATGTCATCGTCCTGTGATTACATTTCGAGTCAATCGTCAACGTATAGATGTTCCTGAATTAATCTTAGCGATACCGATGACGAGCTTGATACACCGGATGCATTGGTTCGTCCGCCTAGGAGAAATTCCAAAGGTAAACGTGCAATATCTTCAAACGCGCCGGACAACCGGTTTGAAAAATTAGAATGGTGGCGGCAGCGAGGCGTTGGGGGGGGGGGGGGGGGCGGTGGCGAGTGGTGGTTGCAACGGGTGACGGTTAAGGGCGGCAGGGACGGTGGCGGCGGGGTTGACTGGTGGCGGCAGGCGGATGGGGGTGGCGGCGGTGGTGGTTGAGGGGCGGCGGTGGTGGTGGCGGGCGGCAACGGCGTTGGCGGCGGGCGGGTGAGGGTGGCGGTGGCGGGTGGCGGCAAGGCAATGGTGTGTGGTGACATTGGGTGGGGGTGGGGTGGTGGCCCGGCAGTAGTGATAGCAACAGTAGTGGTGGGGGTGGGGTGACAGTTTTTTTTTTTGGCAACCCAAACACACTATTTTTAAGTAACATGTTTTATAATACTTGATTATTTGATCCGTTGACTATTTAAGGTTACCCAAATTAACCTAATGACTAATTTAAGGTCACCCAAATTGACCCATATTTAATTGATTTTTACCCAAATAAACCCAAGATTGCCACCTCTAGTTATAATAGAAGACGACACAAGTTTGAGTGTTTGACGATGAAATACCGGACCAAAAGTAAAGCAAAAAGTTAGCCACAAATGCAATTGTAATTATACCAAAAGATGAAATAACAAACAAATCCAGGATAAAAGAAAACTTTAGTACACAAATATAAGTTCCAAATATTTAAGTCATTTAACATTAACAATAAACTTAAAACAAACAAAACCGATAGATTTCAAAAAACAGGTTCTAACTTTTGACCTTTCAAGCCCAACATCCCAGATTCTTTTCTAAATCAGATCAGCAACATTGGACGGTAATTCCTCAACCATCACATTATAAAACTTCTGAATATCAGCAAGCATCCGTTCATCATCCAGTGTCACAAAATTAATTGCAACACCCTTTCTCCCAAACCGCCCACTTCGACCAATACGATGCAGATAGTTTTCAGGTTGTGTAGGAAGATCATAATTGATCACAAGTGACACTTGTTGGACGTCAATCCCTCGGGCCAAAAGATCAGTAGTGATTAACACACGTGAAGAACCCGATCGGAATTCACGCATGATGATGTCACGGGTGTTTTGGTCCATGTCACCGTGTGTGGCGGAGACCGTGTGGTCCCGGCTCCGCATCTTGTCGGTCAACCAGTCAACTTTCCGTCGGGTGTTCACGAAAATGACACTTTGTGTGATTGCTAAGGTTTCATAAAGGTCACAAAGGGTTTCAAGTTTCCATTCTTCTTTCTCGACATTGACGTAAAACTGTTTGATACCTTCTAGGGTGAGTTCATCACGTTTCACGAGGATTCTTACGGGTTTGTTCATGAACTTTCTTGTGATTTCTAGGGCTTCAGGTGGCATGGTGGCAGAGAACACTCCTACCTGGACCTTTGACGGCAACAGCTGGAAGATATCATAGATCTGCAAGAAAAAAATGTTCACTGGTTTAAAAATTAAAACATGTAAATCATAACATGAATCTTTATGTTTAGACGCAAGAGCTTCCATAACAATATCTTAAGGTGCTTGGATGAAATCAAATAATCAAAATCTGACACTTGGTTGTAATAAAGTGGGCTGTACAGTATATTGTATTTGGATGTAAGAATGTTTGAAGTTGTAATAATCGAATAAAATGTTTAAGAACACCCAAAATAAAAGTATGAGAGAAACTAATAGATAGAATGACCAAAAGGGCATTCTAAGAGTGTTGTATATAAATCTCAGGTACAATTTTTTCATCAGCTATATAAATATTTTCTTGTAAATCACTCATTAACATGTTCTCAAAATTATCTTTTCTTGATCATTTTATTAACAATGAAAGTGTGGGTGAAAAGTTTTAAAGGTGGGTAAATAAATCTTATTAGCTTTCCCTTGAATAATATTTTTTTTTTGTTGCAGCTAGGACGAAACTGGTTATCTACTTGTCCAATACTGATAACTTGACCCCTAAATAATCAGAATCAGATGGTCATTATCAAAGACGATTTCATCTAAACAGTACTGAATATTACATCTTGGAAGTTGCAATATTCAGTTTCAATAACAAACATCCAAACTCTCCTCGTAAATCATGTAGTCCTAACATAAATCTTTGGGTACAGATGCAAAAACTCATGTTAAAACCATAATGAGGGAACAATCAAAAAGAATGATAGGTAAAGAAAAGACCTGATCCTTAAACCCTCTTGAAAGCATTTCATCAGCTTCATCCAACACAAACATCTTGATGTGATCAGCACGTAGTGACTGCCTCCTAAGCATGTCAAAAACACGTCCAGGAGTACCAACAACAACGTGGACCCCAGATGAGAGGATGCGTTGATCCTCACGAACACTGGTCCCACCAACACAAGCATGAACCTTCACACCAAGATAGTCACCTAGGGCCCGCATAACCTTCTCAATTTGCTGTGCAAGCTCACGGGTTGGAGCCAGAACCAAAGCCTGACACTCGACAACATTGTAGTCAAGTTGTTGAAGAATACCAGAGCAAAATGTTGCGGTCTTCCCGGTTCCTGATTGAGCTTGTTGAATCACATCAAGACCCTTGGTGAATGGAACAATTCCCCTTTGTTGAATTGCTGAAGGCTTTTCAAAACCTAGAAAAAACAAATTCCAACAAGTGAACAATTTTTTTTGCAACTATCACAGAATAGATGCAATAAAAATGTACTAACCGTATGCATAGATGCCTCTTAATAAGTTCTCTTGCAAACCCATAGCATCAAAGCTATCATAAACCTCATCATATGATGTAAAAAAATCCTGTCCATCAGTAGAAAGCCTGTAGCATAAATAAAAGTATGTCATCAGCATGTGGAAGACGTGTTTTTTAAACCACTTGCTCATTGCTTCTTAAGAAAAAAAAAATTCCCAACACTTTATATATACACAAACATACACACGCGTCAAACTTACAACTCATTCATTTTCGAATCAAAGTGACGAGTATCAAACTGGGAACCTTCTGGTGCTGCGCCTGCCATGACTGCAAAAGACAAAACCAACAATTAACAATAACACACTTCAAGATGTAAAAAAAATCTCTACAAGATCACAAATCTTCAGTTATCGACCATATATCTCAACTTACTTATACTAAGTAAATTGTTTTCCCAAATGGGCATCAAATTACTGGGGAACTTATAAAGGGAGACTTACATGACAGGTAACATACTTCAAAATAACAATATATATAAGCAAATCTATGTTTAGTTCATCCTTCCACAAACTGTAAAAGGCCTTCATAGAAGCAGCTAATACAAAATTTTCGAACAGAGCAGGCACCACCACTACAGCAACAATTTTTTAATTTACAAATAAATAAAAATAATCAGTAAATATGAGTGCATACCCTGGTTTCTATCTAATAAGAGCTTGTCGAACCAAAACGAAACCCTAATCCTCAGACATAAATATCTTTTAACATTATTATAAATAAACTAACACATATCAGGAATTTTTACAATCGGGTGTTCACTGGTCCTAACAGAGAATCAAAACTAAGCCTATCCTCATCTACCCTAACTCAACAAGTTAATTCATCAAGTATTATCAACCGACATGACATCTAATCTTCATACTATACGCCAAAACCTTTAAAGTCCATAGATCCGTACTGATCTAGATCAACCGTCGATTCAAATACCGACTTAAAATTAAATCACAGTAGAATTCGAATCTCCAAAATCAACGGAAGCAGAACACGAAGAAACAAGAGTATATCATCCATAAAACTAAATCATGAACACCGATCTATACATACACAAAATCCAGATCGAAAAGCATATGAATAAGCATAGATAAACACAAAATCAGATTGAGTAATAGCATATAACTGGATGAAAAAGAGAAAATCTACAGCACCTGATTCGATTTGAAGGTTGATGGAAAGATTTGGAAGAGAAAGGTGAGAGAATTTTGGGAAGGCTTTTTAGGGTTTTCTCAAACTCCTCGGGAGTGGCCGTGGAGTTGAGGAAATGCTGAGTGAGAAAGAAAGTGAGAAAGAAGAAAGGGTGTGTTTTGAGATGTGTATTGAAAGGCAAATCTTACCCTACTTTTGGTGCTTTATTTGACTATTTTACCCCTCGCTTCTTTTTTCAGTTGACGATCGTACCCCTTGCTTCTTTATTTAGTTGACGATTGTACCCCTTGTGCCTATTTTGTTGACGATTTTGCCACTTGTTTCTTTTCTTCATTTATTATTAGTTTTGGTTTTAAAAATTATTTCCATGGACGTGGATGCTACGCAGAGGCCACTAATTCTTTGTTTTTTTTATGTATATTCTTTTTTTTTTGCAAAGAAACAACATCCATTGATTGATTTGAGTTGTTTTAGTTGTATCTTACTCATCAATGGTTGTATTGTATGCTTTGATTACCAATCAAAATTCATATATATTTTTTAAAGCTATTTTTTTACTTCGAATACCAGTAAAACCTAAGCTTTTAACTCACACTCACACCACTTTTAAGTAGTCAAATACTAGACCATAATGTCATGCGCACTATATAACTGTTATAAATATAGTTAATCAAACATTATATCTCAATCAATAGTATTAGTTAACACATTAATTAGATAGTCGGTTATAATATAAATTATAAACAACAGAGACGATTATAAATAACATCTATTATTAAGTCACTTTTATTTATCAAAACATTATAAATTACCTAGAAAACTCATTTAAGTACATTAATATTTTGTCACTTGATAGAGGCTATTAGATGAGAGGTCATGGGTTCAAACTCAGACATGGAGTGAATTGTTTGGTGTAATTTAGAAGTAGGGGTATGGTAGATTTGTCGTTAAAAAAAATGCATCAATATTTTACTAACCGATAAGATCAATTGAAACTAATTTTACTTTTATTATATAAGTCGGAGGGAAAGTAATATTGCTAAAAACAAGTCAAGTCACTTATGTCACCATCTCGTCCCCTGCTGCTTCTTTACTTATTTCCATGTGCTAAGTAATGAAGACATGAATGCCTTAGCGAATTATTGGGTTTGTGTGTAAAAAACTAAAAATACATGTGAAATATAGTGTTTAAACGAAAAAAGTTGTAGTTCAATTGTTATACGGATAAACTTATTCTTTTCCACACGTTAGTGATTACTGATTTGAAGTTAATCTTATTGAATATAAGTATTAAAGTATTATTGTTTTTTAATCACATTTAAAATACTAATATAACCATTGATGACACTAATAAAATGATTCATATTTTAAAAAATTTCATTGTAAACAGAAATTTCTTTCTTTTTGATGTTTCTTTTTAAGATTTTTTTTTTTAACAGCAAACTTCAATAAGACAAAGAAAAACATCCACTAGCCGGTGGCTAGCTCAAACAGACACAGAGAACATAAATGAAAGGAAAGAAAAAAAAATGAAACAGACAATGAGCAAGACACCAAACACATAGAACTAAGTCTTAAAAGAGCATCAATCCACTCATTTCAAGGAGTTCAACTTAGACCGACTCTTGATCCATAGGAAACCCATCGTCTTGATTTCTTCGAAGATTTTGGGAATGGAAATCAGACGGCTTTCGAATAGGAGCTTGTTTCTAGCTTTCCATATCACCCAACACGCTAATACAATTATTGAACGAACCATACGTTGCTTGGAGCCTTGAGGCCCGCCAATCCCTTGAGCATGAAACAGGTCTTTAATCGTGAAAGCAAAGATTGGCGGTACCTTGCACCAAGTTGTGATATGCTGCCATATTATAGAGGCAACGTAACATTCTGTGAAAATGTGGTTTGTCGTCTCATCAGCCTCTCCGCATAGAACACATGAAGTTGAGGTTGTATGAATGTTTCTTTTTTGAAGTACCATAATCGTAGGGATTCTCTCAGCTTGCAACCTCCACCCGAAGATGTTGACTTTCAGCAGGAGCCAATCAATCCAAGTAAAGGCTTGGCCCAGGGACTGCACTCTTTGATCTGCGAAGTATTGCCTAAGCGACTTGACCGAAAACAACCCGTCTGAACATCCTGACCACACCCAGTTGTCCCTCCGTACACTCGTCTTTGTGTGGTTCAACAGTGCGCAACAACTATATAATTCCTGCAAATCTAATGGAAGAAAGACATTTCTAATCCAAGACGAAGATAAGGTTAGAGAATTACCCGACATTCTACACCGATCCCGGACGAGGTGTAACATCCGTTATTTTTCTAATATTAATTTTATTTTAAAATTAAACAATAATGATACTTCATTTCTATCCCGAGCTTACTCAATTCGGATTGGCATATTAATTTCGTTTATTTCAATTTGTTTTAAACATGTATCAGTTCAAAGTTTCCGTATACAACTCCATAGTATATATAACATATATATCTATATTTAGATATACATTATTATAAAAAAATTTAATCAAAAATAAAATTTTATGGACTTAATGATATACTTACATCCTTTGTATATATATATATTTATCAATTTAATTATAAATATATATGTAGTTTTGTTTATCATATTAGATGAACCAGTTATACAAATTGTAATTTTTATAAAAAGAATTAAACGAGACTTCCCTTTTATAAATTTATGTTAATAAAACGTAAAATGTTAAATTTTCTTTTAAATCTTATAAAAACTATTTTATAAATAATTTAAGAAGGTTTAAATCAACTACAGAGGTTAAACCCCAATTATTTTCTTTTGAAACCCCCCCTAATCAAGAACTTTTACCCATTTTGACTTTTAGAGGTCAAACAACGCAAATCCCTTACTATTCAGACCCGGATTCAACCAAACCCGTCGGATTTGGACCTTCTTGGAATGCTTGAATGATCATCGACCAATTTCCAACCCATTAAACATACCAATTTAGCGAGTATGTGCGGTTTAATTCGAATTCAAACGGTTTGACTTTCCAGAGTCAAACCGAGTTGAATGTAAGCTATAATCAAGGATTTTCACGAGTTCTAAATCCCGTAAATCACGCGGATCAGCCCTATCATGAATACAGACCCCTTCCTAGACTTAAATTCATTCGCGTTTCATTCGAATTAACGTGTTTTTCGCCTCCACAACTGTCATCCTCAACTGATAGCCGAATTTTACAATTAAGAGGAAATCAAACGAATTAATCCACTCACATACCTTCGCAAACCCTTATTCAAACTCTCTGAGCATTCAATCGATTCTCATTTCATCCCTGATTTCCGATCAAGCGCCAAGAACAGCAGTTCTTTTGACCGTGCCGTTTGCTTCCAATACTCCAGCGAAACAGGTACTCTTTGTGTCAGTAATTTCGTATCTTCGCGTTAAACAATAGCCCTCTGCCAATCTCACATGACAGAGTGTATCAAACCCAATCACAGTTAGGGTTCTTAAACAGATTTACGTGAGTTTGATTTGGGTTTTTCTTATTTCAAAATCGTATACGTTTAAGTGGATTCACAATAGACCAGCGAAACCATCGAGCCCAGCCGGTTAAGTCACTGCACCGCTGGACTTGATGGCGTGGGTTCGAAACCCACAACCCGGTTCCTTTTTGCACAAACCATAAACCTAGACCTGGCCCCATTTCAGCACCATGTTAAGATAGTTCGGATCAGGTCTAATATCACATGTGGTGCCTTGGGACCAGTGGTAATTCATGTCACACGCATGGAAACCACCCGGGTTCGAACCGGGTGGTCTACATCCTTTTTTTTTGGACAGTTTTAACAACAATAGTTAACTTATAAAATTTATTTTATAAAACCTATACCATTTGGAACTGAAAAATACAGTAATTTACAATTTTAAACATAAATCACCTATTTTTACACTTTAAATGGTTTAAAACCCCATTTTCCAATATAAAAACAATTTAAAAGTTTATTTTAATTTGAACTACTAAATTACAAAACCAAATACCCATTTTATAAAACTTCGTTAAGATTTTATAAAATGCACTTCTCCTTGACGTAAAGATTTCATAAAACATTTTTTTTATAAATCACGTTACATAATTAGGATTTTAAAATATATTTAAATGAGTATAACCTTTCTAAATGTATATTAATACACATATAATTACACTTTTATATTTTTAAGAACATACCATTTTTTTTACAATTAAATAAATAAAAAGAAGTTAGTTATTTAAATTAAATTATTATCTTACATTGATAATTCATTTAGGGTTTAAATAATTTATGTAATTATTTAAATAAAACCCTAAGTCAATTGTTATTTTCACATATACTTAGAACTTACATTTTATATTAAATTCCTAATCAAATACAAGTACAAGATTTCACACATCCTTTATATGGAATAACATCAACCCTTTGTCCAAATCCCTACCCTCAAACCCGTGAAACCCTTGACCATACCTTAGACTTCGTGCATATTATTAATTCAAATTCATACATTCACTCTAGGTTAACTATGTGATTTGCAAAATCACTGGTGAGACATATTGCTCGCGTTATCTACACAATTGATTCAAGGTGAGTTTACATAGCCCCTTTTTATTTTGTACTTTTGGGGTGAAACATGATTTACTTTTGAAACTTTTTGCATAGACTTAAATACAATTCAATAATATGATATTATGTGTTACGTGCTTTATGCTTGAATGCTATGAGTTAAGACTACATATACATGACTTTAGTACAATCATTAACTCCGTACAAGCCAACGGTTAACATTGATAGATCTATTGCGTCTGACAAACCCACCCGGTTAGGGTGTCTGTTACCGACTTTACATTAGGGTAACCTGCGTGTTATGCCTCAGTCACAAGGTTTGATTGTACACACTTAGTTTAACTATAGATTCTCCATAAATGCCTTATACACGTGTATCGTATGAATTGTATAAAACACTTGAACTTTACTTGTGGTGTCAAAACCTATGTATGCTCACCAACTATTTATAGTTGACCCTCTCATTTTATCATGTTTCAGGTACAATTGTTTGAGTTATGATTCAAGCTACTTCACTTAGGGTTGAGGACCTAGTCTTAAATTTTAATACGGAGATTCATGTATTCTTAAATTCTTGTAAATGATGTAAATGATTACTTGAGTTATGAAATGAAATTTACTATCTAATTATTACAACTTTAGCAAACCATGAGCTTATGAACAGTCTACATGTCCCGCCCGACGTTTCCGCCGTCGGTTGGGGTGTGACACGAGGCAAGATTTGTTTGACACTAATCTGAACAAGGCCGGAAAGAAAACCATCAATGGAGCTGATCCGATCCAATGATCCACCCAAAACATTATGATCTCCCCATTCCCCAACTTCCCCACGATAGAGTGTGGCACACTCAAATTTGCTTTTGTTATTGCCTTATGCAGGTTTGCAATCGAATTCCAAACTCCGAGTACCGGTGATTACATGGAATAGTAGACCAGGAGTTGGCCTTGAAATGTATTGCTGTTATTACATTCCTCCACAGTCGATTACCTCCAACCTTATACCTCCACCTCCACTTATAAAGTAGACTAAAATTGAGGTCTTCAAGCGTTCCCAAACCCAGCCCACCCGAGTCCTTAGGAGCTGAGACAATATTCCAATGAATCCAATGAATCTTTTTTTTTCTCCATAGACCCACCCCAAAAGAAAATTTTCCTTAAACTTTTTATTTTATTCAAGACTTGTTTAGGGGCTTTGTAGAGGGAGAAATAGAAAACTGGAAGAGCATCAAAAACCGATTTCAATAAGGTGACCCTACCCCCAATGGAGAGATCTGAAGCTTTCCATAAGCCGTTTTTCAATAGCATTTATAACCGGGTCCCAAGCTTTGATAGAATTCATTTTGTTACCAACTTCAATACCGAGGAATTTAAAGGGAACTTTACCAATGGTTCAGTTAAGCAGTGTTGCGTGATCTCTGGTTTCGCAATCCTCCGCTCCTACCCCAATTATGGTGGTTTTTTTATGGTTCATTTTGAGACCGGACACCAAGGAAAAAGCTCTCATGATTCAGGCCGTGTTCTTATATTAGCCTTCGACCAATCCCCAACAACTATTACATCGTCTGCGTACATAAGATGGGAGAGAAGGGCCCCTCCATTTGGGAGTTGGATGCCTTTGAGTATGTTTGTCAAACAAGCACTTTTCATGAAGCTCGAGAAGGCTTCCAAAGCTAATATGAAGATGAATGGGGACAGTGGATCCCCTTGTCGAACACCTCTTTGAGAGTTAAACTCGAAGGTTGGAGACCCGTTGACCAACACTGATGTCCTAGCCGGGTTAAGAATGGCCCGAATCCACTTCCTCCATTTATCCAGAAATAGCATTTGGAGCATGACCGAGCCCAGAAAATTCCAATCCAAAGAATCAAAGGCTTTCTCGAAATTGATTTTTAGAAGAAGAGCCTTTCGTTTACACCTTTTGCTCCAAGAGATAATCTCATTAGTGATCAAAGGCCCGTCCAAAATATTCCGATCCCTAAGGAAGGCCGAGTGTTCTTCCGAGATAACCAAATTTATATGTTTCTTTTTAAGCACACGAGGTAACATGTTCATTCTATAAAGTAGTTCATGCTTAGATGAAAACTAATAGGAAGTTAAATATGAATGGAACACTAAAAGAGGAAAATACAGTTTCATTAAAAATTTTAATATACTTTATTATTTTTATTAAAAGTTTTACCAAAAATTTCAAAATTTGAGTATAATAATACTGCATACTTTTAAAGTAACAAAGTTTAAATAAAATGTCAAAAAATAATACAACGGTATGCCTAACTATTACAACAAGGTGGTTTAAAAAGTGTGAGACATTTAGGTCCCAAAAGTCGAGATGTGAGACTAAGCTTCGCATATGCAAGACATTTGGTATTTAAAAGTTCCAATAAACTAATTTTAGATAACATTTCCCCCTCGCATTGTCCGTTTCATGCCGACCTGCTTTTTCAAACCAAGTACAGCAGTGCATCTAACCAATAACATGTCTCACACATGTCAATATATGAGAATAAAGTTAAACACATGTGACATAATTTCTATTATGTTGCCTGAAAAGCATAGAGCACAATACTATTATCGGTTCACTAGTTACTTACTGTTCATAACAAGAAGCAACAGTTGATGGTCAATGTAAAGCCAGGTAGATTCCTAAATCCTAAACACCAATACATTCATTGTTAAATCAAAATCTACCAACCATTTTAGCTTCAACTTATAGATGATGCACATACCCACTGCTTTTGAAACTAGCATTAAAAAAATATTATTTATAGGCTGCTTGACAACGAAATGAACAAAAATGGCTTCCGAATTGTGAGATAACATCTACTACACCACCGTAACCAGCAACAGAAATAACCTGAGAAAAATAGATGAAAAAATGTAAATGTTGACTTTTGAGGTCAAACCCATCACTTTCTAATTTGAAGTTGACATAACTAGCATTTATTACTACCTCCGTCCTCCAAAATCTGATAGATAGAACCAATTTTCCCATTTCAAGCTTTAATAACTCTTTTCATCAAATTTGAAAGTTATGAAAATCAGTTGGTATTTTAAAATCCATTAAGAGTGAAATTTGCATTGTCCTGATTAATAACTGCATTAAATGTACATATTATCTTAAATTCCGTGTTTTTGTTTGTGGACAATTATATGGGGACGGGGGTATATAATTTAAGTAGTTGAAAATTTATAGATTCGAATAACTTAGAAGTTAAAGTTTGTATGTTTGACTGGAAAAGTCAAAGTGCAAATATTTCCTTTTTAGAAAAAAAGGAAATTAGAAACAAGGAACATACACCCGATGAATGTAAGGAAACAGAAAATGTTGACCGAGGTACACATTGTATCTGAGAAAGCATAACACCATTTATGTCGTAACGACTCAGAACTGGTTCTGCTCCCACAGCTAATATCTGAAAATAATTAAAACAGCTTATGTAAAAGAAAAAAAAAGAGAAGATAATTTTCACATATGACCCATGAATTAAATTAAATTACTTACTTGATTATCATCAAAGCATATATCTTGGATGCAAGCACGTGTCGTGATCCCTGAAATTCTTTCAGAAGCAGAAAGATTCCACACAGATAAGTTTCGCCCGGAGCCACAAGCCTATATAAAAATATGTTCAAAATTACTTAAAGAACTACAAATGAAACACAAGTGAAGGCATGCTTTCACATAAAACTAGAATATATAAAAAGTTTATTTGATGCAAAAACCCTTACCAACCACTTCTCATTAGCATCAAGAGCAATGCAGCTAACATATGAAAAGAACTCTTTAGATTTTTTATCTTTTCCTGGCTCAATAACATTAGTACACTTTCCGCTTCTGCAATCTGAAATAAACCCACCAGATGAAGAGTTTGGTAATTGGTCAAAACAGGTAATCTTTAGTAGGGGTCGGGTTTGGTTGGATTGAGAGTATCCGTAGGAGTTTTTGTCCATTTTTTAATAAATAATTAATACCTTTAATTGATTACAAAAAAATGCTACTATTATTATAATAGTAACAATCTAATTATTCAAACAAAGCGTTTTGGGAGATTTTATGTGTTATAAAAACATTTTGAACAGCTTTGAACCCATTTGACCTGTTTTCTTTCCAGCTTTATTTTATTATTTTTTTTACCCGTTTGGCCCCTACAGAGAAAAAGAGTACTTACCCCAAATTCTGGCTGTTCCATCCTCTGAGCCAGTTATTATCTACAAACAGAGCAGTGGAAAACAGGATTAACTAACAGAATACATTAATTGAGAACATAATTAAGTAGGAATAAATAAAAGAAAAGGATCAACAAAATACCTGATTAAAAGAATTTCGGGCAACAACAGAATGTAGATAACCAGCATGTCCTTTGAAAGTCAGTTTGATTTTAGATTTCTCCTGAAAACGATTTGCAAACAATGGAACACCGTTTAATCAGAAAGTTAAAAAGAAAAAAATCTACGTATTTGATTATTCAACCACCTTCAGAAATACATACCACATCCCAACAATAGGCACATGAATCTCCAGCAGCTGCATATATGGAACCTCCCTATTGTAAATAAAAAACAAATGAAAAATGAACTCACATCTTACATACAAGTTTATGTGGTTCAAAACATACTCAAGTAGTTATAAATATTGATAAGTGTTTTTAAAAAAAATTACAGACCTGGGTATCAACAGCAATAGCATTAGTTTCAGGGATAGGAGAAAGAGCACCCCAAGGACCTCTGAGGGAGAAGAAAAAAAGCATAAGTTAGAACAAATACATAAGTAATGTATCATAGTTTTAAGTTTATGCAACTAACTTATGTTGAGGATTTGCCAAGTCAAGCTGCGGTTTCAAAAGGCCACCTGCACAAATTAAGTGTCGTTAATATAGTGAATAAAAAGTGTATGAAAATTTGTCTAAAGATGAATAATGCATCATATTTATTAAACTGCAACTTAATATCTCATAAATTCATAAATTACCGTGTGACAAACTATCTTTCTTTGCTTCCAAAATATCCATCCACTTCCATCCTCGAATCCGACCATCATCACCACAACTTAATAAAAACATAAGTTAGCAAATATTTTGTATCTTCCATCAAAACTAACACTTGAAAGACAGAACTATAGTGTTGATCCAACATAAGAAGTTTACAAAAAGAGCACTAGTGGACTGGAACATTATATTAATATCAACTAGTTCTAAGAAATTATACAGCATTCATCAATTTTATCTTTTCCAAACAAGGGAACATAATGCATACAGTCATCAATCCACATATATAGGTCACTTAAGGAAGTCTGTAATGTTACTGCTACATATAGTATGTATTGTCTTTAAAGGAAAACGAGTATCATTTTTCTAACAAAAAAAAACAGTTGATTGTTGAATGGAGAGAGAGTATTATGAAAACTATAAATGTCTAAACAAATGAAAAAAGAATGATCAAACACAAGCCTACACCTAACTATAACTAGTCATATAATTAGCAAGCATCACTAGATGTCTACCTCAACAACAAGGAATCTTCACCATCACCAGAGAACTTGACATCATAAGTAGGCCCATCATGCCCATGAAGTAAACAATCTGGTTCAGCTACAAATAAACTAAAGAAAGCAACCATTAGCAAACTGCAAAATAAGGGGGTGTTTGGATGCATAATTTTCAATGAGTGTTTGGATGTGCTTCTGCAGCATGAAGTTGTAGTAATCACATTTGATGGTTGGTTGGTAAATCTTTATTAATATGAAAAATAAGGGTGTATAAGTGATTTTATAAAAGCACAATCAAACAATAAAAAAATTACTTACTTTTGAGCCCTAGAACTACCTGGTGACTGCAAAAGCAAAGGAAAACAGCATTACAATTCACTTATAGACAGACATAGACAAAGAGGAGTATGTAACATACGATGGAGGAGATTAGAGAGGACAAGGAGTAGGATGCGATGGAACCGTCGCTAGAGGCAGCGACGATGAAATTAGGGTTTGGGTCGGGAGAGAAGAGCGTACGGAAAATGGTGAGGGAATTGGATTCCCTCTCCTCTAATACAGTATCTCTGTAGGCGTCTTCATCCCACTGCCTACAGTCTCCCTCTACCACCGCCATTGTTGGATGATGGTGTTGCACGAAAGTTTTTGCTGCTTCAAAGTTAAAGCTCTCTGTATTCTAAACTAAGTTTGAGTAATTAGGTACTAAAGTGTACTTACTTTTTTTTTATTTTTTTTTTTGAACGTTTGGGTTATACTGGCACGTCCTATCAGGGGAAACTCGTACATCAGTCTACTCAAACAACCACCAATGAATTCAAAATCTGCAGAGGGTGTTCCTAGTTTTTTATGAAGTGGACCTTACTAGATTCGAACCCATGACCTTCACAGAGAGAAAGTCCTTTAGGAAAACACTCTGACCACCAAGGCAGAACCTTGATGACAAGTGTACTTACCATATAAAAATGTTGATTAAATTCTTATTTTATAAAAGAGTTAATTTCAACACATTCACGTTAAATTTTTCTGTTAAGTGAAAGAGTCATTTTACGCATAAGGGGTAAATTACTAAGATAATAATGGTTTTTTATATATCTTATCTAAAATTAAAACCCCCTTCACCCTCCCTCCGGTGTGGTCACCGGAACATTTTGATATTTGTTTCTATCTCGCATTGTTTATAAGCACAAACCTAACACTCAACTAATTAACCCCTTGTTTTTTCAAACCAAGTACACATGTTGATGGTAGTTAATACTTAATTTGTCATGAAGTTATAAACGAGGGAGAGGTTCACCACCGTATATATATTTTTTTTATTTGTACTTTAATTTCATATAATTTTGAATTTTTGTAACTTAGTTTAAAAAGGTTGACATGTTGTCCTGATTAATTTTAGTACACAATCCTAAAAAGAATTTACTTAACTATTTTTGTATCGATTTCATTTAGTGTTGTCATAACTTGCTACCCAATACCTATTTGTAGATTTTTTTTGTTTAAACCTCAATAAATTAAGATCGAAAAAATAGCTACAAAAGACATTCACATTCACTATTTATACCAAGTTGTTTCAAAGTTAAAACAATTAACTTAACAGCAAGAGCCGTTAAAAGCAAACAGTTTATATATAAAAACTACCACCTTCATAATATGCAACAGACCCTAACTAATGACAAAAACAAGCTTCACAAAAGTTCATAATCACATACTATATCATTGCACCATCACCACGTGAACCTGCCAAACAAGTTCAAACAACCAGTTAGTAATATTAGTGGCGTTCATCATGGCCAAAACAAGAAAATTAAAAGTCCCAAACCTGGGATTTTATAGTTTAAAAGATATAAACAATGTTGTTTCAAGTTTGACAGTTTGAAAGATAAAAAATTATAGGGAAAAAATATCCCTACTGCGCCTTCGACCTGAATACTTTAAAACCAACCACCAATATTTGAAGAACAGACTGCATGAAAATAGAAACAACTGTTTTAGGCAACCCACCTCGAACTAAATGCAAAACAGAACAGTATCACCTATTGTTGGAACATATGTCAGGTAACATTTTTGCTGTTTTCTAAAACATGGCTTACTTGGCATCTTATTTGTCATAGATCCTAAAAAACAAATCATTTTTTAAACTCGTCAATAATTTTTTTTCACATGGGCGTTAGTTGCAATTTGGGCGACGGCATGGGATCAACCTTTTACCATTAAAATGAAGTTGGTTGCTAAAATCAGTTATGAATTGTAAAAAAGTTTTATCTTTTGCTTCTAATTTAAAATTGGTTAACTAAATCAAGAAAAAGTGTAAAGTTACTTTTTCTATTTTGTGCAGTTTGCCACCTTTTTAGAAGCTGAAACTGAATTAAGAGTTGTTTTATAACTCTAAACCCGACAACCAAACTCAAACTGGGCCAAATAAAGTGCTGGTCCCGGTTTGTTCTTTGGTTTTGTCGGTCCAGGCCATTTTTGAGGATAAGGGATGTGGAATATTACATCTTTCATAAATCTCTTTGGCCAACTGCAGGAAGGCTTCAGCTTCTTCAGCCATTCTGGAGACCCTTTCGGCTTCTTTGACGGCTTCCGCTGCCACAAACGACTTGTTTTCTGCTTCAGCAACTTTATAGGCGGCAGCAACCGCTGCTTCTTCTAATGTTTCGCCAAGATGACTGTTGATCGGGCCAGATAGTCTAGGCCGGATCTCTTTGGGTTTTGGGATTGGGCCCTTGGTTCCATTCACCACCTCCCTTCGAAGTCGATAGCAGTTCTGGACCTAATCGCTCACATAAACTGTTCCTTGTCAATAACTAAATTTTAACAGAAAAAAATATCAAATTCGTGAAAGAAACATTAGATTTAATTAGAGATGGCAAGATGGGTAAAAGCGGGTGAACTTTTGCAAGGGTTGAAATTAGAAACAATTTTCTCCAAAGTTAACACGTTTTTTATCAGAAAAAAAGATTCGATACAAAAAAAGGAAAAAAAATATTAGCTTATCATATAATAATCACATATAGTCATTAAAGATATATAATTTCAACAGCAATCTCATTTTTTTTAATAAAATTAGGAATAATACATGTGGAGGCCACCCAAGAATTCAACGTTTTTCATCAAGGCAGATCATATATTGAAATTGATTTATACCAAATTTGGCAAAAAAAAAACATGCCGGAATATTGTGGAATGACAAAAACATCCTAGTTGGATACGGTTATACCAAATTTGGAAAAAAAAAATCAAACTGGACTATTGTAGAACGACAAACATCCTAGTCTAACTTTACATCAAATTGTTGCATTTTTATACATCATAAAAGGGTATTTTAGATATTTTCAAATTTTAATAAAGAATTTCATCATTAGGCATGTTTATAGTCAAAGTTGGTAAAACGAAAACCGATATCCAGATACTAAGGTGACCTATAAAGTAGTTTCAGGCGGCCTTTATGAAATAAGTCAAATACACGGTTAGCCTTCATATACATTATCCATGTAGCCTTCATATACCTTTAGATTTACTAAAAGTGGCACAGGTTGGGTAACTAGACAAAAAGAGTAAATATTGAACTGGTTGAAACATGTCAACTTGGGTTGACCCAGATCAGTTTGTGTGAGTCATATACTCATATACGCTTATCCAAAACTATATTGTTTCAATAATAATACAACTTTTGAATAAAATTACTTAGAGGGTTTATGCTTCTGAAATAGACTTTGGAGTTTAGACGTCAACCAGTTTAACATGTTTCTTTTCTAGTTATTTTATTTAATTTTTCCTGTTAGTGATAAAACACATCCCAAGTCGACCCACTCATACGTAAATAAGTCAGAAACACCACTTAAGATTCATATTTAGAAAAACGAAGTAACGAACAAATTCAACTTTCATGCCAAACAATAAAATTTAGTCTCAATTCTCGTAAGAAATTTTAAGGCTTTAAGAACGTTAACAATTATATAAGTCATATAGAAACCCATGAGTGGCGTGAAATGTTTTCCAACTATTTGAAAGTTACACATAAACATAAAACAAATTTACCTTTTCAAGCTTCTCTTGGGAAACAAGCCTTCTTAACCTTGAACTTAATTGCCTCCTAAAATTTTGGGGCACTTCGTGTCTTTTCTGCATATAAAATAATATGACCGGTTACAAATATTATAAACCAGCAATGCTATTAACTATAACATAACTTTCAAAAATCATACTTTGGACAGATTAAGAATTAATTACCTCAATGAAACTAACAATTGCACTAGTATCTGATCCATTTGGATCCTTCAAGGTTGACAGTGCTTCATATATCATTGCATTATACCTGAAAATGAAACAAAAAAGTTGAATACCTTCCAAATTTTCAAAAGACAGATTACAATTTAATAATATCACGTTGAGAAAGAGTCAGCCAAGCACGTAGTTTCCTTTTCCAATATTGCCCCTTGCTAATAAATGCTAAAAGGGAATATGAAAAATCACACTTAGAAATTTACTGCAACAATAAAACCTCTATTCTTAGCAGTTAGCGCTCCTGAGTTCATATTCGCCTACACATGCAAGTGTGATTTACTAAATATTATTCATGTTATCATAAGTGTTGGGGCAGATATTAGCACTCGTATACACTGCAAGAAATTAGAAATATAATGGATTTTTTATATAACCCTTCTGTAACTAAGTTGATTTATGGGATGATGCATGTGTAGGCCACCCAACTATTCAACATTTTTCATCAAGGACACCCACATATTGAAACTTCCTTATAGGCCAACCAAGTATGCATCTAGTTTCAGTTATACGGTTATGCCAATTCCAGCTAAAACATGCCGGATAATGCAGAACACAAATTTTAGCCTATATCATGTTGACAGTTGACACATGATCAAGAGCATCTGTCTTTTCAAAAAATTTAAAGGCAGTTTCGTCGTCACTCGTCAAACATGATTTTGAATGGAATTGGTGTAAATGAAACCAGATATATACTTGGAAGGCCTATAAGATTAGTTTCAATACATGGGTGGCCGTAATTAAAAAGAAAAAGTAAATACTTGGGTAACCTCCACATAACAAACAAAACAAACAAACAAACATATCCAGCAAAATCCCACACAAAGGTAGGGTCTGAGGAGGATAGGATGAGGGCACACCTTACCTCTATCCCACTGGATAAAGAGGCTGCTCCCAGAGAGACCGCTGACTCCGTATAAACCCTTTTTTAGACAATACGAAAAGCATACAAGAAATACATGACACACATGAAAGGTAGGCATACAAGAACACAAGAGGCAAGTAAATAGGTATCACAAGCATATAAAAGAACATTTAAGGCATCAAAGTCCCTACGGCTAAAGTAGATAAGACTAAAGCATACAAGAAATACACTAAACGCATACAGGACGTCATACAATACTAATTGCGTACCTATGACTAAAGGCTCTCCTAGGGTTAAAAAAAACAGCCTAGAAAGAAGCTATCCGCTACGCCTACAACTACACTCCCCTAGAAATCTCTAACCTTTATCCAACGTCTCCAATAACTCCTATCATTGATCATGTCCTCAGAGGGGTGCAAGTCTAACAGATCCTGTTTTATCTTCTCATCCCACGTCAGTTTCAGTCTACCTCTACTCCGCTTCCCCTCCACTATGAGGGTTCCTTCGGATAACCTCCACATATTATCCCTAAATTTATTAAAAGAAACGATTTATACGCCTAACAAGTAACAAGAAGATCAAAAACATGGTAAAATGCCTAACAAGTATCAAGAAGATAAAAAACATGGTAAAATCAAAGAGAAGAAAGAAAATACTCAAGCCATGTGTCAGGGTATTAAATGGATAATGCATTTTTTTAGGCATATGAATCATTACTCATCTATTTATAACCGTGGAGATATCAAGATTCTGAAAATGCAAACAACGTTGGATTAGACACTAGCATAAGCATGTGAATACTTTGAAGCGGTCTTGCCATCTAGTGAGCATTTTGAAGCTTCATCCATATGCACATCTGTAGATACTGGATCAACTACCACCAGAGCTGAGGAACCAGGAGTCTGCGTAATGGCTGATGGAGTAACAGGAGATTCTGTGTTACTTTTTGGTTTTGGTGTTCTTGATTTTTCCCTCGGACCTTGGCCATTTGCACTCACACTCACACTCATATTTCGCCATTTATCCTACAAAAGATAACAGCATCACACAGTTTATACGAACAATGATTGTGGTGGTAATGAACAATGATTCACGATTAACACAAACATATAACTACTCTTTTTAAAAAATATCTCCTCAAAATTACATAAAATAATGTCGATTTCAAAGTCCAAGACGCATTTGACATCAGGATTCAGAAACATTACATCTAAATCTAATGCCACATATAAATTTTTAATTCCTGGGATCAAATCAAATTCATACACCAGGATATGCCTAATTCGTATACTTGTAAAATTAACCCTAAACTTCAAGAACAAATGCATATTCCGAATCGCATAGTTAAAATATAATGTTAAAGGGAGAATTCATCCACGGTCTTAAACTTATACAAACCAAGCCAACTTCGATAGCATATAGGAATTTCATCAGAAACAAATTCATATGTGTAAACATATATATATATATATAGAGAGAGAGAGAGAGGGAGAGAGACTCACCTTGAGATCGATATTGGATCGAGAATAGAGGAAGTGAATGAACTCGGGATCTTTTTGGATGTTCTTCCATTTACCGGTGCCATGTTTTGCAACGCCGGCGCGTAGAGCTTCTTCCTCCTCCGGCGTCCACTTCTGCTTCGGATTCCCCATCGCCGCCGCTTCTTCAATTATTTTCACGGTTTTTAACCCTAAATATGAGAGACCCCTCACGAGGAAACAGAGAAAATAATAGAATCACAAAAGAGGTGAATGTCCATTGAAGAGATTATTGAATTTCCGGAAGAAAGTAATAAAACCTCGGAATGAGTTCTAAGAGAAACTCATTTTTTTTAACGGCAATACCCAGATATTATAGGATAATTGAGTTTTTACGGGGCAACATCTAAAACATCCAGAGAAGAAACTCATATGCTAAACAAATATGAGACCTCTATAAAATTATGTACAAACAATACATAATGGACAAGAAATGAAACAAGTGTTAATCAAATATTTATATATGTTATAGCAATAGATGTAATTGATGAAAAAGTTTACGTATATAAAACTATGTAAGAGTATATATATAGAGATTAGTGATGTCAAATTGCCTTAAAGACTTAATTTGTTTTGCATGACAAGTTAAACGTTTTCGGACCTGTAGTCCGAACACCCATAAATGTCAAACCAATAGGTTATAAATGGGTGTCCTAAAATAAAAAGAAGCGAAAATTAAGAGATCATGCGATATAGGCACGACTTGTAACACAAAAGTTTTTCTCAAATCTCATACGTTGATTTATGAGGAAACGTGTTCCCCTGAAGTAGTTGCGATAACCTTTAGATGTTTAATTGGTGATATGCTGAAAGTTATACATGTTTTACATACATAATTATCCCTATATTTGATTAATTTATGAGCAATCACACTAAAAAATATACTAAATTGTAAAAATATACTAATTATCCCCTTCTGGTTTTTACAAATTATTTGACCTCCCGTGTAAAAAGGAACGAAAAAGTCAACAATTTGTGAAAATAAGAGAAAGGCACGCACGTGCATGTGTGCCTCCTTGGGATCAATCAGGAACATTCAGGAAGCTGCAGGAAGCTTCTACAAGCTAGTCAACACCATGAATTGATGTGCAAAGGTATGCGCGGCCGTGCACTTATCCAGCCTTTCTATAATAAGATGATCATTGTATAGTAGAGATTCGCACGGTCCATCATACACACGGGCGTGCGTACATAGGCATGGTCATGTCTCCCTCTTGATTCAGCCCATAAATAGAGGCTCTTGCCTCCTCATTTCACAAGCAACAACTTGGGAGAGTTCCTACAAGTATCTTCCACAAAAGTATGAGAGAGAGAGAGAGAGATAGAGAATTAGTCATTTCACCTAAGATCAAAAAACATTTCATAATCACAACACTTAGCTTTGGTTTGATTACTTGTTTTCATTCCATGATATGTATATCATCAAGTGTTTATGTATTTATATTTATGGCCATTATTGGCTAGTCTTCTTGTATCACTTTGGTAGAGATGAAACTTGGTGTAAAACTTTTATTTTAAATTAATGAATGGTGTGTTTATGTTTCTTGGTTAATTTTGCCTATGATCTTCAATATGGACGTGAGTACTTGATTTTCGGTCATTTAAAAATTTAAATCTCGAGAATTTCTTAAGCAAGATATCTTGTTTGATCATTCATTCAAAGTTGTACGTCTTTATACAATGCTCTGATACTACACTAGACCCAGATGGTAAAAGATTTAAACTTTGATTAGTTGAAATTGGGTATTCAAACAAGACATTTTGAGTCTTAGCTAGACATTGTATTTTGTGTCGGTATTCTTCCATCATTTTGTCTTGGCTCATGGATGACTCTTGGCTGAAGCCACGAGGTTTAAAGGCCTGAGGTGGGAGAAGTCTTTATTTAAAGTATATTGTAGTCAAACTGTCTTTATTCCAATATTGTGGTGGTTAAAGTGTCTCGTCATTCTAGCTTTCAAATAGATTGAGGGTTGTGGTAACCCTAGTTGGAAGCGTTTCCATTTAATTACAAAAGAACATAAATCTAATAACTTTTCGGTCTTCTTGAGTGGCTTTGAGATAGTTGTTTGTGCATCTGACTGTCCAAAGAGCCATATGGCTTGGTAGCCCTAGCTGGGAGCCAAGTCAACTGTATAATCTTAATCCAAATAATGACCTAAGGAAGCATTAGCATTTACGGGAGCTTGTTAACCTTCCAGATGGTCATTAGGACAGTAACCTGACCAAGGAGCTAGCTCTTATATTAACGACATCATTAATCTAATTCTAAAATATTGATTTAATATCATGTGGCTTCAAAACCCAGATGATATGCATTTGATCTGATTATCTCTCAAACATGTGCCTCGTTTTGTTGATTCACTTGTTTTCACTTTTAAAAACTACTATCCTTATTATTAGACTAAACAATAACAACAATTGAGTACCAAAAGTCAACATGTCCATTGGTTCGATACTTGGTTCTTACCTAAACTATACTGCTTTGCGATAGGTGCACTTGTCTATTGTGTGTAGTTAGTTGAACTATTAATCATTTTATAAATATTAGGACCTAATAATCATGTTAAAAATCTTACATAAAAACAAATACTAACAACACAACATTAAGTTTTTGCTGTCGTTGCCGGGGACACGGTGATTTTAAGAAAAATATGAGTTGCTGGGTTACTCTCTTAATATCTATCAACCCCCTCACTTTCTCTCTTACGTTTGTATCAGGCAGTGCATAAGCCATTCGTCAACTACTGCAATATAATTGATATAGTTTTGTCCAATTGGTTTTCTTAGTAAGTTTTTTAACGAAGCAACTTAACTGATCAAGTAGCATCAGTTTATACTATAGGCCTCGAAGTACCGACTTAACATTATCCTGAAGTATGTTGTTAATTGTATATAATACGTGGTGCATTCTTTTTCCCTTAGCAATGTTTTTGTCCCAATGAAGCTCCTAGCAAGGTTTTTAACGAGGAAGTATCATCAAGCGTATTAAAGAGTAAGTTGTCGTCTTTGCAGGACTCGAGAGATGGGATTGCTCTACGAGAAAAACACGGAGTCCCAAACAGTTGGTTATACTTATGTAGGATACATATCAGATTCCCACATAGCTCGATCTGGATACGACTTTACTTATGGAGCTAAGTCAATGATTCAACATATTCAAGAAAGTGTGAGTTGAAGTTGATCAAAAGAAACCCGACTACACTATATGAAGACAATGTTGCTTGTATCACTCAAATCAATGAAGACTACAACAAAGATCAAGTTAAGCAGTTTCCACAGAAGATTGCATCCTATATACTGTAAGATATATGTTAAATTGAGGGGGGAGTATTATACACGTTGTACTCTTTTTTCCTTAACTAAGTTTTCTCCCACTTGGGTTTCTTATTAAGGTTTTAATGAGGCAACATATATAGTTGATCCTACAGAATCAGTTAATTTAGTTCCTGAAGAACCGAACCAATATTATCTAGTAGTATAATATCCATAGTGTATAATATAAAATGTATGAGGAGAGTATTATAAATGATGACATTTAAGCCCAGCCAACGTCTATGGGCTTTAGAATTTGGATTTGTATATATATATATATATAGGGGGAGTATCAAATGTAGTTTTTCGCTAAGAAATCTAAGAAATGACAAAAACCTTAAGAAACGATATCAAACGAACTCCGATTGAGCTAATTTCAGCGGCGTTGGAACCGTCTCGTCGAACTCTACCATCTTAGCTTTTAGGGTTTAGCTTTTAAGGTTTAGATTTTATGTTTGAATTTTAAGGTTTTAACCTTATGGTTTAGCTTTAGGGTTTAGCTTTTAGAGTTTAGATTTTATTATTTAGGTTTTTTTTAGTGTGAGGGTGGAGGGTTTAGGTTTTTGGGGGTGGGTTTAGGGTTTTTTTTTTAGGGGGGGGTAGGTTTTTGGGGGGTGGGGTGGTGGTTTTAGGCTTTTCGGGGTAGGGTTGGAGGGGGGGTTTAGGTTTTTGGGGGTGCGGGTGGAGGGGAGTTTAGGTTTTTGGGTCCGGGTTTGAGTTTGATGAGACGGTTCCAACGCCGATTGAAAGAATAAAAAATTGGTTCCCTATATATATATAGGGGACGGTTCCACTAAAAAGTGGTTTTTCGCTAAGAAATGCCAAGAAGTGGGTCAAACGAACTCCGATTGAGCTCATTCCAGCGGCGTTGAAACCGTACCATCGAACCCTAACCCGGACCTAAAAACCTAAACCCCCTCCACCCGCACCCCCAAAAACCTAAACCCCCCTCCTACCCCACCCCGAAAAGCCTAAAACCACCACCCCACCCCCCCCCAAAAAAAACCTACCTCATACCCCACCCCGAAAAGCCTAAAACCACCACCCACCCACCCCCCTCCCCTACAAAACCTCCACCCACCCCCAAAAACCTAAACCCCCTACACCCACAAAAAAAAAATACCTAAACCATAAAATCTAAACACTAAAAACAAAACCATAAGGCTAAAATCCTAAAATTTAAACGTAAAATCTAAACCTTAAAAGCTAAACCTTAAAAGCTAAACTCTAAAAGCTAAGATGGTAGAGTTCGACGAGACGGTTCCAACGCCGCTGAAATTAGCTCAATCGGAGTTCGTTTGTCATTTCTTAGATTTTTTGGCGGAAAACTACTTATTATTTGAACCTCCCCTATATATATATATATATATATATATATATATATATATATATAAAATAAAAAGAGGTTTTTTCATGCCACGTGTCGCCTCCATATTAATTATCATCATTTTTTCCCGCCTCTCTCTTTTATTAAATACACATTTATCTTTTAATCATAATATATTTTTAAAGAAAAAAAATACTAATTATAATATTAAAACACATTTATTTTAAATTATCCATTATTATAGAAACTTTAAAATCTAATTATGTAACTTTTATTTTCAATAAAATAGTAAATGAATGTCAAATTACATTAAATAGTAATTAACGTATTTTCGAAACTCAATTATATAATAATTATTACATATTTTGAAAAAAAAAAATTATATTCTTAGGATATGTAATATATTTTTACACCTATAAAATATATTTATAAAAATTTAATAATTTTATATATTGATATTTTTCACCTCGTGTGTAGACGAGTTCTAAACTATATATACTCACATAATGTATCATATACTTGTAATTACTCGATGAATAGTATTCCCCTCTCATTTTCTCACTGTTCTATTTCAAGTTTACTTTTCTAATCAATTAATCACGAATACACATTTTATCTTTGACTTCCCTGAATCCCCCCACCCCCATGGCCGGACAACTCAAACACGGCAAGTTAAGTTACCACTATCTAAGTCTGGCCGACATCCAACCCAGCGGCGGCTTCAAACTGCATTTTACGGCCGGCCAGTCCTTGCCGGCGACTGCGGCGGCTCACTCTTCTGCAACGGAGCCGGCGGCGAGGTGTTGCTGATTCTAGCGAGTCGCACTCATCCACCACCGTCCGTTATTTCATAATCCACCATCCTTGTGCCATCTTGATTCAACTAACCAATCAACGTCTAGAGTTGGTTAGGAGTGTTTTTTTTTCTATACCAGCAAATCATGAAACACTTCAAGAAAAATAATTTGTGACATACTACTGCCAAGTAATCACCTATATTTGCTTTCTATTTTATGATTTTGGATTAGGGGTGATGATGATGGTGGATTAGGGCAGTAGCGGTGGTGGTAGTTGTGTCGGAGATGGTGCTACCGGTAGCGGAGGTGGTGGTGGCTGTGTTGGAGAAAACAAGTGGGAATTTTATTTATTTGTTTTTTATTTAAGGGCTATTTTGGTCATTTTTTAAAATTTTAACAGTAGAGTTAACTGACATTCAACCGAGGGGCCAAATGTGTTACAATCGTGTAAATTATTGGGCCAAACTTATAGTTTTCCATTCCTAGGGGCCAAAAGTGAAATCTGGGTAAAACACATGAGCCATCCGTGTAATTATGCGATCTCGTTAACTGTTAGTATTCAGTTTTCCCCACCGCCTAAAAGACGAAGATTACAAGATGAATGAGTTGGTAACGGGTCATAACATGTAATTTTTGTACGAGTCGGGTTGATCGACTCTAAACTATTTTTTATTTAAACTCGATGAAGATAATGTTTAATACAGTATTCTTTGAGACATAGATTAATTTCACCTTTGAGTTGACATCATAAATGATTAAATGTATGTGCTTGATTAAAACTTTGAACGGCATGCTTGCCATATCTTTTATTAAACATAGGAAATATAATCAACGTTTACATTATAAGTTTAGTGTTAATATTTGGTGGGTGAAAATGACATTTTTATGTGCACCATTAACTTTGAATGTCACTATGTTCTCCAATTCTTAAATGCTTTGTTGGTTACTCCATTATTTTAATGTTTGTTTTACACTTGTTTAGTAACTGCCAACCTTTGAAAATTATCAGTAGTCAAATGTTAAATTCAATTATTGTTTTTGTAACCGAATCTCTCAAACTTACCAGAAGGCAAAAACATGTCGGTCAAGTCAAACTTCACTAGTTCACTTTCATCTATTTAGTTCCTTTCCAACTGAGAAATTGTAACCGGCTAAAATGGATTTGGGTAGGGGTGTAAACGAGTCATTGAGTCAAGCCGGCTCGAGAGCTACTCGAGATCCCGAGCCTAAAATATTGCTCGTTTAGTTATCGAGCCCGAGCTCGAGCTTTGCCTTTTAAGATCGAGCCTTAACGAGCCTAGTAAGATTTTATTTTATTTTTTATATATTTAATATATTATTCAATTTAACCCCACCAAATCGAGCTCGAGCCGAGCTTTGGCTCGTTTAAGGCTTCTTATAAACGAGCTCGAGCCGAGCTTTTGCTCGTTTAATAGTCTTGAATGAAATCAAGCCGATCTCGAGCTTTATTCTCACTTCACGAGCCGAGCTCGATCCAAAAGTTATAGGCTCGAACTGAGCCGAGCTCAAGCTCGAGTTTCAGGATAATTCAATGAGCGGAGCTCGTTTAATGTCAGGCTTGGGCTCGGCTCGGCTCGTTTACACCCCTAGATTTGGGTGAATTTAGGGCCGGTCCGAATGGATCCTCCTCTAAACTTTTTTTTTTCATTCTTATTTTGTTTTGAGTTATTAACGAGAAAATTATGATAATAAAAATTATATAATTGCTTAAAGAGCGTGTCAAACTTTCACTTTCACCTATTCAATTCCTTTCTTATTTCTTTGCGAGAAATTATAACCGGTTAAACAGATCTGGCTGAATTTAGTGTGGGTCGGAATCGACCCTCCCATGAACAGTTTCTTTATCTATATTTTTTAATGTTTGAGTTAGACTGTGTGTTATGCATTTGCCACACCTGCGGGAATGTGTACGTGGATGGAGTGGTGGGTGCGGCACCGCCCCCACCTTCAAGTCGCCACACTTTTGATGAATTGCGGTGGATCATCGCCGCTCTTTCATCCTCCATCACCGCAACTCTCTCTCTCCCTCTTTTCTTTCTTAATTTTTAATATATTAAAAAATATAAAAAAAAATAGATGAAAAGTGAAAGATGGTAAAACATATGGTGAAAGATGGAGTAAAAGATGGTTATGTGACGTTGAGGTGACCGAAAATGTTGGAAAGTGAAACGGAGGTATAACACATGGTTTTATTAAGGTGCAAACTATGATTTGTGTTATTAAGGTGTAAAATATTTATAAAAACTATATTATTACCGAAATAATTTAACTTTGTTTAATTAATTTTTTTTGGAGTTTTCTATTTGTTTGAAATATACTTCCTTAAAACCCAACCCAAATAAATGGGGGCGAAAGAATCGTCATTTGACACTTGAAATACACTATATTTGGTATTAAAATGTCAAATTGTAGTTGCTTATGTTTAATGCTTGTGCCATGTGCCTAAAAGTTGTAGAGTGCTCTAGGTTTGATCATTTCTTCCAAGAAAAGAAGATATTACATTTGAATGACATCAATTTCATTTAGGAAAATCAACTAGACATTCTGAGGCTATCCGTTCTGGTTTTACGACTCTATCTTTCACGCCCTTTCACCACTACTACAAAAACATGTATTTGCTACGGTCAAATTCGTAGCAAACACCCATTACGGATTTGGTCTGTAGCTACAAAGTCTCGTCGCTAATTTGGTTTGCTATGGATTTTGCTACAGAACATATTTTTGTGACGGTTTTAGCTACAAAATGAGACGTCGCTATTTTAGCTACAGATTTTGTTATGAAAATGTTCACTACGGATTTTGCTACCGATTTTCAGCTACGGATTTTCTTAGCTATGGAATTTTGCTACAAATTGTTAGTTGTGGATTTTAGCTATGGAGTTTGCTATGAATTTTTAGCTACATAGTTTGCTATGGATTTAGCTACGGTTTAGCTAAGAAAATTTGCTACATTTTTTATACCAGTTTTACTACAGAATTTAGCTATGGATCTTGCTACAAATTTTGTTTTATTTTTGCTATGAATATAGCTACAGATTTGGAATGCTTTTGCTATAGACTTTGTAAGGTTTTTGCTACACATTTAGCTACGAAATGTGCTAGGAATTTTTCAAAACTTTTCATTTTTTAAATTATTTTCCAATTTTCTATTTGTAAACATTATATTCAAATCTCAATAAATATAAAAAAAATTCATACCAAAGATATATATTCAAACCAAACAGAATAAAATATCAACTTCCAAATGTAGCACAATATAACCCAAACTATTCAAAAGTATTACAATAATATTCGAACTATAGCGTTTACCAACATAATCCATATCTTAACTTGGTTGAAATTTTTGTGACAAAGAGTGTAACCTCTCATTCATTTCAACGTATAAATTTTCTCCATCATAGTTTGCTTCTATACTTTATCTTGTTCTAACTCCGTTATTTGGTCCGGTGTAACTTTTGTGATATCAAGGTGTGACACCCGACATTTCAGGTCAATATCCGTACATGTATTAAACAAGTTTACATTTCAATTATTTTTGTGATTTAATTAATTTCACAAACAAGGACATTAAGGTCTAACAAAAACCGAACATTGTCTCATTTCACATTTTGGTAATTCTAGGAGTTACCGGTTCACGTGTTATATAAACCGACAAATTCGAACACTAGTGGTTAATTTAAATAACCAGAGAAATATATATACATATATATTTTATTTCCACAAACTTTACGTAGAACAATAAATTATTTTCATAATAAATTTATAATACCGTGGAGGATCTAAACCGGATTTATTTACCCCTTTAAAACTCTAATGGATGTTAATACCATTAATAAATTAGTGGTAAAAACAAATTGTTTGATTTATTTTGACCCAAACCACCCACCCTTGACTATTCGGCCGAAGTGCTGAGAAAACCATTCCCCCCATTCTCACGTCCCATTTTACCATATTTTCAGATATAACCCATATCTCTTTCACTCAAAACTCTCACAAACCTTTTATCTCTCATTTTCTTACGAAAATCTCTCATTTCTCTTCAAATTGAAGTCAAGTTTTAAAGCAAAATCCATCAAAATTCAGTGTTTTAAGGTGTTCCTGAAGAAGAGTTTAACAAAAGATTCAAGACCATTCTCTGTTTTCTCTCATCATCTTCATCACTGTTTTTAAGGTAAAAACTCGATATTTTTCATATTATGTTCTTTAAAACCGTATCTAAACTTACATCTTATTTAAACGCAAGAAAGATAACAAGAAGAGTGTGTCGAATTCAAGTTTAAAACATAAAAATATGCCGGACTGATTCTGTCAAAACAGAAGTTCAGTAATCGAAACTAGGAGTTTCGATACCTGTTGGTCAATCGAAACTAGGAGTTTCGATACCTTTTACTCAATCGAAACTAGGTTATTTCGACACTCAAATATTCAATCGAAACTAGGAAGTTTCGACACCAAACTACATAACCGAAACTAGGTAGTTTCGATAACTACTCAATCGAAACTAAGTAGTTTCGATACTCAATTGCCCCATCGAAACTAAGTAGTTTCGATACCTGTACAACAGTCCCAGTTGGGCAGTAACTCAAAACTATTTTATAACAAAACATGTGTTGGAAAACTAAAACGATATTTAAACAAACACAATCAGATTTACAAGGTCGGTGAGTGATATTGTGCGAAAGCACATGTCTTTATTCCGTTGTTTTAATGTGTTCTAAGTAGTTTTATATTAGTTTTGAGTCGTTTTTATGTACAATTGAGTCTTTATCATATTTGTAGGAGTTCGTATGGAATACAAGTGAATACATGAAGAAAACGAGCAAAGGAACCAAGCCCGGAAAAGTCCAAAGATAAAAAGACAATTTTCTGAAATTTAGGTCTCTCGCGGTACGCGAGAGACGAGTGTAATAATTCTCGCGGTACGCGGGAAACTCCAGGAATCCGCCCGACTATTTTGGTCCTCGCGGTACGCGAGGATCCAGTAAACATTCTCTCGCGGTACGCGAGAGGGCCGTTTTCCGCAAAACCCTAATTTTCTAAATTAAAAAGATTTAAACGGCCATTATGAGGGAGTTCGATTCTAAGCCGTTCCAGGGAAGAAAAGAGGCGATTTTGAGCTTGGAAGTCAATTGAAGCTGAAGATTGAAGCTTTTGGATTCCGGGTTTGTGTAATTGCATTCTAGGGTTTAAAGATTCAAACTTTATCTTTGATTTTGTGTTTTGAACCTATGGATCTTGCTATTTGCTTCTGTGTAGATGTTCTTAGTATGATTCTAGGCTAGATCATTGATCTACCTAGGTCAATATGATGATTATGTGTTAAAGTTTCGATTTTTATTCGGTTTTTGGATTTGAATGTTGGATTTATGATTTAGTAAAGGTTTGAGTTTGTTTATGTGTGATGTTAGTGCATGTTTAATTCTGATTATGTGGTTGATTATGCTTTTCTGCGTTGATTGTGGTTGTCTGCCAGTTTGATCTTCGTTTCTGGTTCATAGACTTTAGGGTTTGTGAGTTAGAGTGGTGTCTAGACGTAGTAGCCATAGAAAACCTAGTTAATTACTGATTAGAAGTGAATGTGTGTCCTAGTTCAATACCCGAGAAGTGAGAATTAGTCGTTTAGTCTTCGTCATTAGGAATCCGAGTGTCAGCTGTCTGAGAGGAAGTTGGTATTAGGTGTCTAGTGATAGTTGCTATCCGAATCATAGTATCCATTCTAGAACTACCCCATGCATTCCTTGAGTGTATGGTAAGCGGTGAGACTGAGAGGTAATCCGTTTATTAGGGTACTTGTCATAGTAGGAAATACCCGAGAGGTGATCCGATCATCTGGTGAGTTAATATCCTTAGGTTGTCTTCTGGTCACATCCCGAGACCGAGAGTGATCGGGAATCCACTAGATATCTTTTAAGTGTTATATCTTTAGAAACCCAGATCCAACCTAGTTCCAAAACCGATAGAAGTTGAGCTTTACACATAGGATTCCGACCTAGGTAGTGACCTCTCTATTCTTGATTTCATCTTTAGTTTACTCTTGATAGCTTGAATTGTCCTTAGTTTATTGCATTCTTAGTTAATCTTTAGTGTAGTAAACCCCCCAATCAATTAATCATATTAAGTCCTAGTTAGAGTCTAATTTAGTTATTCAGTGTCTTTTGGGTTCGATATCCGGACTTCGTTAGGCTATATTGCATTGATCGGTACACTTGCCGGTTGTGTGGTCTAGTTTTAGGTCGAGTCTAGGTTTTATAAATTTAAAGCTAGAGAGTCTAGATTAGGTTTTATTTGATAGTTTTTATAGACCGTCTGGACGACATCAAGTTTTTGGCGCCGTTGCCGGGGACACTTGGCAATAGCAATATTAGCTTTGACTAGTTCTTTGTTTGATTTTTGGTTTATTTGAGTCTTTTGTTTTCTTTTGAGTCTTGTGTGCTACTTGTGAGTCTTTATTCTGTTTCCTTCTTAGAGTCTTTCTGTTTATGCCCAATACTCGTTCGCAAGGATCACCATCTTTTGCAGCTTTTCAAGAGCCCGAACGAGAGCTTCACGAGCGCACCCGCGACTTTCGGGAGCGTTTAGAGGAGCTGGTTAAATCTAAGGTACGTTCTACTAGCCCAGTTCCAATTTCTATCATGGGCGACGCTGATCCTCCAGCGAGGCGTACAGTACACCAGAGGGCCAGTGAGGGGGTCACGGGCGCGAGATCTTCGATCACACGCCCCACTATACCGAACACCAATTCTTGGCAGATCCCATCACATGTCATGAGTACGATCACTCATGCCACTCAATTCCATGGCCTCGAGGATGAGGATGCACCCGGACATTTGTCCCGCTTCGCGCGGATATGTGATACATTTAATATCACGGGTGTATCTAAGGACGCAATCTACTTGCGTCTCTTTCCATTCTCTCTTTCTGGGCGTGCATCTACTTGGCTCGACACTCTTCCCGACAATTCTATCACCACATGGGAGGATCTCGAAGCCAAGTTCTTCAAGAAATACTTTCCACCTTCCAGGGCCGCTCGCCTTCGGGACCAGATCCATTCGTTTCGGATGGATCCCGACGAGCCTTACCATATGGCCTGGGAGCGGTTCAACGCGCTGTTGAGCCGATGTCCCCAGCACGGTCTCCCCGACTGGGCACTAGTGGAGAAGTTCTATAATGGCCTCACCTTCGAGACGCAGCAAATGTTCAACACAGCTGCAGGAGGCCATATCATGGATAGACTCGAGCCTGAGGAGTGCGAGGATATGTTCGAGAGCTTCGCTCAAGCCGAACAGCAGCACCCACGTTCTGTTAGGGATTCCATCCCTACTGCTAGGTCACACGCCTCTTCTCCTAGAGGTGTGCATCAGGTCACTCCTGATACTAGCGTGGCTGCTGCCCTCGCCTCGATGGCGAATGAGATAAAGGAGCTCAAGCTCAGTGCTTTGAGGTGTCAGGTGTGCAGGGGAGGACACGACACCCGAGATTGCCCGGTAAATAATCAAGAGCATGTGAGCTATGCTGGCAACCAATACCAGAACCGAAATTACAACAATTCTAATACTTTTGGTTCGGGATGGAGATCTGGATTCACTGGTCGTCAGCAACAGTATGGAGGAGCAGAAGAAGGAGCGAGTTCTGGGAGCACTGTTGGGTCACGAAGGATTGAGGAGATGATGGAGACTCAGACACAGTTGCTTGCCCAGCTGGTGCAGAATAACAAGGATGCTCGGCTAAGACTGGATAGCCATGACACTTTGATGAAGAATCAGCAATCGGCGTTCCAGGATTTGCAACGCACGGTAGGAGACATTGCTAGGAGCATACATGATAGACAAGGAAGCCCTTCTACGGGCCCGAACGCTTCAGTGATGGCCGTGTCTATAGAGAGTGTGGAGAGTAAAGTGGTTGAAGAGGTTGACCCCCACTCTAAGGAGCATAATATTCCCTCAGTGGAGGAGGTGAACAAGATTGACTGGGAAGCTCGATTTGCTGAGATCGATGCTAGGATGCTAAAAGAGACCGAGTCGAATGCTGTTTCGACGAGGAGCATGATAGAGAAGGATGATGAGAGCCCACCGGTAGTAGTAGAAGAAGAGCCGGTGGAGGAGGAGATAGTGGTTGAGGTGCCTACCAAGAAGGCACAGGAGAAGAAGAAGGGGGTGGAGATGAAGTCCCCCGAGATTGACTTGAGTCGTATTCCTTATCCCGCACGTGTGTTGCCACATAAACACGCTAAGGAATACGGTCACTTCCTTGATATGTTCAAACAACTCAAGGTCAATCTACCGTTTGTAGAGGTCCTCCAGCATGTGCCCAAATATGCCAAGTTCTTAAAAGGCCTTCTTTCCAACAAGAAGAAACTTGAGGAGGTCTCTGGAGTCTCACTTGGTGAGCAATGCTCGGCAGTGGTGCAAAATCATTTGCCAGAAAAGTTGTCTGATTCGGGTCGGTTCACGATCCCTTGCTTATTGGGCAACCTACCATTACACCACGCGTTGGCCGACCTAGGCGCTAGCATCAATTTGATGCCCTATTCATTGTACAAGCAGCTGGACCTAGGTGAACCACAACCAACGCGCATGAGCATTTCCTTGGCTGACCGCTCAGTCAAGTATCCACGGGGAATAGTGGAAAATCTATTAGTGAAAGTGGGCAATTTTGTTTTCCCCGTGGATTTTGTGATTCTAGATATGGAGGTGGATGACAAGGTCCCACTCATCTTAGGACGCCCGTTCCTACGAACCGCAAAGGCGATGATTGATGTCTTTGACGGGAAGCTCACACTTCGTGTGGGGGATGAGGTCCTTACATTCAATGCTGTAGAGTCCGGGAAGGATGTTGGCGAGCACAGCCACTCCGTGTGCATGCTCGATTCTTTCATGGACCACCATTGGGACCCCGATCCGGTGATAGAAGTAGGTGAACCCGCCCCGAATATAGAAGAACCATATGATTGGGCGTTGGAGTTAGAAGGATTGCTAGATGAGCCAGACGATTATGGAGATGAGGTGCCTGATGATTTGCTGAACATAATGGCTGAATTTGAAGATGTCATGGGCAAAACCCCAAGTGTGGGGAAGTTAGTAGATATCGTGGAGGATCCCTATGATGATCCTGGTGAGAGTGAAGAGGTCATACCGCTGAAAATATCTATTCCTGAACCTTCACATGTCTTCACCCTTATTTGTGTTGAGGGGAGAGTTGAAAAACCGACCCCTAATTCTAATCCCCCTAGATCTAGGCCACCACGTAAGAGAACCCGCGAGTCGAGAGAGGTAGAGTTGAAGATGGAGCAAACCCCAAGTGTGGGGATATGTAAAGATGACAGTACACTCGGTTATTTGAACAATGTTATCTTCGGTCCGGGTAGGTTTAAGTTGTGGTGGAAGGACTGGATTGCTACATGTGATATGAGTTTAATGTTTGAGAGTAGTATTTGTTTGCTAGAGGTATGGAGGACCCGGAGGCCGCGCAGGATGAAGGCGGTACCGGTTAGGATCAAGGAGAAGCCTCCTGATAGGTTTGCTTGAGTCCTGGGCAAGTGCCCGGGATGTAAAATTTGTGTGCGTTCATTGGTATGAGTCCGTGTCTTTTTCTTTGTTTTTCGGTTTGTGTTTTGTTTTTGTCAAGTTTTGCAGGAATCCATGCTTGATTCGGTAAGGAAAATCGTCGGGAATGAAGCCCCAGGTATGGTTACATGTGTTTTTATCCTTGGGACAAGGTTTTAAGGAAGTTGGGTGAAAATTTTTTCTTAAATGGCAAAATTTTTTCTAAGTACAAAAATTGGAAAAACTTAAAAACTTTCTGTTAACGACACCCTCCCGCGGTACGCGAAGAACGAGAGGAAGATCTCTCGCGGTACGCGAGAGACAAAAGTCTCGGCCGGCCTAACTTTTTGGCCTTCGCGGTACGCGAAAAATATCCCCTTCGACTTACGCGGTACGCGAGGGACTGCTGGTGTCACCCTATTTCCTTTGTTTCCCATGGTTTCCCGTACCCGTTTCTGTCCCCGTTTTCACTCACCACCACTATTCATCACCTACCTTCGTACCACCACTACCATGAAGCATCACCTTTAACCACCATCATCCATCACATTAATTCACCCACCTACCACCATCCGACCACCGTGACCATGGGAAACTAGAAACCGTTTATGACCGATGTTCGAACTTGCTGTGGTATTCATGTCTTTGTGTTTGCCACATGTCGAGTATGTTTTCTCTGCATCTATCTATCTTGAGTCTTTTAGTTTTCTTGAGTCTGTCTAGTCTCTATATTTTATTTGAGTCAGTTTAATGCTGTGGGTTTGTATGAGGTTTATTTTGCAGGTTTTATCATCCCACCCGTACTCAATCTCCATTCGGACGGGTTTGATGATTACCATTACTATCTTGTAAAGGCAACCCAACAGCTGATGTGTAACCGCGACCGAAATGCTATACGGTGCACACAAGGAAGAACGAAGCTGCATACTAGATTGCATCTACATTACCAGCTAAGTCGCTTCCTGTTCTGTTTTGTTTTTTTTTATTTTTGCATTTTATTTTTTTTTTAGTTGTGTTTTGCTTCACATTGAGGACAATGTGTCTTTCAAGTGTGGGGATGTGAGTGTCTAGTTTGTTTAGTTTGTGTCTTTAAAAATTCAAAAATACAAAAAAAAATTGAAAAATTTGAAAAATGTTCTTGAAAATAATTGCATATATTTGGAAAATGATAGTAGAACTGGATCTATTTATGAGTTTAAAAGATTAAATAATTGAAAACGTGTCTAATTAGTGATGTTTTGGTAGACCCAGCTAACTAGTAGAGCTTAAATATCCTGTTTGTGTTATTTAGGATTAATCACGGAATAAAATCATGATATCTTGTGGGTATTCATCTTAGAGTAATGGTAATACTGAAACTGTCAATATAGGGTGATAGGTACCACGATTAAGTTAAAATTTAAAGGTTTTTGAAATTTTTTATGGCACACCATTCTCTTTTTATGAGAATAAATCCGAGTTTCGGTGGCGCCCGCATTCCATAATCCATGTTATTCCATAATTTATGAGCTATACTGAGTTTTGCTTATGTGTTACCCTTTGGGATAGCGACTTGGAGGATACACCCCTAAGTAAGATTTATGTGCTTCATTGATAGAATGTAGTCTATGTGTTACCCTCCGGGATAGTGACTTGGTTGAAACGCCTCTAGACGAAAGTTCTTTTGCTTATTATGCTCATTATCATCCATTCATTCATGATTTCATCTGATTTCTAAAAACCTGTAAATAGTAATTTAACGTGGTAGGGTAAATCTATATGGTTTAATCCGTGCCTAAACATGACCTTGAGACGGGATTAGGTAGAGCTGTAACTTCTAAGTGTGAGTCACATAGATTGATTGATATGTTGCATAAAATGGATTTAGAACACGTAACGGGGGCTTGAAAGTTAGTGCTTGGGTTTAATCGGACAGAAATACTAATTGTTGCTTTTTAACACGTGAGTATGTTTTGAAAATTGAAATTTATGTTTGTTGAGTTAGATGCCAGTTATGATTCCATTTGCATATTTTTCGAGGACGAAAAAAGGTTAAGTGTGGGGATATTTGATATTGTGCGAAAGCACATGTCTTTATTCCGTTGTTTTAATGTGTTCTAAGTAGTTTTATATTAGTTTTGAGTCGTTTTTATGTACAATTGAGTCTTTATCATATTTGTAGGAGTTCGTATGGAATACAAGTGAATACATGAAGAAAACGAGCAAAGGAACCAAGCCCGGAAAAGTCCAAAGATAAAAAGACAATTTTCTGAAATTTAGGTCTCTCGCGGTACGCGAGAGACGAGTGTAATAATTCTCGCGGTACGCGGGAAACTCCAGGAATCCGCCCGACTATTTTGGTCCTCGCGGTACGCGAGGATCCAGTAAACATTCTCTCGCGGTACGCGAGAGGGCCGTTTTCCGCAAAACCCTAATTTTCTAAATTAAAAAGATTTAAACGGCCATTATGAGGGAGTTCGATTCTAAGCCGTTCCAGGGAAGAAAAGAGGCGATTTTGAGCTTGGAAGTCAATTGAAGCTGAAGATTGAAGCTTTTGGATTCCGGGTTTGTGTAATTGCATTCTAGGGTTTAAAGATTCAAACTTTATCTTTGATTTTGTGTTTTGAACCTATGGATCTTGCTATTTGCTTCTGTGTAGATGTTCTTAGTATGATTCTAGGCTAGATCATTGATCTACCTAGGTCAATATGATGATTATGTGTTAAAGTTTCGATTTTTATTCGGTTTTTGGATTTGAATGTTGGATTTATGATTTAGTAAAGGTTTGAGTTTGTTTATGTGTGATGTTAGTGCATGTTTAATTCTGATTATGTGGTTGATTATGCTTTTCTGCGTTGATTGTGGTTGTCTGCCAGTTTGATCTTCGTTTCTGGTTCATAGACTTTAGGGTTTGTGAGTTAGAGTGGTGTCTAGACGTAGTAGCCATAGAAAACCTAGTTAATTACTGATTAGAAGTGAATGTGTGTCCTAGTTCAATACCCGAGAAGTGAGAATTAGTCGTTTAGTCTTCGTCATTAGGAATCCGAGTGTCAGCTGTCTGAGAGGAAGTTGGTATTAGGTGTCTAGTGATAGTTGCTATCCGAATCATAGTATCCATTCTAGAACTACCCCATGCATTCCTTGAGTGTATGGTAAGCGGTGAGACTGAGAGGTAATCCGTTTATTAGGGTACTTGTCATAGTAGGAAATACCCGAGAGGTGATCCGATCATCTGGTGAGTTAATATCCTTAGGTTGTCTTCTGGTCACATCCCGAGACCGAGAGTGATCGGGAATCCACTAGATATCTTTTAAGTGTTATATCTTTAGAAACCCAGATCCAACCTAGTTCCAAAACCGATAGAAGTTGAGCTTTACACATAGGATTCCGACCTAGGTAGTGACCTCTCCATTCTTGATTTCATCTTTAGTTTACTCTTGATAGCTTGAATTGTCCTTAGTTTATTGCATTCTTAGTTAATCTTTAGTGTAGTAAACCCCCCAATCAATTAATCATATTAAGTCCTAGTTAGAGTCTAATTTAGTTATTCAGTGTCTTTTGGGTTCGATATCCGGACTTCGTTAGGCTATATTGCATTGATCGGTACACTTGCCGGTTGTGTGGTCTAGTTTTAGGTCGAGTCTAGGTTTTATAAATTTAAAGCTAGAGAGTCTAGATTAGGTTTTATTTGATAGTTTTTATAGACCGTCTGGACGACATCAGTGAGCAATTTACAATTAAGACGTTGGTCTTAACAACAATTTACCCTTGGTATCTAGGGTACAAATAGTCAAGGTTGACTACAACAAGCATTATTACAAGTATATACACAAACTCAAGGTGAGTTTCACGGCCCATTTTTACTGTTTTCAATATTTGGGGGAAAAACATACTTACAATTATTTTATGGGATAATAAGAGAATAAGACACGACTTGTATGTTTACATGAGATGAGAACAACAATTTGAGGCCGGAAAAGTCCCCTGGAACAACGTAGTAACCATTAACTGTAGCCTAGGGTCCTATGAATAGTACTATGGAGAGTGACGTCTCCCGGTCATGGTTAGTCGCGCTAACCACAATCTGGAGGATTTATGGCCGCATAGAACCGGATAACGAAATTAGGGGCATGTACAATTATCATGGTTTGGTTACGCCTCATGTATGAACATATTATTTGTATTCCTAGCTAGTTTACAAATGGGTCAACAATTCTTATTCTGTTTATCACATACAACTGAAACGGTTTATGAACAACTGAGTTTTACCAAGAACTATTTGATTAAACCTGTGAACTCACCAACCTCGTGTTGACGTTTTCAAGTATGTTTTTCAGGAAATTGAATGATGATTGCAAGGTTAGCAATGTAGATTACATGCATGCACGATGGATACTACTCAAGGAGGATTTCCCTTGTATAACTCATTGAATTGAGTCATATTTGTGAAATCTTAACTTTTTGTAAACTCAGATTATTATTTTTTGTAATGTAAAATCTTAATCTTGTTTATGTATCCATTTATCATTTATGTGTTTGCGGTAATCATATGCTTTGGAAACCAGTGAACGTTACGCCTCGCGTTTCCGCCTTGGCGGGGTGTGACAGAAATTGGTATCAGAGCCATTGATTATAGCGAACTAGGAATCTAAATTGGAACCTAGTCTATAATTTAAATGACTCACTAAAACGTTTTCATTGCATGAGCATTGCATAACCAGTCATCATGTTATATGGATATTGTAGTCACAAGCATGTCATCACATTCACATTCTGATCCCGTCTCTGACACTGAATCAAACGAGGAACTTTCCGCCACACGCTCCAAAAATCGAGTGCAAACCCGCAGCTCCACACCACCCAATGTTGCTTTAGGAGAATCATCTATAGTCTACCGAAAGAAAAACGGAGGACCCATTAGGGTACAAAGTGCTAGGAAGAGTGTTAGACTTCCGCACAAAAGAAAACTGGCAGCCCGTGACCCGAAGGACTTGGAGACTGATAAGGAGCCACCTAAGCAACGACCCTGCTACCACCCGACTGTGGGAACTATCCGTTGGATGCCGCGTACCCTGGCACGATGGAGGGAGATGGAGAGCATCCCATCTACCTTTGAGCTTGGAGAGTCTTCTAACTCCCCAACACCCCTACCCCACACTGGGGAAGCCATAGAGCTCACTGTGCCTACCTTGGTAGCTCGAGTTCGTACGCACGAAGAGCGTCTTGATGATCTCCTAGACGATATTCGGGCACAGGGGGATGCAGCCACGCGACTTCGTCAAGGGCTTGGATCTCGAGTTCAGACTCTAGATGACCGCACCCGATACATACAGGATGCCACTAACTATCTGGAGTTGAGAGCCGACATGGACTGGCAGTTCACTGTCACGGTCCGAGACATGGTGGAGGCGCTGGAAGAAAGGACTTTGGCTGCAGAATTTGTGGCGAGAGCTAGCTTTGTCATGGCAGGACTTGCCATGATGATTGGATTGTACTCTCACTTCTTCTTCTAAACCTATTATGGGCGGGTTGTGCCCATGGTACATTATGTAGTTTAAAAACTTTAGTACTGATGTGGTCGTGTGAACCCCTCTCTTTTGTATCCTTGTCTTTTGGAACAATGTACTATGAATGTTTTGACTATGTATGTAATGGTTTATGTTGTGATAATGGTTGTTTACATTTGATGTTGTTGTATCCTTATGTCATGCGCTATCATTATTGTCATATAATGTTGTTTCTTTTTAATTGATATGTTAGAAAGAACGTCATGGCACCTAAGCGTAGGACAACCCGTAACACTACTGGTGACAACAACGAGACAATTTCTCCAAATGTGGAACAACTCATAGCACAGCGAGTAGCTGCTGCTATGCAACAATATGAGGCGAATCGAAATAGTGGAGGAGGAAACGGCAGTGGTACCGGTGCAGGAGGTGCAGGAGGAAGCGGTACAGCTGGAGGTTCCGGAGGTTTTGGAGGTAATAGAATAAATAAGCCATAACATATAGTCATGATCCGAATTAATGACGTTATGACTTGAAATTCTACAGATGCTCCAAATAGGAAGTGCTCCTACAAGACCTTTCTATCTTGCAAACCCCGTAACTTCAATGGCACCGAGGGTGCAGTTGGGCTAATGAGATGGATAGAGAAGATGGAATCAGTGATTGATATCAGTGAATGCACTACTGACTGCATGGTGAAGTATTCAACATGCTCACTCACTGATAAAGCTTTAACTTGGTGGAATTCACAAGTAAAGACTTTGGGAAGGCAGACAGCATATGAGTTGTCATGGGAAGACCTAAAAGCCATGATGATCGAGGAATACTGTCCTCGAAATGAGTTGCAAAAGATCAAATCTGAAATGTGGAATTTACAAATGATAGGAGATGATGTTGCTAGTTACACTGACCGATTCAATGAGTTAGCAATCTTGGTTCCACACATGGTCACCCCAGAATACAAGAAGGTTGAAAGATACTTGTGGGGTCTCGTACCGCAAATACGAAGCATGGTAACTTCATCGAACCCTACGGATGTCAAGAGCGCTATAATTCTAGCTTTCAAGTTAAGGGATAATGCTGTACGTGATGGTTTGTTTGGAAAGAAGGAGACCGAAGAAGGAAGGTCGGGGGAAAAGAGGAAATGGTTTGGAAAACCAAGTAATCAAAACAGGAATCAAAGTTACAAGAGACCTGAAACTATGAAAGCCTTTGTCGCCAACACTGTGGAACAAAAAGGATACCTCGGAGCACGACCAAGGTGTGACAAGTGTGGATATCATCACAGTGGAAAGTGTACCCAATGTGAAAAATGTAAAAAGTATGGACACCTAGCCCATAACTGTTGGAGCAATGCAAACTCTAATAAGACAAATCAAGTAACAGGAAAGGGCAACCCATGAACAGGGAGGATGAATCAGGGATGCTTTGAGTGTGGAGATCCAAAGCACTTCAGAAAAGATTGTCCAAAGTTGAAGAACCGAAACGACAATCAGGCCCGTGGAAGAGCATTTGTGATGGGGGCTGGTGACGCACGACAAGATCCAAACATTGTCACTGGTACGTTCCCGATAAATAATCACTATGCCTCTATACTTTTCGATACGGGTGCTGATTTGAGTTTTGTGTCAAATGACTTTAAGTCCCTACTCGGTATTAAGCCCAGTAAACTAGACCACAAGTATACAATTGAACTAGCAAATGGAAAATTAATTAATACCGAAGAAGTCATTCAGAATTGTACCTTATGTTTTAAGAACCACACATTTAGTATAGATCTGTTACCGGTTGATTTAGGAAGCTTTGACGTTGTTATTGACATGGATTGGTTGTCAAAGAATCATGCCGAAATTATTTGTTTTGAGAAGATTGTCCAAATCCCACTCTCAAACGGAGAAATTCTTTCGATTCAAGGTGAGAAGAGTGGAGTAACGTTAAGGATGATAAACTGCATGAAAGCTCGTAAGTATTTACGTAAAGGCTATTGCGTGTTTCTGGCTCACGTCGTCGAAAAGAAACCCAAGGAACGTCGACTTGAAGATATTCCAATCGTTAGGGATTACCCCGAAGTTTTTCCTGAAGACTTACCTGGTTTGCCACAACCGAGGCAAGTCGAATTCCGAATCGATTTGGTACCAGGATCCGCACCGATTGCGCGATCGCCGTATCGATTAGCACCTTCTGAAATGCAAGAATTATCAAATCAACTACAAGAGTTGCTTGATAAAGGTTTCATAAGATCAAGTTTCTCACCTTGGGGAGCCCCGGTCCTATTCGTAAAGAAAAAGGATGGAACCTTTAGGATGTGTATAGATTACCGAGAATTAAACAAGTTTACAATCAAAAACCGATACCCACTTCCTCGAATAGATGATTTGTTCGATCAACTACAAGGTTCTAGCTTCTATTCAAAAATTGATCTACATTCAGGGTATCATCAATTAAGAATCCAAGAATAAGATGTACCAAAGACAGCATTTAGGACTCGATATGGCCACTACGAATTCCTAGTTATGCCGTTTGGTTTGACAAACGCACCAGCTGTTTTTATGGATCTCATGAACCGAGTGTGCAAACCATACTTGGATAAATTCGTGATAGTATTTATTGATGACATATTAATATATTCACGAACCAAGGAGGATCATGAACATCACCTGAAATTAATCTTGGAGCTACTCAGCAACGAGAAACTTTACGCTAAATTCTCGAAGTGTGAGTTTTGGATCCGAGAAGTGCATTTCCTTGGTCATGTCATCAACAAGGAAGGAATTCACGTTGATCCATCTAAAATTGAAGCGATCAAAAACTGGGAAGCACCAAAGACTCCAACCGAAGTGCGTCAATTTTTGGGTTTGGCTGGCTACTACAGACGATTCATCGAGAATTTTTCAAAAATAGCCTTGCCTTTAACCACCTTAACCCAAAAAGAAAAGAAGTTTGATTGGAGTGACGAGCAAGAATCAGCTTTCAAATTTCTAAAGCAGAAGCTGTGTAGTGCACCGATCTTATCCCTTCCGGAGGGAATCGACAATTTTGTCGTATACTGCGATGCATCACACCAAGGACTTGGTTGTGTGTTAATGCAAAAAGACAAAGTCATCGCATATGCCTCACGACAACTAAAAGTGCACGAAAAGAATTATACGACCCATGACTTGGAATTGGGCGCAGTTGTATTTGCACTCATAATTTGGAGACATTACCTTTACGGTACAAGATGTACTATCTTTACTGATCACAAGAGTCTTCAACATATCTTTGATCAAAAGGAACTTAACATGAGACAACGTCGTTGGGTAGAACTACTAAACGATTATGATTGTGATATCAAGTACCATCCCGGAAAAGCCAATGTCGTAGCAGACGCCTTAAGTCGCAAAGAACGAGTTAACCCTAGGATTAACAATTCATACGAATCTTACTACTCAAATCCGGATGGCACAACAAGAGGCAATCAAAGAAGAAAACATCCAAAATGAAGCACTACGTGGGATGATCAAACAATTGGAGTCTAAGTCGGATGATACATTTTACTTCATGGACAGAATCTGGGTGCCGAGAAACGGTAACTTACGAATGTTAGTTATGGACGAAGCCCACAAGTCCAGGTACTCCATTCACCCAGGTTCATATAAGATGTATAAGGATCTAAGAGAATTGTATTGGTGGCCCAATATGAAAGGAGATATTGCCACATATGTCAGTAAGTGCTTAACGTGTTCAAAAGTAAAAGCCGAACATCAGAAACCGTCTGGCTTATTACAGCAACCTGAAATTCCCCAATGGAAATGGGAACAAATTGCTATGGATTTCATCACAAAATTACCCAAGGCTTCCAGTGGTTATGATACCATATGGGTAATTGTCGACCGATTAACGAAATCTGCTCACTTTCTGCCAATGAAAGAAACTAACAAAACCGAGAAACTTGCAAAACTATATATCAAAGAAATTGTGGCTAGGCATGGAGTGCCAACTTCCATTATCTCCGATAGAGACAGCAGATTCGTGTCTAGAATCTGGAAATCACTACAAGAAGCCATGGGCACACGTCTTGACATGAGCACGGCATATCACCCACAAACAGATGGTCAAAGCGAAAGGACCATTCAAACTTTAGAGGATATGCTACGTGCGTGTGTAATTGATTTCGGAGGAAATTGGGATACTCATTTACCGTTAGTAGAGTTTTCCTATAATAACAGCTACCACACGAGAATTAAGGCAGCTCCGTTTGAAGCTTTATATGGTCGTAAATGCCGCTCACCGTTATGTTGGGCGGAAGTTGGTGAAAAACATTTGACAGGCCCTGAGATTGTCTAGGAAACCACTGATAAGATTTTCAAAATTAAGGACCGTTTGAAAGCGGCCCGAGATAGACAAAAGAGCTATGCTGATAACCGACGGAAACCATTAGAATTTCAAATTGGTGACCGAGTAATGTTAAAAGTCTCACCATGGAAAGGCGCTGCAAGGTTTGGTAACCGTGGTAAGCTCAACCCTAGATACGTTGGTCCGTTTGAAATACTGGCTAGGGTTGGCCCTATAGCTTACAAACCCAAGCTACCACAAGAACTAAGCAATGTACATGATACGTTTCATGTATCAAATCTCAAGAAGTGTTTATCAGACGAGACACTAATTATACCGCCTGACGAGATTCACATTGACGATAAACTTCACTTCATCGAGGAACCGATTGAGATTTCAGATTGGAAGGTTCAAAAGCTGAGACGTAGTCGGATCAAACTGGTTAAAGTACGTTGGAACTCAAAACGTGGTCCTGAGTATACATGGGAACGAGAGGACAAAATGAAAACAAAATACCCATCCTTGTTTAAGGATACACCAGTTCAAGACGACACGAATTGAATTTCGGGACGAAATTCTTTTAACAAGGGGAGAATGTGACACCCGACATTTCAGGTCAATATCCGTACATGTATTAAACAAGTTTACATTTCAATTATTTTTGTGATTTAATTAATTTCACAAACAAGGACATTAAGGTCTAACAAAAACCGAACATTGTCTCATTTCACATTTTGGTAATTCTAGGAGTTACCGGTTCACGTGTTATATAAACCGACAAATTCGAACACTAGTGGTTAATTTAAATAACCAGAGAAATATATATACATATATATTTTATTTCCACAAACTTTACGTAGAACAATAAATTATTTTCATAATAAATTTATAATACCGTGGAGGATCTAAACCGGATTTATTTACCCCTTTAAAACTCTAATGGATGTTAATACCATTAATAAATTAGTGGTAAAAACAAATTGTTTGATTTATTTTGACCCAAACCACCCACCCTTGACTATTCGGCCGAAGTGCAGAGAAAACCATTCCCCCCATTCTCACGTCCCATTTTACCATATTTTCAGATATAACCCATATCCCTTTCACTCAAAACTCTCACAAACCTTTTATCTCTCATTTTCTTACGAAAATCTCTCATTTCTCTTCAAATTGAAGTCAAGTTTTAAAGCAAAATCCATCAAAATTCAGTGTTTTAAGGTGTTCCTGAAGAAGAGTTTAACAAAAGATTCAAAACCATTCTCTGTTTTCTCTCATCATCTTCATCACTGTTTTTAAGGTAAAAACTCGATATTTTTCATATTATGTTCTTTAAAACTGTATCTAAACTTACATCTTATTTAAACGCAAGAAAGATAACAAGAAGAGTGTGTCGAATTCAAGTTTAAAACATAAAAATATGCCGGACTGATTCTGTCAAAACAGAAGTTCAGTAATCGAAACTAGGAGTTTCGATACCTGTTGGTCAATCGAAACTAGGAGTTTCGATACCTTTTACTCAATCGAAACTAGGTTATTTCGACACTCAAATATTCAATCGAAACTAGGAAGTTTCGACACCAAACTACATAACCGAAACTAGGTAGTTTCGATAACTACTCAATCGAAACTAAGTAGTTTCGATACTCAATTGCCCCATCGAAACTAAGTAGTTTCGATACCTGTACAACAGTCCCAGTTGGGCAGTAACTCAAAACTATTTTATAACAAAACATGTGTTGGAAAACTAAAACGATATTTAAACAAACACAATCAGATTTACAAGGTCGGTGAGCAATTTACAATTAAGACGTTGGTCTTAACAACAATTTACCCTTGGTATCTAGGGTACAAATAGTCAAGGTTGACTACAACAAACATTATTACAAGTATATACACAAACTCAAGGTGAGTTTCACGGCCCATTTTTACTGTTTTCAATATTTGGGGGAAAAACATACTTACAATTATTTTATGGGATAATAAGAGAATAAGACACGACTTGTATGTTTACATGAGATGAGAACAACAATTTGAGGCCGGAAAAGTCCCCTGGAACAACGTAGTAACCATTAACTGTAGCCTAGGGTCCTATGAATAGTACTATGGAGAGTGACGTCTCCCGGTCATGGTTAGTCGCGCTAACCACAATCTGGAGGATTTATGGCCGCATAGAACCGGATAACGAAATTAGGGGCATGTACAATTGTCATGGTTTGGTTACGCCTCATGTATGAACATATTATTTGTATTCCTAGCTAGTTTACAAATGGGTCAACAATTCTTATTCTGTTTATCACATACAACTGAAACGGTTTATGAACAACTGAGTTTTACCAAGAACTATTTGATTAAACCTGTGAACTCACCAACCTCGTGTTGACGTTTCAAGTATGTTTTTCAGGAAATTGAATGATGACTGCAAGGTTAGCAATGTAGATTACATGCATGCACGATGGATACTACTCAAGGAGGATTTCCCTTGTATAACTCATTGAATTGAGTCATATTTGTGAAATCTTAACTTTTTGTAAACTCAGATTATTATTTTTTGTAATGTAAAATCTTAATCTTGTTTATGCATCCATTTATCATTTATGTGTTTGCGGTAATCATATGCTTTGGAAACCAGTGAACGTTACGCCTCGCGTTTCCGCCTTGGCGGGGTGTGACACAAGGCGACAGTGCTACTATTAGCGAGACGGAGGTGCGACCTCAAGAAGAAGACATTGATGTGGTGGATAAACTTCAATAATAGATCCATTAACGTTTTGATGTATTGCGTTGGGTCTTAATAGTCATAATTGCCCTTTATATACCACTATGGGTTTTTACTAGGTCATGTCAGGTTTTAAATGGTTAGATTGGAGTGTGGATAGTCGTATTATATTATATTGGGTAAATATATCATACATGTTTTAATTGACCATGTTGTACCTTTAGAGTCATCATAACTCTTAAAGGAACAAAATGGGCCCTAAATTTCATATTATGTCTTAAATGGTTAAATGTGTTGTAGCAAGTCATATTGGCTCTTAATAACTAAAATGTGGTTGTAATGGGCCATATCGTGTCTTAATGAGTTATAATGGGCCCATGTATGTATAATGAATTATATTCGATCTTAAAAGTCACGATAGCCGCCCAACGAGCCATAATAGGCCTTAATAGGTTGCATTATGTCTTAATGAAATAGATTGGGTCTTAATGGATCATATTCTGACTTAATGTATTATAATGGGGCATACATGTCATGATAACTATATGTTGACAAATTTAACCCTCATTAACTCTAAATGGCCATCGTTAGGCGTAATTGACCATAACTGATCAATACCGACCCTCAAAATCTATCAACTATCAACATTGACCCTCATTAACTCTAAGTGGCCATCATTAAGCATAATTGACCACCGTTAACCATAACTGATCAAAACTCACCCTCACTAGTTATCAACTACTAATATTGACCCTTGTTAGCCCTTGTTTACCTCCATTCACAATCATTTACCCAGATTGACCATCTGTAACCCTTGTTAATCCTAATCGACCATCAACGACTCTCATTTATCAATGGTTGTCAACATTAACCCTAATTGACAATCATCGACCATAATTGACCGTCATTATCATCAATTATCAATATTGGTCACCATTGAACCTAGTATGACCAAATATGTTTGACCTAGTATCATCTATCGATTTTCCCATGACATTTAAAAAAAATTGGATTCCGTTATCCGTCGATAATCAACAACGAAATTTTTACGGCTATTAAAAATTTAATTTATCTTTTATCATTTTGGGATTTTGTGGGATCCTTATGTCATCCTTTCGAAAAACTATTGTGCGGATTTTTTTGATAACACTTCAAAAAAATAATTTTCTTTTCCATTTTGAGATTTTGTAGGATCCCTCGTTAATCAACAACCGATTTTTCCGTTAGTAGATTTTCATGGGTGGAAGTGTGTTTTTTTAAATAGTGTATTTTTTTTGTTGATCTTGCTAAGAATATTGCTAAGTCTTATTAAATTATCTTTTAGATATTTAGTTTTTTGGATTTGCTACGGATTTTGTTACGAATTTTAAGAAATTAATTTTTTTGAATATTTATTTTATCAATTTTGCTACGGCGTTTGCTACGGATTTTAGTAAATTATTTTATAAATATATATTTTCTCGATTTTGCTATGGATGTTGCTACGGGTTTTGCTACATTAATTTTGGTGTTTTTTAATATTTATTTTATCGATTTTGCTACGGATTTTGATATGAACTTTACTAAATTATTTTTCAAAAATCTATTTAATTGATATTGCTATGGATTTTGCTACGTATTTCTTTTGCGATGAAAGATTCGTAGCTAAACCGTAGCAAAATATTTCCGTAGCTAATCCCTAGCTAATTCGTAGCAAAATTTGCTACCGATTTTTTTAGTAGCAAAAATCCGTAGCAAATACCTGTTTTTGTAGTAGTGCACGTCAGCGTCACATCAGCACATGAGTTTTCACTGTCCATAATCACTAAGGTGCGTAGTGGTTTCACGCCCCGCATTTAATTTTTAATCATTAACTAATAATTAATAAATACCAATAAAATAAAATTAAACTAAATAAAAAACTACATTCATTAAAAAAAACTACATTCATAAAAATAAAAAAAACTACTCGCCATCATCCTCATCCTCGTCGTTTATGTTATGGCGTTCGTATATTTCTTTTTTTCGGCGTGGGAGAGGTTTGTGTAGGAGGGGCATTTGTTGAAAGTTAAATCCACAAGGAATTTGTTGAAAAATGTTTGGTTCCGGTGACGTACTCGGAACGTAAACCTCTTGAATATTTGGATTGAAAAGGTTTCCCGGGTTGTTGTTCGGGTTTAAAGGGTTATTTGGGTTGTTACGAATGTTTGCAAAAAATTGATTATTTGGATTCCAAGGATTCATTGTGATGTTTGGAGAAGAAATTGAAAAGATGGTTTGATGAATTAGTGAGTAAAATTGGTTGGTATTTATATTAGATGTTTGGAGAAAAATAGATTTTTTTAAACGGTAACTTAATTAAACGGTAATATTACCGTTTGAGTGTTGGTAAGTGAGATAGCGCCCGTGAAATGCCTCACGCCCCCCTTTTCACGCCTAGGGGGTCGGTGTTCCTAGGCATGGAAATCACATGTGGCTCACGCCAGCCAACATTACGGATAGTCTGATAGTTTACTTTACCAAATTAGACATACTTTTTCAACCGTTAAACACATATACATCGCCTTAAAATTACCACATATACGCCGGCTAAGCCGCCTTATCTAGTCGTTACAGAAAATCACAAAAATTACACATGGGCGCCTATCGTGCCGACGCGTATGCGTTCTAAAGGCTACGTAGCCGGTTCATTAACGGCTTATATGGCTTATGTGTGGTAATTTTAATTAACGGCTTATATGGCTTATGTGTGGTAATTTTAAGGCAATGTGTATGTGTTTAACGACTGAAAAAGAATGTCTAGTTTGGTAAAGTAAAAGGTCAGAATGTCTAGTTTGATGATTTTCTCATTTTTTTCAAGTATTTGAAGCCTGTGTATGTTGAGAGTGAAAAATACACGTAGTTACTTAGGATTGTGGGGTTGGTACAAGTCATTTTCTCAATGCAAGTTGTCTTTCTCCATATAAGATTGAGGTTGGTGTTTTTAGGGATTTTGACTTTCCATTTCCGTGCATATTGATTGTTTGACTTTTATGAGCCTTCATGTTTTTGGTTGAAACCCCACTTGGAAAATGTTCATATATATGCTAGGATTAGCCTAGATGTGGAAGGGGTTTGGGTGAGGGTGGGTGGGTGTGTATACTTTAAAACTTCTTTTATAATTTAGTGATTAAAAAATGATAATCAAGATGATAAGTATAAGTATAATAACACTAATTTTATAAGTGTATTAATTTGTGAACATGGCATCAATGGGCTTACATGTGGGGCTCCCATTTAATAGACCATTTGATCCGGGTATTGGGTTGTGGGGTTGGTCAGGCTCGAGAAGACAGAAAGCAGGCCGAATAAGGATGTCGTATCATATGGGCCAAGGATGTGGAATAGAAGGTGGGCCGGTGGGAAGCAATCAAGAAAAGGAGACCGGACCGGAGAAATAGATTCATCTCTTTCGTATTTTATTATCTTTTTAAAAATTTTATGTTTATCTTGTTTCCATTTTTAAGTTTTGAATTGTTTAGCTTAAATAGGGGTAATATTGTTTTGTTGATAGTTTTTGGTTGATTATTGATAAACATTATAAGCTTTAAGCTTGCCGACTGAATCATTCGATTCAACATTTGATTAAAGCCTTTTTCCTGATTAAGCCATTTGAATACGTTCTCGCGTGTATCGTACCATAAAAAATGAAAAATTGTGTATCGGAAGAGCATGCATAATAGTTAACAACGTAAGAAATATATAGATTTTTAAACAACCCATACTCAGGATGGCTGTCCACAAAATTGCCATGCTCATTCCCACATCCCAATATGATTTTACTTTCTTTTTAAATAAAGAAACCACCCAGCTTGTAATTTAAGATAATTAAAATATATCAATTTTTAATTATTTTACCATATTAATTTTCAAATTAAAATAATCAAACTTGTTTAAACTTTTAAGGTTGTTTTATATGTTTCTTTTAAACGCTTCATTTCTATAATCATTAAACATTGTTACTAAATATCAACTTTCACACGAAAATAACACTCCCAAATTTAAGGTTAACCAACAACTACATCAGAGAATTGGAACTTTTCTATTTTGATTACAAAATATTATTTTTTACATTCATTTCAACTATTTTATGAGCTTTAATTTAAGAACCGGTTAGACTACAAGAAAACGATAACGTTAAATACACCGATCAGTAAATGATTTTACTAACTCAAAGTTTAGACCCACCTCTAGTTCTTCTCATGCAGCGAGAAGTCATATGTTTAAAGATTAATATAATATAAATGTAAAGTTACTCTTCATCTATGTCTTTAATCAAATGATGAACTAATAATCTCATTTTAATAATTAAAATGATAATAATCACTTTTAAAACATACATTAGCTTAGTTTAGAAGAAAAAATATTGTAAGCTTAAATCAAGAAAGAAAAGAAGGTGCCTTATGGTGATCACATGTATTCTTCCATACCCCATGTCTATGAAGTGATAATTTAAACTTATATACACGTACACCATACATAACCATATAAATTCACCATTAATCATTAACAGTCTAATTACTCATTAAATTTCATCAATATTATTCTTTCCAAAGCTCCAGAAGTCTTATCATAAACACACTCTCTTGATTCTTGAATGACATATTTTCCACTATTACTTGTTCTACCATACCCACAAGAGAAAAGAAAAACAAATAAAAATTACTCCTAATGGTGAATTACCTTTCGACCCTTTCCACACTTTTTACTCTTTCCCTTCTTCCCATTTTTGGACCTTTGACTTTTACCTTTTACGGGTAAAACTGGGATGCTTTGTTCATGCTTGAAGAAGTTATCAGGATCGAACTCAGTCTTGATCTTCACCAACCTATTGAAGTTGTCTTTGAAGTACTTTGTTCCCCAAGAACTTGCCTTTACAAAACTTGTGTCATCACCATTTTTATCATTCATTCCAAGATCAAGATCTCTATAGTTCACATAAGCTTGTCTTGGAAACATTGAAACATACCGAGTCATGTAGTTATGAAGCTTCCTGATCCAATCAACATGTTTGTTCATCACTTTCTTTTCAGGGTTCATCCAGCTGTTCACATACTGAATCTTGAAAAGTATCCCATTTCTATGAGGAAATGGGATTGATGATTCTGAAATTCTAGCCATCATTCCTCCATACGGGTTCCAGATCATTAACGGGCTTTCTTCTTCCAAGAATCTTTTCCAGATTCCTTCTAATCCCTCTTCTGGAATTGGGCTTGTTACAAAATCTGATTTTGCTTTGAAATAGTTCAAGAAAGCTGGTTTTCCGGCGAGTAGGACGGAGGTCGGAACAACTCGTGGGTAGCCGGCGATGAACAAGACTGATTCCAACCAACTCATTTCAAAGCAATCTTCTTTTGTCAACCCCAATTCAGGGAAACTTTCTTTCATGATTTCTTGAAGTGTGTTTACGTCTCCGAGATAGAGTGCATTGTAAGTAGTACTTATGGTCCTTTGAGTTGTATTGGGTACATTTGAATTTTGGATCAAAACCCTAATGAAAAGATTTTCATCAAGTTTGTCGGCAACTTGTTGCCACTTGTAAAGAATCTTGGTGGCACCTTGTTTTAACGTCCTTTGGACGTTAAAAACCGTGACAGTTTCGGGTACCGGCACCAGTTTAAGTTTCCAAGAAACTATAACTCCAAAACTGCCACCACCACCTCCACGTATAGCCCAAAAGACATCCTCACCCATGCCTTTTCGGTCCAATATTCGACCACTTGCATCAATAATTTTAGCATCTAGTGCGTTGTCGGCTCCAAGCCCGTATTTCCTCATCAAGGAACCATACGCACCACCCGTGATGTGCCCGCCAACACCTAGGCTGGTGCATAGCCCAGCCGGAACCCCATGAGTCTTGCTTTTCTCGGCAACTCGATAGTAAAGCTCGCCAATGGTTGCACCGGCTTCAACCCAAACCGAACCATCTTGAACATCAACATTAATGCCACGCAGTTTGGCTAAGTCCACAACAACATAAGGAGGGTCCATCACGGATGTATAAGACATCCCTTCATAATCATGTCCTCCACTTCTAAACCGAAGTTGAATCCCGAGCTTTTTTGCGCAAATAACCGCGGTTTGGATGTGGGTTTCGTGTAATGGGGTGAAAATAAGCTGGGGTTTTGCCGCATATGAGGCGATGCAACGGAGGTTTTGAGCAGTTGAATTCAAAACGGATGTGAAAGAAGGGTTGTTTGGGGTGAAAAAGATGTTAGGGAGTTGTGTTAAAGAGTCTGTATTAACTGAAAGACATTGATGGAAGCTATCTTGAATTAGATTTGAAGAACAAAAGGGGGCTAGTAAGAATAGAAGCACAAAAAATCTTGGAAAAGAAGCCATTTTTAAAGATTTGAGTTATGTGTAGTTTTTGAAGCTTTGAGAAAGAGAGGGGTCACATTTATATGGAAATGGCGTTGATCTTTGATGACCAAATATATGAGCTATTGCAAATGTCATAATCTAGAGGTTGGAGACACTTTTTTTTTGTTAATGATATTTGGTTCACTGACGGGCCACTGACCCCTCCGATCATCCGGAGACATTTTATCGGATGAAAACTTAATTTTGTTTTCATTAAGAATTTATTAGTGGGGTCATAAAACACATGATTTTTGTTGAAACGTTCCAAAGTTCGTGGTCATATTTGACTCCCCAAAAATTCAACTTTTTTCCCAGAAAGACCCCTCTTAAATTTTGGCAGAAGGTTGGTGGGACTTTATTTTGATCCCATCTTCCCCATGCTTACAATTATACAATTAAATTCTTTTATAATTGAAATAAACTTATTGGATTGATATAAAATCATCAAAAAGTTATTTTCTTGTTACCAAAGTTACATAAGGGTACAAGTGCACTCTTCGGGTAGTGGCTTCGGGTATCTCGGCTACACCGCAAGGGTCTCAGGTACTTGTCACGGGTAGTGGCTTCGGGCAGGCCCGGTCTCGAGAATTCTCAAAACGTTTTGGGTCAGGGACATGTAAACAAAATCCGGGCCCCTAAAATAAAAAGTCAATAATCATATATAAAAAAAATCCAAAACATGTATATATATATATATATTTTCTTTAAATTTCGGGCCTCGGGGTTGTCAGGCCTGGAGCGGTAGCCCACTCTGCCCCCCATGGGCCGGCCCTGGCTTCGGGTATATGTACCCGCATGTGATCATGTGAAGTGCCGTTGTCCAAAATGAGGTGGGCACTTTGGGTTGTGTCACTGCCACTTAGGTTAATTTGAATTAGATTTGGTTAAAAATGAGGTAGCTATCACTCATTGGTTGGAGCCATTAGGATACTTAGGGTTGTGCCCCTTATACCCTAAGATACTCGATGATAAGTTAAGAAATTAATTAAAGTACGTAGTGTTACTTCAAACATTCTCTTTATCTTCATCGGGTGAAGGATGATTAAAATTAAACTTCTATTTTTGAACAAACGTGTTGATTAAAGATCCTAATTTTCTTATTATGATTAAAGTTTTTCTAATTGAATCTTAAAGAATACAAAATATAAAGCAACATGCATACTTCCATGAACCGTCACACCCATCCTTCCGCCCCACAGCCATGATTTTCATCTCCCATGGACAGCGCTCTCTCTTTCACGTCAGCGTCCGCCTCTTTCAAAAGCCATCCATTGGAGTATGGAGATGGTCTAATGTCTAGGGTTGTCTAATTAAGTCGTCGGTTTGGTTTATCTTCTAAATAAATTGTATACGTGCATGTCGTGGTTGTACTGTACGACTTGACAAAGCACCATTTTATTTGTGCATAACAGTTTAACCTTGTGACCTCGTCGTTGCCGACACTCTTTCTCAGTGGACAAATTAAACATGAAAAGGCAAGAAAGATAGTGTTAGTACGTATAACTTCCTTTTAAAAATAAGATGAAACAATATGAAAATATGCAATTTATGAATAATAATAATAGGGGTAGTTTCATATATACCCCTATAAACTTGAAAAATATCATATATACCCAACAAAAACTAAAAATATCATATATACCCTTACAAACATCTAATAATATCATATATACCCTTTTCATTAAAACCATTTAAAAGATGACCATTTTACCCTTATTTATCTAAACTTTAATATTTCAAATTTACCAATTTTTAACATTGAAATTTCATATTTACACATTTTCAACTTTAGAATTTTATATTTAACCATAAAAAATAGTTTTCTCAAAATATTATTTTGAATTTTTCTCATTTTTTTAAATAATTTTACCAATTTTCGTTTATAGCGTTAGCGTTTTGTAACTTTCTCGCAATTATTTCTTCTGAATCGATGCCTTCTGAATGGGTTTGGAGAATCGCGATAGTCGCCATCAAGAATAGGAGAACGAGTGATCTTTTACGTATTGGATGAAACTAAAAAATTAGGTTATAAAAAATCATATAATGGATAAGGGTAGAATGGTCATAAAGTAATAAATTATTTAAATTGAGTATATATGATATTTTTAGTTTTGGTTGGATATATATGATATTTACCCATGTTTGTAGGGGTATATATGATACTAGGTTAAAATCCCGTGTATTACACAGGCTGAATAAATATAATATTATATATTAAGTACTACAAAAATTATTTTTTTAAAACTCGTATTTTACACTAGTTGAATAAACCAGTGGAATACTATATAATATGTTAACACATACACACGTCAAAATATGTCAGTAGATTTATTAATATAAAGATTATTATTTTCTTTAAAAATATATTATTATTAAAAGATAGAAGTGTATTTAATAAGAGAGAGATGCGGAAAAAAAATGGTGAGATGGAATATGGAGGCGACACGTGGCATTAAAAACCTTTATTTATTATATAGTATAGATTATCCCATAATAATAATAATAGTAATTTATATAAATTAAATAATTGAATTCATAATGTTAGAGATTTCAAACGCGAACAAACAAGCTACGTCAGTTGTCACATTATATTCCTACTTATCATTCAAAAACACACATTTTCTCTCAAACGTAGCATCCTTCAAGTGTAGTCTCCCCCCCCCCCTAAGGGCCGGCCCTAGTGAGAGACCGCACCTACCTCCCTCCATCCGGCCCCATCTACGTATTCAGATGAGCTCTTGGCCGGATACATTCGGACAAGCACTCTAATGCGGCCGGCCATCGTGGCGTCTGGATCCATCTGTAAGCCAGCGTTGGAGATGCTATTTATATATAAAATATATATTTTTTTAATTTTTTTTAATTTTTTTTCAGATTTTTCTAAGTGCAACCCTAAGTCCTAAACATGTCATTTATCAAAGTCATTTTATAATATCTGTCCATGTGGATCAACTATTATTGTTTTTTAGGTTTTGGACGTGGCAATGAAAATTACATTTTATTAGTTTTAATACAACTAATAATTCAAATATTCTGTTGTTTAATTACTTAACTATCATAGTGGGTGCCACCAAACATACTTTTTATTTTCTAACACTGTTCAAACGGCGATGAACTTTAATTTTTTAAAAATGGAATTTCATACAAGTGGTGACTAATTCTGAAGATTCCTTACCAAATTATTTGACCACAGTTTTAGGTACGTACGGCCAACTTCACAAATATTCATGTTTTTAAAAGCAAATGAGCTGATGGTGGAGTGGTAAGAGAGACCTGATATTCCTTATGACTCAGGATCAATCTCTGCCCTCCCCATTAGTTTCTACGGCATGCAAATGAGGCTTAGTTCTTAGGCTGATGCACCTGAGTTTTACCCACGCCGATCTAGGGTTCGAGCCTTGGCTTTCCCTCAAGCTTGGAAGGGGCCGTATTGGGTGAGATTTTTCCTTGGATGCTCTCCAACTCTGACGCCAAGTGGGCTCGGTTAAGACAACATATTGGCCGGAGTTGGATGAGGCTCTACCATGTGATGGGAGGTGCGACGTCACAACATTCAATGTTCGCCGTTAAAAAAAATTCATGTTTTTAAAAGAAAAGGTGATCGATTTTTTTTTATGTTAGGAAAAGTTTGTACTAATCACTGGCCACTTTAGTTTTTTTTTTCCTTTTTCTTATTTTTTTTAATTTAAAAGAAGATATTGATTAAAAAAACAAGTGTTGCTTATAGTTATTTGCCTTAAATGTTAATTAATCAAGAAGATAATATAAAAACCTTATTTACCACTGGGGTTGATGGTCCAGTGATAGAGTAGCTAGGTTTAGAGATCTAGGAGTTAAAAAAAAATTATTTGATTTAAGATCAAGAAAGAGAAGGGGAACATGTGGAAGCGTTTACTTGGTCTTTCAAGAAATCAAAGCACCATCTTCGGTGCAAACAAAGAATGATTAGAGCGTGTTTTTTCCTTCAAAGAAACTTGTGGCAATTCCACTTTCTGTAACCATACCACCCTTTTAGTGTTTTGACTTCCCCAAGTCAACTAGTGCTCCTTTTCCTTTTTTTACTTTCGTCTAATACTAAAATATAATATTATAATGGTACTATTTAGTTTTATTATTTCGTAAAGTTTATATAAACTATTCATGTATATGATATTATGATGTATATGTGTATCATACCACATGTATTTATTACTAGATATAATATATTAGTTATTGTTTACTATAGTTATACTTACTATAAATAAAATATATTAGAACGACAACTCACATACCCATCTAATCTACTCCTAATTTTACCCAACTGTCCATCGCGGGACTAGAACCCTCAACCTCAAAAAAGAGAGAACAACATTTACCACACCCGAATACCATTGGGCTAAATGTCCTTTGATCACAAAATTTTCATATTAATTATGTTTCTTTGAGTTTTTTTTGTCTTTTCTTTTTAAGATTGTATAATTTTGATTATAATATTGTTATAAGACGATAAAAAATAGAAAGTTCTTACTTTTCTACTTTATATTAGATAGAGCAAGCACAAATGTTGAATCCACGGGGAACCATTTGTGGTTAGCTACTAACATTCATTAATCGTAAGAATAAATATAAACATTTATCGATCGATTGTTTTGTTTAATGGTCTAAGGTCCTAAAATAAACCTAATAATGGATTTGGTCTTTGTAAAAGTTTTTAAGATCAAATTCAAGATCTTGTTAACACAACCATATATAAAACATCTATTCAATTATGAGTGTTGTCAATTATAGTCCCTTCGTCGTCGGGGTTGGTGGCCCAATAATAGGAGAGAAAAAATCATTTTAGAGCACCAAGGTTTGAGTAGGTCATGGTTTCCTCTAATACGAATAAAGAAAATTTGCCTTTCAAAATAAAAAATTAAAAAATTATAGTCCCTTCCCTTTTCGTTTTGGAAAAGAAAAACGAGCTTTATATACCTAAAATGAATATTGACCGATTCAGTTCTCTTAGCTTTAGCTTTGATTTTGTTTGCATGCATGAATTTAAAATAAGGAATTAATTACATGGATGTCCCTGTCGTTTACCCTGATTTCACTTATGGCCCCTAGGAATGTGAAACTACAAGTTTGACCCAATAGTTTGCACGATTGTAACACATATAACCCCTAAGTTAGATTTCAGTTAAGTTTTTCAGTTAAGTGATAATATTAAATATATATTATTAAAAACATAAAATTAAAATTTAAAATAATATCTTTAATTAGTGGACCCACCTAAATCTCAAAATTAAAACCCATTCCCCCTTTCTTCCCCGCCTAACGTTTACACCAGTACACCACCATACGAGCTTTAAGTTCCGGCGCCACCGCCGTCCTCTCTGTCTCCCTCCCTCTCCTCTCCTCATCGTCTGGAGTCTGAGCCCTAGCGCCGCCCGGTCTCCTGCTCCACCATCTAGCGCCGCCGTCACACAACAGTCCGCCATCGCCACTTCTGTGTTGGAGATGTTGAGACACACAACCGATGCGTGAAAAAAAAGGGGATTAGGACGGTTGGATTAATCCAAAGGGTGTGGATAACTTTGAACTCTATTTCTTGAATGCAAGTAACATCTGGAAAGCCCTATGAGCACCTAGTTGGGCCATTTGTGACATCAGCCTCACGTGGGTCAAAGTAATTAATAATGGATTTAAGTTGAAATCCATGAGAATTTGCGTGTCTCAACTCTCAACATCTCCAACACAGAAGACTGGTTCCGTTGCTAAATAACAAAAAGGTATCGTAAACGGAGAAGAAGGTGGTGGTAGATGTGCCAGAGTAGCGGTGGCGATGGTGGTAGCTGTGCCGGACTAACGGTGACTGTGGTAGGATGGGCGGAGACGGCGGTGGAGGTGGAGGAGGTGTGAGAGGGTGAGGGCTGCTTGTGATGATGCTTTGTTTTGTATAGGTAGCGTGGGGTGAGCATTTATATTATTTTTAGTTTTTAATATATAAAGGGTATATAGATCATTTTAAAAAATTTAACCTTAAAAGATAACTGACATCCAACTCAGGGGTTAAATGTGTTACAATTGTGCAAATTATTGTGTCAAACTTATAGCTTTTTATTTCTAGAGGTCATAAGTAAAATCAGGGTAAATCACAGGACCATCCATTTAATTAATTCTAAAATAAGAAACTAAATAATTGATGTATGCATAATACAGTCACGGGTCATATTGTGATAGGAAATACAACTGTCGTATTAGTATATATGGCTTGTAGGATGAGAGACAAAAGTCAAGGTCAATAACAAATTAGTCCACACTTTTTTATTTAAATATCACAATAATATATAAATGTTTTAGTTGATTATGAAAATCATTCATGAGGTTTGCAATATTACATTAAAGAACCAGAATTATCATCTAGAGGAAGACCAACAAAACATATGAGGTTACTTAACGACGAATGAGAGATGAATGAAACTATGGGCAAACTTTTAATCTTTGAAAAGAAAGACTTTCGATTACGACGAAAGAGATAAATTTACTTTTCGAACCTACTGTTAATTTTCAGGTATGTTTCTAATATATAGGATTTAGAAGAAAAAAAATGTCACGCCACATCACTTTAACATGTTAAACAGGTCAATTATATAGGATTAGCACATTCCCTACAAGTTGAGTGAGACAAAAAAAGATTGAGTGACTTAATTGGAACAGTTATAAAAGTTAGTTGCATTTCTATAAAGTTTTCCCTTAATTATAATAGAAAACAAGAAAATCCTAACCTGATGCAAATCATTATGATTTCATATGTAAAATGTTGATGATAAAATTGTACTACACATTCATTGATAATTGAAGTTTTACAAGAACTCAGAGAAGTTTTCATCTTCGTGAACTAGTTTCAACTTACAAACGTTGAACCCGAAAGGCAAAATCTTTGGCTCTTAATTTTCACTTGCACTATAGGCTTGCTACCCTAACAATCTGCAAAATATATAAATTTAAGGCAAATAACACAAGACATTGGCATAGGGACCATTTTAACAATTTAAAGTAGGAGACAATTTCGACCCATTTACTTATGAATTTGTCGTCTCAAGTTCTATTTTATCTTCACAAGGGTCAAACAAACAATAAATTAGACAAAAAAGATGTATATTTAATTCACCAAACCACTAAGATCATTATATTCAAAAATTTTGACTGTCAATGCATTTTGTAATTGAATGACACTGATTATTTTAAATTTTAGAACAAAGAGTGACTTGGGCCAAACCCACTCAGCCGACCCGGCCATTTTGCCATCTTTAGTCTAAAGTATCACACATACACATGAGTTTTTATACGGATGGAATCTATACGTACCAGGGAATTATTACAACGTTGCAAGAGGGGATCCCGCTTCAGTGAAGTAAGATGCGAGATCCACCGCCAGGTGATCATACATATTGATGAACGGATGTGACTTCAAGACATAAAAATAAGCATGTATGTCAGTTTAGGATCTAGAATGATTTAAAGAATTTTGCAGAAAAGAAAATGTACCATAAGTTCATTTGCTGATGCTCTATCCTTCGGATCTTTCTGCACACTAAAATAACAACAATTTTTGTACTTTTAGCCAATGGAGATATGAAACAGTAGGACATGGCTTGTGACCCAACATAAAAATTCTTTATGGTTGAAGGATTTCTTTTATTTTCATAATGGAAAAACAAATTGAGAGTTCATACAAAAACGATGTACAGGGGCCTCAAATTGGAATCAACATCTAAACCATAAAAATAATAGAATAGCCATAAATGGAGATGGCATAAAATATGGAAGAATATATATGGAGAATATGTCGTTGCCTTTTTCATTCCCCCTCAAGTGGAGGGTGTAGATTACGAACGCCCAACTTGTCGAGAAGAAGTTGTAATTGTTTTGAGCCCAACGTTTTCGTGAAAAGATCCGCAATCTGTAGTTTTGTGTCTATGTATAACGGTTCAATTTCCTTAGACTCGACCTGCTCTCGAACAAAATAGCAGTCCATTTCAACATGCTTCGTTCTGCAAAATTCTTTAAATCATTTACTTATATATAAAAGCTTGATGTCTTCTTTTAAAGATTTTGAGAGGGACTATAAAGTTTATGGTTGAGGTGGCTTGGACCATCTTTCAACAAAATAGAAGTTGGCTATGTGTTTGACAGCTAGATTGTCACAGAAAAGGGTGGTTGGACCATCTTGTTCCACCCCTAGATCGCGTAGAAGCCACCTCAACCATAAAGTTTCACTCACCGTGGTGGCCATCGCCCTGTATTCAGCCTCTGCGGATGATCTTGACACCACGGATTGTTTCTTGGATTTCCAAGAAACCGGTGCGCCTCCGACCAGTAATAAGTATCCGGTTCTAGACCTCCTTGTATCCGGACATCCCAACCGGTCGGAGTCGGAATAGGCTATTAGATTTTTACCCCCTTCTTTTGGCAATAGTATACCTTGACTCAGTGTCGCCTTTAGATATCGTAAAACTCTTGTGACTGCGTCCATGTGGGTTTGTCGAGGATCGGCCACAAATTGGCTAAGGACATTAACAGAGTGCGTAATGTCGGGTCGCGTTGCTTGTAAATAGAGCAATCTGCCTACTAACCGACGGTAGTGACTCGCATCTACTCGATCTTCTTCATCTCCTTTGCCAAGTTTTAGGTTTTGTTCCATGGGGAACGCACTGGGGCAACAACCAAGCATGCCGCTGTCCTTTAGGATATCAAGTATGTACTTTCTTTGAGTAAGAACTAAGCCTTCCTGGGTTCTTGCCACTTCTATGCCCAAGAAGTATTTAAGTGTCCCAAGGTCCTTTATGCTAAATTTTTTGTTCAAAAAATCTTTTGTTTCTTTGATTTTGGTGGCATCATTTCCAACCACAATAACGTCATCAACATAGATGAGGGCTCCAACAAAGATATCTCGATTTTTGAAGAAGAAACATGAATGGTCCGCCTTTGATTGTTTAAAACCAATTTCGAGCAAAGCTTCTGAATAAGCAATTGATGGACATCAAGCCATGAGCAATTGTATGTGGCCATTAAAATAGAGCAGCGGCAGAAATCAAGAAACTTTATTAAAAATAAAAAATAAACCAACGAAGCAAAGAAGGGAATGGACAGGACGGCGGCAATGGCAGCGGCGGCCCGCCGTCCTGTCTAGGGATTGTATCAAGTTGTGACGGCTAGGGTTTGTATGTATGTGTGTGGCGCAGCGGAGGTGGTAGAGAGCCTAGGTGGCTCTGATACCATGTAAGATAATGAAATATTCGATTCCTATTATTGAATGGTTAGGTTACAATATATAGAGATCACAAAGAACCCTAGAAACCTAACTGAGCCCGTGGGCTCATACTTATAAACCCTAATCTGATAATACAGTCCAATAGTTTTCATTATGATATGCACATGTGTCTTCATAATGTTGAGGTGAGAAATTAAGATTCTCTGGTTCATCATCGAGAACCTTTTCTGATCCGTAAGGGAAGACATTCTCGAAAAATCTCACGTCCCTTGAAATGACAATTTTGTTTTTGTGGGTGTCAAAAATTTTGAAACCCTTCGTACCGGGTGGATAACCCAGAAATATTCACGGCTTCCCCCTTTCTTCAAACTTGTCCCCATCGATTTCATTGCTTCGATAATATGCCAAGCAACCAAAAACCTTAACGTTCTCGTAGTCGGGTTTTCGGTTAAAAACAATTTCAAAGGGAGTTTTATTACCAATGGTTTTTGAATGTAGTCGGTTGATAGTGTATGCAGCGGTTAAAAAACATTCTCCCCAGAACTTGGAAGGCAATTTTGCTTCAAACCTTAACGCTCTAGCGGTTTCAAGAAGGTGTCGGTGTTTCCGTTCCACCACACCATTTTGCTGTGGTGTGTGTGGACATGAGGTCTCAAGCAAGATGCCATGTTTGGTATAAAAATTGATCAAGCGGTTGGAGGTGAATTCTCCACCATTGTCACAACGCACACGTTTGATCATCTTGTCAAATTGGGTTTTTACAAATTTGTGAAAAGCTATTAAGCGGTCACTGGCCTCATGTTTATGTTTCAAAAGGAAAACCCAGACGGAACGGCTATAGTCGTCGACAATGGTAAAAAATAGTTTGCTTGGGTGAGCGAAGGGATTCGGTACTTCCCCCATATGTCACAATGTATGAGTTCAAAACATTCTTTGGTTTTAATTGAACTAGTAGGAAAAGGTAACCTGGTATGTTTAGCTCTAGCACAAGAATCACAAAGAAAATCACTTGTTTTTTAGGGTAGATCCTTAATAAAATCCAAATGAGAGAGTTTGTCACAAGAAGCATGACCCAACCGTTTATGCCACACCTCTGAAGTAGTCAACATGGCTTTCCTTTTGCTTCCCACCATGTCCATATGATAGAGACCTACCTTGCATGGACCCACTCCAATCAACCTCTTCGAATTCAAGTCTCGCGTGACACAAAAATCAGGGAAAAAGGATACAACGCATTGCAAGTCCTTTGATGTAACACCCCAAATTTCAAGGAAATACAAGTATAAGGGTTGAAGTGGTCATTTGATAAAACCCTAGGGGGCTCAAGTGACATTATATTAAAGTGTAAAGGGTTAAAATGCTATTGAATCAAAGATCAGGGATTAAAAGTGAAAATTTATGAAAGTGGACAGATGTCGGACCGACATCTGTAGAGATATCGGCCTGTTATGCAGGGCGGAAGGGATCATTCAAGGAGGTGACACGTGTCGGGTGACTAATCGCTGAAGACTGACACGTGGAGGATCGATATCGGACCGATATGGAATCCGTTGCGGTCCGCTAGCCGCAATCCATTCCTTGCGGACCGATATGAGAAGTATAACGGTCCGTTTTGTGCCCGCAAAGCAAATTACACAGCCACACTGGATAGCGGACCGACATGTATATAGATAGCGGTCCGCTATGGACCCGACGAGCAACCTATAAATAGTTGGACATGTGAGTCGATTTTAGAGCATTCACACAGTCCCAACACACTTAGCCTCGGTAAGCGTGCCAAGAAGCCCCAGTTCGCGTAGGGAAGTCCGGTTTCCAGCTTTTCGATCCCATTACGCAAGAGATAGTGCCGAGGTAAGGTTCCGACTAGTTCCTAATAACTTGGTTATTTTCACTAAGTTAGGAACTTATGATTAAGTAATGTTGTAATGACTTAGGATCCTGATCCAAGTCGTTGTGAAGCACGTAGAGATCATTTGAAAGAGAAAGAACCTAGAAGTGAGTTCTATGAGGCCCTTTTTAATGTTTTACTGTAAATGTTTTTAGGTTGGTATGCATGCTAGAAGATTTTTACATAATTGCTATATACCTTGATTTAAATATTTGGGATAGCATTCATGTGTTGCAAGAGGTTATGTATGAAAGATGTTTTAAATCTTAAAACTAAGTAACAGAGTATTCATGAAATATCAAAGAAGCGTTGGGCATGGTTGGAAAAATCGCTAGGCGCTAGTCGGGCGGTGGAGTGGGGCCTAGGCCTAGGCGGGATTAATCGGATTGGAATTTTTATATGTAATTTTTAGTTTTTTATATATATACACACATTTTTATAAGTAATTTTTATAAAAATGTTCATTTTTAAATATTTATACACATATTTGGCTGGAATTTGAAGGGGTTGGCTGGAAAATCCAAGGCTTTCGCCGGAATTTGGCCGAAAGTTTCAGGTTTTTGCCGGAATTTTCGCCGGAATCTGGCCGCCTAGGCCCCCTAGGACCGCCTAGGCCCCCTAGGACCGCCTAGGCCCCCCTAGGATCGCCTAGGCCCGATTCCGATTAATGGTCCGCCTAGCTCAAAATTACAAGTTAAATGGCCGCCTAGGCCCGATTTTTACAACACTGGCGTTGGGTAACCATCCGACCGGTATGTAGCTATCTGGCAAACAAAATGTTATGTCTAAGGAAAGAATGGTGTATAAATCCCTCCTGGACCCGACATTCTTTCCTAGAAACATCTATGTTGGAGGTACTACTCTGGGAAGATAAACACCTTATCTTCCTGATATATCATGGAGAAACCATTACAAGGATTTAAAATAATGAATGGAAACTTGCCTTTTGGCATGATTTCACATTTACAAAGACTATGGAAAGAAAATGGTTTTGACATGTAAAACATTTTAGAACTTATCATGGTGTGCCCAGATAAGTAATGGTAGAGAAGTCAGGGTTTTACCTTGACTAGCAGAGGTCTTGACAAAGAGTGAAGAGAAAGAGATAGAGTTTTTGGCATGTTTTGTCATGTCAAATATTTTGACCATATTGGTCTATAAGGAAAGAAATGTTTTGCCACGTCTGGCCAAATGCCACATAATATCTTGCAACTTAGACGTAGAGTACTGCATTCCTTTGTGGAATATAGTATAGACACCTTGTGCAAGGGTATGTATAAGTGGTGACGACCACTTGGGGGTTAACGTGACCTCGGGAAGACAAGTGTGCAAGTATAAAGTATTATGTTTGGGCAAGAAGTTAATGTGATGTTTTAATACGTGTCATATAAATCCATTTATGAATGAGACAGAGGTCAAAGATATTTTTGACTAAAACTTAGAACTCACCAGCGTAAAGCTGACAGATGTTTAAGCATGTGTATGAGGAAAAGATATAGCCTCCTGCAGTAGAGGCAAGGGACAAGAGTAGAGACATCGTGCAGGCTATCTGGCATCCTCTGATGAGCTGGCATTAGAATAGTTAGGTTGTACTTTCTTTAGAATGTACATTAAGACAAAATTTATAATATAAAATAGTATTTTAAAGTCTTCCGCTGTGTGTGATCTCTGTTTTACTATATGTTCATGAGTAAATCCGACAAGTGGCCGACATCTCGGAAGAACCGGGATGTGGGTGTCACATTTGACAACCGGCTAACAGATAAAAGGTTGCATGTAAATTTTGGAACATGTAAAACGTCTGCTATCCTTATCCCATTGGGCAAGGTGCATTTCCCTTTTCCTTCAACTGGTATACATGCACCATTGGGAATTGTCACAACAATTTATTTGAGATATCGGCCCTTTCATCGAGCCAATGTAACCTATGGGTTTTGTGGTCGGTGGCACCCGAGTCCATAATCCATTTATTGCTTGGATCGAGTTTACCTCCCATGTTAGCGACCGGTTGCGTTCCTTCTTTGCTAGACGCGTTCTTTCCTCCGAACATGATCAAGAACTGCTGATATTGCTCTTTACTCAGACCCGGAATGGGGCTTTCTTCACTTTTTGTGTGAGTTTGAAAAAGGGCTGCTTCCATCCCTGTTCTTTTACCGGTCACCGGTGGTGATAGCGCTTTGGTGAATGGTTCTAGGGTTCTTGATTGTTTGAGCGGTACCGAACCCGCTCTGATACCATAAAAATTCTTTATGGTTGAAGGATTTATTTTATTTTCATAATGGAAAAACAAATTGAGAGTTCATACAAAAACGATGTACAGGGGCCTCAAATTGGAATCAATATCTAAACCATAAAAATAATAGAATAGCCATTAATGGAGATGGCATAAAATATGGAAGAATATATATGGAGAATACGTCGTTGCCTTTTTCACAACAGAAGCCTGGCCATGGCCCATGAGACGTGGCTCAAGACAGAAGCTTGGTAATGGGCCTGGGACTCAAGTGCCAGGCTCACATTTTAGGTGGCAATTTCGACACATTTACCCATATATGGATCAATTTTGATTAATCTTAATCTCCAACGGGTCAAATAAGTAAAAATAAGAGTTTAGTTAAAAAGTTAAGGTTATGTGGCTCAAAAATCGCTCAAATGTATTCAAACGCATACACCCTCCTAGATTGCTTGGTATCCGAAACAAACAAAAAAAAGATTAGATTGCTGAAGATTATAGTCCATGAACTTTATTTTTGCATAATAAATTCCCTAGACTTCTAAACGTTAACAAAAAAGTCCTATTAACAAAAGTTTAGGGGCTTAATCATGCCAAAAAAAAAGGATCTTTTCTTTGAAATGTGAAAACTGGAAAGTCTAGGGATTTAGCCATGCAAAATAGTACTTTCATGTTAATTAACAATAAAGTGAAGGGACTTTATAGTTAAGTTCTAAAAGTTATTAGATTTACTCATGCAAAAGTAAAGTCAAAACTTGTGTGCGAATTTAGCAACACGCGGGCCTAGGAGCAACTGGTAAGGTGCTGCTTTGTGACCTTTTCAGGTCATAGATTCAAGTTGTGGGAAACAGCCTCCTGCACAAAGTGTAATGTAAGGTTGTGTTTATCAGATCGCGAAGCGATCCGGCCCCTTCCCAGCCCCTACGCAAATGCAAGAGCTAAGTCAAGCACCGGGTACGCCCATGACATTTTCTCTACAATTGTCGTATAGTAATCTTATGTAACAAATTAGTTAGTTAGTTATGTATCTCAAAATGTGGACAAGAAAATGTGTGGGTCAACATGACCGACCTGCTTTGATCCATTACCCAATGTGCAAAGCCCGCCCATTTTGCCACCTCTAATATAAAACAAAGAATGTTTACACTAATTTAGATTATAATTTACCATGCTTCAATAAATGAGCAGAATTGAGGAGAGAATTGGTCAATCGGTGCACGAGGAGGTGGTTGATCAACAATAGTTTCCATAAGCTCATAAACATTGACCCAACCTTCACCTGGTTGTGGTGGAGTGTATGGAAATTTGCCCGTTGCACATTCCAACAAAACCAAACCCAAGCTCCACATATCACTTTTATAACCGTAGTTGCCTCCAATAATTCTTTCGGGCTGAAAGCATACAAATAAAAACCAAATTTTATCAACTTTGATTGGTGCTAAAGAGATTCGAACATAAATTCAAAACAAGCACATAGTATTAATACGATTCAACAACTCGTTTGGCCTATTTACATTTTCATTTCATAGGTAAAATGACCCAAAAAGGACATTTATGGTGAAGGATACAGATACGTCAGTAATCAGGCCCTAAAGTAAGCAGATAATGAAAACAAGAATCTGTTTATCCAAACACTGAAAATTTATTATTGCATTAAGTCACAATTATAAGATAATTAGTTCTAAACTGCATGTCAAAACTTGCTGCACGTGGTTAAAGATTACTCACAGACATATAATTGTATGTGCCAACAAAAGTATTAGCCAATCCAGACGTGCTTGCTAGTATGGCGCTAACACCAAAATCGGTAATTTTGACTTCACCTCGGTGATTTATAAGCAAATTTGACGGTTTCAAGTCCCTGTGAATGATATGTTTCTCGTGATGAAGGTACCACAAACCCTTCAAGACCTGTTTTTCCATAGATAACGTTTATAGCATAATGATGTGTTTTGACAGCTACCAAAGAACTCATATTTGAAAAAAAAAATTACAGCTTTTCTGACCTGCTTACAGATCGCTGCAAGATAAGGTTCTGGAATGGATCGAACGGTTTTTAGAAAATCAGCAAGAGATCCTCCATCCATGTACTCCAAGATTATAGAAACAGCACCGTTATCATAAAAGGATTGGTAACACACAACAATGTTTGTACATTGCGATGATTGGTTGATTTTAAGTTCTTGTGCGATTTGCTTGCGAGTCGACTCATCTACATGCATTTGAATCATCTGAATATCAAACAAACACGTTAAAAACAGAATTTAGTTTTAAGTATTTACACAATCTTTCAAATAAATTTTTCCATCTTGCATGTACAAATGTATAATGCTTGACCAGACATAGTTGAAGAGTTTGACTATTAGTAAATGTCCAAAATACCCCGCCATAGTAGAAAATTTTGAGGGAATCTTGTAATCCCAAATCAATTTTATTCACTTCATTAAAAAGTAAATTAATTTTGGTGACAATTTTTAAGTCCAGTGACCAACTTAGAAATGACTCAAATTTGCCCCCAATGGGTAAATAAGTAATTTTAGCTTTAAGACTTCCAATGAAAGGAAATACTGCAATTTTCCAAGACATCCCTAAATGGAAAGCATTGCATTTTTTTCATGTGATAAAAGGACTTCCACTTTTTAGGGTATAAAATATGATCTGGTTAAAACTTGACACTACCTTTAAAGCAAAAAACTGCCCAGTCCATTTGTGCTGCACCAATCGAACTATTCCACCGTTACCTTTTCCAACTACTTTAACCGCATCAAAATCAGCTAAGTTTAATTGGCTGTCTGATGGCTGAATAAGTGGTGGCTGAAAACCAAAAAGTTGAAATGATAAAAAAGAAATAAAATAAGGAAGTTATTTGACATATGAAGTGTTGAATGCTAATTAAAATCCAAGTCTAGTGATACAATAACATTATTTTAATTTTTGTATAACATTTCTTTCTTGTGAATTTGAAATAACACAGTACTCAATATTTGAAGACATGCATTAATCATTAACTGATAGGAGTTGTGAATATAAGTCTGAATAAATAAGTGATGGATCCATGGTTCATAAATAATCCAAACAAATTTTCAAGAAACTCAACATTCTACACCCATCTTTGTTTACACATTTTCAAGAAACCCAAATTCTATAACTTAATAACATCAAATTATTACATTTTTTTATTAAACATGCTGATCAATTTTGAACTGTTAGATCAACAAGCAAAGTTCATGGTCATTACAAACATGTTCATCAAATACCAAACTAACCCTAAAAAGTAAGCAACTTTTAGAAGATTTAGCAGCTAGATATCAAATGCAAAGAAACCCAGATCCATAAAAAATTAAAAAATTAAAAAAAAAGCCCTTACAGTATCAGATTGGCTTTGAGAAACAATTCGAACACCATCTCTATTCACCAGCAGATCACCATCCATAAACGTCCCAGATTCAGTTCTACAATAAGCATTTAACACATCAAAAACAAACATAAAGATTCAATTTTTACAACAGACCCACATGTATAAAACACAAAAAGAGATCAAAAAGCAAGAAATATACAAGAATTTAGCAAGTGAAGTTTCATCGGGAGGGGGGAGGTTTAGTTTGAGAATTGGGTCAAATTCCCCTTCTTCATGATGCTGAAAAATGCTTAATTTTCACAAAATGATCCAATCTTTATGTTCTTCCGGTTGTTTCTCTACTGAGGTTGTCTTTGCCGAAGTCGTCTTACAACACCCCTAATTTTTTAAGTTTATTAAAAATAGATATTTCAAGTGGGTTAAAAAATGGGTTATCATATCCCTGTCAAAAAAAAATATAATAATAATAATACCTAGCCTGACGGGCATTCAGGTATGAGACCTGTTATATGATTAGTTTTAAAAATTAGAGTGGTTATAAAATTAGATGATACCTGACCCAATTATCTATAATCATATACCCGTTTACTTGAAAATTTTTATTTTTCCTTAACACTTATCTAGAGTAATGTTTCATTCTATGAGCATTATTACGTGAAAATTTGGTTTTATTTCTTTGAGGTGTGTATTTGATAATATAATTTATTTGTATCTTATAATATTTTAATTTGTTATATACATAAAAATATATAAAAATTATAGTGATAAGAAAAAAATATACTTGAAAATCTAAACAAATATTTTTTTAACAAATTAGCAGGTATACTTGATACCCGTGGAAATGCCCTCTAGCCGTCACATTAATCCATTAGTCATGATCGTATATATATCTATACATGCATAGACCATCACCTGCTCGCCCTATATTGGTGTATACGGTTTTATACAAAATCTTATACGGACGTACACCAACAAATCAACACCTCTAAACACTTTTATAATATCAAACTGATAGGGACTTAATTAGTAGCATAGGGGGTGTTTATTGATGAGATATTAGTTAACCAAGGTTCTTAAGGATTTAAATTTTATAGAAAAAAATAAATAAGTAAATTACATATATATGTGTACATGTCAAAGATTATGTTTGACTACTATAGAAAATAAAAGTCAAAATTGAAGGTTGTTGCGACTACGGTCTAAGTCATAACTTCGGCATTGAATTGTCTGATAAACTTGATTGTAGTATTCTAAAGAAGTATGGAGTGAAATAGATGGTGATGATGAGCATAAAAATTAAAATATATGCATACATTTCATGTGCTATGTGGTCATATATTGTGGGCTATCAAATGAAATGACATTAGGTCGTGTGTCAATGTAACACGGAATCTTTAAGTCAAAATTTTCAACCTAATCAACCAATTTCATAATTTATGGCACTTAAAACATCATAAAATCAATTAAAAATAAAAAAAACCTTTCTAGATCATAACCAAATTTTGTTTTTTATAAATGATATGACTTGAAAAACGATAAATTTTACAAGAAATAAAAGGCGCTACGGGTGAGCAAGTTGTGGTTCTGGACCCTTAGAACCGTGAACCGGACCCGAACCACATAGGCTTATAAGTTTCGGTTCGTGGTTCCCAGTTTCATCAATAAAAGGATATTCGGTTCTGGAGGGTCCGGGTCGGTTCCAACCCTTTGCGCTGCTAGTCGTGAGCAGGTTGTGGTTCTGGACCCTTAGAACCGTGAACCGGACCCGAACCACATAGGCTTATAAGGTTCGGTTCGTGGTTCCCAGTTTCATCAATAAAAGGATATTCGGTTCTGAAGGGTCCGGGCCGGTTCCAACCCTTTGCGCTGCTAGTCGTGAGCAGGTTGTGGTTCTAGACCCTCAAAACCGTGAACCGGACTCGAAACCTCAAGGAACCGAACCACATAGGCTTATAAGGTCCGGTTCGTGGTTCCCAGTTTCATCATTAAAAGGGTATTCGGTTCTGGAGGGTCCGGGTAGGGGTCGGTTCGGTTCCAACCCTTTGCACTGCTAGTCGTGAGCAAGTTGTGGTTCTGGACCCTCAAAACCGTGAACCGGACTCGAAACCTCAAGGAACCGAACCACATAGGCTTATAAGGTCTGGTTCGTGGTTCCCAGTTTCATCAATAAAAATGTATTCGGTTATGGAGGGTCCGGGTGTGACATCTCTAAAAATTGTACGACTCTAGTTGCGTTTATTTTCTACTTCGAGTAAATTCTAATGTATCGAGCCTCGTTTTGCCTCATTTTATTTAATATTTCAATTAAATTCCAATAGGTAATTACATTAATATTTTTTTTAAACAAAAATGAAAATTATTAACTTGATTGATTATAGTTATAAAATTTTAAAAGTTATAAAATTTGAATATTTAGTTAAATTAAATGAGTTAGTATCAAAAAGAATTTTAATTAATAGACTTTGAACCCTCTTATTTTGTGTTTGAACCCCCTTAAAATCACTTGAACCCCACCTTTCCTTCTTGGACCCTGGTTATGCCCAAGAACAATTTTGACTTTTCAAAAGTCAAAATCGCCTCAATCATTCAAAATCCATCAAATTCGGGATGTTTAATCCTTTCTAACTCGTTTCTAAACATTATCTAACGAGAGGAACGAAGAATCCGTGAATAATCGTTATAAACTTTAAAATTTGAAAACTCAAATCTAAAACCCGCGACAATGATAATCCAAGTTTCAAAATCCTTAAATCCCGTTCGATTCCAACTGCTAATGCGTCTATGATGGAGCAAAACCCCCTATAAATACCCACCTCAATTCCCAGTCGAGTTTACCACAAAAAAAATATACGTCCTTTTTCTGCTCCTGTTCCGGCGACGCAAGCCCTTTCAGACGCAATATCGTTGACGATTTGGATCCCCCCCCCCCCCCGTGTGATTCCGACTCCAGGTAACGATTTTATTGATTATCGTATGCTTTCCTACTGCTTTCATCCTCAAAAATCGATTTTAGGGTTCTAGGTTGCGATCTCTGTTCTTATTTGTTTGAAGGAAGAAGATAACTGTGGGGTTTTGTTTAAATGTTTTCCGTACTGAGGGGGTGTTTGGGATTACTTTTCAAACTACTTATTAACTTATTACCTTTTTTAAAAAGGTAATAAGTCAAAAGTCCATTTTGATAAATGGAGAAAAAGTTATTTTTAAAAGAGATGAAAAATTGTTTTTGAAAAGTAGAAAGTTTTAACTTTTGCAAAAAGTCATAAGTTACTTTTCAAAAGTAATCCCAAACACCCCCTGAGATATAAGAAGATGTTGTTCTGGTCTGGTGGTACACAAACCACAGGTCATGAGTTTGAGAGCTGGGGCTGTTTTTTTTCTTTCTTTTTTTGTTTTGTTCCTTTAAACACGTGCACACACACAAAATTCCTAAATACATATATTAATATATGTTGTGTACAAAGAAATGTTATTAAACCAAGTCTTCTTTTTAGAATTTCAATTTACTATATTATTGCATATATTGTTTTATAAAAAAAAAAGATATATATATTATTAAATCAAAATCTTTTTTTAATTACCAATTTACTAAGATGTTACATATATTAAAAATAAAATACATTTTTCTAGTATAAATAAATTATATATCTTTCTTTAAATAAACATAAAGGAATTGTGTGTTTTATTTTTATAAAAGATGTCGTGAGAAATCGTGTATTCATTAAAATTTTTTAGTTATGTTCTTTTTATTTAAAACTAATATCGCTATTTAAATGAGAAACTATATAAATTTATATTATTAAACATTATTAAAAATCGCATTTTCTTCTTTAAAGAATCATAAAATATGTTTTAAAAATTCTTTAAAACTGTTCAAACGTTTATTTATAAACTTTATTTATTAGTTCCTTTTTTTTACGTCTAGAACTATATTTTACTATAACTCTTGATCTCTTATTAAAACCCTATAGTATTTAACCTATCTAATTTGATCCTTCTTAAATGCACATTTGCACTTTAGTCCTTATCTTTTCTCAATCTTACCAGACACGTCCTAAACTTGGTTAAAGTATACAAATAGAGTAACTTTCAAACTGGTATGTAGTTATCTGACAAACAGTAAGGTTCTGGTTAGGAAAGACGGGGTTCTGATCCGGCCAACTATTTCCTGAGAACTTTTCTGTTGGAGGTACTACTCTGGAATGATAACCACTCTAGTGTACAAAAACCACTTTCATCTAATTGCCCTACAACCCCTCATCTTTCCACAATTCTATAAACTAACTCGCACTTACTTAGGGAATTCTTAAAGCATCTCCTAAGCCAGGTTACTTCAATAATCAAGATCTACCCACCTGCTGTAAGATGAGTTAATAGCCCCTTTTACTTTCTACTTTGGGGTGGAAAACATGCTGATATATCAAAACAGAAATCATGTTCTAGAGTCTAAACTATTCTTTTGCAGTCAATACATACTTTCTAATTCTAGTAAAACAAAACTGGTTTATGCATGTTGTTATTCTATGTCACTTGTAAACTACAAAGTCTCTCTTATTTTCTTAAACTACACAACCATTAACTTCGGGGAAGCCACTGGAGTACATAAATAGATCTATTGGTCTGACTAGCCCATCCGGTCCTCGGGTTGATGAACGCCAATCAATTCCGAGCATCCTTCAAGTTGTTGATTCTGATCAACTTGGAAGGAGCTGAGTGTTCAGAAACTGCATTCTTTACACTTATATTATAGTCTAACACCCTGACAAGGTGTTGGACGGGAGAGCTATCGATCACTAGGGATGGTTGTGGACTCATGTATACAGTTTAATTACTTGGAATTTGAAACTTGTTTATGACTTGCATCTTGTTATCTATTACTATGTATCTATCTAAACCTATGTTCTCATCAACTTTTTAGTTGACATATTTTAGCATGTTTTTCAGGTGAAGCTAAATAGGAAGTTGACAAGCTAATGCTAGGATCAAGGACTATGCTTTAGTGGACTTAGCTAGAATTAACAAAAAGAAGAATTATTTGTTCTGTTGTTTTATTTGGTTTATTTGTTCTGAAATACCGATGTAATAACTATTTGGTTTTAATAGTAAATTTCTTTTGATCATGTGTAATGATTCAATTTCGTCGCCCCCTCGTGTTTCCGCCTTGGCGGGGGTGTGACACCGGACCGGGTCGGGTCGGTTCCAACCCTTTGCACTGCTAGTCATGAGCAAGTTGTGGTTCTGGACCCTCAAAACTGTGAACCGGACTCGAAACCTCAAGGAACCGAACCACATAGGCTTATAAGGTCCGGTTCGTGGTTCCCAGTTTCATCAATAAAAGGGTATTCGGTTCTGGAGGGTTCGGGTCGGTTCGGTTCCAACCCTTTGCACTGCTAGTCGTGAGAAAGTTGTGGTTCTGGACCCTCAAAACCGTGAACTGGATTCGAAACCTCAAGGAACCGAACCACATAGGCTTATAAGGTCCGGTTCGTGGTTCCCAGTTTCATCAATAAATGGGAATTCGGTTCTGGAGGGTCCGGGTCGGGTCGGTTCCGACCCTTTGCACAGCCCTAAGAAAAGCTACTATGTAGTTAACTAAAGTTATAAATTGCATGCACACTTCATTTTTATGATTGTAAAAAAATACAAGGTTTTTAATGAAATATTACTTAAATTTACATGAACATTTATTATTCAATATAAACATTTTACAACCTTTCTTTTAATTTTAAATGGACCTCTTACTACACTACTAAAGTATGCTTTTCATTCGAGGAGACAAAATAATTTAAAGAGTATTTATTTTCCCTTTTTTCCTCGAATGTTTTTATGTTAAATATTTTTTCGACGAATAAAAGGTCATCATTTCGAATATTTGTTGCTGCTACTACTTTGTTTTTGAGAAAGGGGCGGGTCAAGGATAAAAAATATTATTTTTTAAATCAGTTTCTTATTTTGTTGTAATGATAAGATTTAAATGGTTTTATAAAATCTACTTTTTAAAAACAATCATGTTCTCTTCTCAATTTTTATTTTATCGATCTTCGTAACATAAGTAAGATGATTTTATAAAACTTACTTATAGTAGAAAATTTTAAATAAAAAATATATAATTGTCTACTTCAATTTTATTTAAAGAAAAAAGCAGTTGCATATGTTTTAGTAAGCAAATTCATATAAAGTTGATATAAATTTTTTAACAAGTCAATAAAGGGGTGTCGTCCCTAACATTCTCTTACACATTAACGTCACATCATTTTCCACATTTCATTCCTAACTCATCTATAATTCATGAGTGTGGTCATCTTTCACATCGCTCAACTGGATGTTTTGTACATTGAGCAGGGTGAGTTGTACATCAGCCTTAGTATAATTTTCCCCTTTTGAGATATCTTTGTCTTGAAGAATAAAAAATGAAAAGAAAAGAGTATGTATCTTATTATAAAAACCTTTTCTTCATTGATATATACAAGACCACACCATTAATTTCCAAATTGTCATTATATTATTTTTGAAGCATCCTTTATTTGTACCTTTTTGGTGTAACCGACAGAGAGAGGGTCAATTAATTGAGCTCTGCTCTTCCTGTGTCTTGATTAATTCCGAGAATTAAAACCCTTTCTCGAGATATATTTGTTTCCTGTTGCCCGTCAATCAATTCCGCTTCTTACAAATTTCAGTTCCTAAATCATTCTCTAACTAACTTCAATCCTAATTTCTGATCTGGAAGTGCGCTCACCGGCATTCACGAATCCTTATTACGTAAGTTTTCGTATGATTTAGTCCTATTATTATTATTATTTTTTCTTTTCAAATTTGCTATGTGGATGTATTTGATTTTGATTCGGCATGTTGAGTTGTAATTTTGCTCCGAATGTTTCTGATCATCGTTTTCGCTATCTGTGATTTCCTGATTATGCTTTAATTTATGTCAATTTTCAACCTACAAATCAAAGAACTAATTATGATCCTTCACTAAATATAAATTATGGAGGAACAAAGGGTAAAGAAAAGTATTGTTCATGAATTATTTTAGGGTTTACAATCTATCATTTATCATTGAGCACATCGACTGGATTTAGAGGTGGCTTTTGTTTGAATTCGGTATCGTGTGATCCAATACCTCAGGGACAGAAGGATTTGGATTGGAATATTTGGTATTGAAACAAGATTTTGTGTTACAACTTTATGATGTAATGCTAGGTTAATTTTGGGATAATAAACCAGATTTTTGTACATGAACTGACTAAGAGTTTGTCATAAATGGACATAATTTGATGTACTTTGATTGAACATGCAAAAACAGGTACTTCAACAGCTGATAGCAAGCCTGCTGGACTTTTCAACTTTAAACCTGTGGAATGGATCTAAGTAAGTCATCTTGACTTTTTAATTGGTCTCATTGCATCAGTATCTTTATCCCTGAACACCATAACTCTATGCATTGTTATGTAATAATTTCCCTTTTTAATTTTCTTGAATTTCTTCTCTACATAATATGTGCTTGATGCTGTGTAAGTAACTCCTATAAGGTGAATAGCTATTTATTACTCAACTTCTTTATAGTTTGATAACATATCTCACTAAAATGATAAATCACCCTATCCTATTGTATCATTCCGAAACAACGTAAATATTTCTATTTATCACATGTTCTTACACTTGATACTACCATAAATCAAGGATATACCTCCGCTTGTAAGCCTCAATCTTTATAACCTACATGAAGAGAGAGAGATGTAGATTTAAAATCCTACCGTGGTGAAATAGAAATTTAGTTATCAATACAAAAGATCTTGGGGAGTTTACACTTAAACCCATTTGGTTTTTAGCTGGAAGCACTAAATTTAATACTAATTAATATCAATCGGGACTTTCTGGTTTCACAGATGCTGCTATGGAGGAAGGGAATGTTTTGAAAAACGGTTTAGAATTGGTGAAATCGGTTTCAGATAAACATCTTGATCTTTTGAGGCCATCATCTCGCCTATTTTCATTGTTTAAAGGTAGATATCATGTGTGTGTGATTTAATAAATCTCATCAATAAGTACCCAAAGTAGTTTACTATGTCAAATTTAACATCAATACAGTACAACAAAGCTTTTAGGTTTTCACCTTAAGACATCTTAAAGTTAAGAGTTTAAATCTAGGTCTTCCAATACTATTCTTGATCATGTCCATCATAAACTAGGCTTTCTAATGCTATTTTAACCATGCTCTGATTATATATGGAAAATAAGCGGATTAGCTGTTAGTAAAATGAGAAGTTATGAGGAGTGGTTATCCTAATGTAGGAGACACATGTTGATGGCAGGGCATACATCAATTAACAATGATCGTGGAAAAGGCAAGTATGCACCGATCAAGAATGCTGATGATTTCCAACAAGGACTTTATGACAAACCGCTCCCTTGTTTTGGCTGTGGAATTGGATGGTTTTCGTAAGTATTGTTCATTCTCACCTACCCTACCCTACTCACCCCACCCCCACCCCCAAGAAAAAAAAAATCATGGTTGACTATATTTTTTTTTTCAGTTTCTTAATAGGGTTTGTGTTCCCTTTGATGTGGTACTATGCTACATTCCTCTATTTCGGAAATTATTATCGGAAAGATCCTAGAGAACGTGCAGGTCTTGCTGCTTCTGCAATTGCTGTAAGTCTAGTGATAGCAGTTCCAAATGGGTAAACTTTAGGGCAGGTCAAAACGGGTTGGGTTGACTAGCCAATATTTCCATGACCACTTTTAAAATACAGTTACAATTAATATATTAATTGTTGGGGATAATGTATGCGGAGGACTCCTAGTGACTTTTTAACTGTGGCCACCCATATATTATAACTACCTTGGAGATCACAGTAGTATGCATCTTGGTTCATTTATACCTATTTCTAGGGGCATATTCCTTTTCATTTTTGCGTAAGTCGGTATAAATGAAGCAAGATATATTATATATACTTGGGTGGCCTATAAAGTAGTTACAATATATGGTTGGACTTGATGAAAAAAGTTGAATACTTGGATGGCCACCACATTCATTATTCCACAACTATTATTAGGACAACACATATTTCCTGGATAGAGCAACGTAGGAGCTTGCAAACACTTAAGTATAATTTGGGTTGGGTTTAACACTGTTTGGCCTGCTCTTTTAGCCAAAATGTTATTATATTACCTGTTTGACCCGTTATCAATAAAGTATAACACACCAGATTGACCCGTTTTTGCATAGATGAGTGGAAATTAGCCATTCTAGGTAGAATGTTATAGTAAGCATGATGTGATTGTGATTGCAGGCATTGGGGTGTTCGGTTATCTTGTTTATTGTAGCAATGATCCTATTGTTCTAGCTGATGTTGGTGCAAGGTGATATGTTTTGACGTTTTGCTTGATTAAACTGGATCTGCAGGAGCTTGTAGATATAAATACAAGTCTTGATGAACATGGAAATAGTTTTAAATTTTGTGATTATCAGTACACATCTTTATACCGACCAAATTGTACAATCTTGAGAATCTTTATAGAATACTTTTGTGCATTGGAATTGTACGAAAGTCTTTTCTGCAGTGAACCGAAAACCTCATCCCTGGCATTAGCCATTTGGTTGAGTGATTCAAGGGTTTGTAGTTGGAGCTGTGTCTTGTTACTTGATTTTCTGCATGTGTTTATTTCCAGATTTTAGATTTTATATACAATCTCACCTTAAGGAGTCTGCTGAGCAATTGTACATACTTCCCATTCACAGCAAGTTTGGAGCTTAAATTGATCTCTGCAAAAATGAAATTGTATCAAGACCAGTGAGGCATACGCGTAAATAATAAAGAAGGTAACAGAAATCACCGACTTCAATGAGTGTAGTAGTGACTACTGACTAGTGAGGCCACTCGACAAGGGCAATGTGTTTTGAGCGCAATAGTTTGAACAATTCAATTAATAGATATAAAACTTCATCGCTAATTATGCATTGAACACTCTGTTTCCCAAACATTTGCCCACAATCGATGCATGAAACGCTCAATCGCACCTTGTTATCGGAAGTGATTGGCGTGCTTTGGTTACTTTAGATTATCACCACAGTCCTCACATTCGTCAATCATCCAAGTTCGAGCACAGAGACGAACTGTGTTTTCGGGATCACATTAGAATTTAGACTTAATGCGGGTTTTTGCTTGTTTGCGGGCCTTAAAACAAAAGCCTCATCGGGAGTTTTTTTGAGAAGGGCCGAGATAATATGAGTAGCCCAATAAAATATTTTCTATATATTAACAAGATTATATGTTATAACAAGGTGCACAAATCGGTTTTTGGACCTGAACCGGAACCGGTTTGGTCAAACAAAGTCAAAACCGTCAACCTAAATTCGTCAACCTGACATGATTAACACTACATTGTGTAGGTCGTGTGGTGTGTGCGTTTGAATATTTGGTTCTATTTCTCATAACTTTTTCTATAGTTCAGTTTCGCACCGTAAGTGTGCTCTTTAAAGTAAGAGGTTAATAGTTTGAATCAATTTGTTTTTTTAATAACTAAATCTTTGTTTACTTAATAAAAATTATTTGGTGAATTTAGGTTGATTGTGTCACACTATACTCTAAATTTTTCATCTTTTCAGGTTTAGGTGTGTTTGGGCAAAAGAACCCTCAAAAGTGTTTTTTTTTTCAATTTCAGATGTTAAAAACTAATATCGCACCAATCAATATATTGGTTTTTAAGTCACTTTTATATAAAATGATAACAAAAATATGTTATATAAAATAATAGGTTACGTATAGTGATTTTGTTCAAGTAAAATTGATTATTAAATAATAGGTTACGTATAGTGATTTTGTTCAAGTAAAATTGATTATTTTTTCAATCACTTTGAACTTGTTATAATCGTGATAGTAATAATAAATTAAAAAATTCTTCTAGTTATATTATTATTATTATTTTTAGGCGACAGGTGCACCGTGACATAAGAGATCCACTTGTCTAGCTAGCTGCTAACTTGTGAAACAATTAAGACTAAATTATAATTTTTGTCCTTTATATTTGTCAAAATTATGGAATGGGTCCTTTAAAGTTTTGACTTTCATTCATTATCCTTTATTTGCAAAAGTACTTACGAATTTTGTCATTTCCACTAACAACAGTTAAGTTTTTCAGTTAAGTCACCCTATGTGGACACGCCGCCAAGGCTATTTGCCTCGTATAGGCCAATGCGGGGCGCATAGCCCCTAACCTTAAAAAACAGACCTGCAGGTGTCAGTTCTGGTCTGACGGCTGACCCTATACGACCCATATAGGCCTATACGCCATGTATAGACCTATACGACCCATATAGGTCTATACGCCACCTCTTTTTTTCAAACTTGAGCAAATTTTGATTTGTATATGGCGAGTATAGCCCTATACGCATAAGCCTATACGCCCCATATAGGCCTATACGACCCCTATACGACCCATATAGGCCCATACGCCACCTCTTTTTTTTCAAACTTGAGCAAATTTTGATTTGTATATGGCGAGTATAGCCCTATACGAAGAAGCCTATACGCCCCATATAGGCCCATACGCCACCTATTTTTTTCAAACTTGAGCAAATTTTGATTTGTATATGGTGAGTATAGCCCTATACGCCGAAGCCTATACGCCCCATATAGGCCTATACGACCCCTATACGCCACCTATGAGATTTTGATGCATGTTAATGTTTGACATATTAATCTAGTGATATATTTATTTCTTTAATTATTCGCTCTTAAAACCACCTCTTGGTATAGGCCTATACTAAGCTATACTATACTATACCAAACTATATTATCCTATACTAAGCTATACTTTACTATACTAAGTTATACTAAGCTATACTATACTATACTAAGTTATACTAAGCTATACTATACTATACTAAGTTATTCTATACTATACTAAGCTATACTATCCTATACTAAGCTATACTATCCTATACTAAGCTATACTATCGTATACTATAATATACTAAGCTATACTATCCTATACTAAGCTATACTATTGTATACTATAGGATAGTATAGCTTAGTATAGTATAGTTTAGTATAGCTTAGTATAGGATAGTATAGCTAAGTATAGTTTAGCATAGCTTAGTATAGGAGTATAGCTTAGTATAGGATAGTATAGCTTGGTATAGTATAGTATACGATAGTATAGCTTAGTATATTATAGTATAACTTAATATAGTATAGTATAACTTAGTATAGGGGTCGTATAGGCTTCTGCGTATAGGGCTATACTAGCCATATACAAATCAAAATTTGCTCAAGTTTGAAAAAAAGATGTGGCGTATAGACCTATATGAGTCGTATAGGTCTATACGCGGCGTATAGACCTATATGGGTCATATAGGGTCAGCCGCCAAACCATAACTGACACCTGCAGGTCTGTTTTTTTAAGGTTAGGGGCTATACGCCCCATATTAGCCTATCCCCTTTTTTAAATACATAAAAATGTATTATATATTTGTTTTAAAAAATTACATTATTAAAATAAATAAATAAATAAAAATTCAATGCATTCAGTATAAACACAAATCTATTTATTTTTACTAATATTTTTAATAATGAAATATGTTATAATATTATACACCTTTTTACAATCTGTTTTGAGTATTATTTTTTCATAATAAACTAATTATAAAATTAGTATAAATGGTAAACTTTATGAATTGTTGACAATCAATGTCGTGCTCTCTTTCTTATAAATCCAAACATAATTTCAATCATTGAATTTTCGTAATAATTGATCAATCAAGCTATATCATTATACTAAGTTATATGAAAACGATTTTTAAGTTGTCATTTCAACATGTAACTAGTTTGTTATAGCATCTATATCTATACTATATAATAAATAAAAGTTTTTCATGACACGTGTCGCATCCATATTCATTATCATTATTTTTTTTCCGCATCTTTCTCTTATTAAATGTACCTCTATCTTTTAATAGTAATATATTTAAAAAAATACTAATTATACTAATAAAACATATTTATTTTAAATTATCCCTTATTATAAGAAACTTTAAAATCTAATTATGTAAATTTTATTTTCAATCAAATAGTAAATGAAAGTCAAATTAAATTAAAAAATAATTAACGTATTTTCAAAACCCAATTATATATTAATTTTTACATATTTTAAATTTTTTTTTCTATCCTTAGTATATGTAATACATTTTTACACATGCAAAATATATACATAAAAATTTAACAATTTTATGTATTGACATTTTTCAACCCGTGTGTAGTACACGGGTTCTAAACTACTATACTAATAAATAAAAATTTAAGAATGACATGTTTCACTTTTCTGATGCATCCTCAACATGTTTTTTTCGCATTTCTCTCCTAAATAATGATATTAAAAGAATATATTTTTAAATATTTAATATAAATTTAATTATGAATAGCTATTATATTATTAACCAAATGAATTTAATATGAGTTAACATTTATCAATTAAATAAAAATCTATATATATACTATATAATAAATAAATATTTTTCATGTCACGTGTCACCTCCATATTCATTCTCATCATTTTTTCTCGCCTCTCTCTTTTATTAAATACACTTTTATCTTTTAGGTATAATATATTTTTAAAGAAAATACTAATATTTATATTAATAATTCTCCTGCATATTTTGACAAGTGTATGTGTTAACAGATTATATTGTATTCCACGGGTTTATTCTAACCCATATAAAACACGAGTTTTTAAAAAATAAATTTTTTATTACTCAATATATAATATTACATTTCGTATAATACACGAGATTTTAACATAGTATATTATATATATATAACAAAAAAACTTACATTCTATGATTGATAGGAGTTCATATAAGTTAATTGGAAATTTGCCAAATACTAGATCAAGGTAATATGGATGTTGTGTCAAATCTAATTATATTTTTACCTAGATTATTGATATCAAGAATCATAATAATAGTAAAACAAGATATATAGAATAAAAATTTAAGGTGACATATATAGGGTTAATTATTTTTTAGAACTCGTAAATATCTTAAGAACTACGAAAAATTTTTTATGGGGTCGGAAAATTTTGGAGTCGGTTGACCATCAGTATATAAAGCGTATGTAACACTATTTTTTTTTCATGGGGGGGGATCGGGGGCTATTGCAAAATTTTATGTGCGGGGGGGGGGGGGGGCGATTGGGATTTTAATGCGTATATAAATTATGACAGAAACTAATAAAAACCCCTATTAGGGCAGAAACTAATCAAGATAATAAATTAGGGCAGAAACTAATCAAGAAATTAACATTCAAATTAACATCTAAATTAACCTTAGATTTTCTTTTTCAAACAAGTAAACAACAAACAAGAGGGAATAAAAAGTAAAATAACCTATGGTGGAGAGACTGGCGGCAGCGCAGCGGTGCAGTGGGCCGGTGGCCGGCGGCAGCAGGGGAGCAGCACTGAGCAGTGGCGAAAGGCGGAGTTGGAGGGCAGAGTTGGAGGCGGCTACGACAGTGCGCTGTTGCTTCTTTCCCTTATTCAGTAATTAGGATTACCTGCTTTTTTTTCTTTGTTATACCTGTTGTTAGCCCAACAAAACAAGAAACAATTAAAAGGACATCATTTTATATACCAGCTATTAGTCATTAAAAGGCCCATACGATACCAACTAATTAGCTATTAGTCATTAAAAGGCCCAGACGCTGAAGGCCCATACGAAATCAGGTTAAAAAAATGTTTTAAAAATGTTAGTGAAGGGATTCAAACCCACAACCTCCAGGTTATAAAGCAAAGCCTAAACCACTACACCATTTGTTAAACTTTGTAAGGGGGTTCACCCTATAATTTTTAAGGGGTTCACTCAAGTTTTTTACTTACGGTTCTATAAAAAATTCAAAACTTGGGGGGTTCCTGTGAACCCCCTTCCGTGTACCTAAGTCTGCCCCTTTATATAATACTAAAAAAAAAATCTCATAGAGGGCGGCCGCCCCTCATAAGCCCCTAATAGGTCCACCTATGCTTCAACTGATTACCACCAACACAACTTCTTGTCTCTGCCTTTGCGATCGCCTCCTCGCTTCTTCTTGAGATATACACTTTCTACTAATTCCCATGTGTTGGTATACTTGATGTGTATACCAAACAAGTCAAATTGTAAACGAGTCGTAATCAAGTTGTAGATAAATTAGTGGCCGGGTTGTAACAAAATGGGTTAACCTTATGAAAAATTAAATGGGTTTACGAATTAACATTTTAATTAAACGGGTTAAACAGATAAACTTAAACAATGAACATGACCAATTTAGTTAAGAGTTAAAAGTATAAAGTTCATGTTGTGTTCAGATTGTATTCATCACCCCTAGAGTTATCATGAAACAATTTAATCGAAGTAATTATAAGATTGGTGATGAAAATCAAATCTTATTTATCTTATAAGATTGAGACATAATAACTATTTACAAAAAATCCAAATAATCATTTTGCATTGATAGATAAAAAATGCATATAAAAGTTTGTGGACAAAAAAAATTTAAAACTATATATTTTTCACATGCAAACCTTTTAGATTGCCTAATTGTTTATTGGACCCATAGATATATGATTAAAGATGATACTTTCATTGACGTGTCATGCCACGTGTTATTGTGGTTGATTTAGTAATGCTTGTAAGTCAAATGTAGAATCAATTTCATATTCTCTATTTTCTTTAAAGAACATAAGTACGTTTCTAATGTTGTAAGTCATGATAACATATTTATATGAGTAAATAGATATGTATTAGTAAAATATATAATTTTAAGATAAGTTTAAAAAAAAATAACTTACCGTATAAAACCTTTATCATGAAAATTTCAGTTTCTTGTTTTGACCCAACAGTCTGGATAAAGTTTGGATATGTTTCATGATTTTTCTTCATGTGTTCATGATAAAGTTAAAAAGTGTCACAATGATTCACGATACTAAGTTGCATGATCTATCTTGAAACCGGACATGGGTACAAGAATGAAGGAGTTTTTTTTATCTAAAGGGATTGGTAATTAGATGTTCGACTTCTTGTGATCAAATGAATTCCATGTTGATTTCAAAGGTAAGAAACGGTCAGACAAAGGTTTTATTAGGTAGTCACGATCCTGTTGGTTACGTGGTTTACCCACAATCAAAAGGTTGAGGTTCAAATCTTGCAAGTTGTATTTTATAGTAAATCTAGGATTTGTTGTTGCAAAAAGGTAGTCACGAATAAACCGATAAATATTATCGATGGATGAGATTTTAGTACGTAACTACATATATTAATAATTTTAAATACATTGAAACGTTACATGAAAACTGATAGCAGTCTCAAATTTTATGTCCTCAAAATCCAAACGCGATGAGTTTGTTAGCGAGTTTATACTCATGTTAATTTCTAATAAATCCAGTAATAATTGTAAATCATTACTAATAAAATAATTACTTTTATTATGAAAATGTCTCAATTTCAAGTCTTAAAAAAGTTGAGTAGACCCGCATGATATGGGTTGACAGGTGACAAGGATGCCAGCTGTTAAGGTAGCTTGGCAAACACTATTAGTATTTATTTACATGTCATTTTCATTTTTCGAGTTGTCACTTGACTTGTTACATTGTTTGTTTATATAATATAAAATAAAATAAAATGGAGGCAGGTCCTTTGTTTCGTAGCTTACTAATCTTATGGAAATCATGTTATTATTATTATTATTATTATTATTATATCTCATCATATGAAATGTTTACGCTTAGTTGTTTAAACAAAGTAATTAAGAATATCCACCTGTCATTTAAGATTGCATACTTTTTTACATATTTTTTAGAGTAAATTACAGATATCGTCCTTTGTGTTTATACCATTTTTCACTGTATGTCCTTTAGCAAAAAAATTATCAGCAATCATCCTTTATGTTAAAAACCCTTGCACCTCTTGTCCTTCCCCCAGATGTCGTTAATTTTTAAAGTTAAAATCGGTCACGTGGACCCCACGTGAGGGTAAAAGGTTCTTTTTCCATTCCCTTTGATTTCCCCTCGTCTGCCCTTTTCATTTTTCACCCACACCACTACTGGAAACCCTAGCTCAACGAGGAAGGAGGAGAACCAGATCTGAAGATGTAAAGCAGCACAATCGTTTCAAGGAGTGAATTTCTCTTAATCATGTTTCTAATTTCTTGATTCGTTTTTCCCTAATTTGAAGAACATAGACTCTGTTTTAGCGATTTGGATTGTTTTGCCATAATTTCTCGATTTGTTTGGATTGATTTTGTTTATGGATTGATTTGGACAGACATGGCTTTGTATGGAGAAAAGGAGTAGTACTTCTTCTCGCCGAGAGACAGGAAGTATCCTAACAGATCACGACCGAATAAAGCTGTCGGAACTGGTTTTTGGAAGGCCACCGGAGCCGAAAAACCGATCGGAAAACCAAAGTCGGTTTATCGGCTTCAGAGCACTCCTGTTGATTCATCTCCTGGAGGGACAGTCTTAAAGGAGGGGGAGAGTAATCAATCAAGCGCCACTTCAACTTCTTCAGAGCACTCCTGTTGATTCAACAGTTGATTGTTGTATTATGTCTCTGTGATTTCAACACTAAAATAAACACCGATGGATACTCAGATCTTCCCCCAGAAACCCCATTGTGGATACCTGCCTTCCATCATCAGATAAGGAAACCCTATTGTCGACGGAACCCTAGCTCGATGGGTACTATGGCGGCGGTGGTCGGCTGGTGGTGGTGCTCAGATTAGAGGAGGGGGTGGTGCGGTGGTCGGCTGGTGGTGGTGGTTGACTGGTGGTGCTATGACGGTAGTGGGCAGAGAAAAAGAGAGAGTTGAATTTAATTTACTCTTTTTCTTTATATATATATATATATATATATATATATATTTGTTGGTAAAAAGACTAAAACACCCTCATGTGCAAGGCATATGACTGGAGTTAACTGAAAAACTTAACGCTCGTTAGGCCAAAGGACGTAAACCGCAACAAATTTAAACGTAAATGATGACATCTGACATTTTTTAGGCTAAAGGACATACAGTGAAAAATGGTATAAATATAAAGGACGATTTATGTAATTTACTCTATTTTTTAGAGTTGAATTTTATTTTATTTTTTCATTACAAATTAAGCTTTAAGGCAACATATATATGAATGTATAGGTAACTTATTTTGGAAACAAGTTACTCAAAATGAAATCCCCTGTTCGTAATAAAAGGAAGATGTGACTAATGAGTTTCCGTTAGGTGTCTAACTAGATAAGATCGTTCGGTTCCTAATATAACCTACTGCTAGAATACCTTTAGAGAGACAGAGACAAGGTCAAGGTCAAGAAAAAGCAAGGTGAAAAGGATTTTTCATGAGATGAGAAACAAAAGTTATTAGCTGCACATGAAGTATGTATATAAGTGATTGTCTTATAATGAATAAAGAATAAATACGTTTCTGTTTGGGTTTGAAGGCTTTTTTGTAGAAACGGGATCGAATTCTGGTAGTTCAATACGGAATCAAAAATAGAATTCGAATTCGGTTCGGTTTTCAGTTTCAATCGGAAAAACTGAAAACCCATTACTTGTTATTGGATTGGGTTGGGTTAAATAAGATTGAGCTATAATTATAAATGGATTGGGCTAAATAAGACTGAGTTAAAATTGTAACTAAATTGAGCTAAATGACAAAACTTAAATAACCATTATTTATCATTCAGTTTGAACCGAATTGTAACATCTCGTATTTTGAAAGCGATAAAATGAGCACGAGATCTACATAGAACTATAGAAGAAGAAGCGAGATGGACAAGGCTAAAAACTTGATATGTAGTTTTTAATATTTTAAAATATAATATATTTTTATGATGGTTTTACGAAAATCAGGTTTTAAATTTATAAAATGATAATTACTTTAACTTAAAAACACATACAATAGGCAAGTGTACCTATCGCAACGTAATATAGTTGACCAAGCCTTGGCTTATCAATCTCTGCTTGTATAAAGACGTACAAGCTTCAAAGTAAGTTTGATTAAAAAGGTTTTACGATCTTACACTTTAAAATCAAGAATACTCACAAATATAAAGACGGATTTAGACAGTAATAAAAGCCCACCAAATGGTGGTTTAAGGACGAATAATTAAAGACATAAACATACCGCTAGATTAATACGTCAAACATTAACATGCACCAAACATCATCTTCACCCTAGCAATATTAGAATCTTAGCCACGAATGGTCATGCTTACTACTCTAATACTGCTAGAAACGAACTATTCTCTCTATCTTTGGTTGTGTTATGGTGTTTTGAGGTGTGTGCAACCAAGCCCTCTATTTATAGGCCTCAAAATGAGCAATGTACGACCGTGCATTGGATTGCACGGGCGTGCAAACACCTTGGGAATCAAACAGGGTACAAAGGACATTGTACTGGGCTCTGGGAAGCAGAAGAGGCCAATGCACGGGCGTGCATTGGGATGCACGGCCGTGCATCCCCCCTCTGCTGCCCAGTTTTGTCTTTTAGCTGCTGGTTGACTTCTTGTGGTCTAATTTTGACTTCTTGGGGGTCAAAGCTCGGGAATGATCTTCCAAAAGGCTTGACTTCTTGGTGTTTTTGATTTATTTTAGTCTTGTTTATATTTTCAACACCGAATAACCTATAATTAAGAAATATTAACGTTTTAAGTATCAATTGCAAGGTTATTAATCAAATAGTACCATAATATGGGGATTATTATGCATGCAAAACATGTATAATTTAGGGCATATCAGTAGTAAAATATGATTTTAAATGAAGAATGAATGTAAAGTCTTAAAGAAAGCCAAGGAATGTAAAGATAAATTTTCATTCGGGAATAAGTACAAACTCAGGCTACAGTTCCTACGGGGATAAATGTTACAATGTATAGAGAGTCAGATAAGGGCTTTAGTGCCTATAATAGGGCTTTGGTGCCTATAGCAGGGCTTAAGTGCCTATAGCAGGGCTTAAGTGCCTATAGAAGGGCTCGGTGCCTAACATAGGGCCTATAGAAGGGCTTCGGTGCCTGTTGAAGGGCTTCGGTGCCTGTTGAAAGGCTTCGGTGCCTAGTGAAGGGCCCCGGTGCCTATAGTAGAAGTGCCTGAGTAGGTTTTGTGTCTAAGTAGTTAAAAATGGAATTGACAGTATGGTGACAGCGTCTTGACACTAGTCAGGACTGTTACAAAATGTTACGGTGATGCATCGTGTAACCTTCCCCTATTTGTCGGCCTTTAGACTTAAGGCATTGGGGCGATACAGAAAGGAATGGAACGTTAAAGATAAGTTATTTTTGAAATAATGTATGTATGAGTTAAAAGAGATATTATATGTAAAGTTTAGTCTTACGGGCAGTATGTATGTATAAGTAAATCTGTTGTATGACTGATTTAAAGTAAACGTTAGAACTCACCCAGCGTTGCTGATTTTTAGTATGCATATCAGTTAGTGCAGGTGGCTGTATGGATGCTTGGCTGGCTTGAAGAGGTACCCGAAGTGAAGATCTGGCATCCCGTTGTTATGTTTATGTTTCAGTTGTTTAAGACAAGTTTAAATTTGTACTAGACAAGTATGTTTACGTTATGTTATATATTCCGCTGCGTATGTTAAGGTTTTAAAGCGCTTCCGCTGTGATTGTGAAAATTTTAAGTTTAAGAGTTATGTGTTGATGAGTAAAACCAATACGCGAGGCATCCCAGGTTTGGGGCCTTACACAAATTCAGATTTTAAAGACCAAAAACTGAATATATAATTCGGCCTGATTTTAAAGGGTTACTCACCCTAAAATAATGTATAAAATTCGTAGATGCTTTTTAAAGATGTTACAACTTGCACCGTTGTTGTCCTAACTCATACGAGCACTCACAATAGATTTGTTAAAATGTCTCTTATCTTTATATTTTAGGGTAAACTTAAATTATTTAGGTTACTCATCCATCTCATTTATTAAATTACTCATCGTCTTTATGGATTTCCGGTTCAAATGTGTGTATGTGGTTGAGAATGATGTTCGGATTGGTTTAAAGAAGCTTATTCGATCTAGTTTGATTACGAATTTGACCAACCACAACAAGACTATATATGGATGCATAAGTTTAACCTCGGAAGAAGGTTTCAGATAAACCGAGCTAGAGAGGAGATGCGTGTGAATCGAGTTGGCACCAACATAATCGAGAACTTTAACACTCATTTTGTTTGAAATTAAAATATTTTAAAGATGTGATCAAAATAAATGTCTAAAAAAGGCACATCATTAATTGACACCCTCGACAACTTCATATACTTGTCACTAGTTATGTTTCAACTACCACTAGGGTTGGTGGGTCACTAACAGAAGCCACTTAAAACACTTAGGTTTGAAGGTTTTAGGTTCAAGTCTCACATGAGTAAAGAAAATTCGCCGTTCAAGATAAAAGTTATGTTTCAACTTAGATGGCATTTAGTATGGGTTAGCCAATTAATCATCTGTATTATTAATTATTTAGTTGTACTTAAACTTGCATGCAATAAAGTATTGAAAAATGAATGAGGGGTGATTGTGTTATATAAGAACTTAAAGGGTTCAAACATAACTTTTTTTAATTGTTTTTGGCACTTATTGTACTAAACTTGGTATTTTTGGTAAATGATGTGTTGAAATTTTATAGACTTTAACTGAACCTCCTTTTTTTTAATTTAATATCCAACTATTAAAAGAAAAAAATAGAGAGAAAAAGAAAAAGGAATCAGTGCACGGTGCACTTCATTAAATAAGCCGCTTTAAATATACTAATATTAATGAAATATTTGATACAACTCTAAAAGGGTAAAACGAAATAGAAAAGGTAAGTTGGTGTAATCCTATAGGTCATGCAAATTGCTTTTAGATTTGCTAGTTGTTTTCGACAAGGCCACCAAAAGGGTACCATTAAAAACTAAGTAATAACTACATTAGTTAAGATTGGTATTATTCTGGTTAGGTGATAGCCCCATAACTTTCTAGTTATAGGTTCGAGTCTCGATTGAGACAAAAATTGTGTTGGAGGGTTGCGCCCATGAGTTATGTTGTCAAAAAAAACTACATTAGTTAATGTGTCAAAAAAAGTCCCCGACCGCTAGACCACATGTTGTCAAAAAAAAACTACATTAGTTAATGTGTTCTTTTAAAAAAAAGTATTAATAGATTGATTATTATATTTATTTACTTATCTATAAAAAGAAAAAGAATACGTAACACTGAATAATTTTAAGAATTGGAATAATTTATATTTTTGATTATTGGATTTTAATTCGAATGAATCATTGTAAATTTTATAAACATAACAAATAAACATTACAATAATAAAAATATATTAATATTTATTCATGTGACATAAAAGCTTCTCTATCGTGGGCGTCCATGAGCGTTTACAGGCCGACCTGAAAGATCCACAGGGCGGATTTGTGTTGGAGGGTTGCGCCCATGAGAAAGGACATATGATGAGGTGTGTGAGAAGGGCCATGAACCCGTCCACAACCGTGGAAAATGGGGAGAGCAACTGCCATCCGTGAAGGAGAAAAGAGATAGCGGCACCTGTGAGTCGGATGAAGACTAATTGCAATTTTTTGAAAAAAGAAAGATCAAATATGCTGAAAAACTACACTAATATTTATCTTTTTCGAATTTACAACAGTCCCATTATTTCCTATGTCCTGATCATAAACACCCGTAGTGAATCAACAAATCAGTTTCTTTTTGTAAAGAAAAAGGAAGGGTAAAATTACTTCCCACATTAACATACACAACACGTACACGTCACATAATATAACAAAGAGTAAAGTGTCATTTCCGTTTCTATGGTTTAGCCATTTTAGCTAGTTTCATTCAAAAAAAAAAATTTAGCTTTTCCGTCCCTAACTTTTTAAAATTTAGCCATTTTCATCCAACTGACTAACTCCGTTAAAGTTTTAACGTGAAATCATAGTCAATTTGGTCTTTTCAAAATTCCTTTTTTTATTCCCCCTTTATAATAAACAATTTTGAAAATTTTTATCGCAATTTTGATGTGAAACAGCGCCAGATCAGTGAGAAGATCGAGTTCTTCCGGTAATGTCGTCGTGGTTGAGGTCGATTCCGGCGACGGTTGTTTCGGAGTGGTTATCTGGTGTGCATAGAACACTCCAGTGTAGTCGCACACACCAGATCCGACCCAGTTGACGGTCGATTCCATGCTTGTAAAGAAATGTAAGCAGTTCTCAACCTAGGGTTTTCAAATACCAACGACGGGTCAACCATCACGGTCGCCGTTCTCATCCAGTAGTAGATTCCGTTGCCGGATGTACATCACCTTGCCATCGGTGAGCACGGCAAGAACCGCCACAGGGTTGAAGATGGGGAAGGTGAACCGAAGATTGAAGGAAAGGGTGGGGGAGGGGCTGAATTTGGTCGATCTACACAACAGGGTTAAATATGGGGGGATAAAGGGGAATAAAAAAAGGTTTAGAAAAAGGAATTTTGAAAAGACCAAATTTTTCCTGATTTAACGTTAAAATTTTAACGGAGTTAGTCAGTTGGATGAAAATGACTAGATTTTGAAAAGTCAAGGACGAAAAAGCTAAAAAAAAATTTAGATGAAACCGACTAAAATGGTCAAATCATATGTGCGAAAATGACACTTTACTGTATAACAAAAGATAATGTCATGATAATTATGAATCAAGTAGGAGTTCCAACAAGTATGGAAAGTTTCAAACGAAGATGTACAATCATGACATATGGGTTGAACATTTCAAATCATTGGACAGAGATACCATAATTCGTAATCTTTGAGGTGTATATAAATATATTTTTGTTAAAAGAATTTTGCAAATTATTTGAAAACGATATATGGATACAAGAAACAAATGCCGAATTTTTTTTTTTCTGAAATGGTGTTGTTTGAGATTATTATTTCACAAGTGGTGTTATTATTATTTTTTTTTCACAAATGGTGTTTCCGAGTTTGCTAACCACGGATTGTTTATTTTTGTGGGTATTCGTGGTTGGGAACCACGAATTGGTACACATAAAAAAAACAAAAGAACAATTCGTGGTTGGGATTATAGTTTTTAATCAATTCGTGGTTGGTAACAACCAATTCATGGTTGGTAAGTTAAAATGACATCAATTAATGGGTGGGAGGTGGGGTTTGAACCAATTCGTGGTTGGGAAGTGGGGTTTTACATCAATTCGTGGTTGGGAGGTGGGGTTTGAACCAATTCATGGTTGGGAAGTGGGGTTTTACATCAATTCGTGGTTGGGAAATGGAGTTTGAACCAATTCGTGGTTGGGAAATGGAGTTTGTATCAATTCGTGGTTCACAACCACGAATATCCACCAAAATCAACAATCCGTGGTTAGCAAACTAGGTAACATCATTTGTGAAAAAAAAAAATAATAACAACACTTGTGAAATAATAATCTCAAACACCACCATTTTAGAAAAAAATTCATATATTTGCCATGTGTTATTGCTCCCACTATTAATTAATTAGTAAATTGGTTTTTAATATTTCAAACTATGACTCATTGGCTAATAATAATCCAAACTAACAGTTTGGTTGATGATGATCCCAACTTTCATTTTTGTTGTCAATAGCAGTCTCAGTAGCATAACCATCATAGATTTACACTCGATTTACACTTGATTCTCACTCGATTTCGCTTGTACGTTTCTCCATTTCATTTAAAATCGTTATTTTGAGCGAAAATAAGTGTAAATCTATGATGATTATGCTACAGGGACTGTCATTGACAACAAACGTGAAAGTTGGGATTATCACCAGCCAAACTGTTAGTTTGTATTATTACCGGCCAATAAGTCATACTTTGAATTATTAAAAACCAATTTACCTAATTAATTTAATATTTTTTATGTTTTTAAAACTCTTTATTTTATATAAATCACCACTATAGTATATATCCCCCATGCCGCTCCAACTTTAAGTTCAAACCTCAAAAGAAAACAAGCCATACACATGGAGCAACATCCCGACTCTCCACCCACCTTCTGGTTCCAACCACCAATGGCCACCAATCGCCGTCGTACACCACCCACCGACCCGGTTTTTCTCATAATACTGATCCCGGTTCTTGCACTGCTATTCCTCTTCTTCTTCATCCCACCATTTTTATTTCATACTTCACATATTTTAAAACCAGCTTCTGTAAAGTCTACCTGGGACTCCCTTAACATTTTCCTTGTACTTTTAGCGATCCTTTGCGGTGTCATGGCTCGTAAAAACGACGACGTTGAGAGTAGTAATAGTGTTGAGTCGTCAGGTCAATTCGTCGGGTTTGTGGATCAGAATCGGTTTTGTGACGATTTTGATGTGGATATGTATTTTCTCAGTCTTTCACGGCAGATCGAGAGGGAGAGGGAGGATTTGAATCCATCAACGCCGCTTTCCGATGGTGTTCACCAGCGATCACGGCGGAGCGATGAAGATGATGTAGATTTTTCCGATGTGAAGGAGATTCCTGTGGATACTTTCGTGGTCAGTCAAAATGCAACGGAATTAGCGAAAACGCCACCTCCTCCTCCTTCAGCTCCATCATCGTATTCAAAGAGGCGTTCGTTTCAAAGCGTTGGGAAGAATGTGAAGGTTGAAGCTCCAACGAACATTGAATCTGATAAAGTGAGATCTTATCCTCCTCCGCCGCCGCTACTGCCGCCACCGACGGAGTTGAGATCGCATCATAAGCATAAGACATTGGAGCGGAAAGTAAGTGATGTAGCTACTGCCATATCAACATTGTATAATAAGAGAAAACGGAGGAACAAACGGAAATTGAGAAATATTTCTGAGAGTTCCGTACGATTACCGGAAATTGAACAACCACGGCAAACGATTGCACCACCGCCTCCACCTCCTCCGTCCGTCTTTCAAAATCTGTTCAAAAAAGGAGGCAAACATAAGAGAATCCACTCCTTTTCTGCAACAGTTCCACCACCTCCGCCTCCACCTCCACCTCCACGGCCGAGCTCAATATTCAACAACATATTCAAATCCGGTAGCAAAAGTGAGCGGTTTCATTCGCCATCCCCTCCGTCTTCAATCATGAACAGCTTATTCAAAAATGGAACAAAGAGTGATCGTTTTAATTATATTAATGCCGCTTCCTCAGCGCCGAGACTGGAGCCTCAGATCCGCCGTTGTACGAGCAAAGGCAAACCGCCTCTACCGACTAAAACAGGCAGTTACTATGAAAGGGACGGCTTCCTCACTAGCGGCTCACAGTCTCCGTTAATTCCAATTCCGCCTCCGCCACCGCCGTTTAAGATGTCGGCTATGAAGTTCGAGGTCCGTGGGGATTTTGTTAAGATACAGAGCAGCCACAGTTCCGTGTGTAGTTCACCCGACCATGATGCCGTTGATCTCTCTTCAAAGATAAAGGAGTGTGGAGATTCATCAATTGGGCTTATTTCTTTTCCTAGCAGCCCAGACGTGAATGCTAAGGCTGATACTTTTATATCCAGGCTTAAAGATGAATGGAGAATGGAAAAGATAAATTATTATGTGAAAGACAAAATGGGCTGAAGCCCATCTTCTAGTGAGTCTGTCTGGCTATGGGCCGGGGAATTGCTTCTTTACGAGTTTACCCCTCTCTGACTCTGATTGTACATCATGATTCATGACTAGCCAGTCCTACATGATTTGGGTATGATCTCTCTCCGATGAAAGTAACGGTGACAAGTGGTGATGGATAATACAAGTTTGGGTTTGGAGGGTTTTTTAGTAATTTCATCATCCTTCACTAGCTTTTCAAGTCCCACTTTTTACCTATGCTTTTTTTGTTGTTGTTGGAAGTTATTTAGTCTGTATGATAATATAATAAATAGAAGTTGTTTGGATGCTTGATTCCTTTTTCTTTTGGGTCAATTAGAGCTTACAAGTTGTCTTTTTCTATGTTTTTAAGAAGCAAAGAGTTTATAGAAAAAGTTCACCAAGAGTATAAATCTATATTTACTTGAATCAACAAGATCATACAACTAATGTTTTAGAGTGAAACATCGGAAATCCCCGTCTCAACATTGGAATTGAAAGTCATACAAAAGGCTATCCTGCTCACCATGCAACACCTAGAGGTGTCAATCTAGTTGGTTTTACTCGAACAAGACTCGTATATTTGTTCAAGTCAAAGACATCAACCCTAACCCTCACACACGTAAATTCACATAACGAAAACACAACAAGTTTAAACCATTTAACTTAAAGATTCAAACATGTTGGCTGGTGTAAACGTGTCGACGGGTTGTAAATGAGTTGTAATCGCTTGTAAACTTTGTCAAACGGGTTGACGGCTTGTAAGAAATGGTTTAAATGGGCCATAAATAGGTTGGTAGGTCGACTTGTTTAATTAAACGGATTGATGGGTTGTGATTGAATTTAACATGTCAACCGGAACACGATCCTTTCAATTTAACTGTTTAACCTTATTATGCTTATGTTAAGAATTGTCATCCATAGTAACACCCCACCACACCACTATGTTGTTCACTTCGTACCTGCTAGTTCAAGGTTTATTTCATGGTGCTTAGAGAGGACTTTCAAGGACATTTAAGTGCGTAGTTGTGATGGGATTCGCTACTACACCATGTAGTGCATACAAAGGCAATTTACCCTTTTTTAACCAACATCTCTGTTTACAACGGATGTAAAATCCCTTCTTGAGGACGTATCGTCCACAATGAGGTTTGTCTCGCAAACATGAACATTGAACAACACTAGAGTGACTTATATTGTAATACCCCACCATGATCATTATATTGTTTAATTTTCCTCCTGTAAGTCAGACTTATGTCGTTGGCAACAAAGAGAAGATTCTCATTAACTTATCCATCCTAAAACACTTAATTGTGAAGTTCCCAAGTTTTGATTGGATACACTATGTACCTATAGATGTTTGTCTCTTTTATCACCAAAACTAAAACATACTTGGATTTAAAACGCTAATCGAGTACAAATACAAACAAACATTTTCCTTTCCTTTCAAGCGGGACTATAACTATAATAATATACAGCAAACCAAGCGACATACTAACAATATAAGAAAAGATGGAAGTTCAACTTTCATGTCCAACAGAACAAAGTTGAGAAAACATGCTATTCAGACTGCATTTCAGAACACCATTTACCTCGGTATGACTCGAGTCCTGCTGGTCAGCTTCTTGTACAGGCTGCACCACCTTTTGTTTTTTCTTCTCCTTGAGAACAACTTGTCTTGGCATGACTTCTAGTAAGAATGAACCACCATTCCATACAGTTGCTGAAACCTTGAGGATTTGGAAAGCAAGGTGCAACTCATATGACAGAAATATAGGGACCGTCAGTGCGGTTGTTGCTACTGTGAATATGGCTTGCAGAAGAATGTACATAAAAAGTCGGTTTTATCTCCAAGCAAGCCGCTTAATCGCCACCATAAGTTGTTTGCTTTTTGTGCCTTTTTAGAGAGTTCCCTATAATACAACCAGACAGTCATCAGTTAAGCCACATACGAGTAAGAAAACTAGCAGAAGACCTACTTATCAAACAGGGGAGAATCTAAAGGGGTTTAGGGTTTTATGCATGTGCATCCCCCCTCAACTATTTTATATTTTTCATATTTTTATACAGAAAAAATGTTCACCTTTCTATTCAGTTTGTCCCTGTAAAAGTGAATGGGTAATATTTGATTATATATACAAGAACCCTAGAAAACTTATCCGGATTGGATAATGCGTTGGCGGTTGGACCCGCCCCTAGGATCAAAGACTGGGCCCAAAACAAAAAATGATAATAGGCGTAATACTCTACAAGTGTTCATTGCACTTATTGACTAGCATCCAAGGTAGACTGTTATTTGATATATCAGAAATATCTACTCAATTGTCAAAATAACCATGTAGACTTTCGCTGAATCAACAGATAAGCCGCTTGTCTTTGACAAAAAAATAAAATAAAATAATTATAAAAATGTGCTTACATTTTGCATGGTTAAACATCTAAACTTTATAAAAAGTTCATTTTCGTTAAGTTCTAAAAATCCATAGATTCAATATTCAAAAATAAAGTCCAGTGACTTATGTGCACTTTCCGCGAAAGTCCATATGTTTTTTTCAACAAGTTCCCGTATCTTTAATATCTTTGAATATTAATAATGAGAATATAAATGAATCTTGTCGGGCCAAAACGAATACCAGAATCTTTAGTGACAATGAGGCAAACAGATGATTGTCAACCAAAAACTTTCAAAAACTAAGGTTTCACCACAAAAACAGATAGCGTTTTAGTTTTTATAAATAGTACATATCACATTATCTTTTTTTTCTTTTTGCCAATTATCGATAAAATATAGGAAAAAGTAATGGAAAACTAAAAAAATTGATAACCTGTAAGAGGTCATGACTTCAGGATCCCTTAATAACCTCTGTCTTCGAAGAACATTCACTATCAGAAAATAAAGAGCTTGCCAAAGACTATAAGCAATTAACGGGACAAAAAATAACCATTGCCACAAAAATGATTTGCTTCCAACATAAGGCCATGAAGCCCGGCGTGCAGTTCCTTCTGGGTGCATTGCTTCAAAGAAGGCTGGATCCCACCACCGTATAGTAAAGAACACCACACCTGTAAATATAACATAAAAATATGGCTCTAAGTTAAGTCACCCGTATAATGTTGATGCACATTTGTGACTTAACAACCAAAAGTTAGAAACATACAAATAATCAAGAAACTGTGTACGAACTCACCTGGTAAAAGATGTATAAGGACGCTTACAAGTTTGTCGACAGAACTGAAGACTAAGCTACAACGCCAAACGATCAACGCCCATGCTAGTGGACCCTACAATACAATAAATAATCAAGAGATTAGTTATTGAAACGAATGTGTGCAAATTAAGATCAAGTTACCTCTGCAAACGAGAAGCAAACCATGAAAAGCTTTTCATTTTTAGGATAAAACAAAAGCATGATCAAGAAGATGGTGTTGGCATAGTAGCAAAAGTCCTGTATAACATATGAAACACAGTTAAATCTATCTTAGGTAGAAAATTTCATTATCATCTGCAAAAATAAACTTACCAGCAGATAATAATGCCATTTCTTGTACCGATAATAAATCCACCTAAGCGGAACGAACACGACATAGATTAAACAGTAGACGTATCGGATATCTTGTGGCCCTAAAATAAACATAGATTAATTCACAAACAATTAATTGGAAGTTTTCAGAATGGTAAATTAACAAGACTCACTTGCACCTAAAATAAAGCAAAATCCCCCAAATGCAAAGACACCCATAAAGTGTGTAACCTAGAAACCACAAAAAATAATGAAATTATTTAACCAACCATGTCCATTTATTTATAGAAAATAATATACCTTTGTGATAAAACTTTCATGTTCTTCAGCCTGTTTGGCGATTTTAACTGCTTGTTTCGACAAGATCTCCTTCGTTTTTTCTTTCGTCTGTGCAACTCTCTATACAAACAACAAACTCCGAACTCAATTTTTTTTTTTTTTAAATGAGAATCAAAATGAAAATCATACCCTGGATCGATCTTTTAACCTCTGCTTCACGTTTTGAAAGCGATGGCCATTCGATTGATAATCATCTGCGTCTTCATTGCTCGACATGATTTGTTTCTGAGAATTTAATCTTTGAGAAGGGTCTAGATAGATCGATAAGAAGAGGGCGGTGGTGATAGCAGCTTCTTTTTTATACAAGGTTTTTTTTTGGGTTTGTTTCTTCAGTCATCCAAAATTATTATTATTAAATTCAATCTGATAAGAGTACACCGATTGATACGTCGGACACGTAATCGTCCCGGATTTTACGTAACCTTTTTCATACTATTATTTTGGAAGGATATAATAAGATTTTATTTTAAGTCGGTTCTGAGTTCAGTTTATTATTATTATTTTTTTTTCTTTTTTAGGCCGCGACGAGGATAAGACCATCACGATATATCAATTATTAATTTCTTTAGTCTTCTACCTGTTGTCTTATTTTTTTCATTTTTAATCAAATTCTTAGATTAAATACTTTAATATGTATCATCAACTAATTACAACTGAAGTCAAAATCAGAAGCAGCAACTTACTGTTTTGTGACCTTAAGGTTATAGGTTTAAGCCGTAGAAAACAGCCTCCTACATACATAAAAGTGATTCGGCCACTCCCCGGACCATGCATAAATACAGGAGCTAAGTCAACTTTTAGTCAAAGTCAACAATCTGTATGGTCAAAGTCAATATCGGTTTTTCATTAATAGTTGAGGTTGTTTATAATATAGAATTGTTTGGGTGTTTGAAAATCTAATAAAACTACTAATATTCTAAACAGATATGTTTCCACATTCATGAAGAATTTCTAGTATTTGAAAACCTAATAAGACCACTCTCTATGCAAGCACGCATCGCAATCCACGAGAAAGATCAAAACTGACCAACCACGGTCCAGGTGTTAGTTAGACTCAACATGGTCAGGTTCAGCCCATGCCCAACCCTAAGCATAACTTTAAAAGCTGATGGAAACCACAGCGATTAACATAACTTCTAACAAAGAGTTTGAAAAGGATGGGCAAACAAATGTCAGATCTCAACAGTCTAACAAGTAGATCGATCATACTAGATCCTTACAGGGTCTGGAAATCATAAGATGATGGTTAAAGAACGGATACTTGCAATCATGGGCGTGCTCGCTTATTGCTACTACATGAAGGACACTTGTACTGTTTGATGTGTTCGGCTCTTGCAGGTGTGATTTTAACACACTTGCCATGAAACCACCTCTCACATATATCACAGCAGATCCAGAATTCATCAGATGCATAATTCTCTCCACAAGCTCCACATAATGTATCTCCATGTTCATCTTCATCTTCATCTTCATACTCCAATTCATCATCTTCTTCCTCTTTTCCTTGCATCTTCATCTGAGATTCAGATCCTCTCTGGATTCATGGAGTAAAATAAAAGTGTTTATTACATATAATGCAACTTACTTTCAACCTTTTGCCATTATATGCAACAAAATGTTTATTTAAACACTTTTAGTTAATATGGTTAACTTCAAAAGTTAAATAGCTCGTTAGACAATAATAGTTTTATACTTCTGACTTTTGTACAAACTAATGTGGTAGAAAGGTTTGAAGATATGAATGTCACCCGGCATGACGTACATTTTGTAAGTATAAAACGAAAAATCTAGAATCAATTTTCTGCAACAATGTTTTATTAAATTAAAATTTAGTGTTGCATAATGTGCCTCAAAGTAACAGGGTAACAATAACATGCATGAATGACTGATAGTTACTGAAACTGAACTGCAAATTAAGGTTGTGTTGAGGATATACATGTAGAGAATAATCATGTTTTATGAAAGCAGCAGTAGATGAATTACTAAAAGAAAGGTGTGAACAAAAAATTCTAGTAAATTAAACTATTTAGGATATCATAGAAGAAAGAAAGTTTTTTACCCCTTTTGTGTTTGACTTGGATTTAGTACTGCTGTGATTTGAGATGGACTTTTCCATCGTTTGTTTCTTGCAATATCCAGCCACAACCTCAAAGACGGTTGGGAGATCGTTTATCATATTAAAGAGACGTTTCCTGCATTAGAACATGAAACAGTACTGATATAGATTACTCATAAGAAAGTAACGGGTTGAATAGTTTTTTCCCAAAACCGAAAGTCCGAAACCAAACAAAAATATTCGGTATCTGGAGTTTGAAACCGTTCAGTTTCAGTTTTGTAACTGATTTTTTTTCGATTTTTGTTTTTTGGAGCATGGACAATTTCAGCTCAAAAAATAATTTAGCCTAACCCTTCAAGAAAATTAAAAGTATGTTATTGATTTCCTCTCAGTTAAAAAGTATGCTATTCATTTCACCCAATCCAATGGTTGGTTAAGTGTAAAACATAATTGTACTGAACTGCAAAAGGCCGACGTTCTAATCTATTCTAAGAATTCGGTCCACAAAAAACTGAACTAAACAGAATTTTCAGTTTTCAAGAAGCCATAAAACATAGTAACGGTTTTTCACAAGGAAAAATTCATCAAAAAGCAACATATTAACAAACCATGATTAATTGAAAATTTGCAAGAAATCAAGAATGGCTACGTCATACTTAAAAACATTTCTTGTAGAAAAAATAGCAACATTTTTTTTCTGGCAATCAACTATGATTGTTTATTATAATAATTAATTTTCTTAATATACTAAATCTTGTTAAATAATAATAATAATAATAATAATACTAAGTAGTTCATTTATTATCATTGTATGTTGCAACTTAATGAACTTTTCCCTTTTTCAAAAGGATTCATTTTTTTTCCTTTTTTGTTTTTCAGACTTTTGCACACATTTTGAAAAAAGCTATACCTGTCTGATTTGTCAAAACCGAATCTTGCCCCAAAATAATATGCCACAGAAAGTAACCATGCATCACTATGGACAGCAACCAGAGACAGCCAATCATTTTCTGGCATCCCATCTCGTGCAAAGTTAATTCCTAATGCAGGTTCAGGGAGCTCTGGAGGCACCTCTTCTGCTGGTAAGTTAACTTCCCATTGTTCACTAGGGAACCCATATAAGCAAAGGTTTTCTTTCTCTGAAAAATCAATTATTACAAAGCACAAACAATTATAAAAAATAAGAACTTACAAGGAAATTGACCTAAAAATAATCCAGGTCTATGCTCCATATATGCAGATGAATATAATAAGCTTCAGAAGCCAATAAATTTCCTTTTCTTATCATTCTTTTAGGGTTCATTTGATTGGCTAGAATGGAATAACAAGGGACTGAAATTGACAGAGTAATAAAATGACAAAAAAACTGAATATGACAGGGGTGCAACAAGTTAATGGAATAGGAGATGACATTCAATTATCAACTAAAGAGAAGGAATTCCATTCGTTCAAGAACTTTCCATTCCAATGGATCAAACAAAACAAGCAACTGTTTTCCTTCTAAATGGAACGAGTCCATTAGATACTACCATATCAGTATATTTGTTATCAAATGATTCAAATTCCTATTCTGATTTGCTATCACAATTCCCAACAAGTTACATAGTAGAGGATTATTCAATGTTAGGAGATGACTGGAAATCTTCGAGACAAGAAAAACTAATAACAATGTATTTTATTTTCAAATGTGGAGTGATACGAGTGGAGTAATAACAGAAATTTTCAAAGCAATAACCGTATTAAATCAGAAACTAATTGTTCTAAACAAATACAACCACTAGCTTAGCCTAGTGGCAAAGGTGTATATCCCTCATCCAAGAGGTGTTGGGTTCTAGTCTCACTTGAGACATAGTGTAGATTTAGGATGGAGTAAAAGTAGGATTTTGCTGTTCAAAAAAAAATTTGTTCTGAACATGCACAGCCAAACTTATGAACTACAGAAGCATATATTACACGAGTGAATACAAAAATTGAAATTGAATACTCTAAATTGAAACTGAGAATTGGTAACACGTGATCGACTTTGTGAAAATCCCTTTACCACAACTCTTTAATGAAATGGTAGCAGTATTTATATGTTTACTTCTCCCATGAAACACAGGGTTCATCAACGCTATAGCCGAATGATTATCCACTTTGAGCCTCACTGCTTCTTTCCAGCCGGTTATCTCTGCTAGTAAGTCCCTCAACCACAGTGCTTGACACGCAGCTGTTGTTGCAGCCATGAACTCGGCTTCACACAACGATAGAGCCACCACGGTTTCTTTTTTGAGAATACCATGCGATTGGAGCATCATTGAAATAAAACACCAACCCACTCATGCTTCGTCCATCATCCATATATCCACTGCATGACTACTGTCACTATAACATATAACCCAGTAACGGTTTAGTGTCATGCCTTCGGTAGTGTATTCCAAGATCAATAGCGCCTTTCAGGTATCGCAGTATATGCTTAACAGTATGCATATGAGTTACCGTTGGGCTTTGCATAAACCTGCTCATGCTACTGACCGGAAAACTCAGAGCAGGTCATGAACGTACGAGATAACATAAGCAACCAATCGGCCTTTTGAACTCCATCACATCAACTTCTTCCCCTTCGTCTTTCTTTGACAATTTTATTCCCGGTTCCATAAGATATTTATTTGCATTGCAATCCCACAATCCACACAACTGCATACACCAACTCTAAGGGCCTTGATGTTCGGTAGTTTAATCTAGTTGGGAATGGTAAACGGCTCTGCTTCCCAACCAAACAACGATCACAGACTTGCATTGGGTGTTGATAGTATGTGCCAAGTCTTTTGCTGCCATTTGTTTAATTGAATCAAAATTCAGGTGACCCAGACGAGCATGCCACAACCATGTTTTGTCGTTGATGTTTGATAGTAGACACACAGGTGAGAGGCTACTTTCAATTCGCTTTTGTATAAATGGTTTGTTGATCGTGTGACTCTCATGAATGGCATTCCATCTTGTTCATACATCCAAAGAAAATTATCCTTCATGATGATATCGCACCCATCTTCAGTTGCCTGTCCAAGGCTTATTATATTGCTCTTCAAAAGTGGAATATAATAAACATTTGATAGGAGCCTTTGATCACCGTTTTTGCAGGTCAACACAATTGTCCCCTGTCCTTCTATCGCTACACACGAGCCATACCCAAATCAGACACTACCAACAATATTCCCATCAAGATTTGTAAAGAAATCTCAATTCCAGTCATGTAGTTCAGTAGCTGCTTGCTCCATTATCAAGAAACCACACGTGACTGTTGTTGGCATTTGATACGTATAGCTGAGGTATAACCTTCTCTTCATTCAAGAATACAGTCTCCACTTGGCTAACAGAACCATCATCAGAATGGTTAGCCCTTTATTTCTTTCTTCAACCAGATTGCTTGTTTCGTCTCTTTCCTTGTCGGGCAATCTGCTGAAAAATGACCAACTGCGTCGCATCGAAAACACTTAGGTTTGGAATGATCCTTACCTCGTTTCTGCTGCTGTGAGGAGTCTTGACCCTGGTCGTTGCCTCTGCCTCGTCCATTTGACCAACCCGACCTCTTCCACGGCCTTTTATCGCCCCCGTACGAACCTCGGCCACGACCAGATCCCTTTTGGTCTTTATTTTTGGCCTGCAAGTCCTCATATGAGAGCAATAACTTATCACCCTTGGATCCATGTGATCTATCAACAGATTTGATCCTTTCGAACGCCTTGAGCTTTCCTATGGCTTCCTGCAAGGCTGCAACGTCATAGCATTCAGGTCTGCAAATTGTTCTATGGAAGCAACAACAGGCAGGAACCGTTCGGGGACAAATCGAGGAGTTTTCTAACGAGTTTTATATCCTCAAACATAGCCCCAATGCTTTTTTCCCCGGATACAATACTGTTCAATCATGCTGCAAAGCCTTCAATTGTCTCTCCTTTCATCTTCAAGATTTCGAACTCTGAATGAAGGGTTTGAAGATGAGCTTGTTGAACACGCTCAACTCCCATGTACCGTACTTTGAGCGCTGCCCAGATGTCTTTTGCATTCTCGAACTGGAAAACTTAGAGAACAAGTTCTTCCAAGATCGATTGTAACAGCATGGCCACTGGCATATTGTCTTCTTTGGGTCTACCTCTACTCCGATTGCTGGTTCCACGGCCTCCAAAATTCCATGAACCTTAAAAATTGCTTTGATTCTGACTGTCCATATATATTGTAGTTGGACGCATATAAGATCGAACATTGTAGCGGTACTGGATTGCTCTTGATCGCTATTGGCTCTGATACCAATTGAAGTTGATAATTGGTAACACACGATCGATTTTGTGGAAATCCCTTTACCACGACTCTTTTAGTAATAAAGAAAAGATACAATCAACATAGAGATCCAACCCTCTACATATAATCACGCAAACCTTGACCTGCAAGTATTCTAAGTAACTTATTCTAGCCGACTCAAACGCCAAACATAATACGACTCAAATAAAACATAAATTTATCAAACAGACCTTGAACTATTAAATTAAGACAAGATTAATCCAACATACATTGCATGTTATATACCTATATATCAAATGCGGAGTGATACGAGTGAAGCTTTCAAACACTTAAAAGAAAACCAGCATGCAGTATTATTGTATTAGTGTGATACCAAAAAGTGCCTTGGAAGGATAGATGTAGACTTATAAAAATCAAAGCACAAAAGAATTTAAGAATACGACATCCAAACTGTTGATACATCAATATCAAAGGAAGGGCACCACATGCACTAGCACCTTAAACAGGTTAATCACAGAATTCTTTTTTGACAATGCAAACTGTAACTGCAAAACTGATTCCATTTGAGATTCTCAAGTGCAATCCACCAGCATTTAAATGGATGATAAAATTGTAGATGGTCAACAAAGAGCACACTTTCCAAATTAGAGTAACAGAAAATCCTTATATGTGCAGAAGATGGACACACGAAATCATTCATAATTTTTTTATTAAAAAAATGCACCATTAAAATAAACACGAAATCTCATTTGTACTACAGCAGACCTGAAGTATACAAATATGCGAAGAGTGAGAAGCAAACTATAAAGACAATCGCTGATTTTTTGCAATCACGACTAGATAACACGTATAATAAATTCTCCGATTTAAAGATGTATCCTCTACAAAATCTATTTATAACTCACGCACAAAACAGAAAACCCTAACACAGACCTGGATCGCATTGCCGATAAAATCGTTCAACATCTGCACGAATACGAAAATGAAATTATCAGAATGTGGAACACGTCATACAAAAAATGTTTACGCTATACAGAAACCCTAAATTTATGAGCACACAATCAAACGAGAAGGATGAATTATTAAAATTAAATCACAGATAACTGAAAGGAAAACAAACGAAAGCTACCGGTTGTGAGAGCTTTTATCAAGCCGTTACGACGGCCTTGATAATCTCTATAAACTTCCTCGACAGTCCTCGGATTGTATACGCCACCACGACCTCCACCGTCCATTCTCCGTTGCCGTACTATTACTCAACCGAAGACGAAAATCAATTGGTTTTTTTGGTAACAAGCATGGGCTCAAAAACCAAGAGGTAGGAGAGAAAGGGGGATTTGGGGAGGTTTATTTTCAAGAGAGAGGAAAGGAAATATAAACAGGGCAAAACCAATCGTGTTTACTTTCCCTTGAGAATCGCCAACGTGTAATTTAGTCATTGGTTCATCGGTGACGACGTGGAAATGGCGTTTAATACCTCCACAAACCTTTGAAAAATCATGAGGTATACCCGTGTGATTATGCTATGGTGTGATAATAAAGTGTACGCCACGTAGCGCCACGTCACTACCCTCATTATCACATCGCCCATCACTTGGCAAGGGATATACCCGTGTGATTGTGGTGGTGTAATAATTACATGTTTATTTTTTAATTTTCATTTAAATAAAATAAAACATAATATTTTATTAATAAAAATAAAATAAAACATAATAAATAATATTTCATTAATAATTCGTTTATTAATTAATTAAAACACAACTCCCAAAGGGAAATTACATAGAGATAGAAGGCAAACGAGCAACAAGCTGCGCCGCCAACCCTTTTTGAATAGCAAAACCAAGTCTTTTAAAAACTACATCTACAGATCTTGGGGTCATAACATTACTATGCATGACCCGCTGTACTCGGTTAAGTAACTCCACGGCCTCTGGTGCAAGGAAACCAAAAGTGTCAAAAGCAAATGGTATAAACACGTGTTGGTTGTCAAGACACGCTTTCTCGTGTTTGGTCACTTTGCTCGAAGCAGCTTTTAGAGCAGCCTGACTCACCGTGAAAGCACTAACTCCCAAGCCCACCAGAGGGGAGACCCCTGTTAGATCTACACACGCATGTTTTCCACCTATCCACCCAAAGACCAAAATGTCAGCGGGTCTAAGTGTTGATCTTCCTTCCAATGGGTCCGTCAAGAAATTCACTGGTGCCTCTTTCTTAGTAGAAACCCCGGCACGCCTAAATATGTCAAAAAGAACATCCTTAACCAAGTCGTGTCGGTACTTGAACCCCGGGAGCTCTCTACAATGAACCGCATGCTCACCATAGGAGTCTAAACACGCCTTACGGCAAACAGGGCATAACTCGTCAACCGGGTATAGTGGAATCATGAGGTGATACTTAAGGATAGTACAATACTCCACCGGCGACATATGTTGGCCTAGCCCATCTATAGGGATCGCGAGAAGGTAATCTTGAGCATGTGGTGCTCGTAGACACTCAAAAACAGCTCTTTGTCTAACGGTCATTTCAAACTGGACTTCCATTTCACGGACGATTTTACTAAAAAGGGCACTCGCCAATGCATGTTGTGCTTTAGGGGGGGCGGTGTCCTTATTAGTGAAACCGCTGAAGTCAAAGCTTGAAATCGTATCACGAAGACAAGCCAAAGCACAATCGTAATCAGAATCCATACCACATATGCCGCTGTCTCGTAAGATGTGGTCCTGTAACGCCCAAGATTGGGCCCTCGAGGCTACAAAGGCATAAGATGAAGCCTTTACAGCGGAATACAACCCCAAACCCCCAAACCTAATAGGTAGGGAAGCAAGTCGCCATTGGAAGTCTCCAAAGAAAGGACCTCCACAAACAACTATGTCCTCAATCGCCCCACGCAATCCTTCGTCAAAGAACAGCGCTGCATCCTCCATGTGTACGGGTTGGCACGTCCTCAAGCCAAAGAAAAGTTTGGCAATACCCATACAAGATCGAAGCAAGAATAGCTCACTCTGCGGGTCACGAAGTTTTGGAAGAAGACGCATCAAATTCACAGCGTTAGTAGCTCTCTTCTTAGCTAACCCACTAATAAAATTTGCATCTCTGCTGACGGCCCCCCCAAGAAGTTTTACCCCGGATAACGGCCTCCCAATGTCCACAGGGAATAAACCATCATGAAACTTGCTACCATCACATGAAGGTCAAAATAACTCAGTTTTCTTAATATTCAGTTCAAGGCCCAAGGTAGGACCCACCACCTTAATAATGTCTAACACTCTAGCCACCTCTTCTGAATTTCCAATGACAGTCCCATCATCAAGATACCAAGCATGAAGAAGAAGCTTGCAATTGTCTCTAATTTGATGCACAAGGGGGTGCAAAACAAGAGCGAAAAGAAGTGGTCCCAATGGGTCTCCTTGTTGAACCCCGGTGTTGGACCAAATGTACTCGTCTCTAAGATACAATCTAGATGGTTGCCCATATAGGAATTCTACCCACAAAGAAATAGACGGGCACCTCATCCGGACCTCGCGAAGTAAGGCTGATCTATCCACCAGATTAAATGCATTAGAAAAATCTACTGTAAGCATGGCCAGAGACCCATCCGTGTGACGTTCATTCAATACCCGGTTGACGCTATGTAATATGGCCTCGGCGCCACCGGACACACCAACCCCAAACTGATAATCATTAAGGTACTTGGCCATCTCTTTACCGACACCCTTCATAGCAACCTTGGACACCAACCGCCTCCATATAGTACCCACTGCAATAGGTCGGATCCCGTTGTCGGGTTTTAAGAGCGGTGTAAGAGGAGCAGACGCAACAAAACCTGATAAACTCGATGGGCATCTCCCCCCTAACCACAAATTGACCACTGCGGTGATAGTAGTTAAAAGATCAGTGGCAACTGCAGACCCGTCTCCACATAAAGCATCCAAAATGTGTTGTGCTCGCAAGCCGTCTTTCCCACACGAAGTTCCCTTAGGAAACGATTTAATGCAACCAAGGACACTATCAACCTCCGCAACAAGAGGAGGCTCGGAGTATATTTCACTTGGCATAGATGGAGGTTGCCTGTGCGGGTGTTTAGCCTCTAAAGCTTGTATGGTATCGCCATTGTATGGAGCAACACCAGACGAGCATAACACCTTCACTGCCGCTGTAAAATGGCCATCTGCAACCTTACGAAGACACTGCCAGATGTTGGTATTGCCCACAGCTCCCTCCTTATGATTATCAATGCCTCCTGGGCCAAAAGATTCCAAACTAGAACTGTTAAATATATTTTTAACTAACATGGCATTACCGTCCTCTTTCCCCCAAGTGGCTAAAGAACTCAGGATTGAACGTTGTTGCAAGGCCCTCCTATTCCCAGACCTGCTTTCTTGCCTATTTTGTGGTCTAAACACTTGCAAAGTGCAACGAGGAAGAAGGAACAACCTAACCCATGCTTCAATGGATCCCGGTTGGGCAACCACCTTGCAGAGAGCGGTCTTCAACGCTTGAGAGAAAGCCAAACGACAACTATGAGGAATTCTCTTGACAGTAACAATAGGCGCTTTAAAGACACGATCAAGGAGAACAACATCCAAAATAAACGACTCATGTATATTGGTCTCATCCACACAGATAGAAGGCTTCACAATACCGACAATGTGTCCATCCATGTCATTATCACGATCAGTAAAACGGAAAATACCATCCGGGTGATGGCAGGCACGACTAATGGCATGTAAACTCATACAAATCCCACACATCCATTGACCTAAAACCTTTAAAGTACCCTCCACCGCCATAAACAACCCATGGTCTGTGGCAATAGCCTCTCGCAACACACTTCTACGTTCATCGCTAGGAAGGTGCAACCTCTTGAGATGAGAGATCAACCGAGAAATCCCCTTATTTCCCCCTTCACCATCCGGGCAACAATGAAACTTACGAAATGGACATGGCAATGGGCCATTCGAAGACGAAGAAGGGGGTGTCATAAAAAGAGGCGACAGGAGTCACGCCTGGAGTTGAAGCGTGGAATTTGGGTGTAAATACAAAAAAAATAGTATTGGCATTTCATCAAACACCTGGAGTGCATTCATCACAATACTTTCAATTGAGAGTACCCATATGAGAATTTCGCCCCATTTGAAGAGAAAAGATCAGATAGTCAGCAGCTCCACTGGTTGGAAAGGAAGGGTTTGATGATGTTAAAGCGGTAGGTACAAGAACATCTGTTTAAATTTATGAAGGGAGTTAAAGGTTGCAGATATCAAGAAAAAGTTGGTAAATAGGAAGTAAAAAAGCTTGAGAATATCATAAAATGAGCAGAGAGCCAGAGGGATATCACAATGAAGGTGATAGTTATGGAAGAGAGATAATGGTGCGTCTGCAGAAGGAAGGTTTATTATTGTTTAAACCGTCCGCTCATCATGAACAATGAATTACAAAGGAATCCAACATCTGGATGGGGTAAATCTGAGAAGATGAGGGGCGATTGGAGATGAGCACCGTAAATCTAAGCGGATGAGGAGCGATTAGTGTGTTTCTGCAGATGTGGCCGGCGGTGGTGGTGGGGCTCAGATTTGGCCGGCGTTGGTGTTCGGGTGGGGCTCTAAATCTTCGGTGGAGTTGGGGTTATGAATGTTGACGTAGACGGTGGTGGCTGGAGATGGTGGTGGTTGACGGTGATGGTGGTGGCTGGCGATGGTGGTGGTTGACTATTAATAATTAAAAAATATATATTACTAAAAAAAATTCGAAATAAAAAAATAATATTTCTTGAGGACTATTCCGCCTCTTACCACCACCTAATCGCAGTCGATGTCATAACTCCGAAAGTCATTTCCCGAGCTTCCTCGCTTGATGATGAAGACATTTTATAAATTTTTTTGTAGTATAGAGAAGATGAGATAAAATGTCTACGGTTTTGTGTTATATAGGAAGTGTTTATATAGATGGAGAGAATGAAATTTAAAAAAAAATCTTTTTTTATATTAAATACAAATATATCCGTTGTACAACGGATATATTGGTTTGAAATGGTGGATGATTCGCGTGAAAAAAACCACGGCACAAGTTCACGACGTGATAAAATTTTTGAGGGGGCGGTGTGGGTTATGGATCACGACGTGATTGGGTTGTCCACCTAGGACCACGGTGTGGTTCTGTGTGGTATACCTGATGCTCTAAAATATAATGTTTACTTAAGTTTGAAATAATATAAATTATAAAAAAAGTTGTACCCGGTACTTGTCTTAACTCTCGCATTTACGTAGTGGTCAATGAGGGGTCGGGTTGATTCGCGATCTGATGTACGCAGCTCTATCCTACACTTTGTGTATAGGTTGTTTCCCTCAGCTCGAACCCATTATCTTAAGGTCACAAATCAGCAACATTATCATTTGCTTAAAGGCTCGCCCTCAAATAATATAAACTATATTTATTTAAAATAAACAAAATGATTGGGGCGTGTGTGATACCTTCTTAATACGACTATCACGCGCGTACCTTTTAATTAGTCGATGATGTTATTTGAAAACAAAGGGTTGAGAGACTCTAAATCCTTCATAATATTTCTTTATGATTAGGGCTCCTCTCCCATCCATGGGTCTGCTTTGGGTAAACCTGAACGTGTTGAGACTGAAACCGTATTTTTTAACATTAAGACCAAGTCGGTTTCAGGTTTCTTATTTTAAGCGGGTTGGTTGGGATTTGGGTTGAGTTAGAACAAAATGCGTTTTGGGCCAGATTACAACATAACATAACTTGGGGCCACGTGTGTTTAGCGGCCAGATGGAACGGGTCATATTGCCCCGAAACCTCGAAGCCTTTCTCTCCCAAGCTTTAAATGATCTCATTCCTTGGGGCTTGGAGACTACTAGACTAGCAGATATTATACTTTGTTCATTTGGATTGATTAAAAACACACATCGTCTTTAAAATCATTCTATGTATTTTCTTTATGGAAACTTTGTAAAATCACGAACATCATAAACGTTATCGTTCTTGATACAACTCCTAGTATGGTTGTTCTTGCTAATATTCATGACTCATGAGCTCCTTGGTTTTACGAGAGAATTGCAAATGTCACGGATGAGGTACCCTTATAATGGACAAAAGGCCCAATATTTAGGCTTAACAAATAGGAGTAGGCCCAATCCTATTAAGGCCAAGATATAGCATGCCCATTAGAGTTTAGGCCCAAGTATACCCATAAATAAAGGAGTTTTCAACAAAATATAAAAGGACTCTCTCTATATTCTCCAATCATTTACACATACGTAACCATACAAAATCACTACAACATAACCAAGGCGAGAACCCAACAAAAGGTAACCAAAGGATGAGGACACCACCCAAGGACATAGTAAAAGCTATACATAGCACCGGAGAGAACATGCATACTACTATTAAGTCATACCACAAGTCTAGCAAGTATGAAAAACAAGCAACACAAAACAGGAAGAACTAGTTTAGATCCCGAGTCTACACACGGGGTGAAAAACATCAATATATAAAATTTTTAAATATTTATGTATACTTTTTACATGTGTAAAAATATATTACATATATTAAAAATATAAACAAACTCAAAATATGTAAAAATTAATATATAATTAGGTTTTAAAAATATAATTTAACTTTCACTACTATTTTATTAAAATAAAAGTTACATAATTAAATTTCAAAGTTTCTTATAATAAGGAATATTTAAAAATATATTATTATTAAAAGATGAAAATGCATTAAATAAGAGAGAGAGGTGGGAAAAAAATGGTGAGAATGAATATGGAGGCGACACGTGGCATTAAAAACCTTTATTTATTATATAGTATAGATATAGATATGGTCCAGATCAACACAAATAGCATATCTAGTCAATTACGAAGCAATATCATTCATTCATACATCCCAGAAAAACTTGTCTTAGAAATAAACATGAACAAGGATTACAGGACAATCAAGGGTATAAGGCACGCAGGCCACCCAACAAAAAGTAAACAAGGCACACAAATCCCTAGGAGGCGGCCCTGGATGTCCCGCCCGACGCATCCATAAGTTGTCACAAGTAAGGACCCAACATCACGGATGGGACACACTGTAATGTCCTAGATTTTTCGGTGTATCGTTTTCCTAACTATTGTACTGAAATTCTATTCCATCGTATAATCTATCTATTTCAAATCCTATGAGTGTGTCCTTTCCTAAATATTTGCACGTATTATAAACTTAAATCTTGAAAGCTTATTAAAAACCTATTTTCTTAAATAATAAATATTAATTAATTTGATATATTTAAGAAAAAATAATTATACTTGATATATATATATATACATATATATATATAAGACTTATTTAAAGATATATATATATATACACCTTATAAGAAAATATAAAGGATATTTAATTCCTAAAACTTTATAAGTTTATTTTCATTAGAATAATTAAAATTATTAAACTTGAACTTGTAAATTATAAACTTATAAATTATTTTATAAAAACTATAGGATAATGAAGTGTAAAACTTATAAAAACTTAGTGGAATTTTATAAAAATAAAACATTATAAAGTCGAGGGACTAAACTGTCATTCTTGATAACTTGTTTAAACAAAAAATCATGTTTTAGCATAAAATGATAAAACTTGTAAACATCAGGGGCTTTTGTGCAATTTGGCCAAACTCCAGAAACTGAAATCAGTCTCGGGTTCAATCCCAGTCGAGGCCGGTCCCCCCTATTTTAATCGAAAACGCGTTTCCGGCCAAATTCATTGTGTCACACCCCAACCGACGGCGGAAACGTCGGGGCGGGACATGTAGTATAACACCTACCAAAATTTCGATCTCAATTTCTGCCCCGGAACTTATAAGAAATAATGGGAGTTAACGGAAACCCAAAAGTCAGAAAATAAATTAAGAAATAATAATTATAATATATATATATATATAGGGGAGAGATCAAGAGAAAACCACAAAATTAAGCGAAAACCGAGAAAACTACTAAAACAATGTGTAATACTCTGGGTTACATATACGTAACCGCATTTTTTTTGAAGTTTTTGGTTTTCTGTTTACGTATACGTAACACTATGAGTTACGTATACGTAAGCCAATATTTAAATGATTTTTTGGTAAAAATTTATAATATTACATTGATACTCTTATAAAAAAATTAATAATAAAAAATAAATATTATTATACTATTGGTTAAAATTGGTTTTTTTAGTGGTTTTCGCCTAACTATTGGTTTTCTCTAGACCCACCCCTATATATATATATATATATATATATATATATATATATACTAGCTTAGACCCCGTGTACATGGGGTGAAAAATATCAATACATAAATTTTTTAAATTTTATTTATATATTTTATAGTTGTAAAAATATATTACTATACATATATTAAGGATAGAAAATAAAATGCAAAAAATGTAAAAAATAATATATAATTGGGTTTCGAAAATACGTCAATTACTATTTAATATAATTTGACTTTCATTTTACTATTTGATTGAAAACTAAAATTACATAATTAGGTAAGTTTTTTATAATAAAGGATAATTTAAAATAAATGTGTTTTATTAGTATAATTACAAATTTATTAAAAGATATTGGTGCATTTAATAAGAGAGAGAGACGAGAAAAGAATGATGAGAGTGAATATATGGAGGCGACACGTGGCATACAAAAACCTTTATTTATTATATAGTATGGAGGGATCAAGAGAAAACCACAAATTTAAGCGAAAACCGAGAAAACTTCTAAAACAATGTGTAATACTCTGGGTTACATATACGTAACCGCATTTTTTTTGAATTTTTTGTTTTCTATTTACGTATACGTAACACTATGAGATACATATACGTAAGCCAATATTTAAATGATTTTTGGGTAAAAATTTGTAATATTACATTGATACTCTTATAAAAAAAATAATAAAAAATAAATATTATTATGTTATTGGTTAAAATTGGTTTTTTAGTGGTTTTCGCCTAACTATTGGTTTTCTCTGGACCCACCCCTATATATATATATATATATATATATATATATATATATATATATATATATATATATATATATATATATATACTTGCTTAGACCCCGTGTAATACACACGGGGTGAAAAATATCAATACATAAATTTTTTAAATTTTATTTATATATTTTATAGTTGTAAAAATATATTACTATACATATATTAAGGATAGAAAATAAAATTCAAAATATTTAAAAAATAATATATAATTGGGTTTCGAAAATACGTCAATTACTATTTAATATAATTTGACTTTCATTTTACTATTTGATTGAAAACTAAAATTACATAATTAGGTAAGTTTTTTATAATAAAGGATAATTTAAAATAAATGTGTTTTATTAGTATAATTACAAATTTATTAAAAGATATTGGTGCATTTAATAAGAGAGAGAGACGGGAAAAGAATGATGAGACTGAATATGGTGGCGACACGTGGCATACAAAAACCTTTATTTATTATATAGTATGGAGAGATCAAGAGAAAACCACAAAGTTAAGCGAAAACCGAGAAAACTACTAAAACAATGTGTAATAATCTGGGTTACATATACGTAACCGCATTTTTTTGAATTTTTTGTTTTCTGTTTACGTATACGTAACACTGTGAGATACGTATACGTAAGCCAATATTTAAATGATTTTTGGGTAAAAATTTGTAATATTACATTGATAATCTTATAAAAAAATAATAATAAAAAATAAATATTATTATGTTATTGGTTAAAATTGGTTTTTTAGTGGTTTTCGCCTAACTATTGGTTTTCTCTGATATATATATATATATATACTTGCTTAGACCCAGTGTAATACACACGGGGTGAAAAATATCAATACATAAATTTTTTAAATTTTATTTATATATTTTATAGTTGTAAAAATATATTACTATACATATATCAAGGATAGAAAACAAAATGCAAAAAATGTAAAAAATAATATATAATTGGGTTTCGAAAATACGTCAATTACTATTTAATATAATTTGACTTTCATTTTACTATTTGATTGAAAACTAAAATTACATAATTAGGTAAGTTTTTTATAATAAAGGATAATTTAAAATAAATGTGTTTTATTAGTGTAATTACAAATTTATTAAAAGATATTGGTGCATTTAATAAGAGAGAGAGAGACGGAAAAAGAATGATGAGATTGAATATGATAGCGACACGTGGCATACAAAAACTTTTATTTATTATATAGTATGGAGGGATCAAGAGAAAACTACAAAGTTAAGCGAAAACCGAGAAAACTACTAAAACAATGTGTAATACTCTGGGTTACATATACGTAACCGCATTTTTTTTGAATTTTTTGTTTTCTGTTTACGTATACGTAACACTATGAGATACGTATACGTAAGCCAATATTAAAATGATTTTTTGGTAAAAATTTGTAATATTACATTGATACTCTTATAAAAAAAATAATAAAAAATAAATATTATTATATTATTGGTTAAAATTGGTTTTTTTATTGGTTTTCGCCTAACTATTAGTTTTCTCTGGACCCACCCCTATATATATATATATATATACTTGCTTAGACCCCGTGTAATACACACGGGGTGAAAAATATCAATACATAATTTTTTTAAATTTTATTTATATATTTTATAGTTGTAAAAATATATTACTATACATATATTATGGATAGAAAACAAAATTCAAAATATGTAAAAAATAATATATAATTAAGTTTCAAAAATACGTCAATTACTATTTAATATAATTTGACTTTCATTTTACTATTTGATTGAAAACTAAAATTACATAATTAGGTAAGTTTTTTATAATAAAGGATAATTTAAAATAAATATGTTTTATTAGTATAATTACAAATTTATTAAAAGATATTGGTGCCTTTAATAAGAGAGAGAGACGGGAAAAGAATGATGAGACTGAATATGGTGGCGACACGTGGCATACAAAAACCTTTATTTATTATATAGTATGGAGGGATCAAGAGAAAACCACAAAGTTAATCGAAAACCGAGAAAACTACTAAAACAATGTGTAATACTCTGGGTTACATATACGTAACCGCATTTTTTTTGAATTTTTTGTTTTCTGTTTACGTATACGTAACACTATGAGATACGTATACGTAAGCCAATATTTAAATGATTTTTTGGTAAAAATTTGTAATATTACATTGATAATCTTATAAAAAAAATAATAATAAAAAATAAATATTATTATATTATTGGTTAAAATTGGTTTTTTTAGTGGTTTTCGCCTAACTATTGGTTTTCTCTGGACCCACCCCTATATATATATATACTTGCTTAGACCCCGTGTAATACACACGGGGTGAAAAATATCAATACATAAATTTTTTAAATTTTATTTATATATTTTATAGTAGTAAAAATATATTACTATACATATATTAAGGATAGAAAATAAAATTCAAAAAATGTAAAAAATTATATATAATTGGGTTTCGAAAATACGTCAGTTACTATTTAATGTAATTTGACTTTCATTTTACTATTTGATTGAAAACTAAAATTATATAATTAGGTAAGTTTTTATAATAAAGGATAATTTAAAATAAATGTGTTTTATTAGTATAATTACAAATTTATTAAAAGATATTGGTGCATTTAATAAGAGAGAGGGGCGGGAAAAGAATGATGAGATTGAATATGGTGGCGACATGTGGTATACAAAAACCTTTATTTATTATATAGTATAGATATATTGAATTCATACTTTCCTAGAAACTACCATGTAAGGAAGTAAGTAGGAAGGTGCACATGAAATGATAGGAAGGTGGTAGGAGGGTGCACATGAAATGATAGGAAGGTGGTAGGAAGGTGCACATGACATGTAAGGAAGATAGTAGGAATGTGCACTAACATGTGAGGAAGGTGGTAGGAATGTGACATATGGTGAACAAACTTCCCTATAAATAGAACTTAAGATTCCTCCTAAGTTCTCATTCCAAACCATCTCCCAATTCAAAGACAGGTTCGTCTTTATATTTCCGAGTTTAAGTATTTATTTTATTGGGGCTTAGAGTTATAGCCAGGGTAGGCATTAGGTGACATAACCCTGGTCTAGGCATGGACTGATCACCCATGTCTAAACTAGGTAGTGTTATCCAAAAGTAACCACGATTATGACTAGATAATTCCCCATCATTCGTTTGGCCTCCGCCTAAGATTTATTTCGGTCTTGAACAAGGATAAAGTTTTGACCAGTCATAATGACGCCCGAACTAAGCAAAAGAAATATGATGGATTTGATTATGGTTCCAATTATGCCAAAGATGAAACCACAAGGGTTAGAAACATCAAAACCCGAAGGACGGGTAATTACGGAATCTTAGAAGATAGAAAAATTTATTAAAGAATTCTGGAAGATAGGGGACGTCGGACCGACATACGCTGAGATATCGGTCCGATATGGGAATACAATTGATGTCGGACCGACGTATGATTAAATATCGGTCAGATATGGGAGAACCACGGATGTCGGACCGACATGTGCTTGGCCAACGGTCCGAAACGCAAATCCCTATACACCCTTTGCACCAGACACGTGTCGTCACACGTGTAGGGCATGCTTCAGCATGCTGGACGCGTGGACAGATGTCGGACCGCAATGGCAGGCCCACACGGTCCGCTATGGACGTGTGGCACGTCTGAATTGCATGGCCACCACGTGGCGTGCATGCGAGAGAAGTGGGCGATAGCGGACCGACATCGCCCTGGATAACGGTTCACTATGGGGTCAACTCAGGCATGTAAATAGAGAGCTTAAGGTTCTCATTTTCCACACACTCACAACAACCTCTCTCGAACCTCCTCTGCCCTCGAGCATTTTCCGAGTCCTCCAGCTGTCCCGACTCCCGAGCCGCTCCTCCCGGTTCAACCGACGTTCGCTTGTCAACCAGACTCGAGCGTTTAAGAGCCGAAGAAACCCGAGGAACTCATAGATGTGCAAGTTAAGGTGCTAGAGCCCTAAGATTCAACTCTAAGAGCTACCTAGCACTAAGATTATTATCATTCGATCTCCGACTTCAAAATAAAGGTGAATAATCGTCTTTATCAAAAATACGTTCTCATGGCGAGAGTGAGCTTTTACAAAAATTATTTGTAAGACGTGCTTGGGCTGTAAGCTATCATCACGCAAATAAGATGTGTTGGTGCTGTCGGCACCTTCACGCTAAAGATCAAACGATTTATGTTTACGAAAAGGGCAAAACACGATAATTAAATATTTACTCATACTAATCCCAGAATTAGGGGTTTTACCCCTGTGGAATGTTGATACTCAAGAAGTGTACGTAAAGTTTGATCAAATATTTATACTCTCTTCGGATCCATTTGGACCGGGCAGGGTTGGCTTGTATGTCTGGTGATGCGTAAAACGCAGTTGTGCCAGTTTGGCCGCATGGCCCCGATTGCTTGTCCAATGTATACAATTGGATGAAATCCAAGGAAGTGATATATGATCATTAGAATCCTCCAATGATGAAATGTTTAACTGTTTAATTAAACTGTTTTGCCATGCTTATGAAAATGAATTGAGGTCATAAAGTATTCAACAACATATAGCTTACGTTCATTTTCAAATGTTTTCAGGAAAAGAATGAAATGACCTCATAGTACCGGGACCGGCTACGGCCTAAGTCCCGATGACAGTTTTGTTGCATAATCCGGGTCAGGCCACACACCTGGACCCGGTGCAAACCAAAAATGTGTTATACAGGTTCGTGCGAGGCACAGGAAAGAACCTGAGAAAAGACAAGGTTAAGGTGCCCAAAGGATGTCGACTTCCTAGGCAGAATACCTCCTTGTAGATTATACTGACTTTGGTCAGGGTTTTGATTTCAAAAATCAAATGTACAAACGGTCGGGTTTTATACCCAAGTATTTAAATAAAGAAATCTTTTGTCTACACGACAAGATTCTAGAATTTACAAAACCAACACTTGAGGTTGAGAATCGTTAAAAAGATCCTGTTTAAAAACCCCTATTCCGCTACACAAAACCAAACTCTGAAATCAAAGCAGGTACCGAAGGTGCCAACTGACGTCGTAGCCCGATAACGTCCCGGGGGTGCTCGGGGCGGGGTGTGACATGTAGACTGTTTATGTCACACCCCGACCGATGGTGGAATCATCGAGGCGGACAATGAAATGATTGTTCATAAGCACATAATCTACTAAGGTTGCATAATTCATTAATAAGATTTAAATACCAAATATCCAAATACAATTCAAGTTACAACACACTATTCTAGAATAATACACATAATTATTTCACTAGGTCCAAAAGCCTTATGTGTAGCACCTTCAACACATAGTCACACAATCACATATCTTCACCTGAAACGTAATCCAACTACGAGAGTTGGTGAGTTTACATATGTTTAAATAAAGTAAAAGTTTAGTTAAAAACGTTTATACAGTTCATAGTTTGACATGGTATGATATGGCATAATGTGGAGAATTCACTATATGTATATCAATTGTACGCATGTAATTATGTATAAAAGCATAAAGGTTTAACGTGATAGGCATAACATACCGCTACTCTAAAAGTGATAGGCATGGAATCAAGACTATGTGGGTTACACATAATTTAAACCATCCTAAAAGTATTCATAGCATAACAAGTGATCATGCACAAAAGCACAATAATCTACGCATGTAAACACAAGTTGAATTGTACGTAAGTATGCACAGATTACGTTTCACCCCAAAATGTATAAAAATGTAAATAGGGGGTATGTAACTCACCTGGCTAGCGGATATGATAATTCACGAGAGTAGATGGTACGGATGTTTGGAGTCTTAAATCCGAGAATGTCCAGAATGAGAATCGAGCTTCTGGATGGGATTAGCCTCTACAACCTTGGTCACAGCTTCACACAGAGATGGCAATTGTAATGGTGTCTTCAATTTGGAGAGAGATTGGGTGGAGAAGGGGTAGCGAGCTCGTGCAGGTGCGGTAATGGATTTTTATAGCCGAGCTCGATCCTGATAATGATACAAGCAATTGAGCATGTCCCGACACTCGTCTGGACGGGACGGAGATGTCGAGCCATCTTGCAGGCGTGGGGGTTGACTGTCGGGGCCGAATTTATGGCGTGGGTTTTCGGTCACAAACACGATCGAACTTTCTGTATGTCGGGGAGACCAATTGGTCGGGGGCTATTGTTCGCGTGGGGACGACGAAGCCAGGGATGCCTGTAGCGGCTGTCGAGGTGCAGGGAACAGCCCTGTCGGTGGCTCGCCGAAAAAAGCTTTGGACCGCCGGACAATGTAGGGGGTGACCGGGGACACGAATTGGAATCTGGCAATTATAGTCCCTGGGGTTTGAAAACGTTCAAAAACAGACCCTGGAAAACTTTCGAAATAAACCCCTATAGTTCTGTTTAATTCCAAACAGCCCTCCTGACTTTAATTATAAAAATTTAATTTCTTTTTCAAATTCAATATCTTATAGATCCATTTTCTTTATTAAAAACTAATTATTTTTAAATAATTATCTTATTGAAATAATACATTAAATTATTTATCTAAATTAATAAGTTTATTTTACTTAAATTCTTTTAAACTAAATAAAACTTATGTTTTTATTTAAAATCAATCATTTTGAATGGTTAATTCAATAAAATTGAAAACCATTGATTTATTTATATAAATTATTTAATTTAATAGCATAATTTATATAGTTTATAACCTTCAAATATTTTTAAAATTTAATTTAAAAATACATAAATTGTATACCAATATACGTGTATATGTTTTGAAACAGAATGTTAATATTTACATAATAAATTTCACAACGAAAATCTTTGAAATGTCACAGTCTCCCCAAGTTGAAGGAATTTCGTTCCGAAATTCGATTAGCGAAGGTTATGGAAACGGGAAAAGGGATGCCAATAGACTTAGAATTGAATTATTCACCAGAGAAAGACTTAGTGGGAAGTAACGTATGATACAGATGACGTAAATTCGAGTCGAGTCGTCAATTAGTTGATCTAATAGTATAATGATATTTATGCATACAATTGCTCATACAACGCATGAATGTAAACTACTAGAAACCAGATTTAACAATATTGGTGCCAATCGCCTTGCGACGTGGCATTTTCCTTTAAAACTCCACCCCACGGGTGTTCATATTTTCAAATTTTGCAAAAACGTTTTCTAAAACCGGTCCTCCTCCTAGTACTTATGCATGGTTTATACTCGTTATATCAAGTGGGTTTATGTATAGGGTGTACCAGCGGCTAACCCACCACCCCTTTGATATACCGGGGATTCCACGTGCATAATTACTAGGATTTAGAACTTCAACAATTTAAGTAAACTTTAACAGAGCCAGCAAGTTGTATGACTGGATTTAAACATAATAGGTTTGTTTCACAAAAGTATAGGAATGAGATGAATGGTGATAGCATAGCTGTTATATGCAATCACGGGTTATAGAACTCATAGCAATGGATTTCTCATCCGCTATTTCCATGATATACGAGTTATCAAGATTGGTTGGTTGTTTAGCAAATAGTTGGTTAAAAGCAAGAGACACAATTTTTCTATTGGCATGAATATTAAATAAAACGGATGTATAAAGATAGGGAACAAAGGAACGTACCGTTGACAGTGTCGTCATTGGCCGGAGCCTCGTTAGCATTTATATTAAATGCTCGTCCATGAGGACCACCTTGATTTTGAAGTTTTGGACATTGGTTTCGAAAGTGGTTTGGGTCTCCACATTCGTAACAGGCCCGTCCATAGGTGACAGTGAGAGGCACTGGATGATTGCCTTGAGTAGCTTGATTAACGATAGTGCGAGCACGACAAGTAGTAACAACGTGTCCATAGCGTCCACATTTTGAGCATAGACGGCATGCAGCATGCGGGGCATGGTGATACTTGCAAGTAGGGCATTGGGGAAATGAACCTGCATAATTTCTCAGAATTTGATCCGCAGGAGTAACTTGGGTCACAGGTACGGCAGGAGTGATGGCCGCAAAGTTTTGGGCCTTGTGCTTCTTATTCTGATGGGAAGATTCGGGCTCTTCGTCTTTGTCGGACACGGAAGTAGCAGCTTTGTCGACCACTTTCTTGGTACCCTTCCTGGATAAGGTACCCGCTTTGACGTGGTTGTCAGTCAACACAGCAGACAAACGGATAGCGTCTTCGAGTGTGGAGGGATTACTTCCTAATACGGTGTCTTGGAGCGGCATAAGCAGTCCACCTATGTATTTCTCAATTCCCCGTGCTAAGGGAGTAACCATGTGGGGCACGAACAGACTTAGTTCTTGGAAACGAGTGGTGTAAGCCAAATTCTCTCTGCTATCTTGGGTGAGATCCCAAAATTCAGCTTCGAGCTTCCTCATTTCGTTGCGAGGACAGAACTCGTCAGTCATAAGTCGTTTCATTTCGTCCCAAGACAAGGACATAGCATATTCGTTACCTCGAGTACGTTTCTCACCATTCCACCAGGTGAGTGCTCGTTTTTGGAAGACGCTGGCAGCATAACGAACTTTGAGGTTGTCGGGACAATCGCTGTTTAGGAAAGTACTCTCCATACTTTCAAACCATTGAAGAAGGCCAGTAGCACCTTCCGTCCCGAAGAATTTGGTGGGGTTGCAAGAATTGAAATGCTTGAATGTGCAGTACGGTGGGTTTGCACCATTCCCTTGCGTATTAGACCCATCACTGTTGTTGTTAGCTTGGATCATTTGGCCTATTAGTTGAGTAAGTAGTGCAGCAAGGTCAACGTTGGAGTTGCTAGAGTTAGCATTAAACGCGTGACGGGGAGGCATTCTATAAGTACCATAAGAAAAGACAAGAACTTATGAGACTTCGGATAAAATAGGCATGTATGTGCCACAGTTGGTAGACTGTTCACAATAATACAAGCAGGAACATGAGATGACACTCATCATGTCGCGTGATAATGTATGTAAGTTCTGACTAAAACTGATCACATAATTCATTCAAAATTTATAACACTAAAAGGATAGGGGAAATAAGCCATGAAATCTATTCCTGGGAGGATATGATAACATAGATCATTATTCGCGCAATAGGAATGGCCGGGATTCGCATGCACTACGAATTGTTATTACGTGTGCACCCGTAATAATGATTTGTTTTGCATGTTCGTCTAGTTCTTCCTACCTTGCTATAATGTCCCCAAATTTTGAGTTTAAGTTCGGATTGTATCCTTGCGAATACATTGACTTATCAACGTTAAATAGTTCCTCAAAGCTTTCAAGGAGACATGCTTTAGCCTATAGGTAAACACTCACTTCAGGAATTCCCAAGAAAGCATACGGGTCCGTTTATTTGGATTTATACGAAATGCTTTCCTAGACAGAAAACCCAATGTACAGGTGTCACCCTTCCAGATTGCACGTGTCCTTTACTGGTTTCAAGAAATTAAGTCGTTGACGAGATTTTCAAGATTTTAATAGACTTGAGAGTCTATGAGTAAAAAATGTGTAGGAATGCTACAATTAATTAGGAAAGAGTATGGGTAAGGATGGGTAGTGTATTTGTTTGCATAAGTTTGTTTGTCAAATGTGTATGTAAAGTATGTATCATGTATTTAAGCCTTGTATAAGTCTCATGTACCAAACTTGGGAAAAATTCAAATAATACCTAACTACAAATAATTCACATAGCAATTAATCATTTAGCACATAACACATAAAAGGGAGTCCTAGGGTTATAGTCTAGGTCATCGTGTCTAATAACCTAATTCCCTATAACCATGGCTCTGATACCAATCTGTCACACCTGACCGATGGCGGAATCATCGAGGCGGACAATGAAATGATTGTTCATAAGCACATGATCTACTAAGATTGCATAATTCATTAATAAGATTTAAATACCAAATATCCAAATACAATTCAAGTTACAATACCCTATTTTAGAATAATACACATAATTATTTCACTAGGTCCAAAAGCCTTATGTGTAGCACCTTCAACACATAGTCACACAATCACATATCTTCACCTGAAACGTAATCCAAAACAAGTGTCAACTACGAGAGTTGGTGAGTTTACATATGTCTAAATAAAGTAAAAGTTTAGTTAAAAACGTTTATACAATTCATAGTTTGACATGGTATGATATGGCATAATGTGGAGAATTCACTATATGTATACCAATTGTACGCATGTAATTATGTATAAAAGCATAAAGGTTTAACGTGATAGGCATAGCATACCGCTACCCTAAAAGTGATAGGCATGGAATCAAGACTATGTGGGTTACACATAATTTAAACCATCCTAAAAGTATTCATAGCATAACAAGTGATCATGCACAAAAGCACAATAATCTACGCATGTAAACACAAGTTGAATTGTACGTAAGTATGCACAGATTACTTTTCACCCCAAAATGTATAAAAATGTAAATAGGGGGTATGTAACTCACCTGGCTAGCGGATATGATAATTCACGAGAGTAGATGGTACGGATGTTTGGAGCCTAAGCACGATGGAACCGTGGTCGTGAAGGGGCTGGACGGCAGAGTCTTAAATCCGAGAATGTCCAGAATGAGAATCGAGCTTCTGGATGGGATTAGCCTCTACAACCTTGGTCACAGCTTCACACAGAGATGGCGATTGTAATGGTGTCTTCAATTTGGAGAGAGATTGGGTGGAGAAGGGGTAGCGAGCTCGTGTAGGTGCGGTAATGGCTTTTTATAGCTGAGCTCGATCCTGATAATGAGACAAGCAATTGAGCATGTCCCGACACTCGTCTGGACGGGACGGAGATGTCGAGCCATCTTGCAGGCGTGGGGGTTGACTGTCGGGGCCGAATTTGTGGCGTGGGTTTTCGGTCACAAACACGATCGAACTTTCTGTATGTCGGGGAGACCAATTGGTCGGGGGCTATTGTTCGCGTGGGGACGACGAAGCCAGGGATGCCTGTAGCGGCTGTCGAGGTGCAGGGAACAGCCCTGTCGGTGGCTCGCCGAAAAAAGCTTTGGACCGCCGGACAATGTATGGGGTGACCGGGGACACGAATTGGAATCTGGCAATTATAGTCCTTGGGGTTTGAAAACGTTCAAAAACAGACCCTGGAAAACTTTCGAAATAAACCCCTATAGTTCTGTTTAATTCCAAACAGCCCTCCTGACTTTAATTATAAAAATTTAATTTCTTTTTCAACTTTAATATCTTATAGATCCATTTTCTTTATTAAAAACTAATTATTTTTAAATAATTATCGTATTGAAATAATACATTAAATTATTTATCTAAATTAATAAGTTTATTTTACTTAAATTCTTTTAAACTAAATAAAACTTAAGTATATATAATATTTTATAAAACTTTCGTTTTTATTTAAAATCAATCATTTTGAATGGTTAATTCAATAAAATTGAAAACCATTGATTTATTTATATAAATTATTTAATTTAATAGCATAATTTATATAGTTTATAACCTTCAAATATTTTTAAAATTTAATTTAAAAATACATAAATTGTACACCAATATACGTGTATATGTTTTGAAATAGAATGTTAATATTTACATAATAAATTTCACAACGAAAATCTTTGAAATGTCACAGTTTATAAGCTCATGGTTTACTAAAGTTGAAATAATGTAAACAAACAATTTCATTTCATAGTTCAAGTAATCAAATACAACATTTACAAGAATCAAAAATAAATGAATGTCTTTTATTAAGTTTAAAACTAGGTCCTCAATACTAAATGAAAGCAACTTGATCAACTCACACATTCGTACATGAAACATGATAAAAACGAGGTCAACTAAAAAGTTGGTGAGCATACATAGGTTTTGACACCACAAGTAAAGTTCAAAATGTTTTATGTACAATTCATATGATACATGTTTATAAAGCATTTATGTAGAATCTAAGTTAAGCTAGCTGCACAAATCAAACCTTGTAACTGAAGGGCATAACAACACATGTTATCCTAATGTAGGGCATAACAACACATGTTATCCTGATGTAGGGCATAACAACACATGTTATCCGGATGTAGGGCATAACACAATGGCTATCCTGATGTAAAGAGTTAACGATTGCACTAGTGTGTCATGTATATGTAGCCTTAACAAATAGCATTCAAGCATAAAGCATAAATAAGCACATATGATCATATTGTAGAATTGTAAGTGTGTAATTGTAAATAGTATTTGTTGAGTAATCATGTTTCACCCCAAAAATGTACAAAAGGAAAAAGGGACTATGTAAACTCACTTTGAATTAGTGGTGTAGATAACACGAGCAATATAGCAACAGTGATTCTTGCAAATCATCAAAAATTAACGTAGAGTGAAATGTATGAACTTGAATCAATAACATGCACAAGGTCTAAGGCAAGGCTTAGGGTTTAATGGGATTTGAGTGTAGGGATTTGTACAAAGGTGTTTTGTGAAATTCAATGAAATGGATGTGTAAAAGTTGGTGTTTGTAATTGAATAAAAGTTTAAATCTAAATGTAAATTTAGAGTATAAATGAATTTAACAACATAATAATTGACTTGGTTTAAAATAGATAGACAATTTAAATAAATAAATTCTTTCTATTTAATTATGTGTCATTTAAAAGAGAGAGTATATATTAGTATATATATATATATATATATATTTTAGAAATTATATTTATTTAAATATAATTTAAATTTTAAATGAATGTGAAGGTAACAAATCTAAATAAATAAATAATACGTCCTTGTAAATATATATATATATATATATATATAGTGGGAGTATCAAATAAGAAGTAGTTTTTCGCTAAAAAAATCTAACAAATGACAAAAACATTAAGAAACGAAATCAAACAAATTCCGATTGAGCTAATTTCAGCGGTGTTGAAACCGTCTCGTCGAACTCTACCATCTTAGCTTTTAGAGTTTAGCTTTTAAGGTTTAGATTTTACGTTTGAATTTTAGGGTTTTAGCCTTAGGGTTTAGCTTTTAGGATTTAGATTTTATGGTTTAGGTTTTTTTTTTTGTGAGGGTGGGGGATTTAGGTTTTTTTTTTTGTGGGGGTGGGGGATTTAGGTTTTTGGGGGTGGGTGGGGGTGGGTTTAGGTTTTTGGGGAGGTAGGGTGGGGGGTTTAGATTTTTTGAGGGTGGGAGTTTTAGGCTTTTCAGGGTAGGGTTGGAGGGGGGTTTAGGTTTTTGGGGGTGCGGGTGGAGGGGGGCTTAGGTGTTTGGGTTCGGGTTAGGGTTCGATTAGACGGTTTCAACGCCTCTGGAATCAACTCAATCAGAGTTCGTTTGACCCATTTTTAGGATTTTTTAGCGAAAAACCACTTTTTATTGGAACCGTCCCCTATATATATATATATTAATATATATTTAGGAAAAATTATATTTTATTTAGTAAAAGAACAATAAAGAAAAACAATAAATTTTGATTTCCTATTAATATGAGGGAATATTTGGGAGAAAACTCAAGTTAAACAAAAAAAGAAAAAAAAATGGGGTCCGCCAGGGATAGAAACGGCGACCCAGGCTATAATAGTGGAGTGAAGTTAACCTGTGGACTGGGCATAATGCCTTGAAGGAAATAGGACTTTTAATTTTTTTATCAACCTGGTCCAGAGACTCTTCCTCCCCAAACCCCCACTTGAATAACCCTAAATCCCAAACCACACCATGAATACCGGTCGATTTCAAAGGTGTTCTTAGCGCAGAAAAGGAAACGAGTAAAGGGGGGGCCGATTGTTACCTGAAATGGCCTGGATTTCGCGAAGGAAGATGATCCTTACTTCCTTCCAGCCGTTCGCGAGCAGAGAGAGAGAGAGAGAGAGCAAAGGAGAATTCGGATTTGGGGGTGTTTTCGAGTTATGAATGAGTCCGATATATAAAGGGCTCGATTCGAACGCGTTTACAGCTGCAGATGGACGGGATTTGCGGGATTACATCCTAAAATTGACGGTTTTCCAACCCATAGTCACGACATACTAAATGGGTTTTCAATCCCACCAAATCGGTTCTATTAATTCAAATTAAGGCTTGATATGCGTTTAATAAACGATTGTGAATGTTTAGGATTCAAAAGGAAAGATTTTTATTGATGATTAAACGAAATTTGGGGGATTGATTGTGGGTTTTGACTTTTACAAGTCAAACCCATCGTCTTCATGATCAAGGTTCAACACAAGAGAGAGGGGGTTTAAACTAAGGTGTTACGAGGTTCAAAAGTTAAAAAGGGGGTTTCAAATAAAAAAGGGAAGGGTTCAAATGCAATAAATGGGTTCTAGCTAGGTTTATTTGTTTTAATTCCTTGTAAATATATAAATTGGTTTCTCTTTTATAGATTTTATAAAACTAATTTTATTATATAGTTTAAAATGATTTATTTGAAAAAAAGTTGAAAATAAATATTTGCCTAAAACTAAATCAACATTGTGATTTGGTTTAATTAATAAATTCAAATGTATAAAATATATTTGCATACCTAATTCTTGTTATAAATATTTATACATATATATTTTCATATGGTATACATAAAAGAGTGTAAATTATATGGTTAAAGTCTATAAGTCATCTTCTGAAATATTTGATTTCATACTATATATATATATAGGGGTATGTTCTTTTGAGAACCAACAATATGTTAAGAACCGTGAGAACCGCATTAACTCTTCCTCTATTTATAATATAAATTGACTAGAATTCATGTACATTTCAATATGTTTAAGGTTTGGTTTTAAAAGACCTCGAATTTATAGTCGTTTTTTTAAATGCATATATGCACTCACACTATATGTACAAATGAATGCATATATGCATATTTTTATACTTTTCTTAAAAAAATTCAGGAGAGAGGAGATAAACTCAAACTAAGAGTGGGAAGAGATAAATAAAACATTGGTGTTGAATTTTACTTTTTTCACTAAAGCGATATGTACACGTTTTGTACGGTTCTTTCGGTTCTCAACATATAGTTGGTTCTCAAAAGAACATGCCCCTATATATATATATCTTAATATCCATGTTGATTGTAGCAAAAATACTTATTTTTATAAATGCATATATATATATATATATATATATATATATATATATATATATATATATATATATATATATATATATATATATATATATATATATATATATATATATATATATATATATATATATATATACAGGCTTACATGAGTTCTGGATAACATGATAAGTGATGCGAGGTTTGTGAAGAATTGAATTGATATACGTGTAAAATAATAAGTAATGTGACATGATGAGTTTGAACAAGTACGGGGCTACATGTGTTCATTGTTGGACATAAAAATGAATAAAGGAAAATTATGGTTTGAAAAATCATGGATGTTACACATTGCACCTCAAGCTTCCCTTTGAGCGTGCGACCCAAACCCGATGCTCATCAATGCCTGAATTCAATCCTAACGCTCGCGGGATTCGAATTTGAACCCGTTTACACCCCCGATATACTTCCTAACCGTACGAGCATTAAACATCGAAATCGATTATAAATACCTACTGGAACACCTCAACGACACCACCTTTAACTCCCTAAACTCTCAATTCCATCGATTTGTACCTGCATTTGCCGATTCAATACTGTGGACAGCCGATACTGAACTCATACCGGTTCTCCCTCATTTCAACTTCGATTCAGGTAATTCAAATGGCCAAATCCTTCGTTTTCATTCTATAATCAAAATCCCTCTGTCAATTTGCAATAACAAAGGGATTTTCGATTCGTATTTGATAAATCTTGATTCTAGGGTTCATCAGGAAATTAGGGACGATTTGGGATTGTGTTTATCTATTTGATTTTCCAGGTTAAACATCAGCGAAGCCCGTAACCGGGTGGTTAGTGCATGTGTGTGTGGACTCGGCTGGCCCGGGTTCGAATCCGGCCAACCTGAGTTTTGTGTTTTTATTTTTTTAATGCTTTTTAATCAGATTTAATATTTCCAAATATTTTTATAAAATCTGTTACACTTTTATAAACTTAAAAATCGATTTTTATTTACACTTTTATATTCTGAAACATTTTTAACTAAATAAAACCTAGTTAAAACTTATAAAAAAATTAATCTTTAATATTAATCTTAAATCCGTAAAAACTATAAAAATGCTCCAAACTTTTGTAAAACTTATAAAATAATTTGGAAGTATTTTATAAAGTCGGAAACTTAATTAACTATTTATTTTTTGAAATAAATAAAATCTTTTGTTTTAATCTTTAAAATAATTAAACAGAAAAACTTCTATTAATTTTATAAAATCAGAAAAGTTTATAAAACTTATATTTTTATTTTAGAAATCAGAAACTTATAAACCTGTACTTTTTAAAAATTTATATTGATTTAAAACTTAAAGCTTAATTATTTGTTTAATTTAAAACAGAAAATAAATATACTTTATTTATTTAAAATCAGAATGTTTATAAACTTATAATACTTATAAACTTATAATTTAAAAGAAACTCTATTTAAGGCTTTATAAACTTGTGGTTTCATTTAAACTTTACGACATTTATAAACTTATAATTAAATCATAACCTTTATTTAAAATATCTATAAACTTATAATTTAAGGAAACTTTAATTAATACTTTATAAAACTTATCATTTAAACTTTTAAAACATTCTAAATAATTACAAGCTATATTTGTAATATGATTAAATACTTTAAATAATTTTAATTGATTTATATTAATCATCCTAATTAGATAAAGTGATTATTTTTAAATTCTTTTACATAATTATTATTTATTCTTAATAATTATTTATTCTTTTACTTATTCATTTTACATCTTTATTTATAAATACTTAGAAAACTATTTTAAATTATTATTACCTATCATGTGTAATTTAAATAATTATTTTAAACTACAAACTTTGATAGTTCAAGACTTGTAATATCTATTTAAAACCTTTTAGAGGTTTGATTAAACTTTATAAAAACCTATTCGAACACAATCAATCCCGTCTCTCTTTAGAACCCTAGTTAATATTAGAATCCTAAATCATTTGTCATAGACTTTTAGGATCAAAACTTTGAACTTTAGACTTTGTTATTTAGCCTTGTTGTGAGGATATATTTCATCGAAGCTTTGCTACACTTAATCCTTGTTGGGAATTCTTTCATCATTCCAAGTAAGTATACTTAGCCCCATTTTTTTTGTTTATAAACTTGGAGTGAAACATGTATAAACCTTTTAGACCTATACAATTCATAAACAACTATGTCTATATGCTTTCCTTTGTGTTATGTGATTGAGACTTGCATGCTTAAATTAGACTTAATTTTAACATACTCATTAACTTTGATCGAGCCTACAGTGACAATACTAAATCTATTGTATTTGACCAATTCACCTAGTTTGATTGACCCTTCGGGTGGAGCCCATAGTAATTGTTACTGGACCTATACTTTAAGGGTAATATTCAGATTATGCCTGAACTTGGTTGGAAGGATTGATATGCAAAATGTTTAAACTTGTTCGTTTCTCACACTTATACCTTAGATGCATGTACATAGTGAATTGTAAAACTTTTAAAGACTTTGTTAAACTGTAATACCCCGAATATTTTTATAACGCTCGACCTCGTAATCATAAACGAGTAAAATGACTACTCGTAATTTGAGATTTAGACGAGCTTTTAGTGTAATAAGAGACCGTTTAATAATAATAATAAAATAATATTATTTTTAAAACTTGTTCCATTTTTAACGAAACTTACGTCGACTTGTAGAGAAAAATAAGCTCGTCCCAACGGAGTATTCGTAATTTTATAAAACGCCATATTTTATAAGTTATAAGAGAAAAACGAGATAAACAACAGAATTAATTAGAATAATAATAAAAATATATATTAAAACATTCATGTATGAGTATACATTTACGTAAAGTGACGTACTCAAAAATCAACCATCCCACATCGATGGTTATAAGAAAATGAACAGCTTTTCATCCCCTATAAATAAAACTATACAGGTTCATTATATTATAAGTTTCTTAGGAACACTCTGGTATAAAGAGAATTTCGAGTGCTTAATACCCCTTTGGGTATTGTTAATAGTCGTTATGGAGTATGAGTAGGGAGACTCTATATTAAATTGCTGTAGATGGTTTTCAGGTATATTTTTGTTTAAGTTTATGTCTAGTTAATTATTAGTTATTTTTATTATTATTAGGTTTTAGGATTATTATTAGGGTAGATATTGAGTAGCCTAACTTTAATTAGGCATAGACTGATCATCCATTATTAATCAAGGCAGCGTTAGCCAATATCAACCAGGATAATAATAGACCTTAGGATTATTATCAGGATAGGTTATGGGTAGCCTAGCTTTAGTTAGGCATGGACTGATCATCCATGCTTAACCAAGGCAGCGTTAGCCAATATCAAACCAAGATAATAAATAATTAGGTGTACCCTAACCTAACATAGGGTTACTGTATCAGGACCCAGAAATCTTCGAGAAAAGAGACGAAGCACTGCTTTCAATTAGGAACTCGACATTAAGGTGAATACATTTATAGTCTTTTTAAAATCATATGAAGTTTTCATACTTTCAAAATGGCATGAAATTGTTGAATAAATATAAGCGTAAAGGTAACTTACAAGAAGCATCTTGCCATTTTTGTACGTATGGTATCAAATTCATATATATGTCATAGCGAAGGTTATGACGTAGCTAGCTTCATACAAATTGGGGAGAAATAACGTTACCGGAGGGTACCCAGAGTTCTGGGAGTTTTACCCATTTGTATTCCATCTGTTATGGTATAAATTGTGGTAGTGTATGCGTATTTTACCGTAAAATATGGTTATATGAGTTGAACGATATCATGCTGTAAAATGTTTTGTGTCTTATAAATGTAATTCACCAACTTTCGTTGACGTATATTTTTAAAATGTTTTCAGGTAATCATGAATAGTCTTGATAATAAGGTAGTGGTTTAGGGAGTATATACCCCTAGACCCCATAATACATTACTCAGTTTTGAACCAGCTAGTGGTGACTACAGTACATAGAAGCATGGCTCCCGTGGCTCGGGATATTATTAAACAATATTGTAATACGAAGTATAAAACTTTGAATTTTTAGAATAATGATTGTAAATTATTAGGGGTGTTTAATTCCCCATGTTTTATGAAAATGACAGTTACTCGACTACAAAAGTCGAGAATTTTCATGAAACTCAGAACCATGAAAATTCCGCTGTGCAGATAAAATGATTGTTCAAAACATGTACCAATCAGAGTCGCACGCCCGGGGTGTCATTTCTTGGGGTGTGACATAAACCGTGTCAAAACCTTTGTATCTTACCAACTATTTTTAGTTGACAGTTTACTTAACATGTTTCAGGTGCTCAAGTATGAGGCTTTCTTGTGATCATATAGGATGCTTTGGACTTAGAGAATTTATCAAATTTAAATCTTGTATTCTTGTTTTGTTTGTTGAACTATGTGTTTTCATTCCATGTAATGAACCTTGAAAGTTATTAATGAAATATCTCAATTTTAATAGTCAACTTTGTGCTTATGAACAACCGCGTCCGCCCCGACATATAATCCGCCGTCAGTTGGGGTGTGACACACACTTCAGGTGTGGAATCACACATCTACGTCCAAACGGTAAAACGTGTCCACCAATAGGAAAATGGAGTATTGCAATAAATTCAGTTATAATTGTGGGGACCATCCAAAAAAGTCTGATGCATCCATCATGCATACCACATGACCTCAACTATATAAGCAGGAAGAAAATGGTACTTGAGGTATGCTCTCTCACTCCCTTCCATTCACTGTGCTGTTACATTCCAAACCCTAATTCCTGAAAAAGAGAGAAACTTATTCTCACGTCGAAGTCGGGTCACAGAGAACACTCCTTCTATATGGCGAGACTAACTGTGGTGTTTGTCTTGTAGATCTCGTGGAATTGCTGTTTGGTTCTTGGATTTCAAGGTAATACCCTAGTGGAGATGAGTATCAGGCCTAGCGTCAAGTATTTGTTTCTTCAGATATATTGTATATTTAGATCAATGGCATAAAGCTGACGTATGGTTTTTAAGCATGTATCACATGTGATCATTACATAGGGGAGAAATCTTAAGAAGCAGATGCGATTTAGAAGCGCAACCCGTTTAAAACTTTTAAAAATTTTAAGATCATTGTGCCGTTATTACAGATTTTTCTTTTAAGTGTAAAAAACAATTCAATAAAGTTTCTACTATTAAATCGGTATCAATCGGTCACGTTAACCCATAAAAATGGGATGTGAGAATAACAAATATGTATGAAATTACATAAATCGAGGAGTAATCTTATCTTAATTTATCATCTTGTATTTTACGTCTTACCTTTTTATAGATTATTTTTATTTCAACTGTATAAAACCTGATAATATGATAATATTATAGTATCATACGATGTAAGTCTAGTAAAACAATCTATCAATGCGACCAATCGGTGTCGGGTTTACTTCAAATTGACGTGTCTCTAACCTAAACGAGGCTCTATTTTTATTTTTCTTTATATCATGTTTAAAATACATAGTTATTTTCTACAGTTTTGATGTTGACTTTTAACAGGTTTTTATTGTTAAAATGAATGAAGAGGGAATCTATTTAATGGCGGAAATTAAGGGAAACAATAAAAGTGCCTGACCACCAACACAACATACATATTTATTATTGCCTTCCTCTAGTCTAGCTATCTTCATTTCTTTTCACCCAAATTCAGTTCCGCCCAATCGATCGATTCCTCTGTCAATTTCTTTTCAATCAATCCATCGATCATAGAATTTCTCGGAATTGGATGAAATGTTAACCTGTGTGCCTCGTTCGAAGCAGCCGGATGAGTACGATGGATCAAATCGATATGGCGATACGCCTGCCGGTAAACAATCAATGAAAACACTAACTTCTCAGGTACGTATTTGCCGGTGGACGATTGATCAGGATTCATTTTTTAGATATATTGGAACTGATTAATTTTTTCGCCCGTAGATCAAGGACATGGCGCTAAAAGCGTCGGGAGCGTATCGGAGTTGCACTCCTTGTGCTGGACCGACGATGATGATGACTCCACAGCAGCAGTTGCAGAGGAGTAATGATGTGGAATCAGAGAGGTTCCGGTGGTCGTACCGGCGGACTGGGAGCAAGAATTCGAGTTCTGGAAGGGTGTGGGGGAAGGAAATGGAAGCGAGGTTGAAAGGAATATCGATGGGAGGTGGTGAGGCAGCGGCAGGAACGTTATCGGCATCGGGCAGTGGCCGGAGATATGAGCCGATCGTATTGATCGAAGAGGTTGAACCGAAAGAGTGGGTTGCTCAGGTTGAACCGGGCGTCTTGATTACCTTTATTTCGCTGCCGCGCGGTGGTAACGATCTTAAACGTATCCGGTTCAGGTAATTTTATAATCTGTTATTATTAAGCATTTCTAATCCGGTTTGGTTCTATTTTGATTTTCTAGTTGACCAAGTCTCTAAGTAATTTATTTGAATCATAACATATGAATGCCCCACACTATATAATAAATTATATAAATATGTTACAAGAAGACACTAAGCATATAAAGTCAACATGTTATGAAGTATTAGAAGTTCTAATAAATATTTATACATAGATGAAACTAAATAAGTTCTAATGAATATTTAAAAGTTATGTTTAATGTATAAAAATTACATCATATTCTATTGCAACTGTGAAACTAAAGCTAAATCAACAATTGGAGTTTATAGTTGCCATTTTGTGCAATGGTTGCCCAAAAACTTCCTATAGTAGAGGTCTTGGGTTCGAATCCGGACCACAGCAAAAAAGGGGTCTGTGGCCAGGTCAGGGGGTTTACCCAGTTGGAGGGTTCCTCCTGGAGTGGACTGCCCTGGATGTTCTAGATGTTGCTCCGAAGAAACCCAATTATCTTAGAATATATGGGTGTTACAGTTTAAAAAAAAGGTAGGTCTTGTAGTTCCTTTGTCATGTATGTATAAATGAAAACTATTAAATAATTAGAAAACAAATGAATTCTTTTTAGTATTTGAATTCTACGTATATATGATTCAGATTTTTATTTCTTATTTATATTTTACTACATGAATGTTTTACGACCATCACCTCCTCTTTGTCTGTCATGATCAAATTAATTTAATTTTAACTAATTAATGGTTATTATTAAACTCATACTTATATGTAAGAATGAAAATGACTAATGTATAATTTTGTCCATACTTGTTGATAGATGAAGGTTATAAAATATTTTGTGGCAATTCATATTTTGATAGGTTTACCAAACATATTATAGAAATAGCTATAATTACAACTTTAAGTTTGTCAATAATGGAAGCTCTCATTATTAAATTTATCTTTTGCATTATCCTTCAAGAATATTCGAGTTAACGTCCAATTAAAAGTCCATACCTTTTAGTCAATGAGTTTCTAGTATATATTCTTGGAATTTTAGGTTTTGAAAAAACATATAGGAACATTTGTCTTTAGACTTGCTTTTGAGTTTTGACAATATCAAAATGTCTTGTCGGGTTGAAAATTTGCATCATAGATGAAGGTTATAAAATATTTTGTGGCAATTCATATTTTGATAGGTTTACCAAACATATTATAGAAATATCTATAATTACAACTTTATGTTCGGTTATGAGATTGTCTTTTTTTTTAACGATGGTTATGAGATTGTTAGCCGTCTTTGTATTATAAACAGGGGCGTGCAAAAAAACTGAAAACCAAACCGTATACGTAACTGAAAAAAATTAACTGAACTGTGAATTCAGTTTTCGGTTCGGTTATGAGATTGTAGCGGTATTTACATTATAACCCATTGCTTCTTGTTTTAAAATAGTGCACTATTTACATATTCTTATTAGAACATTCACATCAGTGTCTCTATATTCATCTTCATCTCTGTTATTTAGAGATTTCTTCTATTTTGCAACTCCATTATTATCTCTATCTCCATCTTTAAATTTTATAGTTTAGTAAATAGAGATTCTTTAAATATAGAGATTCATTTTCATTAATCTCTATATTTTTTGTGAGCGTATGAAAGAGAAAAAATAATAAAATAAATGTTTGTGAGTAAGATAGAGAAAGAGATAGAGAATGAGATGTGGGAGGTTAAAACAAATTTAAAGAAAACTTTGAAAAAAATGATATTTAGTTAAATTACAGAGATAGAGATGAAGATGTTGATTTATATAATTAATTACAAAACTCACATGAAATTGTAATAAACTGCCACGCATCTTTAGTGGCATCTTTATATAAGAAATAATTAACCTGCCACGCATTTTTAGTGGCATCTTTATATAAGAAATAATAACACTTATTTGTCTCGTTGAAATACAATTTTCTTTCTTACTGAAATTTTGATCTAAATCTACTAATTTATTACCATTGTCATTATCATAATTAAAACAAGTTATAAAAAAGAATAACATAAAGTTATAAAAAAGAATAACATAAAATATTAAATTTATCAACACCACGTATATTATTATTTTCTATATAAATAACTGAAAGGTCCTATATACAATATTTAAAAGAAGAGTAAATTACATAGATGGTCGCTGTGGTTTAAAGCAAACTATGGATTTGGTCCTTAAACTTAAATTTTTATGGATTTGGTCCCCAATTACATTGTTCGCTTTCACAGATGGTCCATTAACTTAACTAGAGTTAAATTTTCAGTTAAATCCATATAAATTTACCATTTTATCCTTAATATTAAAAAAAATCAAACAAAATTCACCCCCTCTCCTCCTCTTCATCAACCACCGCTACAAGATGATGAAATCCTAAATCTGGATTTAACATAAGCAAGGTCTCCAAATTTTCTACTTGAAATCGATTGGCAAATGTTTTATTGATTGGTACCGTAATGAATGCTCGTAATCCTTCGATAACTATCATTTCCAACTAGATTTCTAAGTTTGGATTTTTGGTTTTCATCCTCATGTCTATCGGGATTTTTGGGTTTGGATTTTCGTCAAGAACAACTGTTTATGGAAACTTTTTTATACCACCTAGCTATGTAATAGTTTGAAAAATTAACTGCTTTGAAGAACCCCATTTCAAAAAGTTCATCTTTGGGTATGGATATATGATTGTTTGATCTCCATATATAGATCAGTATGCAGTGATTGTGTCAAACGAAGAAAAATAAAGTTGATGTGGTGGGAGAGGGGTGGTTTGGGTTTTTCTTAGTTTAATTTCTTTGATTAACTAAAGAAGATGAAATGACTAAAATACCCTTAAAACTAACTGAGTAACATAACATCATTAAATCCAGGGACCATCTATGAAAGCAAACAATAAAATTAATGATCAAATCCATAAAATTTTAAGTTTAGGGATCAAATCCATTATTTGTCCCAAACTACAGGGACTATCCGTGTAATTAACTCTTAAAAGAATTTGTCACCACCAAACCCGATGATGATGTGTTAAAAGAGACTTGTGTGAACGTATGATGTGGCCAGCACTTGCTTAGTTGGACAAAGAGATCAAATAGAACGGTTAACTACCAAATATAATGAATCTGATACGTATTAAATCTTCCGTATCGAATAAAAGTTTTTGCTTTATATGAATCAAACCTAAAACTAAATCATTTTGTTTTAAAATAAGTCAAACGATCAATTATATATATTTTGTGCCATATGAGCTACCAAATAGCGACCATATCATAAAAAATAAGCCAAATAAATAGAAACCGTTCGGACAACATGAATTTTCTTTCTCTTTCTTTTCGATGACATCGATCTACTTTAGAGCAATGTTGCTACTTGTTACGAATGCACTGTACCGGACATGTTGGTCGGGTGAGTCGGGTACATAATTGGCCCGATTAAGCCTTTTTTAACCGTCCTCATTTAAATCGACTGGTTACTAGTTGGACCAGACACAGTGATTGGACCGGATTTCAAAATTTTATTATTATTTTTAATTTTTATCTAAAATCTTATTTAATGAATCATTTACTACTTTAGACTCCATATTTTTTTATTTAAGTTTTTTATTTTATTAAAATAGTAAATGCATACCAAAACATAAAGTAATTTCATAATTTATTTTCAATTAGTTACATATATACAATTTCATTTGTTAAACTATTTATAACGTCATCTATTTTTTAAAATCAATCCAATCAGTGGATGAGTAAGATGACCGGTCTAATTATGAAAACATTGCTTTAGAGTGATAATTTGATATTATATATTTTTTTGACAGTTATTTAACTTTTATTTGTAAAGTTATAGTAAATATTTTATTATAAGTTAAAAATCTTTTAATAAACTGCAAGCCGAGCCAAATACCACATCTTGTAAGATAAATAATGTGTTAGAAAATATTAAACGAGCTTTTTATTTGATCAATATTCAAATACATTTTAAATTAAAAAAGGTCGTACCCAGTGCTTGACTTAGGTCCCGCATTTCCGCAGTGTCCAGAGAGAGGCCGGATCGCTTTGCGATCTGATGTACACATCCTTATCCTGCATTTTGTGTAGGAGGCCTTTTCAATGGCCTGAACATGTGACCTCAAGGTTACAAAACAGCAACCTTACCAGTTGCTCCTAGTAACCTTAATATTGTATTAAGAGTAAATTACCATTTGCGTCACCGTGGTTTACACGATTTAACACAATGCGCCCCTAACATGAATTTTTAACGTTTTGAGTACCTGTGGTATACAATCTGTAACACTCTGAGTCCCTGGACCTAACTTCGTTAAATTCTTTCCGTTAAGTTTAGTTTCGACAGGGCTATCCGAAGCATAGTTGTAGATCAGCAGTAAAACTTAACTATCCGCAGGATAGACACTTATCCGCAACAACTTATGCTGCGGATAGCCTTTGCTGTTGAAGACGAAGAGAGGACGGTGAGTTTCGATAGGGGGCGTGAGTTAAAATTACTATCTTACCCCTGTCGAAACTAAACTTAACGGAAAGAATTTAACGAAGTTAGGCTCAGGTGCTTAGAGTGTTACAGATTACCACAGGTACTCAAAGCGTTAAAAAATCGTGTTAGGGACGCATTGTGTTAAATCGTGTAAACTAGAGGGACGCAAACAGTAATTTACTCTTGTATTAATGTTAGAGAAGTTTTCCTCATTTAACGGTCTAACTTTATAAATTATATTGGTCGGTCTGATGGGTTAGATGTTACAATCACCCCAACTTCTGAGTTCATATACTATTGTGTTAATATTATGTTAATGTTAGAGAAGTTTTCGTCTACAAAATTATTAAATGTATGAAATTACTTGGTGTCTCTACTTTATGTTCACTGATCCGTTCACAACATATTTAATCCATTTATTATAACCCATCATCTCATTTCACACATTTACAACATGTCAATCCATTTGATTTGTTTAGATAAGTTGGTTAAATGAGTCATGTTCATGTTACATGACTGTAAATGTATCCTAGTTAAGATCGATATCATTGACACAAATAAACATGTGTGTCATGTTCGGCTTCAACGATTCAAACCGTCAACCCAACCCGATTACACTCCTGAATTCAAAAGTAATTGCGAGATGGTTTTGAGATTTGTGTTATGTGCTACCTGGGGGTCGAAATGTGGACACTATGGAAAATCCTATAATTATTCTAAATTTCTAATCATTTGGTTTCCATCTTCATCATGTAAATAGGCCCCAGTAACTAGCTAGATACCCACCACTCATTTCTGTAAAAAGATGTATTATAGAAACTGATTGACGTATAATAAATAAAAATGCTTATTTGACATATATAATATTAAAAATACAAATTCGGTAGCTTGAATGATTTGACTAAAGAGTTTTATTATATGATCTGTTTCAGTGACTTCATTATTACTTTTTAATAAATCTTGTTACCTACTTATAATTTAAATGTAAGTTTATTGATTTAAATAATAGAAAAAAAACATTAATAAAAATAACATAAAATGGCAATCACGTGGATTTAATTTAACCATATACATAAACCAAAAGGCAAACAAATGCGGATAGGCGTGCATTGATTTAAAAAGGGGAATTCTTTAATGGGGTCTTTGTTTTGTTGGCAATAAAGCTTTTTACCATAATGTTACAAAATGGAAACTTTTCGAGTACTGGTTACGTTTAAATTGTGTCAGAAAACCAGATTCAATCTATGAACATAATTATTAAAGATAAAAACTTCTCATATTAGGAACAAGAACTCAGAAAATCAGATTGTACAAACTGAAAATACAACCACAAATCAACCTAAGAATGCAGGTCATCAACTTGATAATCTGCTACAAGCTCTCAGCTAGAAAATACAGAAGAGTATGAAACTCTAGACTACAACTCTTTAGAGAGAAGATAAGCGTGAAAGACGAACGTTGACTTCAACAGTACAAACCCTAAGCAATGATTTTATACTCCAAGGTTTTAACTTCTGACAGAATAACCCCTCCAAGAATGTAACTTCTGCTAGAATAAGCCCTCCAAGAATGCTCCGGCTGCCACATGAAGCCTAAACTTAGTTAAGTCCAATCCCAACAGGTCGAGTAGCCCACAATTCGTTTACATGAAACAAACACAAAAACAAATATATGGATTAGAAAATTGTAGAGATATTATTTTCCATATATATATATATATTAGGTTTGTCCTCCTGTGATGTCCACAATATTTGGAACATCATCTAATCATTTTTGTATTTTAGGACATTGATAAAATACACAATAACAAAATATGAATGGGTATTTTTGTAATTCCGGTTTATGTCAAGATTAGCATTATTATTTAACTTTCAACATGGTAGATAAATTGCAATGAATCGTGGGCCCTAAGTTTGCTTGCCATTCCATGAAAATAATCTGGCTTCAAGAGTCCACTTTGGCATGGTGCCTTTTATTATTAATAGTTTTGAAAATAAATTGAATGATGACTTGGTTTATTGCCGGTTTTACTCTTCTCCTATGAAATGATTGCAATATAAATAAAAACAGTTAAACAAAATCTATACACTATACTGATTTCTAATTACTAAGTATATAATAAAAGGTAAATTGGCTTTTGATAATCCAAACTATAAGTTACTGGCTGATAATAATTCAAACTAACAGTTTGACTGGTAATAATCTTAACTTTCACTTTTGTTGTTAATAGCAGTCCCAGTAGCATAATCATCATAGATTTACACTCGATGTATACTTATTTTCGCTCAAAATGACGATTTAAAATGAAATGGAGAAACATATAAGCGAAATCGAGTGAGAATTGAGTGTAAATATATGATGATTATGCCACTGGGACTGTCATTGACAACAAAAGTGAAAGTTGAGATTACCACCAGCCAAACTGATAGTTTGGATTATTGTCAACCAATGAGTAATAGTTTGGATTATTAAAAACCAATTTGCAAAAAAAAATTACAAACTTTTCATGAATATAAATAAAAACCCTTGAACAAAAACTATATACAACTATACCTTTTCCCATTTAAATGGACAACCAAAAAGATTCATGAAAATACCTTTTTTTAAGTGTATTTAACTACCATGGAGCACAAATACTTGACTTTTACTTGTGTTTTCTTTAACAGCCGTGAAATGTTTAACAAGTGGCAAGCACAAAGATGGTGGCAAGAGAATTTTGACAAGGTAATGGAACTTTACAATGTCCGGAGGTTAAACCGTCAAGCATTTCCCCTTCCAACACCTCCCAAATCTGAACATGAACTACCTCTCAACTCAAGGGTATGTTAGTCAATTCTCATCACCATTTCACATTAATTTACAAAAAAATAAACAATATACATTCACACATTTTTTTACCCAACTTATTTCAAATTATGTTATAGAGTTCAAAGATTGAATCTAATGAAGACAGTCCATTGGCACCAACTTTAAGTAAAGAAAGATTAGGCTCAACCCTGATGCAGTCCAACAGCGACTCCTTTGGGCTCGCGGTTACCCCAAAACCATCAAGCGTTAGTTGCACAAAAACAGAAACATCATCGTTAGATGCCTCCATAATTAGCGCCAACTCGTCAAGAGAGGTAGACCAGTCAGGGGAGCTTTCCATTAGTAAAGTGAGTGATGTTGATAACGAATGGGTGGAACAAGATGAACCTGGGGTCTATATAACCATCAAAGTTCTTCCGGGTGGCTCGAGGGAACTCAGGCGTGTCCGATTCAGGTTAGCAACTATATCTATACTATATATAATACATTTAAGGAGGACAAAGATGTCTTTGAACACTTTTTAAGAAATTTATTTACACATTTTTTTAATCGTAAGGTACAACCCTGTAATGCTTTAAAAAAACTGAAAATAGAAGTTATTCATACAATAACTACCCTCTCCCCTCATTGTTTTAAACTGCCATAACTTTTTCATACGTTAATATTTTTTTTAAAAATTATTTCATAAAAACGAGCATTTTATTCTCTTTAATTTGAGTATGGTATTGTTATAATTTTTTTTCTAATTAAAAAAAACATGTTACATGATTACCAGTGTCTGTGTTCCCCGCTACATCACGCGGGGTCGCAGGCACCCTCTATATATATATTGGAGTACTGGTAAACATCGATACGATACAACCATGGTTTAGTCCAACCGATATATATTGATACGAAACTTAGAATTTTATTAAAGAATAAGTGACAAATGAAAAATAAAAAAATAAAATCGTTGGGCCGATTTAGACCGACTACCTGTATTTTGGTCCGATTAGATGAAATCGCATCGGTAGACCCCCGATTATCGATTAATCCCGATTTTTACAACAATGTTAATAAATAATTCGACATGTCGAACTTATATCTATATTAACATGTCTTAATCTGAATTGTTATTGGTGTATTAGTGAGTACTTTTGTTAAAAAAATAAATATGTTTAAAATAATTATATGGTTATCCACAGTCTTATTAATTATGTTCTTCAAAATTATTGTAAGTTTAGATATATATTATATTTTTGTGAACCGGATATTCATCAATTATTGTGATATATAATATAACAAAATATTAAATTATTTAAAGATTATAAAAATTATAAAAAAAAATCATTAATCACTTATTTAAAAACTTGCTTGGAAAAGCTATTGAAGTCTCCGATATTAATAAAATAAAAACAATAAGACAATATTTTTTTTTTCTAAATTCAAATTGGTGATACAATTTTATTAGTTGATTGTACGAGTTAAAAATTAATTTTTATTTAAGATGTCATCCTTTTAATCTATATTTTATAAAATAAATTACATTTTCGTCTTTAGATATCTTAAAAATGCAACTGGCTTCTTTATTTTCAGTAATTACATAAAATATCATTTCGTTTAATGTTTCACACATTTCGTTTTTTGATGAATGGACGTTAGCTTGAACCATTATCTCAGGTCAAGTGCAAGATAAGATAAATAGAACAGTTGATCATTTTACTCCCACGTCACGTAATTTACTCAAACAATAATAAAAATAATAAATAAAAAAGTAACACAACGTTAGTTTGAACCACTCTGTGCACACCGCTAAAATCACCAACTGGTGGAAGTGGGAGTTCACCAGGGGTCGGCACTAAGCCCCTTTCTCTTTACAGTAGTTTTGGATGAGTTGTCAAAGTCGATTCAAGATGCAATTCCATGGTGCATGCTTTTTGCTGATGATATCGTGTTGATTGCAGAAAGTAAAGAGACATTGAACAACAGACTAGAGGAATGGAGAACAGTCTTAGAGCACAAATGTTTGAAGATAAGCCGATCTAAAACCGAGTATCTTCACTGCAACTTTAGTGGTGCAAACGTCGACGAGGAGACCCAGATTTCTATTGAAGGTGGGGTTGTCCCTAAGACACTGAAGTTCAAGTATCTAGGATCTGTCATCCAGAGTAACGGGGACATCGACAATGATGTAGTCCATCGGGTGCAGGCTGGTTGGTGTAAATGGAGAGCGGCCTCAGGTGTTTTGTGCGACAAGAGGTTCCCAATAGGGTTAAAGGGTAAATTTTATAGGGTAGCAGTTCGCCCAGCGATGCTATATGGAACCGATTGTTGGGCCATCAAGAAGACACAAGCTCGAAAAATGGATGTAGCTGAGATGAGGATGTTGAGGTGGATGTGTGGACACACAAGAAAGGAACAAATAAGAAATGAAGTTGTTCGGAAGAGATTGGGAGTCACATGTATCTCAGATAAGATAAGAGAAGGAAGATTGAGATGGTTTGGACATGTCAAGAGAAGACAGAGCACAGATCCAGTGAGAACGGTGGAAACTCTCGTTGTAGAGGGGAAAAGGAGCAGGGGGAGACCGAAATTAACGTGGGATGAGAGGATTAGGCTTGATTTGCTAGATTTACACCTCTAAGAGGACATGATCAATGATAGGATTTCATGGAGACGTCGTATTAGGGTTTTAGGATGAGTGACCCGTTGTGTGGGAGAGTAGAGTTGTTTAGCAAAGATTTTGCGTATGTCTTGTTTCTTGTAGGTGTGTTGTGTTTCTTGTGACTAATATACTCTAGTCATACACTGCTAATTGTTAGATTACTGTTAGATTTATTTTACTTTATTACTCATTAATTTTATTTTTATTTTTATTTTTTTCTTTCCCATGGAGCCGGGGGTCTAAACGGGAGCAGCCTCTCTATCCCTTGGGATAGGGGTAAGGTTTGCCCTCATCACACCCTCCCCAGACCCTACTAATAGCGTTAGCTATGTGTGGGATTATACTGGGTACGTTTGGTTTGGTAAGTGTTGTGTTCCCCGCCGTATCGCGCGGGCCTCCCTCTAGTATATTAATATATGTATGTATGTATATGTTTGTAGATGCTATTAATTACAATAGAAATTGGTATGCTTATTAAATGCAGTCGACAAAAATTTGGAGAGGTGCATGCACGACTTTGGTGGGAAGAAAACCGAGCAAGGATACAAAAGCAGTACTTAGCTTGTAATTAAAGGAACATACAAAATGGCATGTTGCTACCCCCCCCCCTACACACACACACACATATATATATATATATATATATATATATATGTGTATGTATATACATACATACATACATACATACATACATATACACACACATATGTTGGCCTTTCTTATTATGGCAGTGTTTTGGAGCAATTAAAGAAGCATCAAGCATGTTTTAGTTGTGAATTGGTGTTGTATTTCCGGGTTGGTATAAAGGTAAGAAAAATGGTATAGTATGTAGTTAAACCAGAAAAGAAATTAAGTGAAATTTTGATATATTTATGGAGGATTTGACCAAATTTCTGGTCTTAAATCTTGAAGCTGTTGTGATAATACCCTATTTGGTTGTTATATTTTGAGTCAAGTATGGTTTTCCTACTGTTGATCAAATTCTCGTTTTAGTACATTTTTTTTATTTTTTTTTGCTTTACACTATGTAGTTCAATTTTTTGTCATTTCAGGCCAACTGTGTAAAAATTGTTTGATTTGACCAAGATTCCCTTAATAAATAAAAAAAAAAGAAAAGAAAAGAGAAGAAACGCTCAAACACCCACCACTCGCCACTTCCATCGCAACCACCACTCATGCAAAAACCTAAATAACATAGGTAGCTAGGGTAAATAGGGTATTGTATCCACAAAGAGCATGTGATTGTTTTGATTGTAAAACCAAATGCAAAAAGCTTGATTGAAGATTCAATTAACTAAACCTAAACTAATTTGCAATGAGTTAAGAAGCAAAAACACTCAAAAACAATGTTTAATCGACTACATAGATAGCTTATTTTGATCTTACCTCAGAGTGACCTAGAGCACAATCCATTTACTTATACACCAACCATCAATCCTTAACTAAACTAACTAGCTAGAGTGTACTGAGCATGATAGGGTGGCGTACTACAAACCGTCTGTCGCATGAATCAATCACACCAAAATGAATACAAATCACATGCATATGATTAACACCCCATTCAGTTACATGCATAAACATAAATATAATTCAAGTAAGTAGGATTGCAACTTTTTTTAAACAAGTTGTTTATATGGATATCACATACTGTTTGACCGGCTAATTTTAGGCACGGAATATGTAAATTTCTACTAATTGCCTTTTCCCTTACTAAATATGATGGAATTAACAATTAAATAATATACACCAGACAATATCAGAACTTGATTTACGTGCAGGGAAGTAAACGAGAGCGAAGCCGGTGCCTTTTGTGACCTGCATCCTAACGATTTGCGTTCAGCCCAAAACAACCGTCAAAACCGTCTTGCCAACCGACACCAAGGCCTATTCTCTTGATTATGGGCTGCCAAATAAATTAGATAATGGATCCAAATCTTAGCTCAGCCCATTTCTATTCATTTTAATTTTAATGAGTGGTTTATGTCCGCGCGTTACGGCAGTTCGGTTTTGAATAAAATTTAAATCGAAACGTAGATAAAAATTAACAAGTCTAAATATCCGGAATTTTAAAAAATATTATAGTTGAAAAGAGACAAAATTCGTTACATCGATCAAAAACCATAAAAACGAATACCGGTATTGATAATACCGATAACGGTACCAATGTTGTTCGGTCGGTATCGGTTCCGTTCATCACAGTACCGGTACGATACCAAAAGAAGACCCTATTTCTAATACAACTCCGTTTTCAACAAAATTTATACCAGGATATCGAGAAATAAAATTAAACACAACCGCATATTAAGTTTTTTTATAAAAAAGTTAACGAAATAAAGTTATCAAAGAAAAATCAATATAAGTAAAAAATGAAATAGGTTAGGCGTATATATTATATAGGACAAGGGTAAAATTGAAACTTACGAAAAAAACTTGTTACCGTGCACCTCAATCCACACAAGTCTCCTCTTTCGTAAATGTTATGTATATAATTGCATTAACCCATGGCTCTCTATGCATTTTTCTCCTTAAAAGCTTAATTGTGTTCAATTTCTTCTTGACCTACAAAACAATAAAACATACTAAAATAACCAAGCTATGAGCAAACACAATGCTAAAGAACCAAGATAAAGACAAAGGCAATGACACAAGTTGTTAATGGCAGCCATGAACAGTTTCAACTAATCAATTAAAGCATGTTGTAGTAAACAAACTTATCTAATTCTGTGGTTGCCAAAAAGAATACTATTTGTCAAGATTTAGCAAAGAAACAACAGTGCAACTTGTAATCTTCGAAAAGTCGGGTCAATTTGGATAGTTATATTTATTTACAATTGTCAAAGATATAATAACATCTTTTAGGAAGTCAACTTTTATTAGCTGGATGGATGTGTCAAAATTGACCATATTTTTATAGGATACACCGTTATTTACCTTTTGTGTATATGTACATACAATTCTCATCATTAAGTCGGGTCCAAAGCATCGATTTGATTGATACTATCTAATAAATAAAGGTTTTGCTGGGACACTTGTCACTCTTCTATTCATCTATATTTTTTTTCTCGTCTCTCTGATATTAATTATACAAATTTCTTTAATTGTTTTTTATAATTTTTGTTTCCCGTTTCTCTCTCCTATTAAATAATAACGATTTCTATAATTCTTTTTATAAAATATTTTTTATTTAAAAAAGTAGATTTGTTCAAAAAACATTTTTATAAACTGAACATTTCTTTTATTCTTTTTATAAAACATTTTAAAAAAATAATTTAATAACGTTTCTAGAATTTGTATTAAAAAATATATAATATGTCATAAATATGTAATATGTAAATTTTTAATACTAAGTATATAACATTGCATTTATTCAACCTCATGTAATACATCGGGTTTCTAACCTAGTATTATTATAAATAATGGTAATAAGAGAGTCAATCCGGCTCGAAAGTATGGAACAATTAGTTGAGTTTGAGGTTGAAAATAATGGTTTGATCAAGCTCGAGTTTTATAGTCAGTCAAGTCGAGCTTGGTACTATGTCGACTCGACTTGATTACATCTGCTAATCACTTTGCTTAAAGGTGAAATGCTGCCATGTTGTATCACTTTGCTACAAATAGTTGGGGATGAGATCTCAAATATTAATACTTGCTCGATCTGAATTCTAGACTTTTTTTTTAGAAAAGTAGCAAACTTGGGTTAGTTTGCAAGTCTGATACAATGTAAAAGCTTTGTATTGTATGTGCTTAACATTGGGCTCTGCTTGTGGGTCATTGGATGGCCCACGTTATCCAGATGGGCTGCAAACGTGGATCATTAACCTTAATGAAGTTTGATAAACAGCTCTTCTTTGTTATTTAACTCGATACAGACCACACAAAGGGGGTGTTTGTTTGTATATAAATTATAATTATATATATATATATATATATATTTCTCATGGGGATGAATAGTGATTTTTTATTTTTCATTTTTTTTTTCATTTTTCTTACAAAAGTTTTTTTTTTTTTTTTTTTCATTTTTCTTACAAAAGTTTTTTTTTTATAAAATGGCCACTAAAGTTTAAAACAAGCTTTAATTTTTTTTTTCTTTACTCAAAACTCTGTTTTTTATAGATTTGCCACATAAGTTCAATAAACTTTCGTTCGTTAACTTTTTTCAAAATACGGGTGCGCAGTTTTTTTTTTTAAACGTTCTGACATAAATTTGTTTTAAAACAGAGTTGTATTCAAAATCGATTTTTTTTATCGTTGCCTGTATCGAGTGCCGTTACCGTTGTGGTACCATGATAAACCAAACATATTATGGGCGAACAACATCATTGTCGATATTGGTATTATCGATTCGCCTCCCATGGGGATGAATAGTAATTTTTTTTTCAATTTTTTTTTTAATTTTTCTTACAAAAGTTTTTTTTTTATAAACTGGCCACTAAAATTCAAAACAGGCTTTAATTTTTTTTTCTTTACTCAAAACTCTGTTTTTTTATAGATTTGCCACATAAATTCAATAGACTTTCGTTCGTTAACTTTTTTCAAAATACGGGTGCGCAGTTGTTTTTTTTGTCAATGTTCTGACATAAATTTGTTTTAAAACGGAGTTGTATTCAAAATCGATTTTTTTTATCGTTGCCTGTATCGAGGGCCGATACCATTGTGGTACCATGATGAACCGAACATATTATGGGCGAACAACATCATTGTCGATATTGGTATTATCGATTCGCCTTATGGTTTTCGACGAACCGAACCGGTAATTTTTTTAATTTGTTTTCCCCTTTTTTATTATTTAGTTTTATGTTTCATTTCTATTAACATTATTTTTACCGTTGTGCCTACACTTTTGTTTAATTTTTATTAACGATGGGCCACACAACGTTATCTATGATAACTTTCGTTCGTTATGTTTTTTTAAATAACGGAATGCGCCGTTTTCTTAATAATTTCTTTTGTTAACGTTCTGGTTTAAATTTTATTGGAGACAAAGTTGTATTCAACTTCGAGTGTTTTTGGGTATCGTACGTTATAACGAGTTTGCGATTCCACGCAAACGAGCCAAACCAATAACGACCAGACTCCCGCCGCGAAGCGCGGGGGGTAAAAACTAGTTACATTTAAAGCTCACAAAGCCAATTTTAAAATATTGTAAGTTCAAATAAATTTAGAATGTAAGTGCATAGAAAGAAAGGGGGTGTTCCTTTTGGGTTGGAGTCTTTGTAGAGTGTAGATGCTAATGCTGTAGTTTGGCCACACCATCATAAGTTTTGTACTTGCCGCTTGCTGGCATCTACAGACGTACCATTGCCAATGCGCACTTTACAACAATAGACTTTCACAAGGACCCACACACTTTATAATACAATTAATATTAATCATAATCTCCAACAAACTTTTTATACCTAAAAGGAGTTTGGGAGTTATCTTTAAGCAATTGCTTTAATGTATCTTCATGTTTAACTCACTCTTAAACATTTCACAAAATTCTAACCTAAGGGCATTTGGTGAGTGAGACCTCTCACGCCTCTCATTTGAGGAGGGGGTGGTGTTTCACCAAGTGAGGCATCTCACATCTAATCACAATACTTCACTCCTCTCTCTCTCTCTCTCTCCCTATCACTACTCTCTCACTCCCGTGAGAATTCACATACCAAGCCTCACTTGAAGAGGGGGCGGTGTTCTCACCAAATGAGGGTGCCACATAGACTCACACGGTTGTTTCATGGTGGTATACCTCACCCCCTAAAACCAATTACCGAAAATTGTCTACATTATAAAAACCAATTTAATTTCATAAACTAATCTACACCTAATAAATAAGTAACTGTTTACGTCATGTGTTACAATTCTGTGAGCCTAAGGTTATTTTTCCCGTTTAGTAATATTTCCTAATAAACACCTAATAAATACATAATAAACATCTTCATTACTAACTATGTAATACACAAATTTCTAATATATTTGAAATTTTGTGACCTAAAATTTTAACTGCTTGGAAAAAAATAACTTTGCTATTCACAAGATAACACTAAAACAATAAAAACTCTAGAAAACATGCCTAAAATGGAATAAAATAAAGGTTGTTATTTTTTTTATAGAAACGAAATGCTACATGTTATTTTCATATCCTAATCTATTAAATTATTTCTTTTATATTCTTGTTTCTTAGTTATAGATAAGTGATATTATTATTAATACCTCTATTAGATAAGTTATGATATTATTATTAATACCTCTATTAAATAACATATATAGAAATAATAAAGTTAACTAAAATAAGTTTTTTAAATAAAAATATATAAATAATAATAACAACAGATAAACTATGTTACAGCATAGTTTATATTAGTTCTCTAATCATATATAATAATATCTTTTAGAATATAATTAATCTGATTAACTTGATGATGCATATTCTATTTATTTACATATGATGTTGTATGTTGGCTATACAGGGGAGGGGGTGCTGGACTATAAGAAAAATAAGTTGAAGTTTGTAGTCCTCATATACAAGGGACCTTAATTTTTAGAATTTAACTTGATTGAATATTTAAGTTTTAATAAGGAGAGTAAATAATCGATATACTTGAAAGAGTTTTCTTTTCACTAAAAGTCACTCAAACTCTTCTAATATGTGTGGTTGTGTGTCGTTTAGAAATTATATACAAAAAATATGAATGATCATTTATTTTCATTAGGAATGCGCAAACGGGTCTCACCCGCACCGTACGGGTATACCCGACACGTACCCGGAACCGTGAAAGAGAAAAATGGAAACCCGCAAACCGTATAGTAGGGGACGGGTCAGTTACGGGTTAGAGGTAAAACGAGTACGGGTTCATAGTTAATAAAAATGGAACCGAATTGTAGCCCAAAAATATATATAATTGATTTGAGAAATTAATTTATTTTTTTATTCACAACAACACGTGAACTCATGAATTTTTGAATCTATCAATTATAATAAATAAATTGATTGAATACATCATTTAAAGTTTCTATATTTTTTATGATTTTAAATTTTAAACATTAAATGTATGATAACTTTTGGTTGATCAATAACTTCCTTTTTTATATACATTATTTATAATTAAATTTAATTATTTCATAAGATTTAGAAGTGTTAATTTTTTATTTTTTGGAATATAATGAATTGTTATTATATAAGTGTTTATTTATGTTAAAAAAAATTCATACGCTTACACAAACACATATTTAAGCAATTCATTATAATTGTTACAAAAATCTAGATTTTATCAGAAGTCGATACGTGATTGATAAAATTAGTCATTTATTATAATAAAGATTTATTTATTATATTTTTTTTATTATTCAGCCCGTGTAATACACGCAAATCTAACCTATATACACACATTACACAAATTTTTCAGTCTTTTGAATATATATACACACAGAGAGAGATCATATCGTCTTCTTCACAGTTCCTTGATGTTCATACCATCTTTGACTTTTTCACGGTTCTTTATGTGTGACACACATAATCACTCACAAAATTACACACAAAGCATATTAACGAAAATATAACAGAGAAACAAACATCCATTATTAAAAATTTTGTATTATTATGAACTTACGGCAATCAAACTTGAAGAAGACGGGTTTGAACAAGAAGATCGACTGCTGAAGAACTCAAGATCGCCTTGTTCTGCTTTCGAACAATGACCGACTTCACTTGGTTACGTGGTTTCTGCTTTGCTCACGGCTGCCTTGCTCTGGTGCGGCTCTGCTTTTGAACTCACGATGAATGTGTGTGTGCGCATATATATATATATATATATTATATTTATTGAGTTAGGTTAATTAGGTAATTTTAAAACTATTTTAAATGATGATCTTAAATTCTTTATTGGAGATTTGATTTTAGAGAAGCATGATTATAAGGGATCGATTTATGCGTATAAGGGTTAAGACTAGTGATTTCAAAAAAATCCACGGGTTTGACAGTTTCAAAGGCTTCCGGCGGGTCTTTACCCGTACCGAACCCCTACCCGTGTGAGGCTTATACTGATACCCGCAACTCGTATCATATATAACATAAACAGGTATTAATTGTTCGGGTACAACGGGTATAACGAGTTTGACCGGTACAACCGGCCCGTTAAATGCTCACCCCTGATTTTCATCAAATCGTACATCTTGAATCTATGTGATGTAAGTATGAAAGAATTTATTAAAAAAAATAATGTCAACATTATGCTTAGTTCACATATGAATGTGTTTTTGATGGTTCAGGATTTAGTTTCATAAAGTTCCAAAATAATTCCAAAATAATAAATGATTAAAAATGTTACAACATTAAAGGAAAAAAATAAACAAGAGATAGACAACAATAAAGAGAGGCAGAGATTCTTTAAATAGTTTTGTAGTTTCGACTTTTGATGTTACTCAGAAATCACACCCCCACCCCACGCTTGTAATTGTCACTATATATCTATCTATCCCCCCAAAATCGAAGCCGTGCCATTTGGCTTTTTCATCCCCCCCCCCCCCTCTCTCTCTCTCTCACCGCCATCAAAGCATCAATCACCTCTGTCTCTCTCTCTCTCTCCCCATCTATTTATTTCCACCTCTTCTCAATTTATCATATCTGTAAGTAGATGAATATGCCACCACCGCATCGGAGGAAAACTCCGTCTTTCTCCTCCTCTCTCCTGGACTCCATTCTCCGCTCCATTGACGAAGGAGGATTACATGACCACCACCAACAAGTCCATGATCATGATCATGATCTGTTGTTTTTTGCTTCTGAGCCAAAACGGAGCAGTAAAAACGAAGAGGAACAGATGCCGAGTCTCCGACGAGCGATCATGATCGACCAATGGATGGAGACTCACAACAACCATAACAGAAACGGTTATGGTTCTCGTAAGAGTTGTAGAGAGTTCGTTTCGGATTCGAGTAGCAGTGGAACGACCACTGAAACCGAGACGACGCCAACTTACAGATCCTTACCTAACTCCTTCACGATATCGCGAAAAACAGTTTTTGGCGATGATACTCAAAAGGCGAGCTCGACGCCTAAACGTGAAGGAAAGTTCATGAAGTCTACGAGGCTACGAGCTATGAAGATCTATGGCGATCTGAAGAAGGTGAAACAACCGATCTCACCGGGTAGTCGGATTTCTACATTCATCTACTCACTTTTTGCATCTTCGAAGAAAGCCAAAATCGAAGAATCCATGCATAATTTCAGATCGTTGAAAAAATCACGCTCTATTAAACAGGATACGACAACCACCTGCACTTCGATTTCTAGGTCTTGTATGAGCAAAAAACAGCATAGCAGCAGTGTAAAAAGGTCAGTTAGGTTTTATCCTGAAAACGACGACACCGTTATTCTCGATCGAAAATCCAACCATGAACGTCAATCAGATTCGATGCCGTTACCAAAGTATGAGAGACGATGGTTCACAGAGAAGAAGTTTATGGTTAACATTGAAGATGATGATGATGATCTGTTTGAATTGGAGATTACTGGTGCTTATACACAAGAACTGCCAGTGTTTGAAACAACAGATTTAAGAAAAATTAGGATCTAATGTCCATCCCTTTTTCTAAATTCTAATTCTATAAATAAACATTGTTTTAGTATCATCTCTTTACCAGTTTTATCAAGAACATGATTCCTTTCTTCGTCAAAATTAACAAGGGAGGGGTAAAATATTTACCCGTGCGTTTTACGTGTCGAATCAAATACGGAGCAATCGGTTACTACTTTTGATAATATTATCTTGATTATTATAAACGGAATTAGTAATTACTTTCAAGCATTGGTTGACTTAATTTTAAGAAACTATGCTTTATATATACGGTGTACGATAAAAAAATAAACTTGTTTTTACACTAACTTTTTTTAACTGCAATTCGGACCACTGATCCACCCGATTATCTCCACCTCCCTCAGGAGGAAACCCACCATATGTGATAAAACCCTCTGGACACCCTTTTTTTGTCACACGTGGGACTTGAAACCAAAACCTCCTCATTTTAGTGAAGTCTTGGATATACACCTTTGACACTAGGCTAAGCTAGTGGTTGTTTGTTTTTACCCTAACTAGATAGGATAATCAGGTATCTACCCATAAAGAGTGATTATTACATTTTTTTAAATACATATTTGACGAGTGTATGTGTTAACATATTACATTATATTTTATTCACCCCATGTAATACACGAGTTTTTAAAGATAAATTTTTTATTACTAAATATATAACATTACATTTATTCAACCCCTGTAATATACGGGATTCTAATCAGGGCCGGCCCAATGAGCCTGCGGGCAACATGACCGTAGTGGGCCTAACATTTCGAGGGGCAAAAAATATTTTTTTTTTTTAAATAAAATATATATATATATATATATATATATATATATATATATATATATATATAATTTTTGAGGCTTTAAAAAAAATTTATTGGGCCTTTTATAAAATTATATATTTCGTTATGGGCCTTTTTTTCGGCTCGTGTAGGGCATTCGAATCCTCGGGACCGGCTCTGATTCTAATCTAGTTTAGAATAAATACTAATTTAAGTGAATAATGTTAGAGAATAGCTAGATCGCTACCGATGATATAGCATTTAATCTAAAAAAATAATTTTTGACCGCTTAAAAGATCAAGTGTGTACTAGTGGCGTAAGACCATCTCCAACGCCTAATAGGTTATCTGTGACCGATGTGGCCATCCGTCCGTGTAGGAGGAAAAATCCGTGGGTGGTGTTTAAGGGTGTTTATCCGTCTTAACGTATGGAGAAGAATGGGGTGAATTGGGCCGGCTCAATTGGTACATACATATATAAATTTTTATATAAATAATATGTATATATTATTATTTTTCTTTCAAAACCACTATAACTACAATCATTTCTTTTCAATTTTCTTTACAACTTTAATACCCCCTCTCTAAAAGCTCAAAACTTTCAATACATTCTTAACCTTAGAGCAAAACACAAGTTCGTTTACGCAATTGTTAAACAACGACTCTCCTGAAGAAAACTCAACTCAAACCCAAATCCAAACTCAAACGCCGTTACCAAACATCAGCTTTCCACCTTTACAAAAACTTCGTTTCCCATAGTTTGGTTTTGCCCAATTTCGAATCCCCGGTTCTCCCAGTTCCAAAATTATGGATTTTTTCAATTTTTGTTTTTCTCACATTTTTAAAATACCAAGTTTATCGAATAAAATAATTTGATGATGAAATAAAATGTAAAGATGGTGATGATATAGAAATGTCAAGATATTTGTGATAAATATAGCATTATAGAGAGCGAGTATTTTTGAAAAAATGAGTGAAAATCTGATTTAACAAGTAACTGGATGTGTTTATGGATATTAGCATTGCGGATATTCTAAAGACAATCAATTTTACATATAATCAAACTCTCCAAAAAGATTCTATAGATGGGTTTTTTACCCAACTTACTTTTATCTAATTTCTGTTAAGAATTGGGGTTTTTTACACTAATGAAGTCGTCCATTGCAACTTTCAAATGGTGGTTAGCGCGTTGGTAATTAATCACCGTGGGAACAAATCGTTAAAAACTGCAGTTGTTTCTTGTGTGTAAATGAATCTGAATGTTGTGAAAGTGAAAGGTGGGAATTGAAGGGTGTTTAGAAATGGACAAAGTATTTGATATATATGAAGTTTCCTTTTGTTAAGGACAATGTATCGATCAAGTCAAAATAAAGCATAACAGGGGGTGCACATGCAAAAACTCAACTTTTGCACCTAATCAAAATTCTAAAGTAGATTTTCCAACTTTTGCACTCATTGTCCATCAATATATATATATATATATATATATATATATATATTGGGGTATGTTCTTTTGAGAACCAACAATATGTTAAGAACCGTGAGAATCGCATTAACTCTTCCTCTATTTATAATATAAATTGACTAGAATTTATGTACATTTCAATATGTTTAAGGTTTGGTTTTAAAAGACCTCGAATTTATAGTCGTTTTTTTAAATGCATATATGCACTCACACTATATGCACAAATGAATGCATATATGCATATTTTTATACCTTTCTTAAAAAAATTCAAGAGAGAGGAGATAAACTCAAACTAAGAGTGGAAAGAGATAAATAAAACATTGTTATTGAATTTTACTTTTTTCACTAAAGCGATATGTACACGTTTTGTACGGTTCTTTCAGTTCTCAACATATGGTTGGTTCTCAAAAGAACATGCCCCTATATATATATATATATAATCAACCATTTCTTTTAATTTGTTTTTCCATGCCCCATTTCTTTACTTTTACATCATCTTTCTTTAATTTGTCAAATCAAATCCACCATCCTATAAAGTACACACTTACTAATTTCCTTTTTCTTTTTCTCCTCTCTTTGTTTATATACACACACACGCCAAAACATACGTGACTTCTAGGAAACTTCAATTCTAAATAATTTTGTTGGTGCGTGGGTTTTTACTTTTACACCTTAATTATCTATATAAATATTAAATACAACTACTTTGAAGACATAAGTTTAAAAAAAATGTCTTGGTTAAGAAAATAACCAAAAAAATAAAAATAGACCCCACAATATAAATTCATGTATGGTACCAACCCATCCACATTCGATGGTTCAAACAAGCCCATAGCCCAGGATCATTAATACTTGTCTTGCACCCTCATGTCAACCCAAAAAACCAGCTATGCATGTCTTACCTCTCTCTATATATATAACATGCAAGTGTCAAAACATAATTGTATTTTATCTTTTAATCAATAACTAATAATTGCATGTAATTATATGAAAATCATGGAAATTAATAATTCAGAAATAATTTATGTATCAAATGGATTATAAAATGTTGAACTAAATGTTATAAATTAGTGGTCATTCAAGACATCTATATATATATCGCCTCAACGCTCTAAAATTAAAAAAAATGGCAATTTTATTATTCTCAACTGTGTTCATATAAAAAATTATGAATTTTTTTCTTAGGTTAGTAGTTCTTTTTAATATACAAGACAAAATCCCATCCATGGAACTGAAAGGACACAGTTTGATTGGAGAAGAAACAAATTGTAGCTTGCAAGCTCACATGTCTGTTGGTTACCCACATTATAAAATCTTAACAGATCCTTACCACCTTCTATGTTGGGATTATAATTTATACAGACACATGCATATACATAACATATACACACACATACATACAAATATGCATCATGTATTTATAATATACAAAACAAACAAAGATACCCAATACAATCTCACCCATAGCAACCTATTCACACGGTCTAGGGAGGGTGAGATGAGAGCAAAACCCATAGCAACCTATTCACACGGTCTAGGGAGTGAGATGAGAGCAAAACTTACCCCTATCACAGGAGATAGAGAAGTTGCTCCTACGTTAAGACCCCGAGCTCCAAAACTTTATAATTATGGAACATATGTAAAATAATAATGCACCGTTATATATATATATATTTCTCAAAACTATATATATATGTAAAATAAAAAACCTTGCCATACAGACAGATATACAGTTCTCAAAACTTTACTGGGTCGACAACCTTGCTAGCCTTGCCACAGAAAACCCAGAAAAACCCAAGAGAGACCATACATTTTATTACTCAAAACAAAAAAACTCCCATTTTACCATCAAGCTTCCACTGGGAATGCTATCATCTGCTAACTGAAGCGCATTACATACAAATTTGGAGCCACAAGAATTGAAACATGCTCCTACCTTTCATAGGAGAAGGAGAATATATATATATATATATATATATACGAGACGTATCAAATGAAAACCCTGAGTTGTTGTGAAAACCCAGAAACTCATTTCTGGCCACACATTAATTATCTTGGTTTTCTGATTTATTTTAATATGAAAGGGCATTTAGGTCTTTTTCTCTTCCACCCCCTCTCTTTAAATACTTTCTGCCTCTCTCTATCTAAAACCAACCAGATCTATCTAAAACCCATTCAAATTTCAAACACAAATTCAAAAACATTTATATCCTCTCTTTCTAAAGATTTCTCTCAAATTTTCCTAGGGTTTTTCTTCTTCGGCCACTCATGCGACCACAACTCAATTTGAGATTTCGTTGGTTCCACTTTGATAACTGAAATCGGTGTAACCTCGATCGTGAAAAGGTACATGAATCTTCTATTTTTGTCACACCCCGACCGATGGCGGAATCATCGGGGCGGGACATGTAGACTGTTCATAAGCACAAGGTTGACTAAATTGAAATATATTAAACTTCAAATTCCATTACAATCATTCAAACAAAACCAAATCCAAGACAGAAACAATATTTCAAAACATAGACTTCTTTATTTAAATTAGCTAAGTCCAAAGCTTAAGTATAGCACATCTTGATCAATCTCACATATTAGGACCTGAAACATGAATAAAATAAAGTCAACTAAAAAGTTTGTGAGTATAACACATGTTTGTATGTAGATAGCATATAGTTTGTAAAACAAATCCTTACATAACATGATAAATAAGGCATTTATGGGGAGCAGCTATTGTGTAACCAAGTACAATCAAACCTTTGTAACTAGCTGTGACACCCGACAATTCAGGTCAATATCCGTACATGTTATAAACAAGTTTACATTATAATTGTTTTTGTGATTTACTTAATTTCACAAACAAGGACATTAAGGCCTAACAAAAACCGTACATGGTCTCATTTCATATTTTGGTAATTCTAGGAGTTACCGGTTCACGTACCAGGATAACCCGACTAAATACGAACACTAGTGGTTAAAATTACACTTAAATCAAATGGTTTGATTTATTTAAATCCCAACCCACTTGCTTGACTTTCTCGACCGAAAGTCAGGGGAGCCATTCCCCCACTTGCAAGTTCACTCAATCTCAGATTAAGAACCATACCTCTTCAATCGAAATCTCACAATCCCTTTCAAGCTTTCTCATTTTCTTACGGCAAATTCCCAATTATCCTTCAAATCGAAGTGCAGTTTAAGGCAGAAATCCACCACAATTCGGTATTTTAAGAAGATTTCAAGTGTTCTAAAGAAAGTTTAACAGAAGATTCAAGACTCTTCTCTGTTTTCTTTCATCATCTTCATCTCGGTTTTAAGGTAAAAACTCGATATTATCCACTTTATTTTCTTTAAAACCGTATCTAAGCCTACAAAAGGTTCAATCGCAAGTAAGATAACAAGAAAAGTGTGTCAAATTCAAGATTTGAACATAAAAATATACAGGACGAATTCTGTCAATCAAAGTGCAGTAATCGAAACTAGGAGTTTCGATACCTGTTCAATCGAAACTAGGAGTTTCGATACCTGTTATTCAATCGAAACTAGGAGTTTCGATACCTATTCAATCGAAACTAGGAGTTTCGATACCAATTTACCCAATCGAAACTAGGAGTTTCGATACTAGTTGTTCAATCGAAACTAGGTAGTTTCGATACATATTGCTCAATCGAAACTAGATAGTTTCGATACCCTTCTTGCCAATCGAAACTTGGTAGTTTCGATACCCAACTACTCAATCGAAACTAGGTAGTTTCGATACCCAACTACTCAATCGAAACTATGAAGTTTCGATACCCAATTTACTCAATCGAAACTAGGTAGTTTCGACATCTGTTCTGTTCAATCGAAACTATGTAGTTTCGATACCCATTCATCAGTCCCATGGGGCAGTAACTTAGAACTATTTTATAACGAAACAATTGTGGAAAAACTAAAAAGATAGTTAAAACAAAAGCAATCAGATCTGTTAAGTCGGATGAACAACTTATGTATAAGACGGGTAGCTTTAACACATTAGTACCCTTGTGTGATTAGGGTACGGATATACAAGAACTAGCACAAGTTGGTTTGCTAGGATTTCATCGGACACAAGGTGAGTTCACGGCCCCCTTTTAACTCTTTACTGTTTTGTAAACATCGGGGGAGAAATATACTTACCTGTTATATTTTGAAAACATGAATTTCATTGCTTATATGTTTGACAATATGAACATTTCGGTTTAACTTTTTGTAAGTCTCCTGGCCCTACTTTTACTACTTGTTTTTAAATTGTTTTAAAACAAACGGGGAGAAAACTTGCTCAACTAAACAGCCGGACACAAGTACACACAATGATTGTTCGGATGAACAACACACAACGATTGTTCGGGTGAACAACACACAACGATTGTTCGGATGAACAACACTCAACGATTTGGGGGAAAAACATACTTACAACTATTTTATGGGATAACAAGAGAATAAGGCACGACTTTTATGTTTACATGAGATGAGAACAACAATTGGAGGCCGCTAAAGTCCCCTGGAACAACGTAGTAACCATTAACTGTAGCCTAGGGTCCTATGAATAGTACTATGGAGAGTGACGTCTCCCGGTCATGGTTAGTCGTGCTAACCACAATCTGGAGGATTTATGGCCGCATAGAATCTGATAACGCTTAATAGGGGCTCACACATGTCATGGTTTGGTTACGCCTCATGTATGAACATATTATTTGTATTCCTAGCTAGTTTACAAATGGGTCAACAATTCTTATTCTGATTATCACATGCAACTGGAACTATTTACGAACAATTGAGTTTAAACAAAAGAGTTTTGATCCGGTTAAAGAAATCATGTTTATACAAAAGGATTCTGATCAGGTTATAAGGATCATGTTTAAATATTGAATTTATGACGGTTAAGTCATGATAATGTTTTCAAAGGACAACTTCATATTTTATGACGGTTAAGTCATGATAATGTTTTCAAATGAAAACTACTTAGTTTTATGACGGTAAAGTCATGAACATGTTTTTGGGAAAACTATAAGCACTATTATAACTAACTCTGTGAACTCACCAACCTTTGTGTTGACATTTTCAAGTATATTTCTCAGGTAACTGTTAGCCATGGCACGGTTGGAATAAGCTAGCTATGTTGGATCAATTCCTAGTAGCTGGAAGGACGTAGAATATCAAGACTCAAGTCTATCGTTGATCTAGAAGAACTTAGATCCTAGTATTACTTAGTCTTAGCATTTGTGTATGTAATCAAGTCTTAGAAATCATTATTACAGCTTCCGCTATCGTGTAATGAACCAATCGTTACAACCTGTATTTATTTAATAAGTAAATAAAATATGGGGGTGTGACAGATTGGTATCAGAGCCATGGTTTTAGCGAATTAGGTGTCCTTAGTAATACCTAGGCTCTAACCGGACTCATTTAGGGACCAAGATTTCTAAGACTTGCATCACACTAAAAACACCCAAGACTCGAGCATAGGAATTCCAACCGTTGCCGAACAATTTGTGTAGACTATTAGTGTATGGAGTTACACTAGGGTACCATTAGCTACACTAATACAATTACATAGCACATGTAATGAACACTTAAACACATACAACAATGTGAAAACAATAAACACTTACAACATGTTACTGTTCGGATTACGAGTCAAGAATAACGGGTACTCAGCATACTGCAACCTTAGAAGATCGAGTTACGAGCTGAGCTTGAACGACGACGGCGGCGATCGTCAGTTACCGATCTTGGTATCACAACAGGTTGAACTCGTACCAGAATCTGTACCTATACCTGCACCACAACTACTCCAGCCATGGAGGCAACTATCTTTCTAACGTATTTGCGATATAAATACTCTCATTCATAAGTTGTCGGATCGGATGCCTAGACTCTCGCCATGATATATGGCTGGCATGATTGCCCAGACAGAAGGGAATTCAAGGTGAATAAGCAGGACTAAATGGGAGAGAACTCCAAGGGTCAGGAGACCCAGACATACATCAGGATCATGTGGATCCATGCATATATACAGACTTGGAGCATGAGTTGCTCGACACTCGTTTGAGGATCTCTGCCCAACACATAGTGCCTGAATTTCACCATGCACATTTTTTTAAGAGACACTGGTGGTGCCTCTCTACCCTTGGCCTCATCCGACAACTGCCATATTCGGCAGATTCATGAGTATTGGTACACATAATTAAGAGTAATCCGATAAAACAATACACACTCCTGTACAAATGTTCAAACGCAATCTAATGATCTTTTCAAATCACTTTTGATTAAAAGCTAGGGATAGAAGAAACACTATAGGGATCAGGCAAGGCAAATCATCATTACGGGTGCACACGTAATCATAATTTGCAGTGCATGAGAACTTTCGTGAGTCTTGCTGTCTAAGCTGATGATCAACTCATGTTCTCAATCACTTGATTAAGGATTGGATCTTAACAAATCAGACTTCTCAATTTGGTGCTCACAAAGCATTCTCCTAGTTTTGGAGGAACGAGAGAAATTCAAATTGAATTCAACCAATCCTTAGTAAATCCTGAACGACGAAGAAATTCGCACATTCACTCTTTGATATTCTACTTGTCAGGAATGCTTCAAATTGAGCGTTACCACAACCAACACTTACAGTAATTGCACAACTATTGTGGGAGATTATGGCATAATCTCAGGATCCATCATACAGTACAATCTCACAATTGCTTGAAAGTTACGCCAAGAGTGTTATGCACTAACTTCAGTAATAGGGCAGGGTATTATTCTGACCCGCATACACATGGCACTTATGGATACTGTGGAAGCTCGTCATGAGACAAGTAGGAAATCGGACATTTCAGAATGTCGGTCAAACAGGATTGCTCTCGCAGCCATTGAAATTCAATATACCTTTAAGTCTAACTATTCTCTCGGTAATGGATAAGCCGGGTTTGATGCTCGAGCGAATGCCAAAGAAACCTAAGTGTGGACTAACGACTATTGTCGCACTAACCAAAACGACATGCAAAACCCTTAAAGGAGTCCCAAATGCGGAATCTCATGCTAATCTCATTAGCTCATGATATGCATAAAGGACGTAAACTCGAACTATTCACAATAGGCCACTGTCCACAAAGAGTTGAGAAGAATAATTTATTACTCTTTTATACTCGCACTTCCCCAAAGTTCATCTTGTTGGATGGATCCCAGATTTAGCCTAAAAGAGAGGTGTGATTGCATCTTTCACTCCTAGTTTTCTATAATTGGGAAGCTCTAGAGCATCTATTGTTAAGAAATGATCTCTTGGAGTAGACTCAGTTAGAATATAAAAGTCTCGACGTTCAACACTCACTACCTCCAGTTTATCCTTGTGCTAAGGATTTTGAGGCTATAACCTGAATGAGTGGAATACGTAATGGTATGTCACCAAAGTACCATTCAAACCCTAAGGAAGTGCAGATACACTGAATGACTACAAAATGGAAATTGTGAAACTCCTAAAACATCTCAGCCAACTTAATGGGTGGACAAGCCCAAAGCCCATTTTGGGGAAAGCACTAATTCGATGAGACCATTCTCACAGTATTACCATTCATTCCCTCAGCTAGACGGAATGTGAATATTCCAAACAAACATCGAACTTCGTATGGCTTACATTCTTCGAAGGTATGGTAGTCGAGACATGAGTTTACATATCAAGACGCTACAACCCAAAGGCTAGTATGCCTTGAAAAGTAGTGCAAACAAAGGGGTAAAGTAGTGATTAGACTCGAAGTTTGCAAATAAGAGCTCCCGAGGAACATCAATTCCTAGCTCCATGAAGGCACATGGAGAGGAAAATCCTAGAAAACATGAAACCTGAAATAAGAGAAAAGTCTTAGTCCGGGAAAATGCTTTTGGAAAGCATAAGAGGGACAAACATAAAGTTTCATTTTCATACTTTTTCATTTCTACCCAATATACAACAAAAACTTGGACACCTCGTCGAGTAATTTTTTTTCATAAGACCGAGTTTCTCACCATGGGGAGTTCCGGTCCTGTTTGTAAAGAAAAAGGATGGAACCTTTAGAAGGTGCATCAATTATCGGGAGTTGAACAAGCTGACAATCAAAAACCGGTATCCTCTTCTTCGAGTAGACGATTTGTTTGATCAACTTCAAGGGTCCAGTTTCTATTCTAAAATTGATCTACAATCAGGATATCCTCAACTGAAAATTCAGGAAGAAGATATACCAAAAACGACTTTTAGGACTCGTTACGGTCACTACGAGTTCCTAGTTATGCCATTTGGCTTGACTAATGCACCGGCCGTTTTCATGGACCTAATGAACCGCGTGTGCAAGCCATACTTGAATAAATTCGTGATTGTATTTATCGATGACATATCAATATATTCACAAACCAATGAGGAACATGAACATCATTTGAAATCAATCTTGGAACTACTCCGGAATGATAAGCGTTATGCCAAATTCTCTAAGTGTGAGTTTCGGATTCGAGAGGTTCACTTTCTCGGACACGTCATCAATAAGAAGGGTATTCACGTAATCCCAACCAATATTGAAGCTATCAAAAACTGGGAAGCACCAAGAACTCCGACTGAGGTGCGTCAATTTCTGGGTTCGGCAGGATATTACAGGCGATTTATCGAGAATTTTTCAAAGATAACCTTGCCTTTGACCACGTTAACTCAGAAGGACAAAAAGTTTGATTGGACTGATAAACAAGAATCAGCGTTTCAATTGTTGAAGCAAAAACTTTGCAGTGCACCAATCATATCCCTTCCCGAAGGAACTGACAATTCCATCGTGTACTGCGACGCATCACACCAAAGTCTGGGATGTGTATTGATGCAAAGAGAAAAAGTCATAGCGTATGCATCCAGACAGCTAAGAGTACATGAAAAAATAAAAATAAAAAAAATAAAAATAAAAATAAAAATTATACGACTCACGATCTGAAATTGGGTGCTGTCGTGTTTGCACTCAAGATTTGGAGACATTTTTTTTATATGGTACAAAATGTACTATCTTTACAAACCACAAGAGTCTCCAGCACATCTTTAATCAGAAAGAACTCAACATGAGTCAACTTCGTTGGGTAGAACTACTGAATGATTACGACTGGGATATCAAGTATCACCCTGGTAAGGTAAATGTCGTAGCAGATGCCTTGAGTCGTAAGGAACGGGTTAAAACTCTCCGTGTTCATGCCCTAGGATTGACAATTCATGCGAGTCTCACGACTCAAATCCGGATGGCACAACAGGAGGCAATCAAAGAAGAAAACATTCAGAGTGAAGCTATATGAGGAATGATCAGACATTTAGAGCCAAAATCAGATGATACTATATACTTTGCAAATAGAATTTGGGTGCCATGTTTTGGTAACTTACGGGAGTTGGTTATGGACGAAGCCCACAAGTCCAGGTACTCCATTCACCCAGGTTCGGATAAAATGTATAAGGATCTGAAAGAACTCTACCGGTGGCCGAACATGAAAGGAGAAATTGCTATTTACGACTGTAAATGCCTGACATGTTCAAAGGTAAAGGCAGAACATCAGAAACCGTCGGGATTGTTATAACAACCCGAGATACCTCAATGGAAATGGGAACAAATTTCAATGGATTTCATTTCAAAGTTACCCAGAACACCTAGCAACTATGATACTATATGATAATCGTCAGTCGTTTGACGAAATCCGCGCATTCCCTACCAATAAAGGAGACAGATAAAAGTAAGACGCATGCAAGGCTAAATATTAAGGGAATTAAGGCTAGGCATGGTATGCCAGTTTCCATTTTCACAAAAAGGGACAGTCGATTCATGTCAAGAACCTGACAGTCTGTACAAGAAGCCTTGAGCACACGCCTTTACATGACCACTGCATATCATCCCCAGATGAACGGTCAAAGTAAAAGGACTATCCAAACTTTAAAAGATGTGCTCCGTGTGTGCGTAATCGATTTCAGAAGAAATAGGGATACTCACCGCCGTTGGATGAGTTTTCATATAATATCAACTACCATACCAGCATTAAAGCCGCTCCGTTGAGTCTTTGTATGGTTATAAGTGTCACTCATCGCTATGTTGGGCGGGGGTTAGCGAAAAGCATTTGACTGGTCCTGATATTGGCTAGGAAACCACTGACAAGATCGTCGAAATAAAAGATCGTCTGAAAGTCACTCAAGACAGACGAAAGAGAGTTGAGATAGCAACAGACGAAAACCATTAGAATTCCAAGTGGGAGACAAAGTCATGTTAAAGGTCTCACATTGGAAAGGGGTTGCAAGATTTGGCAACCGTGGCAAGCTTAACCCTAGGTACGTTGAACCATTTGAACGAGAGGATCAAATGTAAACAAAAATACCCATCCTTGTTTAAGGATACAACAGTTCAAGAGGACACAAATTGAATTTCGGGACGAAATTCTTCTAACATGGGGAGAATGTGACACCCGACAATTCAGGTCAATATCCGTACATGTTATAAACAAGTTTACATTATAATTGTTTTTGTGATTTACTTAATTTCACAAACAAGGACATTAAGGCCTAACAAAAACCGTACATGGTCTCATTTCATATTTTGGTAATTCTAGGAGTTACCGGTTCACGTACCAGGATAACCCGACTAAATACGAACACTAGTGGTTAAAATTACACTTAAATCAAATGGTTTGATTTATTTAAATCCCAACCCACTTGCTTGACTTTCTCGACCGAAAGTCAGGGGAGCCATTCCCCCACTTGCAAGTTCACTCAATCTCAGATTAAGAACCATACCTCTTCAATCGAAATCTCACAATCCCTTTCAAGCTTTCTCATTTTCTTACGGCAAATTCCCAATTATCCTTCAAATCGAAGTGCAGTTTAAGGCAGAAATCCACCACAATTCGGTATTTTAAGAAGATTTCAAGTGTTCTAAAGAAAGTTTAACAGAAGATTCAAGACTCTTCTCTGTTTTCTTTCATCATCTTCATCTCGGTTTTAAGGTAAAAACTCGATATTATCCACTTTATTTTCTTTAAAACCGTATCTAAGCCTACAAAAGGTTCAATCGCAAGTAAGATAACAAGAAAAGTGTGTCAAATTCAAGATTTGAACATAAAAATATACAGGACGAATTCTGTCAATCAAAGTGCAGTAATCGAAACTAGGAGTTTCGATACCTGTTCAATCGAAACTAGGAGTTTCGATACCTGTTATTCAATCGAAACTAGGAGTTTCGATACCTATTCAATCGAAACTAGGAGTTTCGATACCAATTTACCCAATCGAAACTAGGAGTTTCGATACTAGTTGTTCAATCGAAACTAGGTAGTTTCGATACATATTGCTCAATCGAAACTAGATAGTTTCGATACCCTTCTTGCCAATCGAAACTTGGTAGTTTCGATACCCAACTACTCAATCGAAACTAGGTAGTTTCGATACCCAACTACTCAATCGAAACTATGAAGTTTCGATACCCAATTTACTCAATCGAAACTAGGTAGTTTCGACATCTGTTCTGTTCAATCGAAACTATGTAGTTTCGATACCCATTCATCAGTCCCATGGGGCAGTAACTTAGAACTATTTTATAACGAAACAATTGTGGAAAAACTAAAAAGATAGTTAAAACAAAAGCAATCAGATCTGTTAAGTCGGATGAACAACTTATGTATAAGACGGGTAGCTTTAACACATTAGTACCCTTGTGTGATTAGGGTACGGATATACAAGAACTAGCACAAGTTGGTTTGCTAGGATTTCATCGGACACAAGGTGAGTTCACGGCCCCCTTTTAACTCTTTACTGTTTTGTAAACATCGGGGGAGAAATATACTTACCTGTTATATTTTGAAAACATGAATTTCATTGCTTATATGTTTGACAATATGAACATTTCGGTTTAACTTTTTGTAAGTCTCCTGGCCCTACTTTTACTACTTGTTTTTAAATTGTTTTAAAACAAACGGGGAGAAAACTTGCTCAACTAAACAGCCGGACACAAGTACACACAATGATTGTTCGGATGAACAACACACAACGATTGTTCGGGTGAACAACACACAACGATTGTTCGGATGAACAACACTCAACGATTTGGGGGAAAAACATACTTACAACTATTTTATGGGATAACAAGAGAATAAGGCACGACTTTTATGTTTACATGAGATGAGAACAACAATTGGAGGCCGCTAAAGTCCCCTGGAACAACGTAGTAACCATTAACTGTAGCCTAGGGTCCTATGAATAGTACTATGGAGAGTGACGTCTCCCGGTCATGGTTAGTCGCGCTAACCACAATCTGGAGGATTTATGGCCGCATAGAATCTGATAACGCTTAATAGGGGCTCACACATGTCATGGTTTGGTTACGCCTCATGTATGAACATATTATTTGTATTCCTAGCTAGTTTACAAATGGGTCAACAATTCTTATTCTGATTATCACATGCAACTGGAACTATTTACGAACAATTGAGTTTAAACAAAAGAGTTTTGATCCGGTTAAAGAAATCATGTTTATACAAAAGGATTCTGATCAGGTTATAAGGATCATGTTTAAATATTGAATTTATGACGGTTAAGTCATGATAATGTTTTCAAAGGACAACTTCATATTTTATGACGGTTAAGTCATGATAATGTTTTCAAATGAAAACTACTTAGTTTTATGACGGTAAAGTCATGAACATGTTTTTGGGAAAACTATAAGCACTATTATAACTAACTCTGTGAACTCACCAACCTTTGTGTTGACATTTTCAAGTATATTTCTCAGGTAACTGTTAGCCATGGCACGGTTGGAATAAGCTAGCTATGTTGGATCAATTCCTAGTAGCTGGAAGGACGTAGAATATCAAGACTCAAGTCTATCGTTGATCTAGAAGAACTTAGATCCTAGTATTACTTAGTCTTAGCATTTGTGTATGTAATCAAGTCTTAGAAATCATTATTACAGCTTCCGCTATCGTGTAATGAACCAATCGTTACAACCTGTATTTATTTAATAAGTAAATAAAATATGGGGGTGTGACACTAGCATACAAAATTGTGTTGTCGGTATCAATCACCCCAATCTGGGTGGGTTTGTCAGACTCAATAGATCTATCATTGAAAACCGTCGGCTTGAATAGTTTATGATTGCACATAATCGCATACAAAAGTTAACACACATAGCACTCGGGCATAAAGCTCAAATTTGTACACATGAATGTAAATAGGATTTGTACTTGTGTTGTTTGTGTAAATGTAAACATGTAATTTGAATAGTGTTCATGTTTCACCCAAAAAATGTAAAAGAGTAAAAGGGGCTATGTATACTCACTTGGTTTGAAGGCGTTGCTAACAAAGGTACTAGATAGAATAAAGATCATTGAAATGCACAAGTTAACCTAAAGTGTAATGTATATGGTATTAATAGTGTGCACAAGAGTTTAATTCTAAAGTTGTATTTGGACTTGTGTAAAAAGTCATTGATTTGTAATTGAAAGTATTGAATAAAATATATAAAGTTTGAAATAGTATTTTTAGAATATTTTGATTAAGGTTTGAGTTTGAATAATTAAATAAGTAATGTAAATAATTATTGTTTATGAAAACATTGTAAGTATTAGTTATAGGTTAGTATAAATAATTAATTGTTTTTGTTTAAATATAAATTAAATAAATAATCATTATTTTATTTATTTATTTATAAAATGTAACTTAATCATTTAAATACTTTTTAAATGAAAGGTTTAGCAATAATTGTAAATTTAATTTTTATAAACTTAAAAAAATAAATTTTCTATTTATTCCAAGATTAAATATTTGATCTTTTCCAAATAGAATAAATTGCATTTTTATAAAAATCACTATTTATATTTTGTAATTTAATCAGAAATATTTATTGTTTGAAAAATATATAAAATTATAATTCTGCCAAAAATTTAACTCACACACGACCGTGCCTGGGAAGGGCACGATCGTGCTCGAACCACGGGCGCGACGGTGTTGATCAAATAGAGGGCTTAACTAACTAAATCATTAGGCACGACCGTGTCTTGGCCAGACACGATCGTGTCTATGATTCTAAGACACGACTGAGATTAGCCAAAGGGCATGAATGGGTCTGGAAAGGAGAACACGACCGCGCTGATAGTCGGCACGACCGCGTCTCATGAGGCACGACCGCGCTAGATGATTAGCGCGACCGTGTCTCTTCCAAAACAGACACGAATTGACTGATTCTTACATTGTTAGTGTTTGAAATCATAAGGCTTTTATTCATAGTGATGTTACGAGTATGTTGGGATGTTTTAATTGTATTAACAACATGTTCTGGGTCGAAATCGGTTAAACCATTTTTTAATAAAATATGGTTTCGGGTTCAGGATGATTTCCATATTGTAAGCCCAAATTGATATGGGGCTTTTGATCTAGAGACTAAATAGATTGAGGACAAGATTTCAATTACCCGGAAGCGTAGCGAATTGATAGAGAACGGTAGGAAAAGGGGTCTCAGCGGCGATGCGGATGGCTTCCGGCGTTCTCCGTTGCAATCCCGGCTAAACTAGAGAGTCCAGTAGCTTTAGTGAGGATTGAGTAGCGTGAATCTGCTGCTTGGTTGCGATAATTCCGATCGAAAGAGAGAATTCGTGTTTTCTTGAAATGTCTAAGCGATTTTTGAGATGGATTGGATTAATTTGAGACGTTAGTTGTAAATGGAAATGTCATTGCTTTCGTTAATGGTAATGAAGTGTAAATCGGTTACGGAACTCAACGATCGGGTGATTAAAAATGTATTCACGTTTCAACTGGTACTAGGCGCGACCGTGCCCAAACGAGGCGCGACCGTGCTAAGGCACCAGGCGCGATCGTTCCAAAGCAAGTCGCGCGACCGTGCCAAAGCACTCGGCGCGACCGTGCCAGAACGAGGCGCGACCGTGCCTATTAGGGTTTCTTGTAAATTTTCAACATCAGACCTTGTAACTTTGGTCTTTGACATATTTGTATAAATAGATACTTATGTAGTGTTTTAGTAGGTTATAACCGTGTAAAATTTGCGGGTTAACATTGAAATATAGTATTTAATTGATGGTACGAATAGAACAAAACAGTGCACTAGAATTTGTTTTGAAATACATTATATTGAATTTGAAATACGGATACTAAAAATCAGAAATGTTACAATTTTTGCTTCTAAATCTATGTATCTATGTACATTTGTGAGGGATCTCCGACGGACTTTGATTTCTCCTCGATGACATCGTAGTTTCTTCGATTACTTATTATTTGATATTTTATAAGTTCGTCTCACTTTAATCTAATTTGTGTTTTTAATACATGGTATCGAAAATCATGTCTCTTTTTTGGACTGTCTGATCGATGTCATTCGGTCGGTCAAAAACAATCCTTAAACACCTTAACTAGTAAGGGTAAGTAGGGTATCGTATCCACGAGAAGTATGTGGAAAGTGTCACATTGTTACAAGATTCAAAGACAGAAAACAATAGCAACTAAATTGGATTTGGGTTTTAAAACAATAATAAGAGAGGCAATCCCCTCTGGGGTTCAGGTATGCAAACACAAGCTCCTTCAAGATAATTAGCAAGCAATTACATAGACATAATCATACGGTTCAATTGAATTCAATGATAATGTGAGAACCCGTTGTAAATAAAACTTGTTCTCACACAACCATCAATGACAAACCAACTATAATCCAACCCCCAAATTATCCCCGATGTAAAGAAACCCGGGACTATTGAGATTTGAAAAACAATTCGAAATCAATCAAAGAAGTTTAAAGCATTCAATCAATAAATGAAATCATATGGCTTAAAATGCCAACCAAGATTACAAACCAAGCTAATCATTCAAGAATTCACAAGTGTTCACAAACCCTAGACCCAAAGAAGACTACAATCATACTCATAACAACAATCAAAACTAATGTATTAGGACTTACAATCATGAAAGATTAAGAACAATCGGCCCAACTATGGTGGAAATCGCCTCCTTGAAGGTCTGGAACGTCTGTGGTCGAAGATGAATGATTATTCGGGCTGCTCAAGATTAAAACCTGATTTAGGTTAGCTTTTCTGTAAAATAGAATCTTCAGGTGTCGCGAACATGGCAACCAAGTTCTTCGCGTGGCGTGAAGAACAAACTAGTCGGGCGCGCCTCTGAAGTTCTTCGTGTGTCACGAACTATGCATCCCAAGTCTTCGCGTGTCGCGAAGACCATAAAAACCAGGAAATTGACTTTTTGACTTTTTCCACTCAGTGCATTGCGTCCGACTGCTTCGCTCCCGTTTCTCGCTCATTTAGCACATAAAACCTGAGAGGTAGACATAACCACAAACACACATAAAACCGAACAAGAATACATATTAAAACAACTAAGACGCACACAAAACGACATATAAACCGGGGTTATTAAACCCTACATCACATCCCCACACTTACTCTTTTGTGTCCCGAAAAAGAATTATGCATTGGAATCATAATTGGAACGTGCTCTCACATTCTCATTCATTTAATCATTTAAAATATAATCACGCGCTAACTGTAACAATTGATATTTCTATCCGATTAAACCCAACCACCGACCTATCGAGCCCCTAATTCTGTGATCTAAAATAATATCTATTACCAAGCCAACAGTCTATCTATGGGTCCCACACTCAGAAAGCTACAGTTCAGTCTAATCCCATCTCAAGGTCATGTTTAGGCACGAATTAACCACATAGATTTTTCCCACCAGTATAAGCACTAATTCATAAGTTTTTAAAATCAGATGAAATTATGGATCAATGGATGAATGTTATGAGCTTTTATTAACTTATATGAATAAACCTAACCCAGTGGTGTTTCAATCAAGCTGGAACTCGACGTGTGACACATAGGCTGCAGTTTTTAGCAATGAAGTTCATAAGGTTTAGTTTAGTGGTGTATCCTTTAAGTCGCCATCCCGAAAGAAAACACATAAACCTAACTTAGATATCCAGATGTTGATTACTTAAGTCCCACCCATGGGTGTATCAACCAGGTCACCATCCCGGAAGGTAACACGTAGGCAAAACCTAAGCTCTCAACTCAATTAATTAAAGCTCACAAATAATGGATTATGGAATGCGGGCGCCACCAGCTCTCGGATTTATTTTCATAAAAAGAAAGAGTTGTACCAAAAGATTTCAAAAACTTATAATTTATTGCTTATAGAGGTACCTATCACCCTATATTGACAGTTTCAACCTTACTGACACCCCTAAGATGCGAACCCACAAGACATCTTGAATTAATTATCAATTAAATCTAGATACACTATCAAGATATTTAAGCTCTTTAAATCGGTTGGGCCTACCAAAACATTACAAATCAGACGCGCTTTCTATTTATTATTCAATTCAATTACACACAAGCAAAGTTTCAATTGTACCTATCATTTTCCAATTAACTGCACAGATTCTAATCCAATGACGTTTTTGAATTTTTTTTAATTTTTATGAATTTTCAAAATTTTTAACTATACAGACTCAATGACAACTTAGATGACAGTCTCCCTCCCCACACTTAAACACTACATTACCCTCAATGTAGGAACAGAAACAAACACTAAAAAAACATATACAAAATTAAAGAACTTAACTGGATATGTGATCGTATAGAATTTCATTCGCGATTGTGCTCCACAGATGCAAGCGGGTAGCCGTGAATAAGAATCAAGCGGAAGTCGGAAATCATCACCCGAATGGAGATTGAGTACAGACAATTAATTTCAAATATACAAAATTAAGCTCAAAGCACACCAACAAGCATCAACTGACTCAAGATACAGACTCGATAAAAACTAAAAGACCCTACATACTAGACACGACTCAAAAACAATTTTTAATTTTTTTTCGCGTGTCGCGAAAGATGGGACCTGGATCTTCGTGTGGCGCGAAGATCATAAATTACTGCCGGACTACCAAACCCTTCGCGTGTAGCGAAGAATTGGGCAGGGATCTTCGCGTGGCGCGAAGACCCAGTGGTGACAGAAAGTTTGTAGCAAAAATTGAGATTTTGCCTTAGAAAAATTTTCAACTTTTTAAAACCCAAAATTTTCAACCTTCTCCAAAACTTGTTCCAACACATGAATAATGTTCTTACATACCTGGAACGTGATTCCCCATCATTTTTCTTGCTAAATCGACACGAACACCTACAAAACTAATAAAAACTACAAAAATATACCCAAAAACTTCAAAATTTACATAACTTTACACATGTTGTACTACCCCCCCAAGAACTTGTGCGTTGCCCTCAATGGCACATATATGAATCCAAGACCCCTCAGAGATTTCCCCACACTTGGTCAATTGCACAAAAAACAAACTAAATACATGTAAAGCTTAGGTTGCCTCCTAAGAGCGCTAAATTTAACGTATTCAGCCAGACGCGGTGTACCTGAGATTGGTTACGTGTCTCCATCCTCTAGAACGCTCAATAACAACACCTCAACCCGCTTGTCTGGACCATTGATGTCATTAGGCTCTAAATACGGCTTTAGCCGATGGCCATTCACTGTTTGCCTCAAATGGTCTTCAAAGTCTTCTATCTCAACATCACCTGAGTGACCCACCTTGATCACCAAGTATGGACCTGTCCACTTGCTCTTTAACTTACTAGGGAAGTGCTTCAACCTTGAATTGAACAACCACACCTTTTGCCCAATTGCAAAGGTTTTCAATCGGATATTTGCATCGTGCTCCTTCTTCATCTTATCCTTGTAGGCCGAGGCACTCTCATATTCATCATCCCTTAGTTCTTCCAACTCACTCAAGCACAACTATCTTTGCTTACCTGCAGCATCATAATCAAGATTAAAATTTTTAATAGCCCATAATGCTCGATGAGCCAATTCCACAGGTAAGTGGCATCCCTTCCCGTAGACCAACCGATATGGAGTAGTGCCAATAGGTGTTTTGTAAGCAGTACGGTATGCCCACGAGGCATCATTTAGTTTGTTTGACCAATCCTTGCGGTTGGACCATACTGTTTTCTGCAAAATTTCCTTGATTTGCCTATTGGACACCTCCACTTGCCCATTTGTTTGTGGATGATAAGGTGTGGCAATCCGGTGGTCTACACCATAGCGTTTCAGAAGTTTTCCAAAATGAAAGTTCTTAAAATGAGATCCCCATCACTTATGATCACACGGGGAAGCCCAAATCAAGAAAAACATGTTTGATTGAACGAATTTCCAAACTACGCTATGGTCATTGGTCTTGGTGGCATTTGCTTCGACTCATTTTGACACATAGTCAACGGCCATCAAGATGGACAAATTGCCAAATGAATTTGGGAATGGGCTCATGAAATCAATTCTCCATACATCAAAAATATCAACAACGAGTACTGGTTGCATGGGCATCTCATTCCGCTTAGTGATACTACCCATCTTTTGGCAATTAGTACATGTTCGAGTTAAAAATAGTGGGCCAGAATAACCCGCAAGATAAGATTCGATGCCCTGTTTTCTGGCCACTAAAATGGCCACCACACGCAGACGCACGTGCAAGCTCCAAAACTGTTGGGATCTCTGATTCAGGAATGCAACGCCTGATGAGTTGGTCCGCTCCCACTTTGAACAAATCCGGTTCATCCCAGATGTACTGGTTGACCTTTGTCAGGAATTTGTTCTTCTTCTTTTGTTCCAATCTTCGGGAATAGTACCTGTAACTAAATAGTCAGCAATACCTGCATACCAAGGATCAGAAGATGTAATGGACATTAAAAACTCATCATCGTTTATCTCAGGAGTGACATCCTCCTCTCCCCTTTGGATCCGTGACAGGTGGTCAGCCACGAAGTTTTCACATCCCTTTTTGTCTCGGATCTCCAGATCAAATTCCTGCAACAAAATGACCCACCTGATCAACCTAGGCTTGGCATCCTTCTTTGCCATCAAATATCGAATAACTGCATGATCAGAATATACAATTACTTTGCTACCTTAAATATAAGACCTGAATTTGTCTAAGGCATAGAAAACTGCAAGCAACTCCTTCTAGGTGGTGGTGTAATTCAATTGAACACCGGAGAGGGTCTTGCTTGCATAGTAAATGACAAGAAGTCTTTTGTCTACCTTTTAACCCAAAACAGCCCCAACTGCATAATCACTGGCATCACACATTATTTCAAAAGGAAGAATCCAATCCGGTGATTGAAAAATTGGGGCTTGTAGCAATTGATCTTTTAAAACATGAAAAGCATTTAAACAATCTTTATCGAATTCAAAAGGCACATCTTTAAGAAGTAAGTTGCATAAAGGTTTTATGATGACACTAAATCCCTTAATAAACCTACGGTAAAACCCGGCATGCCCTAAAAAAGAGCGCACACCCTTGACATTCATTGGGGTAGGTAATGTTGAAATAACACTAATTTTAGCTTTGTCTACCTCAATCCCCCGACTCGAAACAACATGACCCAAAACAATACCCTTTTGAACCATGAAATGGCTCTTTTCCCAACTTAAGACCAAATTAGTTTCTACACATCGTTGCAAAACTTTAGATAATTCCGTTAAACACAATTCAAACGATGAGCCAAAAACTGAAAAGTCATCCATAAAGACCTCAAGCGACTCCCCGACAATTTCCGAGAAAATACTCATCATGCACCTTTGAAAGGTGGCCGGGGCGTTGCACAACCTAAATGGCATCCGTCGAAAGGCAAAGGTACCATAAGGGCATGTGAAGGTGGTCTTTTCCTAATCATCGGGATGGATGGCTATTTGGTTATAACCTGAGTAACCATCTAGAAAGCAGTAAAACTTCTGGCCTGATAACTTATCTATGATTTGGTCAATGAATGGTAAAGGAAAGTGATCCTTTGATGTGGCAGCGTTCAGTTTCCTGTAATCAATACACACACGTCACCCGGTTACCGGTCGAGTGGCAATTTGCTCACCATCGTCACCTGTTATTACCTGGATTCCTGCTTTCTTGGGCACTGTTTGGGTTGGACTCACCCATGGACTGTCAGAAATGGGATAGATGATCCCGGCGTCCAACCACTTCAAGACCTCCTTCTTGACAACCTCACGCATGTTGGGATTCAATCGACGTTGTGTATCCCGTGAAGGTCTTGCATCTGTATCTGTGATGATCTTGTGCATCACAATGGAGGGACTAACACCCTTCAAATCCGCAATGGTCCAACCAAATTCAGCCTGTAATCTTTGAGCACCTTCAGTAGTGCCTCTTCCTGTTCTTCATCCATGTTGGATGCAATGATGACAGGTAGAGTCTCATTCTCCCCCCAGAAATGCATACTTTAGGTTTTTAGGGGGGTCTTTCAACTCTACCTTCGGGGGCTAACAAGTGATGGTTGTAACCCCGAGTCAATATCTAATGGCAGGCTCTCCACATGATGTGTCCATGGAGGTCTACCATCCTTCACAGCTAAATCTTCAACAAGCTTTTCATCCTCATCCAAGTCAAGCTCCAGCTCCTGTTCAAATCTGTCACAAACAAAACACTCCTTTGTGAATTCATCCTCAGAATGAGGATAACATCCTTCAATGATGTCTGCCATAAAGCATTCATCACTGGGCAGAGGGTTAGATTCACTTGAAAAAAATATTTAAACGGACCCTTCTATTGCCAAATGTTATATCAACTGTGCCTAAGCGACAGTCAATCAAAGAGTGGGATGTGGCTAAGAAGGGTCGACCCAAAATGACAGTTGGTTCAATGACCTTTTCAGATTGCATATAATCAAGAACCAAAAAATCCACCGGATAGTATAATTGATCCATTTTCACAATCACATCACGAACAATCCCTCTTTGGAGTTTAGGGGTCAAATCCGCCAACACCACGGTGGTATTGGCTCGACGTAGAGGACCAAAGTCATATTGGTCATACAAACTCCCAGGAAGGATGCTCACACTAGCTCCAAGATCCAATAGCGCTTTGCTCATTTTGAAATCACCCACTTGTATAGAAATTATGGGCGCTCCTGGATCTTGGAGTTTAGGTGGAAAAGAACCAGTCAAAATTGCACTAACTCGTGCATTCAGGTCAAGCTTTTCAAGAATTTTGTGATGCCTTTTCTGAGTGTACAAGTCTTTCAAGTATTTAGCATAAACTGGTATCTGTTTAATTGCATCAAGAAGCAGTATATTAATTTTTACTTGCTTGAAAAGCTCCCAGATTTCCTTTTGTTGAGGACCTCGCTTCTTGACCGCCACCTGTTTACCTGCACTTACTAAAGAAGCAGGGAATGGCACCCTTGGAGGCACCACTCCCCCATTATCAACAGTAGATGATGTTTTGGGAAAAGGCGGTTCTTTTAGATTTGGAAAAGCAACCCGTGTAACCGGAATCAGTTCAGGTTCATCATCACTGACATCATGCTCATCAAGATCCTCCACCACACCATCAACAAAGGGTGGTGGAGGTGCAACCTTGTTATCATAAGTCTTACCACTTCGGAGAGTAGTAACCCTGCCCACGTGGTTATTCTTCATGTTTTTGTTCCCAGAAGTGTGGTGGGATGGATTAGTCACTGTATCACTTGGAAGCTTGCCACTACTCTTCTTCAGTTATGTTATCTCAGTAGCAAACAACCCCATTTGAGTGCTCATGACTTGTATGGTTTTATCCCGCACATCATCGGCTTGGTTCTTCTTTTGCAAATCCTGTTGGATAGACTTCAAGAGACCCAACATAACCTCCTCATTACTCTGATTAGAGGATCCAGACGATCCTCCCTGCTCATTCCCCTTTTGGTATCCCCTTTGGTTATTACTTTGATTATAATTTGGATTTCAGGGTGGAAATGGTTGTTGAGTTCTTTGACTACTACCGTTGAAGTTGGGGTTAGCTTGATTTGAGGCATCCCATACTTGAAATTGGGATGATTTCTAAGACCCGGGTGGTAGGTGTTGGAGTTCATGTCATAGTTCCTACCACCCCCCTTGCACATAGTTCACATCTTCATAACCACATGTGCAATTGGCACCATTATGCCCCAATTCTCCACACTGATCACAAACCTCATACTGTTGACCTCCAATACCCACATTGGCAACCTGCTTCTCTAACCTGTTCACCTCAGAGCTAGGGCTGTCAACTGCTCTAACCATCGAATGCCTTGCCCGTCTTGAAGATTAGGCTTTCCTCTTGGATGTCACAGCCTTCCTCTCTAAGTAATCCCAGTCAACATCCTCAAAATTTGTACCAAATGTACCATTAGAGATAGAATTGAGGTCACGGGCATCATCATCAGTCAAGCCTTCATGGAAAGCATTCAACATCTCCCACATTTGCAAACCATGGTGTGGGCAATTATTTATCAACATCTTGAACCTAAGAAAGGATTCATGGAATAACTCCCCAGACTGTTGTTGGAAGTTTCTGATGTTCTTCCTGGTAGCACTAGTTCTTTGATTGGTGTAGAACTCATCTAAGAACTGTTGTTGCATATCACCCCAAGTGTAGATAGAAGTAGAAGGCAGAGAATGAAAACATTGTTGAGCCTTGTCTTCTAGGGTGAATTGGAACAATACCAACTTCACATCATCAGGTGTGAATCCCTGTCCCCCAATGGTGTTGCACATGGCATCATAAGCACTCAGATGCAAGTATGGCTCTTCTGTTCCTCGACCATGATACTTAGGCAAATTCTGAATTGCCTGAGAACGAACCTCAAAAGATCTCCCATGTTGTTGTGGAATAACAATTGGAGATGGATTGTAAGCAATGGATGGTCTGAAGGGGCTCTCAATCCCCCTAATAGGGCCCCTGTCATGTCTCCTTGGAATGCCTCCCGGATTGTCAACAGGAGGATTGGCATTCCTAGGACCCGATCTTCTTGGCCTGTTCACAGGCTGCTGTGGTGGTGGGATTGGTGCAGGAATATCATGCTGAGGTGGTTGTTGTGGCAACCTATGATCTAACTGATGCTCATTCGGCCATGCAAACTGAACACCTGTATCTTGTCTCCTGTACACTGGCACTCTTGGCCTCTATCTCTCCCTTCTGTCCAAGTTATGAGGCTTGTCCTCATCATCCCCAAACTCATCATCATAACCCTCTGTATCATCCTCATAATCTTGACCTGGAGTATATGGGTGGAAGCCTGGTAGGGGTGTGGAGTGAAATATAGATGGCCTTGTGATTGGTGGTAGTGAGGTTGGTGGTGGTAGGGGATCTGTCACTATCCTCAAATATGGTGAAGAATAGTGAGCGTTAGGTTTGAACTCAAAGGGTTGGCTTACTTGTGGCAAAGGTTGGCCAAATGGTGGAAAAGGTGGGAATTGACTGGTGGATGGGTTGAGGTTGTCATCTGTCCTAGGTGGGGGAACAGATGATGGGAACACACCCGAGGTGGGATGCTGTTTCGGTGGTAACTGACCTGCAAGAGGCAGATCAGATTGCTTCCCATGATCCGGTTTGTTCTCCATGTGAGCTGGAGAAGACATAACCCTGTTGGTTCTATGAAATACCCTGTTTTGTCTGGAAGTCTTCCCAATTTCTGGATCAAAGAGCAAAGGAGATGATTTGTTGGAGTACCCTGTATGATGCATACAACTGAAGAATCACCCGCACAGCACAAACAAGAACACCCCGTGTAATACTGAACAAAACAAAAATAACAAGACAAGAAAAGTAAATAAGAATTTTGATTTTTTTGTGAGATGTAGCAACAATAACAAATTAACACTAAGCGTACTAACTCCCCGAAAACGGCGCCATTTTGACCGATGTCGTTTGGTCGGTCAAAAACAATCCTTAAACACATTAACTAGTAAGGGTAAGTAGAGTATCGTATCTACAAGGAGAATGTGAAAAGTGTCACCTTGTTACAAGATTCAAAGACAGAAAACAATAGCAACTAAATTGGATTTGGGTTTTAAAACAATAATAAGAGAGGCAATCCTCTCCGGGGTTCGGGTATGCAAACACAAGCTCCTTCAAGATAATTAGCAAACAATTACATAGACATAATCATACGGTTCAATTGAATTCAGTGATAATGTGAGAACCCGTTGTAAATAAAACTTGTTCTCACACAACCATCAATGACAAACCAACTATAATCCAACCTCCAAATTATCCCCGATGTAAAGAAACCCGCGACTATTGAGATTTGAACAACAATTCAAAATCAATCAAAGAAGTTTAAAGCATTCAATCAATAAATGTAATCATATGGCTTAAAATGCCAACCAAGATTACAAACCAAGCTAATCATTCAAGAATTCACAAGTGTTCACAAACCCTAGACCCAAAGAGGACTACAGGAGATTTAGCCACTCAAACTCATAACAACAATCAAAACTAATGTACTAGGACTTACAATCATGAAAGATTAAGAACAATCGGCCCAACTATGGTGGAAATCGCCTCGTTGAAGGTCTGGAACAGCTGTGGTCGAAGATGGATGATTATTCGGGCTTAAAACCTGATTTAGGTTAACTTTTCTGTAAAATAAAATCTTCGCGTGTCGCGAACAAGGCAACCAAGTTCTTTGTGTGGCGCGAAGAACAAACTAGTCGGGCGCCTCTGAAGTTCTTCGCGTGTCGCGAACTATGCATCCCAAGTCTTCGCGTGTCGCGAAGACCATAAAAACCAGGAAATTGACTTTTTTGACTTTTTCCACTCCGTGCATTGCGTCCGACTGCTTCGCTCCCGTTTCTCGCTCATTTAGCACATAAAACCTGAGAGGTAGATACAACCACAAACACACATAAAACCGAACAAGAATACATACTAAAACAACTAAGACGCACACAAAACGACATATAAACCGGGGTTATTAAACCCTACATCACTGTCCTCTCGTTATTGAGCTATATTGAGGTTACTGGTTAAATTTCATGTTCTATTTGAAATGCCCCCTTGCAACCGAAGCATTTCCCTTTTCTCTTCTTTTTTGCAAATGGAATAGTATTTATTGCAGATTCTACAAATGTGGATGTAAATTACATCCATATCCATTTAGGTGTTAGATCACTTTGCATTTAAACAATCTTATTTGATGTTGACCTAACTAACCCAATTGATAGAACAACGTACAATGATCGAATTCTAGAAAGCAGCACCTAGAAGCCAAACCTATGTTGATTAGTTTATGCGATAGAAGAAAGTGTAATTGACGATTCAGAATCAACATTTTATTTGTTGTCGGTAGCAAAAACTAGCTTCATCTCTCGTTCAGGAAAGATTCATCTTGGTTTACTTCCACAGATGTTGATGTTGAACCCATCTTTGATCTTGATTAATGGATGAAATTGATATATATTTTGGTAATTTTCTTTTTCTGTGAGTACAAAATGCACTATGTAAGAACCATTGTATATGTATATATACAGATGAAATTCACCAACTTGGACTCTCACTGTTGTAAATGTCTACACACTCGTTCAGGCAAGTTTCTTTGACTCAAGTTGAAAAGTCATAAAATATAATATTTTAGGGCTTTATTCGGCTATTTTACATAATCTGATGAGTTTTTATAGCTCACACATAATAAATTCTCTATTTGTTCTTCTGACAAATTAGGCAATTTTTAGAGTCAAAGTCAAAATGCACAACACTTGCACAAATTTGAATCAGTTGTATTAATGTTAATTGTATTATATATTCGTTAAATTCTTAACCTTATTTTAGATCAATTTTTTTCATTATCTATTTTAATTGTTTATTCATGTGTATATACCAAGTGTTTCTTTAAATTGTTTTTTACACTTGTTCATGTGTATATACCAAGTGTTTTGCCTTTAAAATCATGACATGAAAGATTGAAATCTAATGTGAAAATACTTATTTTTTTTTACAGAGCTAGTTTCTTGCTTGATTTGATTGCGAGAGCAAAAAAGTGTCCGGATTTTTTAGCCACACTCTCTTGAAGTTTTTTGCTTTATTGGACGATTAAAGGTAACATCTATTGAAGTTTATTAAGTAAAATCTGTTAGCGGGAAAAAGTGCCTAGATTTTTCAGCCACACTTTGTAAGTTTTGATTCAGGCTTTTTTATTTTGATTTGGGTTTTTAGTTATTGATTTAGATCTCAACCACGAAACAAAGTTTTTACACAGATTTGAAAAACCTAGATTTGAATTTACACAAGTGTAAACTGAATTTACACATGTGTAAACTGAATTTACACATGTGTAAACTGAATTTACACATGTGTAAATAGTTGGTATTCATGTGTTTATGTCGATTCTCATCTAAACATGTGTGTACAGCCCAGACTATTATCTGAACATATTTGAACATATGGGTTTTACACATATTATTTTTGGGTTACTACACATGTGTAAACCTGGTTAAATCTTTGTTTTTTTTCTTCAGATCTATATTTCTGGACTTAAATAGTTGCTAATTAACGGTTAAATCTTTGTTTTTCTTCAGAACATGTTGAACAAGCCATATTTGAATTTACACAAGTGTAAACTGAATTCGGTTTCAAGATCTGGGTTCAAGATCAAAAAGTGAAGTGGGTTTAAGTTCTACAGACGTTTCTCTAGATCTACAAGATTTCTTAACATTTCCCAACTAAGGGTTGATATTTGGGTTTTTTAGTTTGATTTTACAAATAGGTTTTGATTTTTACGCACGTGTGTATTTGACTTTATTTTGTATATACAGTGTAATTATTGGTTTTATGGGTATGTTTTAGGTTCATAAACCCTGTTTTTGGGTTTTTATTCATGTTTATATTGATTATTACACATGTTTATTTGTTTTTTACACATGTGTAAAGAACGTGTTCTTTATTTGTTTCATAGATCTATAGACAGTTGTAAAAAAAGAAAAATCTAGATTTAATTATGATTTAATTAAAAAAAATAAAAAATATAATTACTTTTATACCCCTGTAATAAATATGGACCACATGTTTGTTTTCAATTAAAAATAAAAACCTAGATTTAATAATAGCCACAAAATAAAATATTCAAAAAAGAATATGTGGCTCATATGAAGTTTTTAGGTTTTCACAATAACATAAGAATATGTGGGAAAGATATTCTAAAAAGGCCAAAAACCTTACAAAGTGTAGGAAGCCACCATAGAGTGTCATGTCTCAAAAGATTTCAAGAAAAAAGGGTAAAAATGTAAAAAGAGCATGCACATGACAAGGAGCATGCACATGCAAGTTATATGCATATTCCCCCATCTTTTTTAAACGTTCATAACTTTTTTATGCGTTATTATTTTTTTTTTAAATTACACCATAATAACGAGCGTTTTTTTCATTTTTAATATGAGTACAATATTGTTATATAAAAGTTTTAAAAAAAATTTACGTATTAAGTGGGGTTTTTAATTAATGGTGTTTTTGAACTAGGTTGTACAAACTTTATAAAAAACATCATAAAAATCGTCGTACAAACACCATAAAAACGTCATGAATTAAAAAAATCATAAAAAAATATTTAATTTATGGTTTATGGTGTTTTTGAAGCTCGAAAACATCATAAAAAGCGCTCGAAAAAACGTCATGAAAAAACACCATAAAATGATTTGAGTAAACTGTAGTTTTCGTCCACGAGATTTGTTGCTATTAACAGGTTCAGTCCCCTCTTAACAGTCTGAGTCCCTGATGTTACATTTCTTAACAGTTACCATCGCTAGCCCTAACGTCCGTCCAAAGTCCCGTTAATTTCCCCCCACTTTGTAGAGTAACCTTATACTATATATATATATATATATATATATATATATATATATATATATATATATATATATAGGGGAGGGATCAAGAGAAAACCACAAAGTTAGGCGAAAACCGAAAAAACTACTAAAACAATATGTAATACTATGGGTTACGTATACGTAACATTATGGGTTACGTATACGTAAACCAATATTTAAATGATTTTTTGGTAAAAAATTATAATATTACATTGATACTCTTATAAAAAAATAAAAATAAAATAAAAAATAAATATTATTATATTATTGGATAAAAATGGTTTTTTAGTGGTTTTCTCTGTTTTCGCATAACTATTGGTTTTCTCTGGAACCCACCCCTATATATATAGAGAGAGAGAGAGGGTGAAGTTCAAATAATAACCAATGTTTATGTGATAACCATAATAATCACTCTCAAATATAGTGTTACGTATATGTAACAATTATCATTTTTGTTAGTGTTAACATTATGTGGTACGTATATGTAACACTTATCATTTTCGTATTTATGTTCAAGATATATGTTCAAAGAATATTTAACAATTAAAAAAAATAATTTATAAATTATGTGATTGTTTGAGAGTGGTTATCACAGTTTTCACATAAAAAACTGGTTATCATTTGAACCCTTCCCTATATACATTATATACATATGTATGTATGTATTTATAACGCAAAGATATATAATATTACGCACAATACATCAACCTTTTATAAAAAGTGTTTTTTTTAATATATGAAAAAACATAATTTTTTTTAGAACAGTAAACGCATACATTCTCTAAATCTACTCTTGAATCTAGAAGCAACGTAAGAAGGAGTGAAATAAAGGAAAGACTTTGGGCCTCCATTTTTTTGGGGGTAGGGGGGACGTCATTTAACACACCTTGGTTCCATTAGACCAAAGGCCCTTTGGTCCTTTCAGACATACCTTTTAAGGTTCTGCTTTGGTGGTCAGGGGGTTTTTCAAAAGGTTTTCCCTCTATGGAGGTCATGGGTTCGAATCTTGTAAGGTGCACTTCATAAAAACTAGGAACACCCTCTGCAGATTTCGAATTCCTTGAGGGTTGTTTGGGTAGACAGATGTATTAGCCTTCCCAGTTGAGCCCATGCCGTTCAAAAAAAATAATAATAATAAATAACGCTTGCGTAGTTATGAAATTCGCACATTCTCATCTTAACCATTGATTTTCTTCGATCAAGATTCATTATTACACTTCTCAATATTTTTCAACTTCTTAATTACTTGATTCGACTCATATATGTGTATAACATAATTTTAAGTTTTAATCATATAATTGATGTAGTTAATCTTGAATAGAAGGGAAAAAAAGGATTTATTTTATTAATTAGAGTTTATGTTTATCTAGTATGGGTTCATAGTTTGAGTTTAATTATGAGTTAATTTATTTAATTAGTTTAATAGAGTTTGAGGTAGAATAGGTTTGAGTTTAGATTAGTATAAATAGATGGTATGATTATTGTATTATTTACAATTTTTCAAATTAATAAAAAGAGTCGTGGGAGTTCCACAAAATAAACGTGTTCGTGTGTTTGATTTTGATCCAATTGCTCCAACAATTGGTATCAGAGCGTAGGTTCGTTATCTGTGTCTTGTGATAAATCGTGGGGTGCTTAACCACGATCAAGAAGTCTAAGCTGAAAACAAATAGGGGTGAACAACCTATTTGTTTGTCGAAGAAGGGCAAGATCCGAAAAGGAGTTAATAGCAGGAGACGTTTTTTTCTTTTTGAAAGCAACGTGGGATCAAGAATTTGTGGATGTGAAGGAATTAAATACTTTGGAAACAAACAAACTAATAAAAGAAAAAAAGGTTCGACCAATCTCTTTTGGTGTGTTCCAGGTCAACGTAAGAAAAGGAAAAAAAGGGGGTTTGTTCCCTTGGGTATCCTGAGTTCATAACAGCTAAGAAAGCAGCAAGATATCTTTGTTCTCGTTTTTGATCTGGGATTAAACAACAAAAAGACCAATAGGTCCTTCTTGCCGAGAACAAACATCAATTAAACGGTTAAACACGTTTAAGCAGTGGTGGTGTTAGTTTTTTTAATCAAGTCTTTTGGTTCGTGAAGAATCAAGGAGATAAAACCGTGATGGTAATTAAGGTGCTGTGACAGTCGATTGCGAGAAGCGATCAAGAACGGTGTGAGAAAAAAAACGGTTGTGTGAAGAAATCGTGTTTGCTGTGAAAGCAGGTTCGTGAAGAACTGATCCGTGAAGGAATCGGGTGACCCGTGTAAAAAATCAAGGCGAGAAGCTAACCGGTGAGACGTCGTTTAAAACTTTTGTGAAACAAGTTGCGTGGAAGTAAAGCAAGGAAGAACTGTGTGACGCGGAAGAAGTAGAATCAAGAAAAGATGGCGGGTGGTACGGTCGCACAAGTTCGTGAACCGAGCAATGTGACGTTGCAATGCCCGAAGTTGACGTTGACCAATTACACCGCATGGTCGATTATGATGGAGACAAGCTTAGAGGCTAATGGTCTACAAGAGGCCATAGATCCTGTGACGGGAGGTGAAGTGGATGTTAAAAGGAAGTTCACGGCAAAGGCAATGATATACCAATCAATACCTGAATACATTCTTCTTCAAGTTGCGAAGCACACAGAACCGAAAGACGTGTGGGAGGCAATCCGCGTTCGGTATTTGGGTGCAGATCATGTTCAAAAGGCTCGCTTACAAACACTTCGAAGTGAATTGGAGATGTTGAAGATGAAAGATACCGAAACAATTGATGTGTTCGCGGGTAAGTTAAGTATGTTACAATCGAAGTACAAGAGTCTCGGATCTTCACTTGAGGATGAGGTTATGGTGAGGAAATTTCTGAATTCTATGCCAAAGAAATATTTGCCAATCGTCGCTTCAATTGAGCAATACTCGGATTTTGAAACCATGACGTTTGAAGAAATCGTGGGTAGACTGAAAGCTTATGAGGAGAGGGTAAAATCCGAAGATGAAATTGAAGATACGCAAGGTAATTTGTTGTTCGCTCGTGATGAGGAACAAGTTAAACCGAGAAACGATAGTAATTATCGTCAACAAGGTCGTGAAGGTCGTGGATGGGTTAACCGTGATGGTCAAAGTCGTGGTAGAGACCGAAGTTGGGGAAGAGGAAGGGGTCGTGAGAATCGATCCGGTTCAAGTTCAAGCGGTGACCAACAAGAACAAGTAGGAGGATGAGATAAGTCACAAATTCAATGTTATCAGTGTGATGAGTTTGGTCAGTTTGCGTGGGAATGTCCAAAGGAAAAACCAAAGTACGCGGAAGCGAATTTAACACAAGAAGAAAGTATACGTCCATTAATGTGATATTAGACGTGGACTGTATTCAAGATTAAATGGGAGAATGATGAAGTTAATCTTGAATAGAAGGGAAAAAAGGATTTATTTTATTAATTAGAGTTTATGTTTATCTATTATGGGTTCCTAGTTTGAGTTTAATTAAGAGTTAATTTATTTAATTAGTTTAATAGAGTTTGAGGTATAATATGTTTGAGTTTAGATTAGTATAAATAGATGGTATGGTTATTGTATTATTTACAGTTTTTCAAATTAATAAAAAAAGTTATGAGAGTTCATAAAATAACCGTATTCATGTGTTTGATTTTGATCCAATTGCTCCAACAATAATAAGCCACTTCACTAATGTTAAAATGTTTTCATGTTATAAAGTCTTAATTAACAGATACCCCCTTTTCTAATTCTTTAGCTAAAAATTTAAAATGGAATGAATATGTAGAGAGCGTGATGAGTAACACAAATTCTTCATCCTAATCAATGGGTTGTAGAATTTTTTTGGCAGGATAAATACAAAATGTCTAATAAATTTTAACACCTTCCATCATAACAAGTAGGGTTTCTTTCATTTGTTACTATACTAGGTTAAAGCCTATGTTTTATATGAGTTGAATAAATATAACTTGTTATAAAATAGTATTTTCTATGAAGATTTGTATGTTGAATGTTATTAGTCATCTGTTAAATAATAAATAATAAAGATTTAAGAATTATAAAATTGTATTTTAAAATAAGATATAATTGAAATTTTCGTATGATTTAGTAATTTTTAATAAAATATTAGATTAAATTTTAGATATTTAATTATTTAACATTATTATTATTTAATAGTTGAGAAAGGCGAAAAACAAAAATCTAGATGAAATCTAATATTACATAATCTAAAAACAAAAATCGAGAAGTCGACACGTAGCAATTATAGTTATTCCTTTATTATAATATAAGTTAGAAACCTTGTATATTATATAGGGTGAATAAATGCAGTGTTATATATACTCAGTAATGAAGATCTAATATTGCATAATTTTTTAATACAAATTTTAGAAACGTTATATAGTTATTTTTTTAAAATGTTTTATAAAAAGAATGAAAGAAATGTTCAAATTATAAAAATGTTTTATGAACAAAGCTATTTTTTTAATTAAAAATGTTTTATAAAAATTATTATTATTTAATAGGAGAGAGAGGAAGGTAACAAAAATTATATTTTTTTATAGAAACTTGTATCATTAATAGGAGAAAGAGACGGAAAAAAATCCTAAGTATGAACATGAGAATGACGTGTGACACTCTAAAACCTTTATTTATTAGTATGTATAGATTTGATTGGAATTATATAAATAAAAACAGAATAATTAAGGACCGTACAACATATGCAAGCTCATGAGAAGGTTGTATCATCTATGGGACACAGAAGCGCACGTGACCACCTGGCTTCTATGTCTCTTTGCTTTAAATGCTTCCACGTGAAACGCTTCCACGTGCGATCCTTTCTCATGTACCTGGTTTGAGTTTCTGATCCTACATGATTTTGTTTTATACATAACTAGGTTATGTACCCGTGTATAACACGGGTGGGTTGAATAAAGTAAATATTAATAGCTAGTTGTATATCTCGTCCTCGTACGGGCAGTGCAATGCAATTATAGAAAAATTGTATTCGCTTCGATTTGTACTCCGGTCGGGTATTTTAATGTAATGAAATGTCAACATTTCTTTTTTTAAATTTTAAAGAAAATCATAATAAGTTTGAAATCAAATTTTAGTTATACCCACAAGATTATAAGTTAATCTCAACAGTCCCATTAGACAAAAACGATGACAACATGTTATATATTAATAATCATTCCATGTCATATTCCTTTGAATGAGTAAAAATGTCTGATTCCCCATTTGCAATTGCAACTCATCCATTGAATTGAATGTTTTTCCTACAAGCTTCAACATATGCTACACAAAAAAAATAACAAACATATTTAATCAGATCCATACCAACTGCAAATAAAAAAACTTATTATTATCCAGTTTGCCAGATCCATTATACTTCACGGGCATATCTTAGAACTCTTAACCCTGTAGCAGATAGAGCACAGATCAATTTTGTCCGATTAAGTTGATGCGATTAGGAAGCGAAGTCGGATAAGAACACAAATCAATTTTGTCCGATTAAGATCTGCATGAACATACAAAAAAAAAAAGTAACCGAAAAAGGATTTCGGTACTAAACGGGGAATCGGATTAAGGAGTACATACCTGATGATCTTATCGGTTTAATGTTTGATCTGCTGATAAAGATTGTAGAGCGGCGAGAGATGGTGAAAAGGGAATTAGGGTTCAATGAGGAGTAAAAGGGTGTTAATCCTTGAAGGAGATAGAATGGGTCAAATAGTTTAAGTGGGTGTTTGGGATTACTTTTCAAACCTAGTTATTGACTTGTTACCTTTTGTTTGAGTAATTCAAAATGAGATGTAAAATGTGAGATGAGAAGTTAAAATCCAAAAGTAAGGAACTCCTTACTTTTAGAAATGACTTCTCCAAAAGTCATAACTAGTTTCAATAAGTAATCCCAAACACCCCCTAAAATGGGTATGGTTAACCCGAATTAGGTCCGCGTGTCCTGAATGATCGACGGGCGGGAAAAAGCAGCTAAAACTCCCTAGGAAGAGGACACGTGTCCTGAATGATTTTTATTTATTAGTTATAATAGATTAGGTCTCACTATCATTTAGATAAATTATTACGATTACAAAGTTAATATAAAGGGTTTCAATAATCGGATTCCTTAACTAATATAACCCGTTTTAAAAAGAACTAGACGTTATTGCTCTTAGTGTAACATAGCGATAGAGATGGGACGATGGGTATCGTACTCACACCGGTATCGAAAATACTGATACCGAATTTGAGGAGAAGTGGGCATCGAATCCATCGGTTCCGGTACCGGTATTGGCACCGATTTTTCGGTACTTTACCGCTATAAAAATGTCCCTAAAATCGTATCAAATTCATTTGTAATCATGAAATCATTTTATTCAAATAAACTTGTGATTATCTTTTAACATCGCAAACTTGTTTGGATGCCTCACTAGCAATTAACTTGTATCCAATTATATACATCTCATAGCAAACTACTTGTGATAAAAAAAACCTACTGGAACTCCATCTCTAGCTTCAACCACCACCCTATAAATTTAGCATTCTTTACGATCTTTATGTTATGTGCCCTTCTGCACACACACTCCATGCACGTGTCCAATTAACCCACGTTCATCGCACTTTAGTTAAATAGTTATGCATTTTCATTCATAATGCTAAAAAGAAATCATAAAGGCTCTTATATAGCCTTACGTAAACCATGGAACACAAAATAACCCCTACCACTAAACCCACTAGCCCACTATTAATCTTAACTAACTTACATAATATTAGGAAATTACATGCAAAACTAAAGAAATGAAAATGCATAACTATTTAACTAAAGTGCAATGAACGTGGGTTAATTGGACACGTGCATGGAGTGTGTGCAGAAGGGCACATAACACTTTAAGAGAGGAGGGACTACTCTCAGGAGAGAGATGCGGTAGAGCTTCTCGATCCATTCCCGATAGAGGGGGAATGGTGTTCCCGCTATCCCGATTCATTTGTTCCCAACACCAGTTCAGTTTCTTCGCAAAACCTTCTTCAAATCGGTGACGTACTCCCGATCCATTCCCGAAACGTGTCCCTCCTTCCCGATCCCACCCACTCCCTCCTAAGTAACATTTGTGTTTTTGTATCCGGTACAAATTAACAAATGTGTTTACAAAAAATGGAATTCATCTCGAATTGAAGAAATTGATTGCTATTTTAATATTAGTTATCCATCTAATTGGTTACTATTTTAATATTAACTAAAGAGTTTCTAAGGAAAAGAGGACTATAAAGTTTTAACGGCTCGATTTTGAATATTGAAACATAGACAAAAGAAAAGCACGACGCAACGGTTTATTTGTAATTCAAGAAAAAGGTACACCGTTGTAAAAATGAGCATTAAGAAGTACGAAAGCGAATTTAAAAGAAAAAAAAAAGTAAAGATATATCGTATTAGAACCGTCTTGGTTTTTAATACAATTTATGTCTAAACGTAGGTAACCCACGAACAGTTTGACTCTTTTACACCCCTGATCATGATTCCAATAAAATTAAAGTTCCAAAACTAATGTTTACATAAAATTAAGGATGAAAATGAGACGAGTATTAGTAATCTCACTCACATATCCGGTTGTAAAAACGTGTCTCAAAACCAATCTCGGGCATCAGATATACCCGCGCATATCAAAATACCCAATAGTTTGTTAAAAAGAAATCGTTACGATCTCCAATTCTTACTATTTTTTAACTTTTATATAATTTAATTAACTAATGAATTTGTAGTGTGAAAGCTAAAATAAGTGATTGGATGAAATTTTAAAGGAAATAATTTATATATTTCATTTTTATAACGTTTTTTTTTTTGGTTAAATTAGTATTATATTGTGAAGTTATTATTATTGATATATAAATAAAAGTTTAATTAAAAAATCAAATTAAATTCATTCAAATACTCCAATACGACGTGCCTAGGAAAGTTAAGAATCATAAGATTAGAGTATTAAACGGGCCTAAGCCTGTTTAACTTGGACTAAAAATTCAAGGTATAGTTGGTTTTTTGGAAGGATAAAAGTAGGAACCAAATGGGCTTTAATTGATAATGAAAAATCAAATTAAGGGAAGGTGTAGGAGCCCACTCTTGTATAAACACAACTTATATAAATAAAAATGAAAGTGTTCATACAATACAGGCATTCCATTTTAATATATATATATATACATATACTAGAAAATGAGCCCACACCACAATAAGCCTTAGCAAACCATAATCGTATTTTTTTTTTGGTCATATAAACAATTTTAATAGAATCTCATACTTCCTCCGGCTCTCTTGTATAATATATTCATATTCATATTCATCATGGTTGGAAAATGTGAAACCAACTGCCGCCTTAAGTTCAGGATATGTAATACTTCACTCAATGAAGTTTATACTTTTCGTATTACTACTTCACTCAATAAGCCCACACGGTAAAGTTGCCTGTCATTTATAAAATATCACTTTAATCTCTTTAAGTTTATAAAATTTTAAGTTTACTCTCTATAGTATATATAATCTGATTTTTCCTTAATAACTTTGACTAATAGTTTAAAGAAATATAATAATAATTTATAGCTATGTTTAATTTTTTTTCTTGACGTCCTGATATAAATTTTATTAAAAACAAAGTTGTTTTTAAAATATAGTATTTTTTAGGTATCGTGTGTAATATCGACTGACAATAATGTGTTGGTACCGTGAATAATGAGACCGACTGAAAAACATCGAGTATTTTTTAAATGTCGTGTGTCATATCGACTGACGGTAACGTTTTGGTACTGTGAAGATTGAGGTCGACACCGACTGAAAAACATCGGTACCGTATAATTGTTACTAATTTTTCTAGTTAGAATAAATCACAATCTATAACATTTTATTACGTACAGATCTACATACACAACCTCACCTGCTGCAATTAATTCTCCCTTTCAAATTTATCCTAAAATCTTACGTGAATCACAGGGACACCACCGGAGCACGACAAAGTGGGCAGTGAATATGAGAGTACAACCACATATCTATACATGAAGCATGAAAACAATGGTCACACATCGGCAATCTTTTCACTTCTTCGCCTTCTTCCAAAACCGATAAGCAAACGGCGCACTCCAATTCATTTTCTTCCGCCCCTTTCTGGTACTTGAAACTTGATACGGTGGACCCACCGCCGCCTCCGGAGGTGTTGTTTGTCGTCTCTTGATGTAACCGACGACGATATTGGATGTTGCACATCCGGACCAGGACCAGATGGTAGATCCCTAACACGATGGTTGCGGTGGCTACCAACACGATGCCGTAGTATAACATAGGGGGAGTTGGTTTATGTGGCGGTGGTGACGGTGACGGTAGTGATGGGGTGATTAGAGGTTTTGGTATCTTTAGATAGATTCTCATTTGAAAACACTTTAACAGTTTTTACTATTTTTTTTTGTTTTTTTCTAATTTTCTAGTTGTCAAAGATTTGGATCCTTGCTCCAAAATACTATGTTTGCTTGTGGATAGATATAACTAGTTGGACCCTTGCTCTGTGTGTATATACATATAATATAATATATGTATGTATATCCATTTCTAGAAAAGGATATTCAATGTTAAGTTTAAAGCGACAGAAAGACTCTCTACTTATTTATTTTTATTTAAATTTAGTTATACTAATTTTTTAAACTTAAATAACTTTTATTATTTTTTTTAAAATTATATCATAAAATTAAGAACTATGTTCACTTTAATTTGAGTATAGTATTGTTATATACAAATGTACGTCTAACTAGTTATAACGATGTATCGAAGTGTACAATGATATGTCCAAAGTGTCATGAACAACTTGTGCAACTACAATGGTGCATATAATTATAAAACGACTTCTAGTTTAATAGATGCATGTACCCTATCTAGAGTACATAAGTCACATCTGGTATCATTCCGTACGTCTCGCACATAAAAAATAATTTGTACATTAATGTGCCACACACACATATATAGGGGTACGCTTATTTCAACCACCAATATTATATTAAGAACCACGAGAACCATTAACTACCATTACTTTTTTTTTTTTTTTTTGTAATTTTTAGCGGTTATTAAATTTTTGTTGATTCTTAAGGCTAGTACAGTCGTTTCTTAAATCTCTCTTATGATAGCACGTCTGGAGGTTATGATAATTCACATTTATTAAATGGCTATCAATAATATGCACATGTGTTAACTCAAATATCCACATAGAAATGATGTTGTATTTTTTTTTTGAACGACAATTTGGATCATTGACGGGCCACTGACCCACCCGATCATCTTCACCTCCCTCTGGAGGAAACCCACCATCGGTGAGAAAACTCCATAGCCCAACCTAGACCCTTTTTTTGTCACAAGTGGGACTTGAACCCAAGATCTTCCCATTTTTTTTTGTCACAAGTCTTGGGTATTAAACATGGTGTATTGACCCGGTTTTCATCCTAAGCGCATTATTCAGTCCTCATATACATTGATCCTCATATGTAGTAATGCACACATGCAACAAAGATTGTGTCTCTATAAATCTAGGTGGACCGGTAAACTTCCAGTGCTGAAATGCTGAATGACCCAAAATACCTTTCTTCTACTTTAAAACTATTACAACATTTTATCGTGTTACGAAAATGTCATTAAGCGTTTAGACCCTCGATGATGCAAATCTATGGTTGTAAATGGTTTTCACGGTTCTTAGCATAATATTTGTTCCGAAACGAACGCTTCTCTACATATGTGTATGTATGTGTAGGAGCCAATTAATATAAACAATAATTTTTGTGTGCGAAGCATACGAAAGATGTAGGTTGCAACACATTTATTTTAGGGCGATGCAAAATGCCTCCATTTAATTACAAGTGGTTTTAAACGCACAATTGTAATGGTTTGAAAGCACTATTATAATTGCACATGTATCGAAATTGAATACATCTATATGTTATATAATCTTAAAAAACAATAAATGGTGTGCTAAAGTTATTAAAATTTTGGTTACTGAATTTACATAATTGTCAAAAGTGCAGTTTGATGTTTCATATTTAAACTCAATTTTTAGGTGAGCTTAAGATCGGGTTCCCCATATTAGGCGTCACAACGGGTAATTTTAACTATTTAAGACCATAAATGGGTCTACCCTATACTTGCGGGTATACCCACGAACCCGATATCTAATATGAAACGAGTACACAACGGATATTGAATTGGGTATTAAACATGGTTTTATATTTAGGTATGAGACTCGTATTACCAAATCTCGTCCAATACCTAACCCATTGCAATCCCTAGTCAACAATAACAATTCTTTCAATCATATTTAACTTCCCTGTTAATTACAGTATCATCGTTGTCTCAATCTTATCATTGAGCTAGTGTGATCACTGTTGTAATGAGTTTCAGTTACGAAAGTAACTTTTCCCCGCCGTTAGAACTGTCTTAACTCATTATAGTGGTTCATCCGTATAATCCTTCAGAAAGGAGCGTAATTAAATAGATGCAAAAACCACCTCTAAAACTCATGCATACACAAATCTCCCCCAAAGATGTCTAGCCATGCTTCTATAAATTTTTAGAATAATCACCCTTGTAGACGATTAATGCAAAACTTATTTGAAGTATATAACTGTATAAGCACGTGCAAGTATTACTTATGAGAAATGGTGAGAAAGAGATATTTTATTACTGTTAAAACAATAATAGATACAAGTGTTTATGCAGTTTTCACGTTTTTATATTTAACATTGCTTTTACATTCTATGTATGTATGAAAACAAGTTACAAGAAAATTACGTGAAATAAATGTGATAATACCTAACAAAAGGAAATAAAGCCTAAGCAGTCTTAATTTTTTTTATTCAAGTAGTTGTCTATGATGTAACTGGTAACTGAATAGAATGAGGTATATATTGTCCTTAATTTTCTGTTCTCTCTATTAAGCATGCAACAATTGAGATCATAAGAAGTAAGTTCCAATACAGGTAGCAAATTTAAATGCGGAGTTATATCTATCTAAAGACTTGATTTGCTGATCAATTGATTCTACCTGGGATTAAACCCAACAGAAACTTTGTATGAGAAGAGTAATTTACCTTGTCCACCTTCACAACAGTTATCTTAACCCTTTGTTCCTCACCATATGTTTCCTCCTTAACTTTCAGCTTCAGAAGCACCTCACCAAAAAGACGGCTTTTAATCACATTTCCAAATCGATCATCATCACCTTCACCTTTCATCATGTACAGCTCTTTCGCAGAACACCCCAAGATTTCTTCACCCGCTTCTTGAAAAGCAGTCACCCATGTCAACCCGGTGTGATCTTGAACCTGACATTGAAGTAGATATCTGTAATCACATTCCTCAAATTCTTGATTGCAACGGTCACATTGCCATTTTGAGTTCCCTGATTTTGTTACTTTCTTGCTGCATTGTTTATCCCCATAAGTCAACGGACAGGCAGTGTAACAAAAGTTGTCAGTTTTAATGAAACTGATGGTTCCTTTTACAGTCACCCAATCTGCTCTCTCTGATCTACCAAGGCCTTCATCTTTGATCTGAGATACGGTTTTCCATATGTCCATTTTCGATCCACCTTGCAGATCACGGGAGATGGATTGAGAATCAAGGTTTCTGCCTACTCTATCAAACCAGGCTCTCAGATTACTGGCCTCGGGGGAATCTGGATCTATGAATAACTGAGTCGACGAAATTGTCCCTACCGATTTACCAGAAAAGTCATTCACTTTCCCAGCTTTCACAGCTAAAACAGGGGAAATCCGGGAATTGACCAGTTCTTGAAGCTTTTGACCTTCCCGGTTACAGAACTCCCCCCAAAGTGTAACTTCTACGCTTCTACCTGACTGATCTTTAAGATTTAGGTCTCGTTTTTGAGTTTCCATTCCAATTTTCCTTTGTACAGGCACACAAGGTTTGACAGAGATAACAATACCAATGACATCTATGATTGAATTATTTTCAGCTGTTTCAATCTCAATTATAGGTTTAAACGAAAATTGCTGTTGTGGGATTGAAGAATCTTCATCTGGGCAAAGATCAATGGTGGAGGACGACTCAAGGAAAATCTCCCATTCGTTATTCAGATGGTTGAAGTTCTTTTTAGCAGGTTTTAAACTGCCTTTTGATATTATGTAAACTTTACCAACTTCAATGGTGTCATAAAAACGATCTACAACGGCATTGAAACAAGTCACCCGTATTTCACCTCCATCTGAGTCAAGAAGGTCAAACGAGAAGACTTTTCCATCTCCCTTTGCGTTGTTGTATCGGCGAAGATCCCCTTTCGCGGTTACTCTGGCTTTAACAGCCCATCTACCTTGGTACGGGTTGAGGGCAGCAATAGGGATGGTGCGGGCCGGGGCCTCGTTTTTCATGATTGACCCATGAGCTTTGTAAACGGGTGGGGGTTGGTATGCAGGTTGAACAGTTGGTTGGAAAGTTTGAATGTTGTTGCTCAACTTTGTCGGGACCGAACGATTAGTAGAAGGTTTTGTTGTGTACTGAGAGGTGCCATTAGAAACTGGATTGTGAGCCATAGTGTCAGATTCAGCATGTGCCTTTGGGTTACCAATAATTTCACACTCGGGTATAATGGTTTCCATGTTTAGAACAACAATAATCCTGCCAAATAATGGATAGCACAATAACAATCATTACTTAGCTTGGTACAACAGATTTCAACACACTTAAATGTTTAGAACACATTCAAATTCAAGTCGACCCTTATAATTAGGTACAACTGTACAAGTTATCCTTCTGCTAAAATAATAAACAAAATATATTTCTAATTGCTTGATATGTTCATATTTCTTGCAAGTTTCAACTATGGATAAGACGATAAGTTGCTTTTTCATAAAAAAAAGGATCATAACCAAGATGTAAAGGTTCACGTATAGCATCAGGCAGAACAATGAAGAATAATAAAGATCGTTATTTTATAATGCTAACATTAATTCACATCTTAGTAAAGGATGCAGTTTTTGACTCCAGCTGGAATCAATAACTGATAAATTATCATATTATTTACACACCCCTAGCCATAAACTTGCTGCTAAATTCCAGGACCCAATGAAATTGCACACGCTGGTGTTAATGTGCAATTGTGCTTATCTGCAAATGCATCACCTGAATATGCTCACTCCAAAACGACTAGTTGAAGTTGTCCTTAATATAACTCTGGAACAATAAAATTTCAGCAGGAACGATTAAAACTCAGCTTCATTGTATATTCCTTGTACTCTTATTATATTGTACTGGTTTAAATGAAGAAACTGTTCAACTCATTGGACGATCATTTATGAAGGACCAAAAAACACCTCAAAAGTTGTATAAAAGATTATCAAATACATAGCTAAATATCTAGAAGTTAACTCATCCTTGCAATCACATGTTAACTTCACCTTTGTTCTTTTCACTAGTAGTTCATACCATGGTTTAAAAAAACGGAAAAAACGTACGCCTCGAGGCGAGGCGGTCAGATATCGTATATGAGGCGGCGCCTCAGGTGAGTTTTTAATTCGTACGCCTCTAGTGCTGAGGCGGTACGGAAAACGGCTGAGGCGGACTGAGGTGAATATCTTATCTAAATTAAATTGTTTACTAATTTTTTTATAAACATATGTAGTTAAATGGTGGGGTGAATATGGAGATGATACTCCGGAACTCAAGGCCTTTGCAATAAAGGTTTTGGGTCTTACGTGTTCCGCTTCGGCTTGTGAACGTAATTGGAGTACGTTCAATCAAGTTCATACAAAGAGACGAAACCGGTTGAACACCGAAAGATGAATGACTTGGTTTACATTATGTACAACAAAAAGTTGAGGCAAAATTTTTTGAAGAAGGGGAATTTAAAAGAAGATGATGATCCGTTAGTTGTTGATAATGTGTTGTCTGATGATGAGTGGATAGCGGACCCAAGTGATGATGATGACGATGACATTGGAGGTGGCGGGGCAATTGGGGAGGGAAGTTCTAGGAAAAGGAAAGCAGTTCACTTGAATTTGATTGACGAGGATGACGTAGTTGAAGTGAATTCGGTTGATGAAGATGCTTGTGAGGATGGCGAGGATGAAAATGATGCATTTTATGTTGTTTGAATTTTATTACAAACTTCATGTGTGTTTTTGATGTTCTAGACTTTATGTGTCAATTTCAAACATTTAGTATTTTATTTTTTATAAGATATATAATTTTTATATTTATTTTTTTAATTCCGCCTCGGCCTTACGCCTCGTTTCGCCTCGAGGCTTACGCCTCGTGAGGCGGAGGGAAAACGCCTCGAGGCGCGTTTCCGTTCTTTTAAACCTTGGTTCATACTAAATGTAGTTTTGACAAACACATGTAACTAATATGTATCAAACTACATTAACACGCGTAACTAATACTTTAGGACTATTTAGTTTTGACAAACACATGTAACTAATATGTATCAAACTACATTAACACGCGTATTTCAAACTATCAGGGCTATCAAGTGCTTACTCTTGCATATGAATATAAGAAAATCACAGAACATATATGCACAAATAGTGCAAACTCATGGTGTATTATGAAAAAGTAACACAAGTATATATGCTTAATTACTTAAGTGATCAGCAATGTATCACTGCATAGATATAGATCAGTGAGCTTGAGTAATTGCTTGGATCTACAGGGTTAATCATCTAAGTTATCAATTTATATTAGTATTGACAAATATAACACAAAGCACACATAATCTATTATCCATGTATGCAGAAAAATAAAATTCGTGAACTAATGTTAGAAGTACAAGTTTATTTCCTCCAGGTCTATTGAAGTTATGCTTGAACGAGTGCAACAAACTTACCTACCAATTAACATGTTAATCAATTATAGCATCCGTGACCAGTATGATGCTGTGTGATCTAAGTCTAGTAGCTTTGATAAATACATTATGAAGTGTCCGTCCTATTCAACCTTAAGTCCTTATATAATATCAATTTAAAACGATAATCAAACACAAACACTTATAGAATGTAAAGCGTCTACAGCTATACGAAAAATAACGAAAAAATAAGTGTGAAGAGATAACGAACGTACTTGCGATTTTGAATTGTGCTGCAAATGTACTCGATGAGCTGAACAACGGATCCTTTACGAACGGCGCCGCTTTTGACTCGATCATTCAGCTGAGTAGCGAGCATTGCTTGCTGTGTGAATACAGAATCGGAGAGCAGTAAACGGTACCTTTCCTGTGAAGAGCCGATGAGTTTGATGTCTAATACCTGTAGCAACGGCTTCGAATTCATGTCTCCGGAGAGAATCGCCGGAATTCCGTTAGATGTCAAATTCACAGGCATTTTGAAGAGAAAAATCAGGAGCCAAAAATATAATCGTAAGATACCGATGAAATGAGATCTGGAAATTTAAGAGCAAAAAGCTAGGGTTCTGGAGAATGGTTGGCGGGTACCCGGATTAAACGACTTATAGGGGGGGGAGAAGGTTTGCATTTAATAATAAAAAGAGTTAATTACACACATGGTCCCTTCGGTTTTCATAAAGTAATATGATTGGACACTAACTTTAAAAAGTTGTAAGTTTGGGTTTATAGTTTGGGTTGATTACAACAAAACCATTTAGTACATAACCTTTACCATAAGCAGTAGTGTCTAAAGACAATTCAACAAAATTGCCAATCATAACCTATTTTTAACAATGCTAATACAGATATTAGATTATGAGGAATTTTAAGAGCATATAAAACATCATGTAGGATTAAGGCTCGTCCTTCACGCATGACTAACTTGCACGAACCGATGCCTTCTACTTCAACTTTTGAGTTGTTTCCTACATATATCCACATTACTCCTCGTGGAACCCATCGAAAATCTATGAAGGTGTTTAAGTCTTTTGAGATGTGGTCGGTTGCTCCTGAGTTAACCCATAAAGAATCAGATTCGTTTAAAAAGACAGAACTAGCAACACAAAGTTCACTAACATAAGCATTGCTTACCTTTTTGGGAATGGGGTAATCACGAGCCAAATGTCCTTTGGTTCCACAATTGTAACATTCATCCTTTGCAATGTTCATATTCTTCTTAAAAGGACGTTTTCCCTTCCCTTGTGGTTTATTAATTACCTTTTTTCCCATATGGAATCCTTTTCCTTTCTTATGGTAAGATTTTTGTTTCTTTCCAGCTAAGCTTTGGAGCTAGAACCTACCATATACACCTCGGCAAGTGATTTACTGGCCTCAAGTCGATCTTCTTCAAGCTCCAAATGACGCGAACAATGGCTTGAACTTGGTGTTCATCAGTAAGGATATGTCCAGCATTCTTTAGCTCACTTATCATGTTTAACATTTCTTTAAGATGTTTTTTCATCGTATGATTAGTTTCTTTTTGTATTGGTCAAACTTGAAAGTCAAGGATCTCACTTTGGTCACAGAGGTTGCACCAAACTCAGCGGCGGATTTACATAGGGCCGGGGGGTTCACCGGAACCCCCCGAGTTTCGAAATTGTAGTAGAAAGCTATATAGAAAAACTATGGTGAACCCCTTAAAAAATAGAGGGTGAACCCCTTAAAAAAATTGAAAACCGATCAAGATCAGATTTTGAGATGTGAATTTAAAGTGAAAATGTCATCGTCAGAGGTTTTTGTAGCCGGAAAAAATGGTGGTTCTGTGAAAATTTGGAGAGATCGTAGAGAAGAAGAAAATTAGAATGATAAAGAGTGTTGACTCTATATTTAAGGAATACTTTATTGGGTTTAAAGGTTTTTTTGTAGCTTTATTTTACAAGCTCAATACCAATACCAATACCAATACCAATTCTAATATTTTATTATCTTTTTCTTTGGGTATACTAGCTTCGTGGATAATGTGAAAGAAAATTGACAACATATTGCTCTTTTCTGTACCTTCAGTACAGTGTCCTTCAATTTTAAAGAATCAAAATGAAGTATTGATAAAGTCAAACTTCATTAGTTTTATTTTTGTTTTACATTTTTTGTTATTGTTTTAGTAAATTAATTGTATATGATTTTTAATTTTTAATTTTATATTATGTTACTAGGTTAGAATCCCGTGAAATACACACGGGGTGAAAAATATCAATATATAAAATTCTTAAATCTTTATGTATATATTTTATAGGTCTAAAAATGTATTACATATAATAAAGATAAAAACAAAATTCAAAATATGTAAAAATTAATATATAATTGGGTTTCAAAAATATTTAAAATAAATATGTTATATTAGTATAATTAGTATTTTCTTTAAAAATATATTATTATTATTATTAAAAGATAAATGTTTATTTAATAAGAGAGAGAGACGGGAAAAAAATGATGAGAATGAATATGAAGGCGACACGTGACATGAAAAAACCTTTTTTATTATATAGTATAGATATAGATATAGATTAGATTAATTAATTAAGTTAACATGATATATGTTAAAAATCCAAATGAGACTTTTAAAATATAAATTACTACATAATAACTTTAATAATATAAAAATGTTTACTGTAAAAATTGTTTAGGTAAAAATAAACTCAATCCACTTTATTAAATATGTTAAATATCAATAAAAGTAATAATAAAAAAGGTCGAGATGAATAACTGATATATATATTAGAAAATATAAAAAAAAATTATATTAGGGGCCCATTTTATTATGTGATGAATCTTACCTGACCAGAACAATCGAACCGAACCGAAATTTTTTATGTCCGGCCCTATGAAATTGGAGAATTTAAAAACAGTAAACCTCCTGAAAAAAATTCTTGGATCCGCCACTGACCAAACTTATTAGCTAAAGCAAACCACATGTCTTTTGCTAGATCAAATCGGCTAAAATCGCGCATTATGTCGTGATCCATACTGCTCAACAAAGTGACACGAGCTAAAGTGTTTTCTTTTCTATATGTTATATAGCTCACGATCCCTTTTATGTTGAGCTGTATTTCCTTCCTCAAGTTCCATAAAGATTTCAGTGAGGACTTCATGAGCCTTTTGCTCTTCTAACATATACTGGATCTTCATACTCCTGATTTTATAGTTATCCCCATTGGGTTTAACTCCTTGTTCAATTCAGTAATTATATAATTTGATGCAGAATCCATGATTGAGCGCAAAGTTCTATAATAGACATTACGACCAATAGCGGTTAAAAAAACTGTTTTGTGGACGGGTTGGGTCCGGGTCAAATATTTCCAACACAAAACAGTTCAACGTGTATATTAATGACATAGTCAACAAGTAACAATCGCATATAAACTATTTTCCATGACTTTAAACACAATCATTTTCTTGTGTCACATGTATGCTTTCACGTAGTAGAGTAAAAGAGCTTTGCATAGGAGAGAACAATATGACAAAACATTGGGGTTCTTATTATATTTCGTTTGGTTGAACCAGAATGTTCTCAATGAAGAAAGGCTCGTTTACCTGCCACTTTATTCTAATCGTCTTTAAATGAATGAAATGTATTTTGATTATAAACAATAAAAATAAATGTGTTGGCTTTTTGGACCAAACATTTTAGGTGCGTAATACAAATGAATGGTGCAAATGTTTACAATTAGATGTCAAAGGTGCAAGCATACAAACGAGAAGAATCTTCTTCATGAGTTTGAAACCTTTGTTGATTTAGTCATCTTCCCACACAAGTTTGGGCGTCTATTTGCTTTATAGATGACAAATCTTGATATTTTCTAGGTGATACAGATCTTACAATTGAATGTCAAAGGTGCAAGCATACAAATGAGAAAATAAATCTTTTTCACCAGTAATGTGACTTGAAACCCTTGTTGATTTAGTCATCTTCCGACACAAAGTCGGCATAAATATGAGCCTATTTGCTTTATAGATGACAAATCTTAACAATTCAAATCAAACCCTTTGCAGGGATTAACAAGTTTTGGTACAAAAAAAAAGAAAGAATTTGCAATGGGAATGAGCATTTGAGTTAGTATACACTATGTAAATCCCAACCATACCGTCTCCCTAAGATAAAAAAGACACCTTTAGTGAGAAAATGGTATGGTAAGACATGATTTATGTGGTCACCTTCAGACACAAATTTGGTACTGAAAAACCAATTTGCTGTGTGATGTTGAGTTGGAGTAATTCAAACAAGGGAAAGAGAGTATACCGATAGATTGAATATACTCAGAGATCAAGGAAATAGATTACCAGTCGGCGATGTTAAACCCTAGCTTTCTTTCAGATTTTATAAAATGATTGGGTTCATTCTGTTAGCCCAATACGTAACGTTTTCCCTTTTTCAATACCGGCTAAATCAAACTAAAAACTATTCCAGTAAGGCAAATTAAAAGTTGGTGGCTTTTATGGAATTTATTATTATAAATCCTCCTAGCGTAATTTAGTAAAAGGTTATAGTCTAGTTTAATATGATTTTGTTAAATAATGAATTAAAATATCTATTATACACCTAATATTTTTACCTAACTATTGCATAAATTTTCAAAGGATACGACAATGGGACTTAACCTTTGAAGAAAATGATAACTCAAGAAGACAAGTTTTGTCTATGGGTTGAAGTTCATAACTTTAACTTCGGAGACTTCTGAAGAATAATTCTTAAGGATAACTTTTGACGAATTTATAAGCTTTGAGTAAGCTTCTTATATTTCTAGTACTTAATCTTCTCAAACTAAAGTATGAAGGATCTGAGCCTCACCGACTTATACACATTATCAGCTGATGTGGATTAAAAGTTGTCCAACATTCTAGAAGACTTTGACACAGAATCTATACAAGTGGCCTATTTGCATCAAGAGATATTAAGAAGATAAGAGATGTTAGATCAACCATTAGACCAGGGGCTGAACCGCTTCAAGAAAGCGACCAATCATATTTGCCGCTATCTTCAACTTGACCAAGATGGTTCGCCTATTTAAGCTAAAGCCATTCGACTTCAACTAACCACGTGTGTGGACTATCCATCCAAATACTTCGATTTGTTCTGTCGAGGACTCTAGATATATGTTAGAGTTTTTATTGAATTGTTATTCATTGTAACACAATTCGATATTCAATATAAACTCTACATTATATCTACATCTATTTTTCGTCTGTGTTTGTGATAATTTTTTTCTCTCATTCCTTACAAATCATTTATCATTTGGTGAGATCATTAATAGTTAAGAAAATGATTTAAAGAATAATATATACATATGCGTGTGTGTAATGCAAGTCATTACGCATATATTCTTTTTCTATTGGTTTAGTATAGGAGGGCGGAACTTGGAGCAACTGGTAAGGTTGTTTTTTTGTGACCTTGAGGTCACGGGTTCAAGCCATGGAAAAAGCCTTATACATAAAGTGTATGGTATGGCTGCATACATCAAATTACGAAACGACCCGGCCCATGCTCAAAAGCGGGAGCTAAGTAATTAAAGCACCAGATACGCTCTTTTTCATTGGTTTAGTATGGACAGGATCATAAAATTCATACTTTTTTTTAATTAAAATCTTAAATTATGGACTTATGGTTCAAAAAATTTCAAGTCAACGTCATTTAATCAACATCTTGAAGTTGCAAATAAATACCATCATTTATTCTTGGAGAATTTTCTTTCTTTCCAATTAAATATATGATCACTAACAATAGGAAATTGGATATTTTATGGCTTGAAAATGAGATAAAATATTTGTTTATATATGGCTTAATTTATGTAGTTTTCCTAATAAAAATGAATTTCGACTATGCCTATATTCAAATATTGATACATGTGTATATTTTTTGGTTGGTATCTAGGACTTCTTCATGTGACTCTAAACCTATCTTCATTTTAACGTACCATCATATTAAATCCTACATAGTTTTATATACTGGTGTAACAAACAAAAGTTCACAAAAAATATACCTTAGTTTGTTTATGAAAGTAACTTTAATAAAATAAAATGTTAGAAAGATGAATTTATAAACATGTTTACGGTGAGTCACAACTTGCAAGTTGCAGCGAGTGATGTCGACTCTTTGAATATGACGGGTATCAGGTTCTCGCCTCGATTGAGGTTGATGGTCTAATATCTTGATGTGTAATGATACATGTGACACTAATAGTATTTGTTTATGTGAATTAAATAGTACCACACATACAAATCTATACTATATAATAAATAAAGGTTTAAGTTTGACACTTGTTATTTCCTCGTGCCTCCTCATATTGGTTTTTCCGCCTCTCTCTCCTAATAAATACGCTTGTATCTTATTAAATAATAATGATATTATAAATATAGGGTTGTTATTAAAGAAAAATACTAATTATATTAAATAAGAATATATAATAGGAAATTAAAATATAACTAACTAAAGAAAAGTACTACTTTGTTATATACACACATTTTCACTTGATATATCTCGAGACGATCATAATAGTCTGACAAATTAGGACGTATTTACAAATTTATAAGTTATATCGTTTTTCAATATACAACACATGTAATACACGGGATTCTAACTTAGTATTTTAATAAAAAAAATAGAATGTAAAGCGTGTATTTATAAATAACTTTTATAGTTTGTGGATAAGACTAGATTAAACAAGTGATATCGGACATAAGTAAAAATTTCATCTCAATAGCAAAATATGAATATTTAAATATCGATACAACACATGTGGGCAAAACTTATTTGTTTGTATGAATAGTTCGCCAGCCTTTACTATTAGTTTTTGTTGAATGACGTTTTAAATATTTTATTAATAATTGAACAGCTTCTATAAACCATGCATCATTCATATGCGCATTTTTTATATGTTTATGATATTGAAAGATTGCGTATAATAGCTTAAACAAGGACCGTCCATGTCAACTATTAATCTTTTTAACACAACTAAATTCAAATATGCAGAAATGTTGATGTGTGCATTATTAAGTTTGCAAATTAATTGGTGAACAAAGACATGGCGGTGTATCTCATCCAATTAAGTTGGCGATAAAAAATACGGAACTATGATTACAGTTTGTATATATAAACTACTATATGGATTTTCTTTATTTTGATAAGAGTATATATATTTTTCTTTCTTTCTCTTTGATGTTTATAAAAGAGTACATATAATGAATCATATTAACATTATACTTAGAACTAATTAAATGGATAGTCCTTGTGTTTTGTTTATATTATGGTTTTGTTTGCTAACTTTGAGAAATTATAGTTTTAGTTCAATAGTCTTTAAAAATGTAATTGTTATGATATTGAGAATGATCGCTGAAATAAGCGAGAATGATAAACGAGAATGATAAACGAGATTGCTAAACACGCAATATTAGGCGAACTTATTAAGTTCTCCTGTTTCACTTAGTAGGCGAACTTATTAAGTTCGCCTAGTTCAGATTAGTTTAGCTTGTTTATAAATAGCTTCTTTGTAACATTAATCAAGTTATCAATCAAATCATATCAGTTTTATCCCCAATTATTCGCTGTCATTTTTTCTTTCAATTGTCAATATTGCGTGTTTAGCAATCTCGTTTATCATTCTCGCTTATTTTAGCGATCATTCTCGCTTATTTTAGCGATCATTCTCAATATCATAACATGGTATCAGAGCATATATGCTCGATTCTATGATTTTTTTTCTGTTTTTCCGCACTCATTACTTGTCGTTTCTTCGTTTTCTTAATTTTTCCGTCAATTGGGGGTTGTTTCCTATTTTGATCCGTCCAAAGCCTTCGGTTTTTGTTTCTAATCATTCATACGGTTGGATTTCTTCATATACTTCTCTGATTTTGAGTTATGATGATTTCTGGCTTGTTTTCCCGGTTTTCTGTTCGTGCAGGCGAACTTGTCAGCAGATTTCGCTTCTCAGGCGAACTTCATAAGTTCGCTTGTTCAGTCTTCATTTTTTTTCTTCCTATTTTTCATGTCTTCTACTGGTGAACCCGTCATTGTTGTTCCTATGGATTCTTCTAATCCATTGTTTCTACATTCAGCTGATCATCCGGGTCTTTTACTTGTTTCTAAAACTTTTGACGGATCTTCTTTCGGGTAATGGAAACATGCTATGCCCATTGCTTTATCTGCTAAGAACAAAATTGGTTTTGTTGATGTGACTGTTCTTAGACCTGCTTCCTTTCCTAATATGGAGTTATGGAAGCGATGCAATGACATGGTTATTTCTTGGATTTTGAACACTTTGTCCAGTGATATCAGTGAGAGTGTTTTATATGTTGAGACTGCTCAACAACTCTGGAAAGAGTTAACTGATCGGTTTGGACAGATTAATGGGGCTAAGTATTATCAATTGCAGAAGTCTCTTTCTGCTATCTCCCAAGGAAATGATGATGTTGCTACATACTTCACCAAAGTCAAAGCTATTTGGGATGAACTTAATGCAATCGAGCCTATTCCTCCTTGCATTTATGGTACTTCCCAACTTATGGCTAAGCGGGAAACAGATCAGCGTTTGATGCAATTTCTGATGGGCCTTAACCCTTGTTATGACATGATCCGTGGGAATATTATCATGATGAAGCCTCTTCCCTCAATCAATGAAGCTTATGCTTTTCTCATTCAATATGAGAAACAGAGGGAGCTTCATTCTTCGGCTCAGTTTATTCCTCAGAACGCTTATATGAATACTTCTGTGCAAGTACCCAAGAATTCAAATGCACGGAAAGTCTCTGTTTGCTCTCATTGCATGAAGCCAGGACATGATGCTAGCAAATGTTATCGTTTAATTGGATTTCCTAAGGATTTCAAATTCACTAGACCCAAAGCTGCTGCTAATGCTGTTTATGATGCTGGGTTAATGTTCCTCCTTCTGGTGCTCTTTCTTCTGAACAGTACAACAATCTGTTGCAACTTCTTCAGCGGAATTCTGGAGTCCAGTGTCACACCCCAACCGACGACGGAATCATCGGGGCGGGACATGTAGACTGTTCATGAGCTCAAGGTTGACTAAATTGTAATATGTTAAATCCATTTCCATTCAAACAAACATGAATCAAGTTCCAAGTACATAATGAAATACAATTTGTTTTTGAATTAAGATTAACTAGGTCCAAAGCCTATGTGTAGCATGTCTTGATCAAACTCATATGAAAGCACCTGAAACATGAATAAAATAAGGTCAACTAAAAAAGTTGGTGAGTATAACACAGGTTTGTATATAGATAGCATATAGTTTGTAAAACAAATCCTTACATAACATGATAAATAAGACATTTATGGGGAGCAGCTATTGTGTAACCAAGTACAATCAAACCTTTGTAACTAGCATGCAAAATTGTGTTGTCGGTATCAATCACCCCAATCTGGGTGGGTTTGTCAGACTCAATAGATCTATCATTGAAAACCGTCGGCTTGAACAGTTAATGATTGCACATAATCGCATACAAAGGTTAGCACACCTAGCACTCGGGCATAAAGCTCAAATTTGCACACATGAATGTAAATAGGATTTGTACTTGTGTTGTTTGTGTAAATGTAAACATGCAATTTGAATAATGTTCATGTTCCACCCCAAAAATGTAAAAGAGTAAAAGGGGCTATGTATACTCACTTGATTCGAAGGCGTAGCTAAACACGAGATACTAGATAGTAATGTGATCCTTGTATTGCACAATGTTAACCTAGAGTGTAATGTATATTGCATTAATAATGCACAATAGTCTAAGTCTATATCTAAAGTTAAATTGGATAAAGTTAGTGATTGGTACTTGAAAGTATTGTAAAAAAAATGAAAGATTTGAAATGAATATTTTTAGAACATTTTTTAATAAAGTTTGAGTTTGGAATAATTAAATATGTAAATTAAATAATTATTGTTTATAAAAATAATGTAAGTGTTAGAGGTAATTAAGTATAACTAAATAAATGTTTTTGTTTAATTATAAATCAAATAAATAATTATTACCTTATTCATTTATTTATATAATGTAATTTAGACATTAAAATATTATTGAAGTGTAGGGTTTATAAATTAAACGTTGAACTTTAAATAATTTCCATTTATTTTAAGATCAAATATTTGATCTTTTCTAAATAAAATAATACAGAGTTTTATAAATTCAATTATTATTATTTTAGAAATTAATATGAATCACTAATTGTTTAGAAATATAAAAATTATAAACATTCTGCCAACACACACGACCGTGCCTAGGATAGGGCACGATCGTGCTAGGGCGAGCGCGATCGTTCTAGACAGGGCGCGACCGTGTTGGTCAAACAGAGGACAACTAGTCAAACCACTAGGCACGACCGTGCCTTCGATAGGCACGACCGTGTCTATGCTTCTGGGGTACGATCAAGTCTAGCCAACGAGCATGACTGGGTCTGAGCAGGAGGCACGACCGCGCTGTAAGTCGACACGACCGCGCTAGATGATTAGCGCGACCGTGTCTCTTTCAAAACAGGAGCGAATTGATTGATTCTTATATTGATAGTGCTGGAATGTATAGGGCTTTCATTCACAAGGTTAGTACGAGTCTGTTGGTGTAGATTAATTGTGTTTAAAATATGTTTAAAGTTGGATTCGATTAAACCACTTTTAAATGAAACTTAGGATCGGGTTCGAGTAAATTTCGATATTGAGAGTCTAAATTGGATTAGGGCTTTTGATCTATAGAATAAATAGATAGTTTTGAAAGTTTCAATTACCTTGTGAGACGATGAATTGATGGCCTACGGTGGGGACGAGTTCCGGCTATGACGGGTGTGGTCTCCGGTGCTTTCTGCTACAACTCCGGCCCAGTTGATGTGTTCTGGAGGTTTAGGGGGAATCGACTAAGGTGTTGGTTTGTTTGGTTGAGAGAATTTACAACGAGACGATGAGATCGATGGTCACAATGGAGGGTTTTGGTAATTAGGAGAGGGATCGACTAAAAACGGGTTTATTTGATATAATTGAGATGGTTAAACTCATAATGGGTTTGTTAATGCAAGAATTGGTTACGAAATCGAATGGTCCTGCGATTAAAGGCTGTATTTACGTTTCAACTGACGCGAGGCGCGACCGTGCCAACAATAGGCGCGACCATGCCAGACGAGGCGTGACCTTGCCAAAACGTGGCACGACCACACCTACTAGGGTTTCAGGTTATTTACAAAATCAGCCCTTGCAACTTCAGCTTTGACAGAATTAGCCTGGTTAGGATTTAACAGAACACCTAACGGGATTACTAACTGGATTAACTCTAGGAGTGTTACCACATGATTACGAGTTCTAAATCTTTGAATTGAATACGACCGGCTAACGATTAATGAGGTGTAGGTTTGAACAAGTATATGTTTTAATGTCGTGTTGTTATTTTATTAGTTAAAATAAATTTAAAATAGGGTCGGAAAAATCAGGGATGTTACATCCAGGGTGGTGTTCCTACTGTTCAACCCCTCAGCTTTGCAAATTTTGCAGGTATTATTGCTTGCAATTCGACTACGGTCGATACTACTTGGATCATTGATACCGGTGCAAGTAATCATATGTGCTTTGATTACAATTTGCTTTCTGATGTTCAATTGCTTAACTCACCCGTTTATGTTCTTCTTCCAAATGGGCATGTCTTAACTGTAACGCAGGTCGGAACAGTTCATCTTACCAAGACGTTTTCTATTTCTAATGTTTTCTTTGTGCCTCAATTCAAGCACAATCTCTTATCTGTTCCTAAACTTTGTAGGGATACAAAGGGTCTTGTTCAGTTTTCTAAAACTACTTGTTTCTTGCAGGCCCCTTCGCTGGGTAGTCCATTGGTCTTGGGAGATCTTCTCAACGGCCTTTATCTTTTGAATCCCAATAAACTTTTCTCTGTTACAGTTGATTCTTTTTCTAACTGTAATTCTGTTGTTTCTTTGAAACTTTGGCATACTCGTCTTGGTCATTTACCTTTGTACAAACTTAAGCAATTAAATGTTTTTACTGGTGCACATTATTGTTATATTGATGATTGTTCTATTTGTCCTAAGGCTAGACATCATAAACTGCCTTTGTTTCTAGTAGTATATCCAGTTCTCAAATGTTTGATCTTATTCATATTGATACGTGGGGACCGTATCGATCTACTACATTTGATGGATATAAATATTTTCTCACCATTGTTGATGATTTTACTAGAACTACTTGGACTCATCTTTTGACAACTAAAGGAAATGCATTTCCTATTCTTCAAGGTTTCATTGAAATGGTTGAGACTCAATTCAGTATCAAAGTGAAGCGTGTTCGATCTGATAATTCTTTTGAACTTGGTTCGGGTGTTCCTCATGCCGAGTATTTTAAACAGAAGGGTATTATTCATCAGACTACTTGTCATGGGGTTCCTCAACAGAATGGGGTGGTGGAACGTAAACATAAGAATCTTCTCGAAACTGCTCGTGCTCTTATGTTTCAATCCAAGTTACCGATAACTTTTTGGGGTGAATGTGTTCTCACTGCTACTCATTTGATTAATATTTTCCCCACACGAGTTCTTAAGGGAAAATCTCCTTCTGAGATGCTCTTTGGTAAAGCTCCTTCATACACCCACCTTCGTACTTTTGGGTGCTTGTGTTATGCTTCTACATCTACACCCGGACGAGATAAATTTCAGCCTAGAGCTCAAGCTTGTATTTTCATTGGTTATCCTTTTGGAAAGAAAGGTTACAAGCTTTATAATCTTGACACTTGACAAGTTCTTGTTTCTCGGGATGTGACTTTTCTTGAGCACATTTTCCCTTCTTTACACTCTTCGGATCCTTCTTATTTGTTCCCTTTTGTAAATGATTTGTTTAAGGAGACAAATCCAGCTGTTGTTCCTTCATCTTTTTTGGTTGCTCCGGAAGTTGATTCCACTCCTCCTCCTGTTTCTCCTATTCCTCCTCCTCCACCTCCGGAGCCAAGGAGATCTACTCGTTCTTCTGTTCCTCCTTCTCATCTGCAGGATTTTGTTTGTAATTCTGCTTCTTCTGTTGATTCGTCTTGCTTCCATACTTTGTCGAGTGCTTTCCAAGTCTCTCATTTTGTTAATCTTGTTGATCTTTCTCCTGATTCCTAGCAGCTCCTTTTCAATCTTGATTCTGTTAAAGAACCTTCTTCTTATCAGGAGGCTGCTAACCATCCTGCTTGGCAAGAGGCTATGACTAAGGAGTTTAATGCCTTGGAAAGAAATCAGACTTAGGAGGTTATGCATTTACCTAAAGGTAAAAAGGCCATTAAGTGCAAATGGGTGTATAAAGTCAAGTATAATGCTGATGGTACTGTTGAACGTTGCAAAGCCCGTTTGGTTGTTCGTGGTGATACTCAGAAAGCCGGAATTGATTTTAATGAGACTTTCTCTCCTGTTGTTAAGATGACTACTATTCACAGTCTTATTGATGTTGCCACTAAACGACAACGGGGTTTATATCAATTAGATGTTAATAATGCTTTTTTACATGGGGATCTTGACGAAGACATTTATATGCTTCCTCCTCCTGAAATGCCTTTATCATCTCCTGATCATGTTCTTAAGCTCAAGAAATCTCTTAATGGTTTGAAGCAAGCTTCTAGACAGTGGTATGGAAAGCTTTCTGATGCTCTTAAGACCAAAGGTTATATGCGGTCTCCCAATGATTATTCTTTATTCTCTAAGACGATGGGAGATTCGGTTGTTTATGTCGCTGTTTATGTTGACGACATTCTTCTTACTGGTAATAATGATCAGGAGATATCTGCTTTGAAGGATTTCTTACATTCCACTTTTCAGATCAAGGATCTTGGCACTCTCAACTACTTTCTGGGCATTGAGGTTCTTAAATCTCCTTCTGGTCTTATTATGACTCAACGCAAATTTGTGAATGATTTGCTGACTGAGTTTTCTACAGACGATGTTTCTTCTGTTTCGTATCCTTTGCCTTTACATTTATAACTAAAGCTCAACGAAGGTCAAGTTCTTGATGATCCTTTGGCCTATCGTCGTCTTGTTGGTAAACTCAATTACCTCACTCATACTCGGCCTGATCTTGCATTTGCAGTTCAGTTTCTCAGTCAGCTTTATGAGTGATCCGCGTGTTCCTCATTGGGATGCTGCGTGGCATACTCTTTGGTATGTCAAAGGCACTTGTTCTCAAGGGTTGTTCTTTAATGATAGTCATGATATGTCTTTGTCTGCTTATTGTGATTCTGATTGGGCGGCTTATCCTAATACTCGGCGTTCTGTCAGTGGCTATTTCATTTCTCTTGGTGGCAGTCCTATTTCTTGGAAATCCAAAAAGCAACCTATTGTTTCTCTTAGTTCTGCTGAAACTGAATATCGTTCTCTTCGCCATGTCACACAGGAACTTGTTTGGTTGACTCGCTTGTTTGTGGAGTTTCGGCTTGATAATCTTACACATATTCCTCTCAAATGTGACAGTCAGGCGGCTATTCATATTGCTAAGAATCCAGTATTTCATGAGCAAACTAAGCATATCGAGTTGGATTGTCATTTTGTCCGTGAGAAGCTTCAAGCCGGTTTAATTCTGCTTTCTCACACACGGACTTCTGATCAACTTGCGGATTTATTCACTAAGAATTTGGCTTGTCAACCGCATTCTGATCTCATTTCCAAGTTGGGGTTGTATACACCTCCAACTTGAAGGGGGGGGTGTAGGCGAACTTATTAAGTTCGCCTACAGTAGCACTTTTGGTCCTTAAAGTGGATGTCTGTAAAGATTTATGTATCCAAACTCCAAAATACCAATACTTGAAACTGAATTCTTCGGCAAAGTTCGTTTTTCCTAAACCTAGTTTATAAACAATTGACATCTACCAAGGTAGACATGAGACGATGACTAGAACCAATCGACCATCACCATCAAAACAAGACTTGCGAGACTTACGAGACTAGACGACTGGAATCAACTCTCGTGATCTGCTCCTCGACTACTCGTGACCATAATGGTAAAACCAATCGATTATCCAACCTCCACCCCTCATTCTCCAGGTTAGTGTCATTTTCTTTTTCAACTTTTACACTTCATTATTTTATTAATGTTGAAATTAGATCTGAAACTTGATTCTTTAATGAAGATGGTTAATTGATTAAAACTTGAAACTTGATTAAAATTAGTTGTGAAACTTGATTGAAAGTTAAAATTTTAGTATTTTAGATTTTGAGTTCTTAATTTTATTTTTTTTATTGAAACTTTAATAATTTAGTTGGTCTTGAGTTTGGTTATTGAAACTTATTTAAATTAATTGTTGAAAACAAGTAAGCAACAACTATATAATGTAATGTTAGTTTCATTGACAAAAATAACACGAAATTATCAAAAACGTAAAACACAATAATGAATACATATAACACAATAATGAAAAATATTTGAGACGATGACATGACATTAGACACAATTACCAGACCTGGCATTAGACATAATGACCTGACGTATTTGACATAATAACCAATTTGTCATCCATTAAAAAACAATAAAATAACACATATAAAGCTCAGAATCATTCTTATATTTTTTAGATTAAATACCTTTTTTACTATAACTCAACTCTAACTTGAAATTGCAATAATCACAATATGATTTATGTTAAAGATAATCAAGACAAAACAATAAAAAAAAACAAATCTTAATTTTAACCCAAAATTGTAAGACTACAATTTGATTTATGTTAAAGATAACTAAAACAAGTTAACTAGAAAGCATTTAGATTTATTTTAGAACAATAAGATACAATTTAAAAACAACTAGTGGGTTACCACCCGCGCTCCGCGGCGGGCTCTTTACATAGGTAAAAATAAGCAAATCGCGACAGTATATTCTATGTGACGTTAAAAAAACACGTCGAAACGGTATATTCGATAGTAACGCAAAAGTTATGTCGTATATGAAAGTAAGTTATTCGAACAAAATTTATACCAAAACGTAGATAAAAATAAGCACAGTGCGGCACATTATGGCGGGTCAGTTTAAACGTAAATAAAAAAACGTCGCAACGGTGTTATTTGAGATGAGCACCTGATGGTTTAAAAAACGTTTAAAACAACCGTGGTTTAAAAATAATGTTACGAAAGTCGAAACGTAAATAAAAATAGGCACACCGCAATGTAAATTTCAAAATTTTATAAAACATCATAGTTTAAAAGTTGTAAGAGTAATTCATTTTCTTTTTTTATTAAAATGGCGAATTCCACGTCGGGTTCGAAATGTGGATATGGATGAGGTTCGAAATCATTTTCTGTTTTCTTTTATTATTTTAAACCATTATTTCACATTTAAAAATTTCAATTTAAATTTTATAAATTCTATAAATATAATCTGAAAGTTTTATAAAAACTGACTTTATAAAATAATGTTTATTTATTTTATTTTAATTAAAAACATATTATAAAACATTTTTATTCATAAATAAATAATAGAAATGATTTGTTTAAGCAAATTTAACTATGTTATTTATTTACATGCTATTACACAAATTTTAATTAAAATGTTTAAGACATTATAAATTCTTTCGAACTAATAAATAATTATTTTGTAAGGGTGATTACTTAAAATACTTTTAAATTTATAAATACTGAAATAATTATTTTAAGTAATTATTTTATACAAAGATTTCATTTATTTCCATTTAAAAACCTATTTAGCCTTTTATAATTCAATTATAATAAATTTATTAACCAACCAATTTATTTACATTTATTAATAAATTACTTAATCATTTTATTATAATTATTAATAACCAACCATTTTATTTACATTAATTAATAAACTAAATGGACACTTTATTTACATAAAACTTAGCTATTTTAAAACCACTTTCAATTCATAATTTACTTATATATATCATTAATAAATCCAAATACACCATTTTCAAGCTTATTACATTTCATAAATTTATTTATTATCTTTAGAATAATTACATAAATCAAATTACTAAATGATTAACTAAATTTATTTTACAAACTATTTTTATTACCATTATTCCTATAGTAAGTTAAAAACTTATATTCCCTACAAAACAACTAAGCAAATCCATCTTCAACCCAAACCCTAAAACATTAGAATTTCCTTTATCTAATTTATCATACTTTAAAATCTAGAGTACAATTATCTATGTAGGTTGATTGTGAGGAAACTCTCATAAAGCCTATTCATCCTTATTAATTCATACCATCCCTAGCTTCAAATCATGTGAGTTTCATAGCCCCTTTTCTCTTTACTATTGTTTACAAATACTCGGGGTGGAACATGTTTACATTACATTACATACACAAATTCAATACCATTTGTTCTCATGTTAATTACTATGTGCTTTATGTCTTAAACTACTTGGCGACCATACGTGTGTTCATGTTTAGTACAATCATTAACTTGCGAGACAGGCCTAAGGTAGTACATTTTATGATCATTTATACGGGAATATTACTTAACACGAACCTTGGCGGGTTTTGTGTATACATCTGACTACTTTTTCAAAAGACAATCAGTTGGATTGTACCTACAGTTTCCATTTACACGGTTTGATTGTACGCTTTGGAACCTTGTATGTTTTCACATTTATACCTTAGTTATGCTTTGAACATATTAAATTTCAAATCCTTTTTACAACTTTTGTTTGGTGTCAAAACCTATGTTACTCATCAACTACTTGTAGTTGACATTTACTCACATGTTTTAGGTGCACCTGTTTGAGGACTACTTGATCACATAGGATATGGACCTAGTTTTAAATTAATTTATGTTATGTTATGTTCTGAACGTTATGTTTCCTGTGGATGTTTTAACTTTAATGAATAAATATTATCACATTTAATAAATGATCATGTGCTTATGAACAACCGCGTCAGCCCCGGCGTATAATCCGCCGCTGGCCGGGGTGTGACAATACGGACCACGTTGCGGCAGCAACATAGATAAAATAAAAAAGAGGAACCCCGCAGCGATATATTTGGAGATGAGCATTAAATGGTTTAAAAAACGTTTAAAACAACTGATCGGTTTAAAAATGACGTTACAAAAATTCACGTCGAAACGTAGATAGAAGTAGGCACGTCGAAACGTGGATAAAAGTAGGCACGTCGCAACGTCAAATTCGAAACTTCATAAAACATCATATTTTTAAAGTTTCAAGTGGAAAACAAAAAAAACTATGAAAAAGTTGAAACCTTGAAGCAGGTTTGATTACTCGTGCGTTTAAGGTTTGTGACTTGATGAATTGTACATTATTACGCCCAACTCCGTTTCAAACGAAATTTACACCGAAACGTAAATAAAAATAAAATGTCGCAACGGTATATTTAAAATTTTATAAAACATAATATTTTAAAAGTTATAGAAAAAAAAACAAAATAAATTCAGAATTAATTATAATAATAAAATAATTAATTATAAAAAGGTAAAAGTAAAGGGCCCAAGAAGCTATGCATGCAATGAAGATTTGTAAAACATGCATAAAAAGTTTGCATTTTGGGTAAAGTAAAAATAAAGGGCCCAAGAAGCGATGCATGCAATGAAGATTTGTAAAACATGCATAAAAAGTTTGCATTTTAGGTTTTGTAAGTAACTAGTAATTTACCCCGGTGGGTTGCGGTCAATGCGTGCAGCGACACGTTAAACAACGAACGTAAAACGGCTTCGAACTTTATAAAAAAAGAGGAAAGCTAAGCCGTTAAATAAATAAAAGTCTTCGAAAAAGCTAAAAAAACGGACACCAAACGGCTTTGAAACTTTATAACAAAATTAAACCGTTAAATAAATCAAAATTTTTGAAGAGCCACGCATGTTGCAGCGCGTGAACTCGCACATAGCGGCACGTTAAAACACACCGTACATAAAAAAAATAAAACATTTAATAGAGCGTTGATAATATTAAAAATGTTATATAGAAATACGAATCAGTTAAAAAAAGTTAAAATGTACCAAATAAACAAACGCATATGAAACTTTATATAAAAAACAAAACATTTACGCAAATGCACGCTGGCAGCAAAATAATTAGTAACATTACAAAAACTTAATAAAAAAATGTAACCGTAACAAAGTTGTTAAAAGAAGTCAACCGTAAAAAAAAATTAGAAAACGAAAGCAAAACCATTTTTAAAAAGTAAAGATTTAATATAATTCATAACGACGTTGTACGTAAGTGTTTAGAAAACTTGTACACTATCACTCGCAATTTCGTTTTAAGCTAAACTTATATCGAAACGTAGATAAAAATAAGTACGTCGCAACGGTATATTGAGAGTTATATAAAAGATCATATTCAAACATTATAATTAAAGTAAAAAAAAGCCTAATTATAAAAAAAATGTTGAATATTTTTAATTGTTATGGAATGTGGTTCCTTTTTTAGAGTTCATAAATGATTCAAAAATACAATATACTTGTAGATAAAGAAAAGTAAAAAATGAGGTGTCGTAGTAAGAGAGAAAGAAAGATAGAAAAAGACAAAAGAAAAAAAAGAGAAAAGAGTATGCATTATAGGCTTGTACTTTAAGCATTGATGCTTAACTCTATGCCTTTTGTAAGTAATCTAATTATAGATGGTAACATGTTGTAAATAACAACACGATAACAATATCTTAACTAACAAAGTGTAAAATAACATAGATAAATAAACAATCATTTTCATTGAGATTCACAAATAACATGACTCGTATATAGATCTTTACTAATAAATACAATGAATACAACCTATGAAGAAAAAATAACAATCCCTAGTTTAATAATATTGATAACTGTACTTGAAGTGTATTTATTATAATTTTCTTTTCCTTTATTATTTTACACATCCAAATTAAAAAAACTCGAGATATACCTTTTGAGATCAAGTAATTTGGTCAAAACTACAATATCTGAAATAAGAGTGATGATATACAATTATGCATTTATAAAAATCTTTCTAATTGTGTATTTCTAATAACAATATAATCATAAAGGACCCGTCTTACATACAAATTCTCAGTTTCTCACAACTCACAATCAAAACCAACAACCCGACCCTGCTGCAATTCCATCCATTCTTCGAAATCAATTGAATTCTGGATTTTTGGTTTTAAGTCAATTACCATTGCGACATCGCGCCTGCTGCAAGTTTGCAATTCCATCCATTCTTCCGATTTGCAAATGCTTAGTCTTAATTATAATTAGGTTTGTTATTTCACATTTTACTTATTTGTTAACTCTTAAAACTTAATTGTTAAATCAAACTTTGAATTACACTTTTGATTTTTTTGGATACTTGGATTAACTATTGGATTAACCATTAAGTGTGAAGTTCAAGTTGGATATAAAGTGTTATTTATTACAATTTTATAACTCATTATTTTGATTATGTTTCATGGGCTTGTTTATGGAGCTTGGGCTTCCTGGATGTTGGGCTTGTAGCCAGGGCCGGCCCATTAGGCCAGTGGGCAACACAACCGTAGTGGGCCTAACATTTCGAAGGGCCCAAACAAAAAAATTAAAAAAAAATAAATAAAAATTATTGGGACTTTTTAAAGAAATAATTTTTGAGACTTTTTAAAAAAAATTATTGAATCAAATATATCAAGAAAAAACAATTGGGCCTTTTTAAAAGTATTTTGTTAGGCTTAAAAATGTTAAATGTGTTTAGGCCTATGAATCCAATCCAACCCAACACTTTGTAATTTTGTATTAGGCTTATATATATATATATATATATATATATATATATATATATATCTAAAAAAAATGTTAAATGTGTTTAGGCCCATGAGCCTTTTTTTCCGACTCGTGTAGGGTATTCGAATCCTCGGGACCGGCTCTGCTTATAGATGACAAGAGAATCTTGCTTGTGGACTTATGAAGGATATAACCAGTTGTAACTAGAGGTGCACAAAAAAAAACCGGTTTTCAAACGACCCGAATCTATTGTTAAACCGGTTTGAGTGTTCAAACTGTCGGTTTGAAAGTGGTTCAAACCGTTGATTTGAAACTTATAAATTGAAACCGGTTTAACCTGAACCGAACTGGTCAAGACCTCCTCAAAAACTGGTTTCAACCCGGTTAACTGGTTTTGACTTTTTTTGACCAAACCAATTTCGTTTGAAAAACCGATTTATGCACCTCTAGTTGCAGCTGGATAACCCGCTTATGAAGGATATAATTTGTTTGCTCACTAGTAGACTCGCGAGTCATGGGTTAAGTGGATCTGACCCAGATTCTTGCTCAATGTTATAAAAGCAGGGGAGAGAGAGGGAGAGGGAGGGGGGAGAGAGAGAGAGATTTGAAGGAGTGAACGCCTCAATTGCTTCTTCCAGACGCTTCGTTTCTCTCTATCTCAAATTAGGGTTTCTTGTGTAGATTCTCGTTCTTGTTTATAGTTGGGTGTTACAGATCATCATGTTGATGATCTGAGTGAGGTTATTGTTCCATTTCTTGTATTAGAGTCTTGTGTATTTCTATAAAGGATTTGTTGATTCTTTGAGTCTGTTAATCAGATTTGTGGTATTACTGGCTGATATTTGCAATAACAAGTTAGATCCATGTTTTGTGACAAACGAATAATGAACGACCAAATGATGTACAAATGAATGATGACAAATAGGGATAGGATCAATATCTTATAGAAAACTGGGTACGGGTACCGATACAGTACGGCTCCAAACACGATTAAGTCGACCTGTAATCGTATTTCATGAAACCCAAATATTTATATGTCTCTCTTATATTATATACTCTAATGATTTTGACAAGTGTTATCTTATTTAAAATAAGAAGATAAGTTAGAAGAATTGGTTAATTTGATTGTTATATTATTAACTAGGTTAGAATCTCGTGTATTACACGAGATTGTATATTAAAAAAGATAAAACTTATAAGTTTATAAATACGTCATAACTTGTCAAACTATTATGATCGTCTCGAGATATATCAAGTGGAAATGTGTGTGTATATAACAAATTAGTTATATTTTAATTTCCTGATATATATTCTAATTTAATATAATTAGTATTCTTTCTTAATAATATATTTATAATATCATTATTATTTAATAAGATATATGTGCATTTATTAGGAGAGAGAGGCGGGAAAATCAATATGAGGAGGCATAAGAAAGTGACAAGTGTCCACCTTAAACCTATTTAAAATAAGAAGATAAGTTAGAAGAATTGGTTAATTTGATTGTTATATTATTAACTAGGTTAGAATCTCGTGTATTACACGAGATTGTATATTAAAAAAGATAAAACTTATAAATTTATAAATACGTCATAACTTGTCAAACTATTATGATCGTCTCGAGATATATCAAGTGGAAATGTGTGTGTATATAACAAATTAGTTATATTTTAATTTCCTGATATATATTCTAATTTAATATAATTAGTATTCTTTCTTAATAATATATTTATAATATCATTATTATTTAATAAGATATATGTGCATTTATTAGGAGAGAGATGCGGGAAAATCAATATGAGGAGGCATAAGAAAGTGACAAGTGTCCACCTTAAACCTTTATTTATTAGTATAGATTAGTCGAAAAGAATAATCTCAATTTGTGTGAATTAAAGTATATTATCTACGGTGTATCCCAAGTATTAGCAACAAATATTTTTCTCGGATGCCTAAACACACATCATCGGAGAGAGATTTAGATTTAAGAAAGAGGTAGGTCGGAGGGAGACTGTCAAATCTCCATATTCTCTCTCTCTAAAATTCACAACTCTCCATCTTTTCTTCTCTCCTCCATCCTTCTCTCTGAATATAATGCTCCCGGATTTTCAAGGTACGTATTTATTTAAATTAATTCTCATCACACTTCTCACCAAAATATAAACAAATCTTTCATTGTTTTTCAGCTTCCCAGTCCTTGATATGTGTATTCAATTCAAAATTCATTCCCTTTTTTAATATTATTTCTTGTATACATACTGTAGATTTGGATTTTATTTTGTTTTTTTTTCCCAACAATTTAATTTTGCTCCAAACAATTTCTGTTCAAGCGGCTTTTATTTATTTTTTTTTTTGGGAATTTTGTTCTTGTTAAATCTTTTCCAGAATTTGAAGCAAACTCCTCTTTTAAATTTCCCATTTTGACACTGAATATGTGTAAGATGTGATTATGCATGGTGTGTGAAAAGAAATGATATCCATTTTGGTGTTTCATACATTCTTCTTTTTTGAAAACTCAGCCCTTTTGGTGGGTGTTCATTTATGAGTAAAAAGCTTTTCCCCTTTATGGAAATGAGATCTCCTTTTTTACATCTCATCATACCCCAAATAACACCTTCAAATAACACTGAATTATTGGTTTAAAAGTTGAAACCAATCTCTCTATAACTGTTGTGTTCTTCCATGAAACAAAAAAAAAAAAAGAAGCCTAAATGGTTGTTTCAGAATCAGAACTTGTCTCTTTTGCTCAAAACTACCCCCTTTTTTATAATAGTAATTTTCCCCCAAATCTTATCATGTCTTTTGTCTGGCCCTATTCTTATTATAACCAAACTACATATAATTAATTTTGTCTACAGATTGGAGTTAATTTCAATGGAGGGTAATGGAGGGGCTCATTTAGATGGGAAGGTGTTGCAGACATTTCAAAAGAGTTTTGTTCAAGTTCAGAATATTCTGGATCAAAACAGGGTGTTGATCAATGAGATTAATCAGAATCATGAATCAAAGATCCCAGATAATCTGAGTAGAAACGTGGGTTTGATAAGAGAGCTCAACAACAATATAAAGAAAGTTGTTGATCTTTATTCTGATCTCTCGTCAAATTTTTCGAAATCAATCGATGTGAATTCATCGGAAGGGGATTCAAGATCAGACGGCAAAGGTGTGCAGAAGAGGACTAGGCCTGGTTAGATCAACTTTGTGTCTTGTTCTTGATTCTTTTTACATATTGTGGTAAAAGAAAAAAGAAAAGAGAGATGAAATTGGGTAGTATATTATTAAAATTAGATTGTGAAACTTTGTTATCTAGTAGTACTTTTGGGAATTTTAAGAATAACCGTGTATATCTTTCAATCTAATGGTAATCGAGCATCTCTTTTGACCAAATTCTATGTTTTCTTGGGTTCATCTCAATCTATATAACTTTTAAATACACAACGGGAGATGACTTGTGTAAGAAACAAATGTTGAAGGTTTAAGTAGGTTTGGTCATCTACAATATTCCAAAGTGTGTTTGGGAGAATCACAATATTTACTTTGTAATTTAAAATCTCCATTTTAGCTTAGTGGAAGAGATATTATAGAAAAAGAGTTAAATAAGGTTTTAGTTGATTTGATGCAAGTGATTATTTTATTACAAAAAATTTAATTTGACATTTTCATCAATTAGTTTTAATTTCTTCTCGATCAAAGTCCAGCCACTAATCCTATCCATTTTTTTCTAGTTAAATTTGTATGAAAAAACTATAATACCCTTCTTAGATAAGCCCCACTTATCATTTAAAAATTGAAAATAAATTAACTAATAAAGAGCCACACCAGTTACCCCCTCATCCACTACTTATCCCCTCCTGTTTTAGAGCATGTTTGAGATTAATTATTAAAAATAATTTTTGAATTTTTGGAAAAGTAGGAGGGGCCTACTTTTTATAAATAACTTTTTCATCATTTTAAAATAAACTTTTTCACCCTTTACCTAAATAGACTTTGACTTATTGTCTTTTTAAAAAAGATAATAAGTTAATAAGTAGTTTTGAAAAGTCAATCCAAACACCCACTTATTCTTCTTCTACAAGAATGGTTGCTTGAGAATGACTTTTCATCATTTTAAAATTAACTTTTTCACCCTTTACCTAAATAGACTTTGACTTATTGTCTTTTTAAAAAAGATAATAAGTTAATAAGTAGTTTTGAAAAGTCAATCCAAACACCCCCTTATTCTTCTTCTACAAGAATGGTTGCTTGAGAATGACTACCACAGGAATAAAACATGATGAAGGTGGAATGAAGATGGAGATGGTCAGATGTGATAGAAGATGAAGATGGCACGAAGATCTGTGGGAGATATATGGGTGCTATTGAAGATGGAGATGGGTGCAATGATGAAGATTATCTGATCGTTCGTTTTTCAGTTGAAAACCCCTTTGAATACCCCCACACCACATAAGAGAGGAGAAAGGAGATCCGACTGTTTGAGAAACCTGGAAAATCGAGCATCCACTATGTTCTCCCGATTTCAGTTGGATTCAGAAGAAATATAGATTCAGAATACATATTTACTTAAAATTTTGAACTAAGTTTGCTCATATTTCAATTCCAAATATCAAATTCCCTCAAAATGTTTGGAACGAATCGGAGTTCAAAATTAGATTCAATTCCTATTGAACGTGTGTTTTTAATCATATATATGTACAATTTACCCAAATAGGAGAACGTATATAATAGTTTTAGAAAACATAATGAAACACAATAATCAAATAAGCATTTGTCTTTTGCTTGATAATTTTACTTATTTAAGAATATTATATTAAAATAATTGAACTTATATAAACTTTTTGAGCAAGTGACTCAGGAATTGTTTACCGAAAACTATTTATTATACCGTGGAATAAGCAAATAATCAGAAGCAATTTGCTCATACCAAACACTTAGAAATGTTTATATCATATAATAAAAGATTATTTTTAATAAGCAATCTCCAAAAAGTCTTTTAAATCACATAAGTTTCAAAGAGCTTGTAGTCCAATGATAATAGGGTCTGTAACAAAGGTGTCTCTCAAGAAGTTGAGGATTGAAGCCTCACAATAGATAAATGTGTATATTTAGGAGCGTGTGTGAGCTTGCGGTAAGAAAACCACATAAGTTTTGGTCTGAAATAGGCAAATCTTGGTTATATATATATACACACGTGTGTGTCATTTTTGCTTAAAAATAGTCAGGATAGCATATGCGGAAAAGGGAGTGACATGCATCAAGTTTCATCTTCTACGAACCACAGACCAAGTTAATACTAATTCAATCGAGCAATCATAGAATAATTGATTTTGGGGGAAAAGGGTGATCTTATGAGCTGTTTAAGCACCCTTTTATTATCATAATCGTCAATTGTCAAAAGAATGTCTCTTTTGGGATTTTCTCATCATTTCTTCAATCTAACTTTTTTTTGGAAGTCTTGGGAAATCAAAGTACGTCTTAAAACTCATAATTCATGTATTTAAATATATTATCATTAGTGTCTGAACAAAACTACCTGGTTGTCATATTTTTGGGCAACAATAATTCCATAGTCCCCAACTTACATTTTTTTTTAAAAAAAAACTTAATTTTTATAAAATAACGAATTCCTTGTTTCCACGTACGTTTACCAATTAATATTTAAATATAAAATTTTGAAACCAAATATAGAAGTTTGAGCTTGATAACCCCTTAAATATAATGTTTTATAACTCGTTAAGTTTATTGATTTGTTATATAAGTGATTATTTTTTTCATAAAATACAATAATTGAAATGTATTATTGTTGTTGGACAAGAAAACTCAAATCTAAAGCCACTTCTTCTTCTGGACCTTTTATGCAACCCATTAGTACAACACAGTGGTGCCAGATACTGTTTGTTGTGCAGTACTCTCCCTCTCTCTCTTTCCACCAAACTCAATACTCCAAATCCATTACAACACTGCTTTACACACTTGTACATTACGTATCAAAACTTAGACAACACTTGTACTTAGGAATTTTGTAAAGAGACATAATGCAACTGTATCTTGATTCTTGAAATTTTGTTCTACTTTTTATGATTTGTATGAAGCAGAAACACACATAAACTGCATGCACACATCTCTATGAAGAAAGCCCTGAAACAAATACATGCTTTAATAATAATCTTTTCTTTATATAAACGAAGAGGGCGGACATTGCATCAACTGGTAAGGTTGCTGCTTTGTGACCTTGAGGTCACGTGTTCCAGCCGTGGAAACAGTCTCATGCCCAGAGTGTAGGGTAACGCTGCATACATCAGATCGTAAAGTGATCCGGCCCCTTCCCGAACCCTACGCAAATACGAGAGTTACCGAGTACATCTTTTTTTCTTTCTTTGTATAAATGAATGATGAATGCCGACAAAATAATATTTGGTTCTAAAGATAATCTTGTTAGTTTACAATCACACACAACCACAAACTAGAATCTAAGATAAGAGTGATGGGCACTTGACCATTTTCTTTAATAATTATTTTTTGATTTGTTTGCTACTTTTATCCAATCAAAATATTTGATAGCGAAAGAATAGTTAAGGAATTGAATTTAATACATTAGAGAGTAGTTCTAAACATTAAAAAGCCAGCAAATAACGACCCATATGATAAATTTTTTTCTTTTTATGTTAATAATATATATATTATGGGTTCTGGTAACGACAATTCTAAAAAATGTTTTTAAAGATGTTTTATATGTAGTAATTTACGCTTAAAAATTTTGGACAGTTGATATTTAAAGTACATATAAACTATTTTCAAAGGTAATTCTTTAGATTGTTATTAAGAACCCTTGGTAAAAATTAAACGTGATGACATCGATATGATTAAATCTGCATAAGAAACTGTTAGGCTCGGCTTCCAACCAAGAAAGAGTCGTTGGCTCAGTTTAAAAAATAATAATTTTCCAAAACTCTATAAATAATCTCATTAACTTTTAGCAAATTCAAACATTTTTCACAATCTATACACAATAATCATCCAACTTTCTCGCAATCTTCGAACATTCTTCATCAACATACAATAACAATGATTAGTTAATGATTAAAAAATTGATGATAGATAGTGAAATCATTACATACTTTATTGGCTCTGGTTAGCAGTTTCACTCCTGTATATGTGACAGACAGTTTTTCACTTTTTAGTGAAACTATTACACATAGCCTAATATGAAGTTTGGAAGTTAACTTCTAACAATGTTTATCCCCTTCTATCCATGCTTATATATATATATATATATATACTAGTTTATATGCCCGTGTGACACACGGGCTGAGAAAATAATAATAAAACATACAAGCAATTTAAATAAATCATACATAAAAGATTAAAAAAACTACAATAGTTATTACAAATCTCTAAATACTTCTTTGTATACAATATTTGATGTTGTATTTGAAAGATTATCATTACTATCTAGTATAACAACTTTTAGGTCGTCTCGTCTTGTAACTCTTGATAATGCTACATACAATTGACCATGAGTAAAAACCGGTTCTTTCCATGTTTTTTAGAATTTAGTGAGTCGCTTTGATTTATGTTCGGTTTTAGATGAAAACCCAGCAGGTCCCACCGAAATAAAATGTTATACGTGCTCCGGATGCTTCAATGTATTCAATGATCAGTAATGTAATTTCTTTGAGCAGTTACATATTAGCATAGAGCTTGTATTTCTCATAATTTTTTTGGTAAATATTAGTATGAAGCTTACTTTAAGAGCATATTTAGCTACAAGATACCCTCCAGATTAGCGCCAAAGCAAATTAAAGTTGCTAAGGTTTTTGGCTTTGCGCCATTCTTCAAAAGAATCAATAAACCAAACCTTGGTTTATGTTAAAATATTTCACAGATATTATGCATTACTTAAAAAACAACAACAATAATAATAAAATAATAATAATTTCATGACTACATGCACACAAATATTTCATCAATATAGTACTTCTTTAAATCTTGTAAGAAGTGAAAGCTAAATACTATAAGTCAAATAACCAACCTTCAATACTTGTGCAAGTGAAATCGGGCCTGCTAGATCCACCCCAACTACCAAACAAAAATGATCAGAGAAAATAAAATCAAGTGGAAGATAATGAACACCTACAATTATACAAAATTCAATTAATGTACAGTAACTTTATAAAATCTTTTGTACAGAAGTCATAACCTAAATTGCTAAAGTGAAATAGGGTATAAAATCAAATATTCATCCCTAAGCAGAGATTTTTCTCTTTCAAAAAGGTGCATCACACTACATGCAGCATGTCTCAACACCTTTTGTGAATGAGTGGGACATTTAAATTAAATGACTTGATATATAAATAGATGGCATTAAACATATGTAAATCCAAATTCTTTAGATGGATTTTCAAGATGCAAAGGTCAGTTCAAAGTACACACAATAATGTTTGATCTTTGAGACACTTAATACACCAGGAAAAGTTGTGCTTTTATATGATATAGCCATGTTAATTGATTACAATAACAATAATAAAAGTGGCTAGCTCTCAAGTGCTATAGTTAGGTGTTCAAAGATGCAATTATCAGTTCCTATGAGCACATAAGCATATAAACCTCAACGGAATGAAACACACACATACATAAGGCAACATATAAAGAAAAAAGTTTTGAAGCACAATATAATGTTAACGTCTAAAAATAGAAACAAAATCAAGCACAAAAAAAGTATTTACAACATCTTCTTCACTATCGAATAGCCCAAGATATATATATATATATATATATATATATATACCTGCAATGCAATGTGTGATTCGTGTTCCCCACTTATTCCGACAATAGAATTTTACATCAGAGCCATTTAAAAAACTAACAACTTTGACTTCATTAAGAACTTACCTTGACTTTTCATTCATGAAGAGTATTAGGAAAGCCTCAACAAATATACTTGATCATAAAGATCATAAACTTCATATCTAATGACTTTCTAACAATCAAATTCACAGCCTGCAGATAAGTTGCAACAAAAAAAAACCAAATAAGCAACATGAGAATAACGGCATGATATATACAAAGTTAGCATTTCAATTAATCATGGATGCAAAGAAAACATAACATTCCACAACTCTGTTAAAAGAAAACATAAAAAAACTGAGTGTAAGAAAGAAAACTATTGCTAGCAAATAACTATATTTAAGTTATTAAAACCATCATCATGTTTGAAAATGGCAAGCAATTAAAAATCACCATTTGTTGATAGCAAACACACCCATTTATTGACATAATATTGCACAATATTATAACTACCTACAACCTAAACACACTCATTGTACTAAATAGAACAGTGAGACTTAGTTGAGAATTTGCTTATGAACTATTATATATGAAGTTAGCATTTCATATTTCAAAATAAGAGATGAACACAATGAAATCAGGAAGTATTAGTCTAGAATTTACAGTATTTGACTCCACAGTAAGATCAGCAACAACCACAATACCTTAGATAACAATTCAAGAAAAGAGCTAAACGTTTATTTTAGGTAACCAAATAGTCAAAAAAGGGGTAATCAGTCTTTGATAGAGATAGCATATATGTTTAGAGGGATGATTTTGTCTTGTATATTTGACATAAAAAAAAGTGTTAAAAGTAAAAACTGTTTTTCTAATTATGTATGTTGATATTTTCAAGTTTTACTTAAAAAAAAAACCACCCAAAACTGATTTAGTTTTTTGGTATGCTGAATTTTACCAAAAGTATAAAGTAAGTTGCTTAGATAGTGATAACACATAATTTTAGTAAATTAACTGTATATGTATCAGACTGATTAACCCATAATAATTCTGTAAATAATATAAAAGTTTTAACAGAGTGATTACCCAATAATAATACTTATAAACAGTTCTGTAAACAATATAAAAGTTTTAACAGAGTGATTACCCAATAATAATACTTATAAAATGTTTTAAGATTATAACAATCAAATGTTATCAACCAGTTAAAAATACTGTTACTACTCAAGATTCAACTAAAAAATACAATGAAAAAACATAATAAAAACAAAAATGAAAATGGAGATGATGAGGAATTTAGTGACATGTTGAAACTAACCTGCTGAATGGATGTTCAAATCTGGAAACGGCAACAGTCGATGGTGGTTGTGGCGGCTAGGGGGTTTAGGGTTGAAGAGGAGAAGATGAAGGGGATGGAAGGTGGAGGTTTCGGTGGGTGAGAGCAAGCAAGTAGGGGATTGCAGCGGTTTCGATGGAAGGTGGAGGTTTAGGTGGGGATGGAAGGTGGAGATTTCGGTAGGGGGTTTGAAGGGGATGGAAGGATTGCAGAGGTTTGAAGTAGAATGAAGTGAGAGTCTTGGAGCCGCAAGAATGGGGATTAGGGTTTCAAATGAGCAGAATATGGTAGGGATATCAAACTTAAATCGGGTACGGCTTGTACACAAGATCCGCGAGTAGACCCAATTTTGTTTGGTGAAATAGGTGAGAAGCTTAGGATGTGACATGTGACAGAAGTGGGTTAAATAGGTGACATGTGTCTTGGAATGCTTTAAATTATGACAAGTGTACCAAAACCTTTCTTCTTTATTATATATAAAGATTATTTCCCCCATTACCTACACATACACCTACATACTTTTTTTTTTACCTTTCTTCTATGCTTATTTTATTTTGGTCTTTCATTATATATTTAATTTATTCATAAAAATGGTAATTACGTGTCTTCAGCCATATTTATTTATTTATTTATTTTTTGGACGACAGACGTTACTTCTACTCTACTTTTACACCAACAAGCCTAAACTACTCAATTGCCCATACTTGAACCTGAGACCTCCCCTCTAAGAGGCATATGCCTCTACCAAGTGGGCTAGCCGCACATTGGCAAGTGTCTTCAGCCGTATTGACATACAATTTCATATACGCTTTTTTTTTCGGATCCTGTCCAGATGATTGATGGATGTTTTGTTTACACACAATAATTGAACAAACCTAATCGACTAAGTGGGCCCACTAAATGGAATCTTTATTTTATGCTCCTAATATAGGGAAATTATTGGGTGGGGGATTGGTAATTACAAGAACCAATTTTTAATCTTATTTTTGATTGACCTTTTGACACCGCGCGATTAATGGCACATGGGTTCATTTAACGTCAAAAATAGATGGACGTTAGTGGAAAGAATGAAACATGCAAACTTTTTAAAACATAAGGGATAATTTCTTTTATTTTTTTGTAACATCCCAAATTCCCTATAAATTAAAACACGAGGTTTCGTTTAGGACGAAAGGTTGTCGAGATCGAAAACACGACACGGAAGTTTAACTATTAATAAACTTAGAAACCTTGTAATGTAATTACTACAAACATGAGGGAAGCAAAGTGGAAAAAAATCATTAAACCTAAACCCTATTTCTACAGCCGCCAAACCCCCATCCTCACTTCTTCGTCGGCAGCTTCCCGAGACCCCCTTCCCGTCAACCTGCATCTCCAACCTTCCTCCCTCCGTGAAACCTCAACCCAACCTCTCCTAGCCGTCGTACCTTACTCGGTTGCACGCAAAAGCTCCAGTTGCAGGTTTCAAATACATAGGGACGACGGGGTACGGTACCCTACTATGCACACTGGTGGTAGTAGCGCAGGCGGCGGGAGAGAGTGTGAGAACGAGAGCTAGACAACATGAACGATGGAGATGATGGTCCGTTAAGAAATGGAAGCTGTAACAGAGTTTATAGGCTGCTGCCATAGCTCCGGCAGCAGTAGCAGGTTTTCGTGGTTCGTCTTCGGGAACATCCAAATGGTGGTGATGCGGTGATAGGCTGATGACAACCTTAAAGTGGACGGTATGGAGGTTAACAATGGCTTACGTGGAGATGTTAATAGTGATGAAGGTGGTTTCAGGGCGTAATGGTGTTGGATGTTCGGGTCTCACGACAGTAATGGGGTGGTAACCCTCAAGGTGGTAGCATGGACTGTTAGTGGTGATCATGGCGGTTCATGGCGATGGTGATATAGAGGTTCACGATGGTAGTGATGGTGGTGTTAGGCTTCATGAAAGTGGTGGTTACCTCATGATGTCGGCCAGACGGTCTATAAAATAAATAACAAACCGAACCTAGACTCCTAAGTAATAAATGGAGTACCTTCGAACTAAACAGCACTGGCAGGCAAGTTACCTATCGAGTGTAGCATAGCTTAATGGTAAACCGGAATATCGAACCCTAGAGACACTACTATAGCTAAACTAGACTCTGACTCGGACTAAAGATGATTTGGTTGGGGGGTTTACTACACTAATGATTAAACTAAAGAATGTAGAAAACTAAGAACGATTCAAGCTATCAAGACAAAATACTAAGGAAATATCAGGAATGGGAAAAATACCACCTAGGTCGGAATCCTACTTGCAAAGCACAACTTCTACCGGTTCTGGAAACTATGATGGATCTGGGTTTCTAAGGAAACAGCTCTAGACTACCTAGTGGATCCCTAATCACTCTCAGGGTGTCACCAACTAAGGAACCTAAAGATGTGATAACTCACCAGATAGTGGATTACATTTCGGTCTCTCTAACAATGATAAAGTACCCAAAATACAGATCATCTTTCAGTCTCACTATCCACAATACATCAAAGATGCACGGGGTAATCTCAAGATAACAACTATGACTCAGAATAGCAACAATCACTAGACACCTAAACCAACTTCCTTTCAGAAAGTTGACACTTGGATTCCTAATGACGAAGACTAAACGACTAACTCTCACTTCTCAGGTATTGAGACAGGATACACATTCAGATCTAACCTATACTTAATCACAACTCCTATGGCTACTATGTCTAGCAAACCACACAAACAATCACAAACCCTAAGATATATGACCTAGATACTCTAATCAAACTAGAAGACATCCACAATCAACGTACGAAATTGAAATCAAACACAAATCAGATCTAAGCATGCAATATTCCTCACAATTACCATCAAAAGACTGATTACAAAATCATTAAACCATAAATTTAATCCAAAACCGATAAAAATCAAGACTTTACGCATTATTCATCTAATAACCCAGGCGGTATTAGAGTTTTAGTCTAGGATCATGTTCAAAACAATTAAGCAGAAGTAAATAAACATAATCATGGTATCAAACACAGAAATCAAACACAGAAATCAAACACAAAGATCGAATCTTGAACATCGAACATGGTAAACTACAAACCCGGGATCCAAAGACTCAAGCTTTTCTCTTCAATTGGCTTCCTAACTCCTAAAATCGCCTCTGGACTCCTCTCAGACGGCCAAAAGATCGAACTCCTCAAAGAATGGTCGTTCAAAACTATTTAAATTCAATTTAGGGTTTTTCTCGGATTTTTAGTCTCTTGCGTTCCGCGAGACACCCAGCCCAGCCCTTCGCGTACCGCGAGGGCCAAAATAGTCGCGGCCGGTTCTGAAGATCCTCGCATACCGTGAGATCTTGAAGCTCCTCCCTCGCGTACCGCGAGGGACATACTTTCCAGTTTTTTTCACTTTTTCTTCCGGCTTAACTCTCATGCTCGGTTTCTTCACGATTTGACTTGTAATCATCATGAGCACCTGAAAATATAACAAAGACTCAAATGTACACTTAAACGACTAAAAACGAACACGAAACTATCTAAAAACACAGGAATACAATAGGAATAAAGATGTGTGCTTCGCACTACATCAAGCATCCCCACACTTAACCTTTTTTCGTCCTCAAAAAAGATGCAATGGAATCATAACTAAGATCTAACTTAACAATAATCAATTACCAATTAGCAAAACATACTCACACGTTAAAAATCAATAATCAATATTTCTGTCTGATTAAACCCAAACACCAACTATTAAACCCCCGTAATGTGTTATAAATCCATTTTATACGTTTATCAATCAACCTATGTGACTCACACTTAGAAGTTACAGCTCTACCTAATTCCTTCTCAAGATCATGTTTTGGTACGGATTAAACCATATATATTTCACTCATCACGTTAAACTAAAATTTATAGGTTTTTAGAAATAAGATGGAATCAAGAATGAATGACTGATAATGAGTATTAATAAGCAAATTAAACTTAATCTAGAGGCGTTTCAACCAAGTCACTATCCTGAAAGGTAACCCATAGAGTAAGTTATAATCAATAAAGCACATAAGTATCACTTAGGGGTGTTTTCTCTAAGTGGTCATCCCGAAGGGTAACACATAAGCAAAACTCAGTATTCTAATCAAATAAGCTCAATGAATAATGAAATAACGGATGCGAGCGCCACCGAAACTCGGATTTATTCTCATAAAAAGAGAGTGGTGTGCCATGAAAATTTTAAAAACCTCTAAATTTTAACTTAGCGTGGTACCTATCACCCTATGTTGACAGTTTCAGTATTACCAATTACTCTAAGATGAATACCCACAAGATTTCATGATTTAAATTCAATTAATTCCTAAACAACACAAACAGGCTATTTAAGCTCTACTAAATGGCTGGATCTACCAAAACATCATTAATTAGACGCGTTTTCAATTATTTATTCATTTAAACTCAACAAGAAGATCTAGTTGTACTATCATTTTTCAAGTATATGGAGTTACTTCCAAGGACATTTTTCAGAAAAAAATTATTTTTTTTGTATTTTTGAATTTTTATAAAAGAAAACTAGAAACGGTGGTAGTTAATGGTGGTGGATGGTGGACGTTGACAGTTGGTGAAGGTTCAAGGTGGACATGATGTTTCATGATAAACGTGGTCGTTCATGGTGGTCACGGTGGTTCCCGGTGATTCGGTGGTGGCGAGGTTGACGACGGTTTCACGACATGAGAATGAAGAGAGCGGTACGAGGGTTAACGACAAGGAATTCCTTTAGTTGAAACCGGCGTGTCGAGACGCAAGTAGATTGCGAACCTTCGAATCATCCGATTTGGAGTCGAGTCTCGGTTACATTATGGTTCGTGCTCGAAAAGGTATAACTCCCAACTCGTAGAACATTGATTGGGTTAATGATTCGGGCTATGAACATCGTGTTGAGGTCTATGAGTAAATATTATATTGGTAAAAGAATAGTTATTTAATAATAATAAATGTCACTTATCAATCGAATAGTCATAATGGTAATCGATGCTAGAAGGTTCTAACACGATTCGTATGGATTATTATTGATTGATTTGGTAAAGGAAATGGACAATTTATATTGTCGGGTTTTAGATAAAAACAAACGGGACTCTGTCCGATTTTCGTTAGAACTAAAGGAGCGTATTTTAAGTAGACGTCCTCATTACGGTTGGGGTTTGTTTGGGAAAAGAACCAGTTCTGGCGAACTTAGCATGTTCGCCTGAAGCAAGGATGGCGAACTTACCATGTTCGCCTAAGCCATGAATGGCGAACTTGCCCAAGTTCGTCAAACCCTAAAGATAGAAACATGTAATGTCGGTTAGGACAGTTATCTTAACATATATGAATGTATTATCCAGATCGTGCGCGACATAGTTTGAGCAGTAAAGAACACTTGAGGCTAGCATGTCAGGTGAGTTCTAATCCCCTTTTTGCCTGCTTTAGGGATGGTATGCATACTTATGTAAACTGTTTATTACAATTTTATATTAATAAACAAAGTGAAAGCTATGTTTTAGTGAAAAGTTTAAAAGAGGCAGATGTATGTTTTGAGTAAAGTATAACTATATTATTAGCAAGCGTTTATTATATTTTCATATACATAAACAAAGGCATAATATATGTGCTAGTATGTTTTTTAGTAAAGCAAGATATTTTATGGAAAGCGTTTATTATATTTTCATATACATAAACAAAGACATAATATATGTGCTAGTATGTTTTTAGTAAAGCAAGATATTTTATGGCAAGCGTTTATTATATTTTTATATACATAAACAAAGGCATACTATATGTTAAGATTTTGATCAAGATAAGTAAAGTTATGTAAAGAAAGTAAAGAGATTTCCTATGGGAATGTATACCAGTTGTAAAGGTCCTTGGGACAGATGTTACTTGTACAAGATGTCAGATATGGGTTCTACCCATTAGTAAGAACCTTTGAGGTTCGCTAACGGTTGTACAACTGGGATGAGTGACGGCAGTTGCTCGGGAGAACCACGCAACTCCCCTTAGCGTAAAGCGGTATTGTCGGTTAATGGTGCTAGCCATGGGGGCATTGACCAGGTACTCGTCGGTTCATGGTGCTATCCATGGCTGCGGTAGAGTAGTGACAAGCGAATTGGCGGTTAAGCGGTAGTGTCGGTTCATGGCCGTTGGCTATGGGGGCACTGACCAGGTACATGTCGGTTCATGGACGTGAGCCATGAGGGCAGTACAATGTAAAGGAATTGACGGTTTAACATATGTTTTAAACTGATTTGAAAAGTAAAGTATATAAAGTTTTGCCTTGAGGGCAGTATGTATGTATTAGTAAATCTTTTGTATAATTGATTTAAAGTAAACGTTAGAACTCACTCAGCGTTGCTGATTTTTAGTATGCACATCAGTTAAATGTAGGTGACAGTAGATGGATGTGGATGCTTGGCTTGGTAAGAAGAGTTACCCGAATATCAGCATCTGCCATCCTGTTTATGTTATGTTTTAGGTTGATGTTGTTAAAGACAAATTGTATTAGACATGTTATGTTTCCGCTGCGTATGTTGAAGTTTTAAATCGTTTCCGCTGCGTATGTTGAAGTTTTAAATCGTTTCCGCTGTGTTAATAAATGCCTTATGTTTAAAGTGCTATGTGTTGATTAGTAAATCCAATAAGTGATGCCTCCTTGGTTTGGGGCCTTACATTTTTTTAGTTCTGGACGATATCTGAAATCTGGTATATACATAAGAGACAAAAGGTTTAATTTACTCTAAAATTAAGATTGATCTCGGAACTATTTTTGTAAAAAAAAAAGCAAACATTATAGTTTGTGATATTAACTAAACCATACTTATAGTGTCACATTATTTTGATACAATTGTTTGACACTTTGACTTATATATCATCGAGTAAAACTAGTTTTAAACCGTGACTGCTATTCTTAACATTATTTTCTTTCTAGTTTTATTCTGCTGATAAAAAACATTAATAGTATTCTTTTAAAATACGTTACATGATATTAGTTGTTATTTTAAAGATGTGCATAAATTACTAATGAATATGTCTTTAAATGTTTATAATCACATCTTGTGTGTGAATGATATAGAATGTAAAGTCATGATCCTACTTTCTAGGCCACATGCCAAGGTATTAGTAGTAGGGTAAATCTAACTAACTTTATTTGTATGACAATAGTAGCGTATTTAATAAAGTTTATCATTTTATGAAGGATTCATTAAATTTGTCATATAATTTCTTTTAGAACGGCTAAATTTGTCATATAATAACAAATGTCAAATATTTTGATTTAATGTTACTTATTTTCTATAAAAAAAATTTCATTTTCAACTAAAATAAAGGTAAACTTCGTTAAAAAAAATATAATTAGAAAATTATTAATATCAACTAATATTTAAAATAGTAACTTACTGAGTTACTTTCCTAATACATGTACTTAAATAATAAGTCCATATTTCAAAAACGATGCAAGAGAAAATAATCAAGAATATAAAAGTATAATAATTTTTTTTTTCAAAAAAAATACAATAAATGTTATATAAAAATGTAACGAACCAAAATCCGGGTTTCGTTATAAATAAACAAATATTCTAATAAATATTATGATGAAAATAATATTTTAGAAATAAGTTGAAACAAGTGGGTTTCAAGTTAGTAATGGGGTTATATTAGTTTTTAACTAATTTTGGAATGAATATGGGTGAAATGAAAGCTGAGGGGCTAAAAGTATAAAATGGCAAATCTGTCATATTTGGCTAGTGAAAGTCAAAATTGGTCTTCATTTGGTGAAAAGGGTCGTTCATTTCAAAAGAGAAAAGGGAGAAAAGAGTAGTTGGAGCTAAATCGTGCAATTTAGCTTGAATTCGTGAAGGTTTTGGCTCACACAACACCTTTCTAACATCAAGTAAGTGATTGTTTTCCTTTTGATTTTACCTTTGATGTGTTCTTGGTGGGTTTTGGGTGAAATCTGAAATTTATGATGCATATGGTTAATTAGTGTTAGATTGTTGATAAGCTAACTAAACTAAAGGTAAAGAATGGTGATTAACATCCTAGAACCCATTGATTTTGATTATGAGAAGTTAGGGTTCATATGGAGAAATTTGGGGGTGTTTGGATTATGATGATAGAATGTTGAATTAGTGATGATTAAGTGTTTATATGATGTTAGACACATGAATGAACACCAAATTAACTTAATAATAATTATTGAATGAAAATTTGTGTTAAGATAAGAATCATGAAACTCAAGTAGGTGAGTTTGGGGTGAAAGAGGGTGTTTGGATATGAGTATAACTCAAACGGGTCAGTTTGGTTTGGAAATGAGAAATTGGGTTGGAAATGAGAAATTGGGTTGTAAACCCAATTATAATGTGATTTTGATGTATGGTTAGATTACTAAACTAGGTGTATATGTTTAGGTATTCAAATTGCAAAACTTGAAGGTGGTGCGATATCTTCTAACCCGAAAGGTAAGTGCTCTTGCACTTACTCAGTAATTGATGATAAATAGTATTATATGCAATGATGTATGCATAATGTGTTAAGTTGCATAATGTTTTATGTGGTATGAATGTGCATAGAGGTATATGGGTAAGTGAATGAATGTAGTTGTAGTTTAAATACTATAATGGATGTGTGGATATGGAGTTATGGTCTAAGTACCATAATGGATATGTGGATATGGAGTATTAGTCTAAGTACCATAATGGATATGTGTATATGGAGTTATGATCTAAGAATCATAATGGAAATGAGGTTATGGCCTTTGTGCCATAATGGAAATGGAAATGTGTTGATTATGTATGATAAATGAAAAGAATGAAATTTGTAGGTGACATTGCAAGTGATATGTAGCCTAACGACACATTTGGGTGGAAACGGGTCAAATGGGTGAATGGATGAAAACAAGTAGTATTTACTTGTTTAATATGTTTTATCTTCATTACTAATAGCGATATATGTGGTGTTATATAGGAAAAGCTCCGGGATAGTCAAGATCGAGTTTATGGCAAATGTTGGATTCTCGTATGCGTTTTTTGGTGATTTCGAGTGAAATTAGATGTTCATCTAATGGATGTAAATGGATTACTTGAAAATGTATTTTGATGTTAAAAATATGATATGAATGTTTTTGTTCAAAACCAATGTGTTGGAAATTTTGGGTGTCATGTTATATTGGTAAAAGTTGGAAAATGGTTAAGTGTTGAAATCTGCACGTCTGGAAACTTTCTGGAAAAAGGCACTCTTCGCGCCACGCGAAAAGTTGAGGACCGGGTCTTCGCGACACGCGAAGACCTGGTTTCCCGGACCTGCACTTTTTGGACTCCCTCGCGCCACGCGAAGGGAGGGAGCTGGTTCTTCACGACACGCAAAGATGTTAAAAAAATCTTGGGACGAATGCTTACGCGTGTGTAATTGTTTATTATAGTTGGTGTTTTAAAATTAAGGGTGTTACAACTTGGTATCAGAGCGATGGTTTGAGGGATTTGGTGTGCGAGGCACCAAACTCAAACCGGATGCTCATGATATGGGGGAATGGTACGATAATCCATAAAGGACTTGACTAAGACTTGGAGCTTACGGAAACGAAAGGTTAGTAATGTTATGATTAATGTTGTTAAGTAAGGTGTATATGTATGATTGAATGATAAAGTGTTATGTGTGCCGAAACTTGTTTTGTGATTTGTTATATGAATATGATAATTACAATTGGGCATAGCGTATTATTAAACATGTCTGGCCAATACGATTAATAAGACGAAATGTGCAAGGGTATTTATGTTAACCATATGACAATGAACATTTGCAAGGATTAGGTGAAGGTGATTATATATGTATGTATGAATATAGGTCGATATAAATATATGCTTAATACCTATAAGAGTGTAAGTGGGATGGATACCTTATGTATTGAAAGTGTAAGGATGTTAAAGTGTTTTTGTTCTAATTCTCAGCTAAGAATATATAAATAGGGAACCGTTGGATCCAAGAATCCAAGAGTTAATAAAAGAAGAAGTGGCCAAGGCTTTTGAGCAAGCCACGACTCTGCTTATGGATGAAATGAGAGGGGGTATTAAGCTCACTCTTGAAGAAGTTATGAAAGAAAAGGAAAAAGAACCACGAGGATGTACTCTTAAAGAGTTTATGGTAATCAAGCCAAAGGAGTATAACGGGCAGGTGGACCCGATCCTTAGCCAAAGGTGGGTGGTGGATATGGAATCGAATTTTGAGACGAAAAAGTGCAAACCCGAGGACAGGGTTATGTTTAGTGTGCCTCTACTGATGGGAAGGGCAAAAGAATGGCTATTAAATCTTCGAAAGGAGAGGGGTGAATTGGGTGTGACCTCCATGACTTGGGAGGATTTTAAGATGGCTTTTTCTGAAATACCATTGCCCACAAGCCGCAGTTGACAGGATGACTGAGGAGTTCCTCCTCATGAGGCAAAAGAATGAGTCAATAGAAGAATTGACTAGGGCTTTCTTTGATCGCGCCAAGTTCTGTCCGGACGTGGTGTCGACCGAGAAGGCGAAGATCGACATATTTTATGCTATGTTAACTGTGGAGTTCAGAGATAGCATATCTCCATCCTCTTTTATCACACTTGTAAACTTGATAAATAGGTGTCGGGAAAGAGAGGTGGAGTTGAGGAGGCAAGAGGTGAAAAGAGAAAGCGTGAAATTGTGGATCAGGTTATGAATAAGATAAAGGGCGGGAGCCCTAGCAAGAAACCGTTTGTCAAGTTTTCTCCACGGGGATGCAAGATTTGTGAAAAGGAGCATTTTGGGGAATGTAGGAAGGTAACGTCAAATTGCTATAAATGTGGGAAGCCAGGGCACATGGCTAATCAATGCCCAAGCCAAATCCGTATATGCTACAATTGTTATAAGCCCCGGCACAATAGGGTGGATTGCCCCGAGCTGAAGCAAAGTGGAAGTGAAAAGAAGGTTGAAATACCAAAGCCTAAGGGTAGAGCTTTCCACATCTCGGCGGAAGAGGCAAAGGCGAACTCGAAAGTAGTGTCAGGTACATTCAAGATTAACTCTTTACCTGCAGTAGTTCTTTTTGATTTGGGGGCTAGTCGTTCGTTTGTGTCTTTGAAATTTGTTAAGCATTCTTCGTTTCTAAGTAGCAAGTTAGATGAACCCCTAGAAATCGAGGCGGCAAATGATAAGAGTTTCTTAGTGTTTGATATTTATAGAAATTGCAAGTTAAGGGCGGGGGGTGAAATGTTCCTTATTGATTTAATTCCTATGACCATGGGGGATTTTGATGTGATAGTGGGGATGGATTGGTTGTCTATGAACAAAGCGAGTATCTTATGTGGACATAAGGCGATACAACTCGATTCCCCATCGGGTGAGTCCATTTACATAGAAAGTGAAAAGAAAGGTAAGGTAAGATTGTGTTCTTTTGTGAAGGCAGCAAAGTACATGGCGCGTGGGTGCAAGGCGTACATGGCTTGTGTTGCGGATGTGATCGAGAAAGTGAAAGATATTCACGATGTTCCGGTTGTGAATTAGTTTGAGGATGTGTTTCCAGATGAATTACCGGGTGTTCCTCCGGAAAGGGAAGTAGAGTTTGGAATTGACTTGATACCGGGTGCTAAGCCGGTAGCCAAAACACCTTATCGGTTGGCACCGCCGGAGATGAAAGAGCTAATGAAACAATTACAGGAACTACTTGATAAAGGTTTTATTCGCCCAAGCATCTCGCCTTGAGGTGCGCCCATTCTCTTCGTTAAAAAGAAGGACGGGAGCATGAGGATGTGTATGGATTATCAGGAGTTAAACAAGTTGACGGTGAAGAATTGGTTACCTCGGATTGACGACCTCTTCGATCAATTGCAAGGGGCGTCATGGTTCTCTAAAATTGATTTGAAGTCCGGGTATCATCAGTTGAAAGTGACAGAAGGTGATGTTCATAAGACAGCTTTTCGCACTCGATACGGTCACTATGAGTTTACGGTTATGCCTTTTGGTTTAACCAACGCGCCCGCGATTTTCATGGATCTTAGAACCGGGTGTGTAGATCGTTCCTCGACCATTCGGTCATTGCGTTTATTGACGATCTTATCATTTATTCAAGTAGTGAAGGTGATCATGCATGTCATTTGCGTGAGATTCTTAAATTTCTTCAAAGGGAAAAGATTTATGCAAAATTTTCTAAATGTGCATTTTGGTTGCGCGAAATCCAATTTTTGGGTCATGTGATTAATGAGAAAGGGATTACTGTCGACCCATCCAAGATAGTGGCGGTTAAAGATTGGTCGTCGCCAAAAACGCATTCGGAAATTAGAAGTTTCTTGGGGTTGGCGGGTTATTATCGGCGGTTTATTGAAAACTTCTCTCGGATTGCTTTGCCGATGACGAAGTTGACGCGTAAAGAGACTAAGTTTGTATGGGGTTCCGAGCAAGAATTTTCCTTTCGACTCTTGAAAGAAAAGTTGATTAAGGCGCCTGTTTTATCCTTGCAGGACGGGACCGAAGATTTTGTTGTGTATTCGGATACCTCGCATTCTGGGTTGGGTTGTGTTTTGATGCAAAGGGGGAAAGTAATTGCCTATGCGTCTAGGCAATTGAAGATTCACGAGGTGAATTACCTTACCCATGATTTAGAACTTGCGGCCGTGGTTTTTGCGCTCAAGATTTGGAGGCATTATTTGTATGGGGCTAAGTGTACGATATACACGGATCACAAAAGTCTCAAATATTTCTTTGACCAAAAGGACCTTAACATGAGGAAAAGGCGGTGGCTTGAATTAGTCAAGGACTATGATTGTGAGATACTTTATCATCTGGGTAAAGCGAATGTAGTAGCGGATGCGCTGAGTCGAAAGACGAGTCATACACCTTTCAAGGTGAAGTCATTTAAGATGACAATTTCATCATCTTTTATTGATGAAATCCGAGAGGCTCAAGTGTTAGCACTTGGTGGTGATTTGAAGAAGGAACGAATGGTTGCTTATGTTGATAAGCTTGGGGAAAATAGCACAGGTTTAAAAACATGCTTTGATAGAATTTGGATTCCTAGGTTGTCAAGTGTTTTGAAAACTATTTTATGTCACACCCCCAAATTCCATTAACGGAGTTTTACGGTTTGGGAGGTGACACACCAGGATCTCAGTCATTAGTTACATCAAACGACACTATATGGGACTTAAAATGTCATAACACAAAAATTCAGAGTTAATGTGGAAGCGTAAACGTTAATATGAAATCAAAAGTAATTACACGCAACAAGCGTCAATCAATGTAAATAAGTAAACTGTTTAAAATGTTTGAAATGAATGATATGACAGTAGGACTCCATGCATGTCCTAAGTGTGCAACCTGTGTCAAAGCAACCTGAGAAACATGTAAGAAAAATGTCAACATGAGGTTGGTGAGTTCACAAGTTTCAAGTTTACAATAAGAGCGTTTGCCAGATTATATACATTCAATATGCATATCTATAGGTAGCCAACCTATGTTCATGTCTTACTAAAGCGCTCGCAACCGAAGCTGACAGTGTTTGTTTGTTTGCCTCTAGTTAGGTCTATCAACTCTGACTAATGTGTTAAGGTCAATATTTCACCCGTTCGACCTCCAATCGAGTTAGCACGACTAACGCGGGTGGGGTTTGTTAAACCCAGTAGTACTACCAAAATTACCTCGCTAATTCCATATTAACGGTCCGAAGTGTGTGAGGAATTTCATGATAGTGTGTTACGTTTAGCCTCAACAATGATATCATATAAAGTACCATAATCAAAATAGTTTGCGTCATTTTTCCCCCCCAACGGGAAAAACATGTAAAATAATGTTTGCTTCCGTACATGTTTCTCCCCCACGGAAAACAAGTAAAAGTATGATGGTTTGTGTACATGTTTCTCCCCCAACAGGAAAGCGAGTAAAAAGGGGCCGTGAAACTCACCTGCGTTGCGTAGTAGGTAGTAGCACACAAGTATGAGATTTAGAACCTCAAGTGTTAGCCTGCACGGCTTACATATGCTCTAGAATCATAAACACATAAGTTATGGACACATTGGTATTTGTGACGACGACACGGAAGATTAGAACGTCTTAAAACATTCTAAGGATCAATGAGTAGACGAACGTGTCTACGGGAATAGGGGTTCTTAATATAATTATTAAGATGAAAGCGTTTCGTGTCGAACGACTCTAATAAAAATAATATTAAATAAGTAAATAAATTCGTGCGTTTGTATCATTTAATAATGGTCTAAGAAAATAATATAACATATATACTATTTTTGAATTCGTAGGAAATATACGATAATCATTTACGTGACAAAATAATAAATATATTAATTTTATTCGAGGATACGACGTAGGTAAACAATATAAATAATTATATCATTTATTAGTTTAAAGCGTTATACGAGGTTAATAAACGAGGCGAAATAATATAAAAATATATATTATTTTATACTAAGAGTCACGGGTTGAAAATAATGTAAACATATTATTTTATTCGAAGTCGCGGTTTGAAAATAATATAAATATATTATTTTAAAAGTGAGAAAATAATATTAAATAGGTTATAAAACCAAACCCGAGTCTACGGGTTGTTTCCGGGTTCAAAACACTTTAATATATTAATATATTAATATAGGGATTGATTTTTATAATTTAAATATGGAGAAAAAGTCCCAAGAAAAGAAAGCAGGAGACCGGACTCGAACCCGGGTGTCCTGTGTGTGAGTCAAGAGTGTTAACCAAGTCCGCCCGCTAGGGTATCACGATAATATCCAGATTCAAATGCTTTTAACACACAAGTCTCAGTGGTTTCCTCCCTTTAACATACCCGCGATCGAATCCCGTCCAAAACCCACGATTTCGATATAGATTTGGAAGTTAAGCTCAGGGGTTTTGTTAATCAGGTGCTTGCGAACTTGTATGTGTGTTAAATTTGAAAAACAACAACTCTGGGATCGTTTAATTATGAGTTGAAAGACCGAAACCCTCGATCAAGAACATCAAATCGATTCCTTGACCCTGATGATAAAAACGGCTAGATTCATGGGGCTTCTGTTAATTAAGACCTTGGGAAACCATTGGAGTAGTTTAATTTGATTGAGGATGTGTTTAAGATTAAAAACCCCAAATCTGATCATGAACGAGCCCTAGTTTCCGGATCATGAACAATTCTGTGTTATAGATCCAAATTAAGATAGGGCTTTCAATGAGTAAACCATTGCGAAGCTATCCAAGACAATTAATTGAATTTAGATCGAGTCCAGGGTAGGTTTCGATTAAACCCGAATGCTATGAACCCTAGAATCGGGATCTTGCCCAAATTGATTTTGGAAGCCTCAATTGATATAGGGCTTTCGTTCACGGTGTTGAAACGAATCTAGAGGTAGAATCAATTACCAGAACGGTTGACGGATTGATGGTATATGCCTAGAACAGGTTCCGACTTCGGGTGGTTTGATCTCCGGTGGCTTGATCGTCTCTCTAGTGAAACTGAATTGTGCAAGGGCCTCAGAATGATTTGTTTGATGCGCGCAAGTAGTTCATTTGTTAGATTAACATATGAATTTGTCGAATTGATGGCCAAGTTAAGAACATGTCGACGGTTTCAACATAACTACCCATAATTGGGTTTGATTACGAATAATTGTCGTGTTTAATGGTTCATTAGTGGTCGTTAATGGCTGGGATGTGCATAACAGTTACGGAATTAGACGAATTTGATGTTTGGGATTTGAATTAGGATCAAAACCGTGCATTTGACTTTCAAGAGTCAACAAAATTGACTTTGCTTGAATTACAGATTCAATCCTTGAGGTTTCTGGTTCGAGGTTTAGAAATTTGGTAGGAACAACCCTTGTGGTTTGAATTGAGGTTAGAACTTGGTTAGTTTAACTAGCACGAGTCAACAGGAGTTCAATTTTGACTTTGAAAAGTCAACATAATGGTTTAAAGATATTGCATAACTAGTACTTGGAGTTTAAGTTTGGATTGTTGACAAAATTAGTCCCTGGAGTTATAGATAGGGTTAACTAGGTTATGTTTTAACAAGATTTGGTTAACGGGATTAACCCTAATTTGTCGGATGTCACATTTTAGATGAGGCGCATAAATCCAAGTATTCTATCCATCTGAGGGCCACAAAGATGTTTTATGATTTGAGGTGTCATTTTTGGTGGCCGGGTATGAGGCGTGATATTGTTAAGTATGTGTAAAGATGTCTCACATGCTTAAGGGTAAAAGCGGAGCACCAAAAGCCGTATGGAAAGCTTTAACCGCTTGAAATACCGCTCTGGAATTGGGAGAACATAACTATGGATTTGATCACTAAACTACCAAAGACTCGAAAGGGTTATGATACGATATAAGTAGTAGTGGATCGGTTGACAAAGAGTGCACATTTCCTTCCTATAAAGGAAACGTATTATTCGGATAGATTGGCGGAAATGTATGTGAAGGAAATTGTGTCACGTCATGGTGTACCATTGACGATTATATCGGATCGTGATACGAGATTTACTTCACGTTTTTGGAAGAAATTCCATGAGGATATGGGGACTAGATTGAATCTTAGCACCGCTTATCATCCACAAACGAATGGTCAAAGCGAGCGAATGATTCAACCGCTCGAGAATATGTTGCGAGCTTGTGCTTTGGATTTTGGGGGTAATTGGGACGACCATTTACCGTTGGCGGAATTTTCTTATAACAATAGCTACCATTCTAGTATTGGTATGCCGCCTTTTGAGGCGTTGTATGGGAGGAAATGTCGAACACCCGTGTGTTGGGGTGAAATTGGTCAACGGGAACTTGGTAGTAAAGAGGTGGTCAAGGAAACTAATAGTAGTATTAACCAAATAAGGGCACGCTTGAAGGCGGCTCAAGATCGCCAAAAGTCATATGCGGATAATAGAAAGTGGGCGATTGAGTTTCAAGTGGGGGTCTTTGTGCTTTTGAAAGTCTCTCCTTGGAAAGGGGTGATACGGTTTAGGAAACGGGGGAAGTTAAGTCCACGTTTCATCGGACCGTTTAAGGTGATAGCAAGGGTGGGTGCGGTGGCTTATCGTTTGGAGCTACCGGAAGGACTAAGTAGACTTCATAACACGTTTCATGTGTCTCATTTGCGAAAATGTTTGGCGGATGAATCTACTTTTGTTCCATTGGATGATATTGAATTGGATGAAAAGTTGAATTATGTTGAGGAACCGGTGGCAATCTTTGATAGAAAGGTGAAGCGTTTACGCAATAAAGAGATTTGCCAAGTTTTGGTGAGGTGGAAATATAAGAAGGGAGCGGAAATGACTTGAAAAATCGAGGAAGAAATGCTCAAATATTATCCGAACCTTTTTATGTGAAGTCGGGTTTCGGGGACGAAACCCAAATAAGGGGAGGTGATTTGTAACGAACCAAAATCCGGGTTTCGTTATAAATAAATAAGTATTCTAATAAGTATTATGGTGAAAATAATATTTTAGAAATAAGTTGAAACAATTGGGTTTCAAGTTAGTAATGGGGTTATATTTGTTTTTAACTAATTTTGGAATGAATATGGGTGAAATGGAAGTTGAGGGGCTACAAGTGTAAAATGGAAAATCTGCCATATTTGACTAGTGAAAGTCAAAATTGGTCTTCATTTGGTGAAAAGGGTCGTTCATTTCAAGAGAGAAAAATGAGAAAAAAGGAATTGGAGCTAAATCGTGCAATTTAGCTTGAATTCGTGAAGGTTTTGGCTCACACAACACCTTCCTAACATCAAGTACATTTGTGTTCCGCGAACCTAATTATGTGCATTCTAAACAAATGTTTCACTTCTGCCCAAAGGTGACGTGTTACATTCTTACTGCACATACTCACTATTAAATTGTTTCTAATACTAAACAAATGTCTCACTTCTGTCCAAATGTGATGTGTTACATTGTTTAAGTAGAACCTAATTAATCTATTAGTTTGGTGTTATAATAGATTTTATCACATCTTCATAATATAATTGTTCTTAAGTAGAACCTTAATTAATTTATTATTTCCGTCTGACTTAGATTATTACCCCATAGATCACTCTAAGTTCTTCTTTAGCTATGTGTATCTTATTTTCACTCTAGGTTCTAAGATGAGTTTTGCTTAATTAAAGGTTTTCATAAATATTTGCTCTTATTGAGTCTTGATTATCTCTTAAGACATGACACTCCTACTGCTCTTTCTGATAAAAGTACTACAAAAGAAAAGTAGAGCATATAAATAGGATAAGTCAAACACAACGTCTCTTATGGTAATCAAGAACTCCTTTCATTATTGCTATCAGGGGAGCTACTTCAGATTCTGCATTTCCTAAAACTAATGTATTCTCTGTGGAAATGGAAGAATCAAAATAATTTCTAAGACGCATGCAAACATTCTAATTCTAAATAAAAGGTTAAGTGGCATCTGTGAACACATCATCATATACACTGACATGACCCATAAACTAAGGGCTTATACATGGAAATCAATGAAGTTTTTCAGTGCGTACATAATATTTTTTTTCCCACTAGTACGATTAGTTGCCTTAAAAATCAACTATAACACTCAGAAGTACCAAAGGAAAATGAGTGTATTGATAGCAACATACGTACAGGAACCTCTCATATGAGGTTTGCATGGCCAAAACAAAGTCATCATTAACTTAAACTCTCATATTATTGGTTATCGTTATCTGGATAGAAACCTTTATGATATAGAACTAGCTGATACAATAAACTTTCACAACTTTTGTTATCATGAAAATGAAAATTTAACAAAAGATAAATGAGACCTATGCACTTCATCCATTAAGACCAAATTTTATGAGAAATCATGATGAGGTCAATGCAGGATGAATTGTTACCAAATCTTATTCTCAGTGACTTTAAATCATGTGTTAAACGCCTTAAATATCAAATGGCTAAGGGAATAAATGAGGGTCCACCAGAAGTTATCCCAAATAGAATATTCGGACATAATTCATTTATCATTTAGAAGAATATTTACTTGTATCTAATCTGTTTCCTATGACCCAAAGCTTTAAAGATATCAATTCATATATACTTAATGGAATTCCTTCTAAATTTGTCTATAAAATTTCTTATGAAATTTTGGACGATAAGGAAATCAATTCTAAGATATATGAAAGGTTCCCACGTCACGCGCATCATTGAAACTTGTCATGTGTAGTTCCTAGAGACCTAAAAAATCAGTGGGAGCACCGAGTGTCCTAATTATAGCTTGCGAAAGTTGCAAGAGGTGAGGGAGTGACAAATTGGTCTTACCTCAAATTACACCTCTTGTACACGACACTGCTCCATCACAACTTGTCTCCTTAAAATTAATGCTACTCCTAACAAAGTCTCATAGATACTAATATGTGAGCAAACTTGGATTCCTCACCATAACTAAATTAGTAATCCTCAACAAGAGAAACTAACATAAACATCACTAAGTTGTTTCTCTATTAGAATCTATTGGTCTTCAAATGTTAGATACAATATTGACCCTAAGCATGTTGAATTACTTAAAAATTCTAAGGTCAGTGGGAGTAGTAAAAGTCCTTATCATGACTTGCAAGGAGTACAAGAGGCGGGGGGAGAGACTCGTTAAATTTAACTCTGATTACACCTCTTGTACACCATAATGCATCAACTCCTACACACTTAGAAACTAATGTTGCTCCTAATATACCTGAAAATAAAAGTACATAACCAAGAGCTAATATAGAAACTTGAAACTCCTAATAAACCCAATAATCAACTCAGGAGGTCATCTAGGTCTAAAAGGCCTACTAACGTTGATAATTATATATCCCACCTGACTGAATTTGAAATGGATGCTGGAAAGTTTATCGATCCTACTTCTTCTAATTAAGTCATTAGCATCAATCAATCTTCTAAATGGAAAAAGCTATTATTAGCAAGCCTGACTCCATGAAAAAGAATAACATTTGGGATTTGGTTGAATTACCTAAAGGGTGTTCATAACTAAACAAAATCCGAATGAAAACGCACGATTGATTGCTAAAGATTATACTCAAGAAGGAATAAATTATCAAAGAATCTTCTCACTTGTTTTACAAAGATTTCTTTGAGGATCATTACTGTTCTAGTAGCTTACAATAACTTAAAGCTACTGATGCATGTGAGATTTAAGTAAATTAAATATATATAAATATATATATATATATATTTGTTTTAGAAATGGTTTCACGAGATTAGGTTTTAAATTTATAAAATGATAAATACTCAAACTTAAATCACACACAATAGGCAAGTGTACCTATCGCAGCGTAATATAGTTTAGGTAAGAACCAAGTATCGAACCAACGGACACGGTTGAATTCCAATACTCAACTTTTGTTATCGTTTAGCCGGTTTAATTAATGAGTGAGTTTTGTGTGCTTGTGGAGCAGAAAAGTAAATGACAGAAAAGTAAATGGCGGTAAAGTAAATAGCAGAAAAGTAAAAACGTGCGTGAAGTGTGTAACAGAAATGTAACGAACAGAATAGTAAATAACAGGAAAGTAAATATGTCGGAAATGATCAGGTTACGAATAGTATTGCTTTGGGTTTCGAATCCGCTTGGTACGTGATAATGTTAAGTTGACTAATCCAGTGATATGACTACTACAAATGTGTGACCCGGGTCACCTCTAGAGCCTCGTCCTGACAACATTTGATTTGCAAATTTAAAAGCTTTAACAAGTGGTAGTGCCTCCCATTAAGGACAACAATTACCCTCAACCCTTCGAATGGTCATCTCCGGGTTGGTTTAAGACATCGAACGTAAAATGCTTTGTATTAGAGTTAAATAGGTGATTATATTTTGCTCACCGGGAGGCGGTGTAGCAATGAGACCAAGTATAAAGACGTACCGTTCCCAACATGAGTTCACCAATTCTTGGTCGCATAATAAGTTCGTATAAAGACGTACAACCTTACTAGTGTTAACCAAGCCTTGACTTATCAATCTCTGCTTGTATAAAGACGTACAAGTTTCAAAAGAAGTTTGATTAAAAAGGTTTTACGATCTTACACTTTAAAACCAAGAACACTCACAAATATAAAGACGGATTTAGACAATAATAAAAGCCCACCAAAATGGTGGTTTTAAGGACGAATAGTTAAAGAAATAAACACATCACTTGGATTAATACGTTAAAAATTAACATGCACCAAACTTCATCTTCACCCTAGCAATACAAAGAGTTTAGCCACGAATGGCCATACTAACTAGCATAACGCTGAGTTTCGTAAGCTCCCCTATTGCGGAACAAGGAGGAAGAGCCCCTCCACTCACTACTCTCTACTCTAACTATGAAATACACTCTCAAATGAGGTCTGGATGGTTGTTGTAAGGTGTGTCTAATGAAGAACTCAAGTCATCTATTTATAGGCCTCAGAATGAGCAATGCACGGCCGTGCATTGGATTACACGGCTGTGCAAACACCTCGGGAATCAAACATGGTACACAGGACAGTGACTGGGCCTTGGGGAGCAAGATAGGGCAATGCACGCCCGTGCATCCCTCTCCTGCTGCCCAGTTTTGTCTATTAGCTGTTGATTGACTTTCTATGGTCTAATTTTGACTTCATGGGGGTCAGTGCTCGGGTTTAGTCTTCCAAAAGCTTGATTTCATCATGTTTTAAGCTGATTTTGTTCTATTCGTCTTTGGGATAAGGAATAAGCTGCAATTGTGAAATATTAACGTTTTAAGTATCAATTGCAAGGTTATTAATCAATTAGTACCATAATATGGGGATTATTATGCATGCAAAACATGTATAATTTAGGACATATCAGCTACATTAGATGGACATTAAAACAGCTTTCCCTAACATTGACCTACATGCTCATAAAATAACCTAAAAGTTATAAACTGAAGGTTGAGAACACTTATTCTGTAAGTCAATGAAATCCACGTATGGGTTGATTGAAATCATAGTGCAACTCTCTTCATCAACAACTAAGTGAATTTATACACCTACCTCAAGATGAGTGGGAGCAACTAATGTAAACTTGTCCTTATATAGATAACATTCTTTTGACAAGTATATGTTACATGAGGCAAAGCACTGGTTACTCATATTTTGACATGATGGATCTCGGAGATACTTCATACGTGATAACTATCAAAATACACTGAGATAGATCCAACGGGACATTAGTTTTATCCCATAAGCTTTACACTAAGCGGATCCTTACACATGTAACATTTGAATTGTTCTCCTTTAGAGGCTAATAGGATAAATGAAAAATTATTTCCTCATGCTTCATTAATTAGAAGCCTTATGAAGGTTAAAGTCTATAGTCATTTAGATATTGCTCACATTGCTGAACACTAGACTGGTCTAGACTATTGTGAAGCATCTAGTGGAATATTACAACATCTTTAAGAAACGAGAGACTATAATTTAAAGAAGAAGTGAGAACTTAAAACGGTTGACTACTCTTATTCTAACTTTGTTTTATTCAAAGGTAACAAAATGTTAATTTCGGGGTATATCCTTATGTCAGCAGATATACCTATCTCATGGAGGAGTCATAAGGAACTGCTAACAACAACCTAAGTTTCAATGACATAATATGTTGCTGATCACAACATAATTGTCACTAAATGTTGTTGGAAAATTTATCAATAAACTCATAATTTAAAAACTCCACATAAATATCATATCGAAGACTTATTGTGATAAGTCAGCTACCCTTACTTCTCGAATAGTAACAGTTCGAGCGGAGCTGCATTAAATTTCGATACGAAGTTATTGTTCGCTTGTGAACAAGTAGAGGAAACTAAATCTTTGTATCGAATACATTCATGATATGCTAATGAATCCAAATAACTGAAGGTCTATCACCCATAAGTCTTATGTAAGCGCTTATAATTAAGAGGGGTTTACTAATGACCATACATAATTGTATATCGTACTATGAATGATTAATTATTAAAATTTCCTTAGTTATTTGAATTTGTTTGTTTCTAAATATGTTCATGCATGCCTAATGACATATAGACAACTAACTATACAAATCAACGTTAAAGGGCTTAATTATCAATTTGATCCTAAAGTTTACTTAAGTCTTAAATTGGGATTGTAGTATGATTAATGGGGGTCTTGAGTTGAATATTGATTCAATGACTGTATTTCTCTGCTACAGTTTTGGTTTAAAACTAAAATGAGTATTAAATCTGCAGACTTACTAATGCTCATAATAAATTATTACTCAGCCAAGTGAGAGAATGTAAGACACAATTTATTGTGTGGCTCTTATAATAATTTATCTTATTATTAAATGATCAAATGTTTTATTTATTTATTTATTTATTAACCTATGGCTAGTAATTAGTTGATGGGTCTAATTACTCTTAATGGGTTATTAATGGGTTTTTCATTGGGTGTACATATAAATAGAGAGATAATTAGAGGGAATTGACTAATGAATCATTCAATACTATCACCATTAAATTCTTCCCTCTCTCTCTGAACCGTGAGCTTACTTCTCACGCTAAGTCATCCTAACCGTACACCCTAAACGGGAACCCGATCCAGGTCAGAGATCATGAAGTCTTCCCTCTCTGCGGTTAGCTTATGATGTATTATTTATTATTATTATTATTTGTTTTCCATTATCATGTTTCAAGAACTGATCAACATATGTATTTTACAAAATTTCAATATTTCTTTCTTTCTTTGATTTTCCATTTTTATGTTTCAAGATCCATGATTATGGTTGTAACTTGTAAGGTGTATGATGTTTGTAGGTACTACTCTATTATCAATTAGATGGCAGTAAGAACTTTATGTTCTTCGTCGTTATAGATTTAGTAGTGACACACAACAGTTTATGTATGCAGTAGACAAATCAAGATGTAGAGATAAAATTTAGACTCAATTTAACATACCAAAGACCATTCACACAAATTGAAATCAAATCATATACAAGACAACAAAGCTACCCGTCAACATGTCAACAACATGGATCGAGCTACCAGTTAAGACCGAGAAAGATCATGTAGAACCCAAGCGATTTAAGGAGTATATCATGTTCCTGTTTATTAATTTGAACCAAATTGTTGGATTACGTTTGTTAATTTCAATTTTACGTACTAGACTTTTTGGGTAGACAATTTGGAACATTTTTTGTTATTCTACCTATATTTAAAAGACAACGAAATGAATAATGTTTTATTACATTGAAAGATCCGAATTGCATATGGTATAAAACTAGTTAATTTCATATCTTAATTTATTTAATATTGATATGAATAAAATAATAAGTTGACAAAAATGGTGATGCAGGAGACAAACTGAAAATGCTACAAAACAAAAAAACATAACATGTGAAGTGGGAATCTTACTTTATTTCTCCCTTTTCTTTTGTTCGTTGTACTTCCACCAAATAGGTTGCTGATTGAATAAACCGATAGCGTTTAGCTGTCACGATTATATATAAAAATTACCAACTATATTTAAATATAATAAAATTAAAGCATGTTAAATCGAGATAATTAGTTTTCCTTGCTTTTCTATTTTGCAATAACTATAAATGTTAGTTATATTTGTATGCCACAGTCACTAAAGTATTGGATATTAGGCTTATTATTATAAGTCCACATGCCTATTAGGTATACAGACTTTGTATTTCGTTCTTTATATATTGTAATGTATTATTTGTAATAATCAATTGAGTATTTTACCGTTCTTACATAAAGTTTATGACTACCAAATTGTATGCCATTATTTTTTCAAATTAGATTAGAGACATGACCAGGAGAAGAACTATTAAATAAACATCAAATGAATAAAGAACATTACAGATCAGCTACGAAAAGACGAAATTCATCTAATTAATCCTATAACCAATCTATGGCAAAAGAAGGAATGAAACATACCTGTGTAGACAGCAACCTGAAATCAGATATGGAGACCAAGCAATAAAGCAAGATGAATGAGCATCAAAAGAAAAACAAACCCGGAGAGTAAGAATCAAGGCTAAGAAGAGAGAGATTTAGGGAGATCGTCGGATATCGCAATCATTACTGGATTTAGGGATCGTTCCACGGATGACAGATTTAGCACAATCGTTCATGGATTTAGGGCAATCGTTCATTGACTCGGATGCCTACGAGATATTTGTATGGGAGCCTGGAATTTTCTTTTGAAAATTTTCTATGACTAGGGTAAATCTCAATGGGTGCCTTGCTCCCCACCGGCCAAGTCTTAGATTTGCCCGTGTATTTCGGAATAAAAAATTTGGTGTTAAAAAAGAAACTAATAGCTACAGATCAAATTGTGTCTAAAATATGATTTAATTGAACAACTCCAAACAAAAGGACTACTGTTCTTTCTTAAATGAATAAGTTGTAATAAACAATTGTCTAAAATATATGACTATTAGGTTAGCTCTTGAAGTTTTGGCCTAGTGTTGCTATTCAAATCCTTGTAGCTAGACTTGGATTTCGATAACAACGCAATACAGAATATCTTTGGGTGATCTTGGTGGCCGCGTGGATCTATTCTTCGTCTTCCCAAACTGAAATTCTAGTTGTCAACATCAAAATGTAATCGAAGTCTAGAGGACAACTCTCTGAGTGACAAGCCAGACTCTTTCTTTGTAGATTTAAACGTATGTGTATATGTAAGCATAATGAGACACATATGATAATGAGGGATGACAGAGATGCCGGAAATAAGTAGTGAGAGCAGAGAAACCTTTTACTTAATGGTTTTATACTGCTTTTGCTACACTGTTTGTTGATTTTTTTTATTGTTTTCTTAAATCTGGTTGATTCATTTGTGGCTGGTGCAATAGCTCTCATAACTAAACCCGCAAAGCCGATGTTTCTCGGTTCAACCGGTCAGACCAGGGGTTCGGTTCGAAATACATGGAATGGATATCCAATTTCATAAAGTAATAATAAACACACACACACACATATATATATAGGGGACGGTTCCACTAATAAGTGGTTTTTCGCTAAGAAATCCTAAGAAGTGGGCCAAACGAACTCCGATTGAGCTCATTCCAGCGGCGTTGGAACCGTCCCATCGAACCCTAACCCGGACCCAAAAACCTAACCCCCCTCCACCCGCACCCCCAAAAACCTAAACCCCCCTCCAACCCTACCCCGAAAAACCTAAAACCACCACCCCCATACCCGAAAAACCTAACCCCCCCTAAAAAAAAAACCTAAACCCACCCCCAAAAACCTAAACCCCCACCCTCACCAAAAAAAAAAACCTAAACCATAAAATCTAAACCCTAAGGCTAAAATCCTAAAATTCAAACAGAAAATCTAAACCTTAAAAGCTAAACCCTAAACGCTAAGATGGTAGAGTTCGACGATACGGTTGCAACGCCGCTGAAATTAGCTCAATCGGAGTTCGTTTGATATCGTTTCTTAAAGTTTTTGTCATTTCTTAGATTTATTAGCGAAAAACTACCTTTTATTTGATGCTCCCTCTATATATATATATATATATATATATAATATCCTTTATTAATATTTTATAATTTTTTAGGGTATTGATATATAGAGTTATGCACCTCTATTAAAGAGAGAGAGAGAGAGAGAGAGATGAAGAGAGAGAGAGAAGAGAGGATAAAAAATAGATTTAAGGATGTAGATGGTGCGCCATTAGGGTGGTGACCCAATAATAAAAGCAAAGTCTTTTAACACCAAGGTCTCAGGTTCAAGTCTCGAGGAGGTCAAGAAATTTGCCTTAAAAAAAATGTAGATGGTGCCCTAATTTATAATGTTCCATATAAACATAAGATTTATATATTAATTCAAGAAAAGAATGGAAACCTAAGATGTGGTTTAAGCGAGACTTTTCATGTGACAATGGATTAAGACGTGAGCCTTATTTGGTGGGACACTCCAGCTAGTGGTTCAAAATTCCTCTACCAGATTTTCTTTGTCCAGTAGGGACGAGTCTAGATATTTTTTTTTATTAATTATATACTTCTTTTTATCACATAAATAATAAATTTATAAGTTTTACGCATATTATTCTACGACTGGCGTTATATGCTTTTATGTTACACATCTAATCTATTATTTTAACATAGAAACGACGATAAGTATCTATGTCCTATTCTTTCTTTAATATTCTTTATTAATTTATTACGTGTTATAATCAGATGAATAATCAGTCAGTCATAACAATAAGAGGATGTAACATTATTTTTTATAAGTTAATCTATTTACCCTATCTAATAAACAAGTAAAATTTAAGTACACATGTTTCATATCAATTTTTTTTTCCCAAAATACCCGTTCAGCTAAATCTCGCGGACCTAAACCACAATTGGATCTTACCATTTGGATACTACTTAAACCTTTTAACCCGCCTGCCGTTCCCCAAACCCTAATTTTCTCCTCTTCTCAAGTTCCCCAAGATCTAGCTGATGCATAATATCATGGATAAATCGATAGGTAACATCTATTGTTGTTCGATTGTTTCAATTTTCGTTCTTTTTTGTGTATCGATCTTTGATGCTCATTCATTTTGCTTTATTGCTTAGTCTCCATATCCGATTTCAAGTTTCTTCCCACACAGGTATGTTTCACTCCTTTTTATAGCTCTTATTTTGAAGTTATCCTGCTATTCTTTTTTTTTTTTTGCTATTTGTTTTTTAGGGCCTCTATTTTTGTTCTTCGGGTCCACAATTGCATCTGGTTTTGATTTGGTTTTGTATTTATTTGTTTCGATTGGGTTTCTCTATGTGTTTCTTCTAATTTTTCTGTTTTGCATAAGTGTTCTGGCCAAAGTTTCTGTAAATGCACAAATCCATACACAGGCCATATTCTTTATCTCTCATTTCTTCTCAAACTTGGATAATACAACCTACTATACAATTCTTCATGATACTTTGATATCAGCCTCTCGGTCCAATCAGTGGAATCAATTTCTATTTCTAATGCAACTCTTAATGAACATAAATACCTTCGTTATAGACTGCATATTTTTCCCTCCAGTCAAGATTATTTTACTCGGTCAGTAGTCTCTTCAATCGGGACACTAACAATCGCCAACTCTTTTCTATTCCTTATTATAGACCCTTATACTTTCTTGATGACAGCTACCGATGCTTTCCATGTATTTATTCTATTTAAACATACAAAAGAAAATCTAGATTTTCTTTTGTCACTAGAGCAATATGTTTTCTGATTTTAAGTATCCACTGGGAACAAGTCATCAAATCATGGCATCATCATTGGGGTTGCTGTTGGCAGTTTTGTGAACCTATTGCTTATAGCCTCGGCTATAACTTATGCGATCTATAAGAAAAGACAAGCAAAAAAAGCAAAACAGAATAGTCCTTTCGGTAAGATGAACTGGGATATAGGCAAGATATGAGAGAGGTGGAAATTTCTATCCTAGATTTCAAAATGGGTCGATTTGGGTTATGGTTTATCCGGTATGGGTCAAATAAAAGAAGTGAGTTAAAAGGGGAACGCGTCAAATAGTTGAAAGTCGTCAAAAGCGTATTTTTAATGCTTATAGCCTCCTACACAGTATTATTGTTATTGTTATTATTATTTTGAAAATATATTATTATAGAACAGCATAGAATTTTCTATATAGAAATGTAAATGAGCATATCCTCTAACTGAAATGGGCTGGGTTGGACAGGCTCACAAACAATTTCTTATTCATCTTTTTAGTTCCATAAATAATTAACGTGATGGATATGATGAGGAAAACTCTATTTAAACAATAATATGTAGTCATTAATTAATCGGTGGAATAAAGACTCATACAATTTAATCATGTTTCAGGAACCAAATTTGATCCCTTTTTTTTTTTTTGGCAAATTAGGAGGTTTCATGCATTTATACATTTTGATAGACTTTCAACCAACTTCACTCATTTTATTTTCTTTTTTGCTCTATCTTTTAACTTAACCTATTTGACCCGTTAGACGTATCTAAATGGGTCAAAACTGCCTACCTTTATAAACATCTTATATAGAAACTTAAACATTCTTTTTTTATATACAAATTTTTCTCAAATTTAGTAAAAATATGGTAACCATACCATGTTTAACCGAAATTATTTTTCAATCCCGTTTGTCATATTTATTTTTTTCAATCAAATTTCGCGATTATATGGTAACCATGCCATATTTAACCGTAATTATAACGTTTCAATTAATCAATTATTATTTTTCAAATCCGTTTGTCATATTTACTTTTTTTCAATCAAATTTATCAATTATATTGTAATTATACCATATTTAACCGTAATTAAAACAATATCAATTAATAATTATCATAACTGTATCCCTAATTACGGGATTTTATTCGCCTTTCCAAATTTTTAAATGTTTCTAATTTTAATTTCACCAAACACTTCTTATAAATATGCATAATCAGTTTTAATAAACCATCCATTTCAAAACACTTGTGCTCTCATCTTTCTCTCCAATCTATCGTCGATGGCTAAACTGCGTCGAATCCAGGTTAGCTTTATGGTATTACTACTATTTTTTTTACGGTGCTTCGTTTTAATACGATTTTATTTTGATTAATTTTATGTTATATATATATTTTATGTTAAGAATCCAAGTGATAACAGTTGATACACAATCAACCTCACACACTCAAGAATGTGCAAACTGAGAACTAATCTCTCTCTAGCTTCTTGATTAATTAGTGAATAACAAAGTTGCAGTACATAAATAGGAAAGAGCAGAAAAACAAGCTAAACACCAGGTCCACTACTCAACGTTCAACTACCTACGGAACCGGTAAAACATGACCACGTAAATCTAACTGACTCCCACATACTCGATAGGAATAAAACAATTAAAAACATGTTAAAAACAAATAAACCATCTGATCCATAATGCACGTGTCACATCACCAAGTAACACAGTGAAGTTGCAATCTTCAACACTCCCTCTCAATCTTCACTTTGGACAGACCCAATCTGCTGCAGAAACCCAGGAGCTTTATGCTTGAAAGACTCTTTGTAAACATATCCGCCACTTGATCATCGGTATCAACCCACTCCATCTTAATCTCTCCTTTTAGAACCTTCTCTCTAATAAAATGATAATGGACCTCAATATGCTTCGTTCGGGCATGGAAAACTGGGTTTTCAGCCAATTTTATAGCTGACTGATTGTCACATAACAACCTTATTCCATAGGATACAGGCTGATTCATATCAGTGAACAACTGGGTCAGCCACATGCACTCTTGGGCAGCCATGGCAGCTGCCCTATACTCAGCCTCTGTGGTCGAAAGAGACACTGTTGGCTGCCGTTTGCTACACCACGAGATAGGGCTCGACCCATACATAAACACATATCCAGTAGTCGATCGCCTTTCATTCAAGTCACCTGCGTAATCTGCGTCACATAGACCAGCTAACTTCGGATTCTGCTCCCTCTTGAACATTACTCCCATGTCCATTGTACCTCTTACATACCGCAACACTCGCTGAATTGCTAAGAAATGAGGCTTTCGAGGGACTTGCATATAACGACTTAGAACTCCGACAACAAAAGATATATCAGGTCTTGTGAGTGTGAGATATATCAGGCTACCAACCATCTTCCTATAAACTGTTGGGTCTTCAAATTCCCTTCCCACATGTGAGTACAACTTTACTCCGGACTCAATTGGGGTTGGTGCAGCTTTGCATGAAGTCATACCAAATTTGTATAGCATGTCACTCGCATACTTTGTCTGATGCAGAATTACCCCATCTTCAATATAAGCCAACTCCAGGCCAATAAATCTTGCCAGTTTACCCAGATCTTTCATTCGGAAGCGCACACTGAGATTGGCTTTAAGCTGAGCGATTTCATCATCTAAGTCTCCGGTGATAATCAAGTTATCCACATAGGCCAACACTATCACAACCTTGTCACCAATTTTCTTGACAAACAGACTTGCATCCGCATTAGTTAGAAAGAACCCATTTAACTCTAAAAATTCCGCAATCTTACCAAACCAGGCTCTTGGAGATTGCTTCAACCCGTAGATAGCCTTCTTCAACTTGCACACATATTCCGGGTTTTCTTTGCTTTCGAACCCATTTGGTTGATCCATGAAAATCACATGATCAAGGTCACCATAGAGAAATGCATTGTTGACATCCATGTGTGTCAACATCCACCCTTTTTTCACTGCAATGGCTAACAAAACTCGAACCGTTGTTAACTTGGCCACGGGACTGAATGTATCTTCAAAGTTAACCCCATACTCTTGTGTGAAGCCACGAGCTACAAGTCTTGCCTTGAACCTCTCCACGGACCCGTCTGCTTTCTGTTTAAGTTTATACACCCATTTGCAACTCACCGGTTTTGCACCATCGGGTTTTGGTACCAACTCCCATGTTTCATTTCGATACAGGGCAGCCATCTCCTCTTCCATTGCCTGCCACCATTCTTGTTTCGAACATGCCTCTTCGAAAGAGCTCGGTTCAGCCCAAACATCTTCAACAATAGCTACATTAGCATATTTAGGATTCGGTTTACGTACCCGTTGCGATCGCCACAGACCGGGATCAACTTGGTTTTCCCGTTCTCGATGTGTAGCAGTCTGATCTTCACTGTTTTGACCCATTAAGCCATCCTCTTCATGTGTATCATCACTGGTGAACCTCAAGGTAATCTTTGGATTTTTGAGATCTTCTTTTAGTTGTGAACTGTCAGGCAGTACTTGGTTCTCGGGAGACCACCATGATGATTGCTCATCAAAGATAACATTTCTTGAAACATACACCTTGCCACTGTTGGGATCACAACACCGCTAACCCTTTCGTTGTGAATCATATCCTACAAACACACACCTAATGGCCTTTTTATCCATCTTGTGGCGAAGATGAGAAGGGACAAATACATAACACACGCAACCAAAAACCCGAAAATAACTTACATTCGGTTTGGTCTGGGTCATCTTCTCAACAGGAGACAAATAGTTTAGGCTTTGAGAGGGTACCCGATTGATCACATAAGCAGCTGTACTCATTGCTTCTGCCCAAAAACGCCCGGGGAGATTTTTCTCATGAATCTAGCTCCTTGTTATCTCTCCCAAGTGCCAGTTCTTACGTTCCGATACACCATTTTGTTGAGGCGTATTCGGACACGTGAACTGTCTTCTGACTCGTTTCTGCTTGAGGTACTCACAAAAATCAGTGGCGATGTACTCCCCTCCGTTGTCAGATCGCAAGCACCTGACTTTGTTGCCTGTCTTCATCTCTGCTTCGATTTCAAATTCTTTGAACTTGGAGAATACCTCTGATTTTTCTTTCATAAAATAGGTCCACACAAACCTCGAGAAATCGTCAATGAATGTCACCATGTACCTGAGGCCTTGCACGGAAGGCTGCTTAACCGGACCGAACACGTCCGAATGAACAAGTTCAAGAGTTGAAGTCGATCGGAAATCGGAGGGTTTGAACGGAAATTGCACAGCTTTGCCATATTGACACCCTGAACATACTCCCTTTTTGTTTACCTCCAAGTCTGGTAGCCCACCAACAAGTTTTTGTTTCACCATAAGACCCAATTTATCAAAACCTACATGGCCTAGTCGCTGATGCCACAAGTCGACCGTTTGACTTCCTTTTGTCTTCTCTACGTACGATGATTCTGCATTAAGAACGTACACCGTTTCGGTTTTGCGTCCTTGAAGTACAGGTGTGGATACCGTCTCAAAATCTTTATACACCTTGACATCCTTTGGGCCGAATAGAACATGATAACCATCATCTGTCATCTGCGGAACCGATATTAAATTCTTCTTCATACCCGGCACATGATAGGCGTCCCTTAGGGTTAACTCTCTCTTATTACTACCCGTAGGAAACACCACATCCCCAATATGAGCGATGGAATGTTTGGAATTATCTGCAATTACCACTACCCTGCTGCCCCCGTACTTAATCGGGTTTTGTAGCCGTTCCTTGTCTCCGGTTAGGTGGTTTGAGGCACCTGAATCCATGATCCATTCATCCAACCGATTGCACTTGTTTTCTATAGTTGCTGTGAGTGCAAACACATCTTCTACTTGGGCTACATGACCTTCAACATCCCAGCCATCTTCCTGATCAACTGTGGCTGCATTACCTTCATCATTCACCTGCACCCGACAGTTCTTCGCCATGTGTCCTTTGGTTCCACACTTATAACATTTAAATGGAAATCTTTTTCCATTATAACGCGTCTTTCGTTCACCTAAGGACTCTCCCCTGTCATTTTCAAAAGGCTTCTTTTCATTATGAAAAGTATGCTTACCCTTGTCATTCTGTCGATATGAGTTTCGATGTTTGGTGCTTTGACCGAACCGTCCTTTGCTCTTCTCTGCATACAAAACTTGATCTTCAGTCTTTGAAGTTGCACCTACAGTCAGATTTCCCAACTGCTTGGCCAGGGCTTCTTGACTAGCCAACAAATTTTCAAACTCACCCGACGAAGGTTGCGTTTGCCAACCCTGTACAGCAGCAACAAAACTCCTATATTCAGGTCGCAACCCATGAATGATGATACGTTTCATTCGAGCATCACCAATCATGGATTGTCGATCAAGGTCGCCAATTTCCCGAAAAAGCGTCCTGACTTTGTGGAAATATTGAGGAATCGGCAAGTCACTTTGAGTTATACTCAATAACTCATTTTCTAACAATTGAAGCCTAGCATCATTCCTTTTCGAGAGAACTTCTGCCAATGTATCCCACGCCACTTTTGGACTTGTAGCATCCTTGATGTGTTCAAGGAGCTCTTCTTCGACAGTTGTCTTGAGAATGAACATAGCCTTACCAACTTTGATTCGCCACTTCCGTAGGGCTCCATCGGGTGCTTCTCGGTTTGGTTCCTCCGTGTCACACCCTTGTACCACTTCCCAAAGATCTTGTCCCTGCAAATACGAAGAAAGATACGTAGCCCAGGTCTTGTAATTCTGGTTATTCAATTTCTTCACACCACCAATTAGTTGCAGGTCCGACATTTTGAAACGCGGCTCTGATACCACTTGTTAAGAATCCAAGTGATAACAGTTGATACACAATCAACCTCACACACTCAAGAATGTGCAAACTGAGAACTAATCTCTCTCTAGCTTCTTGATTAATTAGTGAATAACAAAGTTGCAGTACATAAATAGGAAAAAGCAGAAAAACAAGCTAAACACCAGGTCCACTACTCAACGTTCAACTACCTACGGAACCGGTAAAACATGACCACGTAAATCTAACTGACTCCCACATACTCGATAGGAATAAAACAATTAAAAACATGTTAAAAACAAATAAACCATCTGATCCATAATGCACGTGCCACATCACCAAGTAACACAGTGAAGTTGCAATCTTCAACAGTTTACATGTGTATCATTTGCTTTACATTCCCAATTTCCACACCATGTAGGCAATCACATCATCTTGAATGAAGAAATGTGAACTATTTCTTGCTGATGTCAATACACAGTTGAACAACATTACTACTGATATCAAAGTGGACACCTACTCCAATGTAAGACACCCCTATTTTGTTTTATTTACATCATCTTTTGTATTTTCTGATTGAATGCAATGTTGGGTATTGATCATTGTAGTTTAAGGGCAGTCTGAAGTCCACTCAATTCTGTTTCATATTGTAGTTTTCCCTGCTAAAAAGAAAATGTAAATAAATAAATAAAATTTGTTGGTGAACCTGTGATGTCCCACGTCTTTGTGTAGAAACCTCTTTCTATAACACGAAGTGGGTAGTTTACTGGCAGCCTGAAGTCCACTCATTCGGTTTCATATTGTATTCTCCCCCCACCCACCCAAAATTAAAACGTAAATAAACAAATCGATAAAATTTGTCGGTGAACTTGTGATATTTAAGAGGTTGCATAAAAAACAAGTGACAAGCGAACTTACTAAGTTCGCCTGTAACAGAAATGAACAAGTTCGCCAGCGTGAACAGAAAAACGTGAAAACGATCCAGAAATCATCATAACTCGAAATCATAAACGAATATGAAGAAATCCAACCGTAGAAATGATTAGAAACATGAAAGGAATGTTTTGAACGGATCAAAACATCAAACGAACCCCAAACGACACGAATAACGAGAAAAATGAATGAAAAAGATCAACGAGTGCGGAATAAGAACAAAAAAGAGAAGAGAATCACAGGATCGAGCATGTATGTTGTGATACCATGTTATGATATCGAAAGTGAACGCTAAAAAAACAAGCGAGAATGATAAACGAGAGAAAGAAAAAAAGAGAGAATGATTGGTGGTAAAATGAATGATTTTGATTGATAACTCAATAATGATTACAAAGAGACTATTTATATACAAAAAAAGAAAACAAACAAAACTACCGGACGAACTTGTTAAGTTCGCCCCTATTAAAATTAAGTTCGCTAACAGAAATATCTCAATATATGCGTGTTTGATGAGAGATTTCAAAACACCGACTGTGACGACAAAATAATTAAATAAATAAAAGTACCCATACAATGCTGTTATAGAATTAATAATTTATATTTGGTTGATTGTATCAACTGGTAGTTTATAGTTACATTTTTGTCGGTTTCAATATTTTCTTTACTAGATTACATTAGGATTTAACAAAGTTTCCATGGTATCAAAGCAATCCTGGGGACCAAATCAATTCCTTCTCTGTTTTGAATTTATTTGTTTTTCCGGCATCAGGAAATGATCCTGAATTTTCGAAGCCGAGCAACAAAGATATGCATTCCGTCGATAAGCCTAGAAAGTGTTAACATGAGAGAATATAAACAACTTTATTTCGCCATAAGAGATGGTTGGAAGAAGATAGTGTCGACATGAATATCGAAAAACAACATATGTCAATGTTGTCAATACATATGATCGATCTTAAAGAGTCACACGTTAAACAACGTTATTAAGTACGCGTTTAAAACTTTTTAATGCATAACTATAGTCAATATTAAATGTATAATTATTTGGTGAAATAATGAATATGAATAATCCTAAATATTAATTATTATTATTATTATTTAGAGAAATAATATATTGTTATTAATTGACATTAGAAATATCAAATAGATAAATAAATAAACGTTGACTACAATTAATAACGTTTAGTGACCGATTTAATATTTGGGATGAAAATCGTTCTATATAGTGATATATGAATTCCGTATAAGTTATAAAATGATAAAATGAACGTCTAAATTACCTAAACCGTGTTTTACCAAGTTCTTTACATTCGGGTTCGTGTAAATGTTATAGTTTCTTCAAGTCTTTCAAATTTTCCATCAAAAGCAACTGTCATCATATCAAAAGTCACCCAATTCGGCTAGACTATCAAGCCAAATATAAAGTATAAAAGTTGAACACATCATCGCTCCGCGCCAGGGTGGACCGCTTTTTACATCCATCTTGGACATCAGGATAAAGGTATCCAAACATAGATTATATTGACACGTGACTAACCATTGCAATCAAGTTGAATGTTTTAAGGAAAACATTTTAAAATTAAATTGGAAACATTAGTATCCAACATAAAAAAATCATTGAAAAAAAATGCAGGCCAACTCTAATGCAGTTCCTTATTTCTATCCTATGAAATTCCTGCTAAGTGTCACATACCAAATATTTGAAGATCGTTTTGCTGTGTTTGTACTTGAACGCTTGGGTTTGCTGGCTAGTCCGGACTTAATCGGGGACGGCCTCAATGGGATAGACGACGTGAACATGCCTAAGTGTGCTGGTACACCGAACGCATCACTGGCCGCGAGCTGTTGCCGCTCGCCTGATGAGTCCAAGGCAGGACGAAACCAGTAGACCCTATCATAAGCGGGACGGATTGGTTAGCCCTAGGGCAACCCAGGGCGCCACACAGGGCCTCGAAAGATGACCCCGTGACAAAGTGGTATTAGAGCAGGTCGACCCTCGGATACTTTGGAACGTGACTTATCCCAGATGCGCATTTACCGGACGAGTATGATTATGCAATGGTGGTGGGAGAAGACCAAATGGGGAGCGCTTCGGCGATGGTCTTTTACGCCGCGAGTATGGGATCGTGAGCGCCGCCCTAGTCCAGTTAACATTGAAGCCCGTCGTGATCAAGTTCAGCAACTACGGTCTAGCAGAGCCGTAAAATGAAGATGAAGTCTACTGCAACCTCCAGGTCCCCAAATTGGAAACTAGGCGAACATCGGCGCCACTCAAATTAATCCGATGCAATTAACTGAACGATCCAGACGAAGATCTCTGTTGCTGAACTATCGAGTGTCCTTCTTACCAAAGTGAATCATGCTCAATCATAAGGGGTGATGCATTGTCTTTCGGCTGCAAGCAAGTATGGGATTGCGGGCATGCACGAGGACGTGCATGAAATGGTGGTGGGAGAGTGTCAAGAACCAAATATTTGAAGATCGTTTTGATGTTTGTACTTGAACGCTTGGGTTTGCTGGCTAGTCCGGACTTCATCGGGGACGGCCTCAGTGGGATAGACGACGAGAACATGCCTAGGTGTGCTGGTACACCGAACGCATCACTGGTCGCGAGCTGTTGCCGCTCACCTGATGAGTCCAAGGCAGGACGAAACCAGTAGACCCTATCATAAGCGGGACGGATTGGCTGGCCTTGGGACAACCCAGGGCGCCACACGGGGCCTCGAGAGATGACCCCGTGACATAAGACTGTCATGATAATATGATTCCATGCACCATGGTTGATATGTATTTCCTATCTAACTATTGTATTACTAAGTGAGCCAGTATTTTACTGATAGTGCTCACATAAAATATGATAACTTATAAGAACCAAATTGATAGTCGAATGCAAGCAGACCAAAAACAGAACAAATAAATAATAAAGATAAATTAATCGACGTTCTAGAGGTATCGCCTCTCCAATGGTTTACTTTCAAGAGGTAAACCAACTCTCCAATGATATCAAAACCACTAAACAAATTAAGCATAATAAATCACAACCTTAATGCCGTGTTTATAACATATGATATCCTAATCCAATTACTTGTAAGACAACTACCTTGTTGCCCAAGTTTATTGATAATTACATACTTACCTAGTGAAAAGCCTAACCCATCATTACCGTAAAGGTTCATGTCCAATGAAAAAGCGAAACAAGGAAACCATGTATTCAGTAATTCAGTTTGCATGAACCACATAATAATATTACTGCCTCAAACTACCAAAGAATAAGTTATAACCATCTCTCCATTTTGCAAAGGCTATTGAATGTTTTATGACATTGTTTTACATGTCCACTAAACATGAAGAAAGCCAAGAAACACAAGAAAAGTATGCAGCCCAGCTACCATGAGTTCCCAGTTCCCGAATTTTGACATCTAAGTTTAATTTAATTTAATATGAACTTTTCCCCATATGAAACATAACTCACGTTATCACAATAATTTGCCTTTCCATGTACCTGACACCAACATGGTATCCATATTCAAAAGACACGCAGAGAAGGGTAGTTATATAGCTTCTGAACTTGTAACCATGGTAAACTGTTGGGTTGTGGATGCTTTAGCGCACCTAGGGCAGCCTGCCCTAGGCCTAGCCGCCTCTTGGCAGTTGCCAAATGTTTTCACCAGAAATCGTTGGTTGAGAATCGGGTAGGGCCACAACCCGCAAACACTTTCCTGTCTTTATTTATTAAAATCTACAAAATGATTAATGGGTTAAATATCATCACTAAAATGATATTATTGCATATCCATTTTAAATTTCAGTAAAATGATTTATGTTATTATATTTTACATACACTATAGGGACTTCTAACCAGTTTGAACAGTTCCATCTATGTTACCATCAGAGAAAAAATTTAAACCAAAATCAACACCGCTAATTCTAACCAACAGGACCATGCATCATCACACTCTGTATAATCATTTAACATAAGCTCAAAACATGAATGCTCAAGATTGGAAAAAACCGAGTGAATATTAAGCAGTTTTAACTCAGAATATTCCCCAAGCCCCCCAATCTAGCACTACAGCAAGCATCTGAACCACAAAAATTCGCAGATCTTAGTAATTGATCTGAGCACTCAAAAGCCCTCCACACAAAACATAGCGGTACACTAATACCGGAAAATGCAATGCTTACACTTTTCGAGAAAGTAGCTGAGGAGCAAGTAGTTGAAGAAATCCTGGCCCATAAAGCTCTTACAGCCAACCAGAGAACAAGCAGATGTGGTTCTACAAGAATTGTGTTATAAACCAAACATAAGATTACGACATAATAAAAAAATGTAATGATGCATGTACCTCAATTGCACGGACAACACTGCTATATCCCTTGACTCTTGCAACATCAAGTGCAGTTTGGCATTCATCACCAATGCATTAGTTGATAATTTTGAAATAAAAAAATATAATGTAAGCGATTATAAAAAAGCAAGCTACCCATAATGAAAGTAATCAATGGCATTGTAGACTTTGACTAAGAATCACACACCACCATGTGAAAGCAGTAGCTTAACCATCGGCTCTAGGCCTCTTTTTGCAGCATGATGCAAAGGAGATCCAGCATGACGACCTGCAGAATTTTGTCACCAAAAGTGCATAAAGAAATATCGTCAATCATATACTTACTCCATGACATCATAAGCATCAAGCAAATACTCATCACATTGTAACAGATGAATCAAACCAAATACATATTCTATACATAGAATTCTATAATTGTGCGTTCATAGAATTCTTTACATAGACTTCCCTTCCTTATCCATCCACTACACCAGAAACAACAGTTCACACATGGTTAAAAACCTAATCACACCACCAAGGGTATTAGGTTGCTTACTGAAACTGCTTATATGCTCACAAATAATCAGATAAGCAATTTTAGTTAGCGATAATTGTAACCTACAACACCAACCTATACAGCCAAACAGAAGAAAAAGTTACCTGCGACTGAGGCTGAGGGGGAGGCAGAAGAAGATGATGGGAACAGCTGAATTGGGGTTTTATTCGCGTGGTCAAAACAGAATCAAGAAATATCATAAAACTTCGTTCCTTTTCTAGGATTTCTGAAAATGGCAAATCAGTTTTTAAATATTATGTATGAATTTCTATCTGGTTTTTCTAAACATGATAAAAGAAATGATCTTATTCAGTTAATACAGATAGATGAAACACCAAACACAAATCTTGATAACAGCAGCAATCAAAACCTTAAAACATATCAAAATTAATAAAACCCCAAATTCAATTTCAAAACAAATTGCGTGATATTAAAACTAAATAAATAAAAAAGGATAATAACTTGAAAATTATAAATCAAACCTTGGCATCAGAAGTAGCATCCGCTTGGGTACGAACCCCTCTTCCTTGGCCTCCTAAAGTCACTCGTTGGCCAAATTAATTGAAGAAGCAACAGTAGGTAAAAAGTCAAGAAATTAAAACCATACCTTTGAATCCGCCATGGCCGTCGTCACTCGTCTCTCTTATGGTCCTAATTTCCCTCGATTCAGAATGCCACGGGCGGTGCTCACGAACCTTGTATTTCATTCGTAGACACCTTCTTTGATTTTTGCGTCAACAATGGCATATTCTTGCCTCCGGACCAGGGTGACCTCCATGGTGACCGGTTGCCATTCCCCCCACCGCCAAATAGCAATTTGTGACCTCCTCGACGACCTTTCCTCTGTAACTTCTCGATGAGTAAATTAAAAGTCAGAACAAGTGTGGAGAGAAGATTGAGGGAGTGGGGGTTACACATAGTGTATCTTATGCTTAAAAATGTGTATAATTACAGAGAGATGAGTTAGAAGGACATATTTCATGTGTTATGTACAACAAAATATGTATTAAGCGTCTTAATTTATTTTGATAAATTACAACCTCATCCTTGCAATATATATTATATAGCAGTAAAGAGATAGAGATATATAATTTTCACCTGCTTTTCCTATGCCAACATTTGTTCCCCCCACAAAACATGGCAAATCCGTGTTTATTGGGCTTCAATGGCCCATCACTATCCATCATTTATCAAAAGTAAAGTAGCATCATTTTGTTCTCCGATTTCAGTTATGTCCACAAAAATGCTGTGCGCCTCAGCACGCACACGATTCATTCCATCATTTTCCCTCTCGCCTCACAAACCTATCTTCCGCCGTCCGACCTCTCTCACCTACCCTCGCAACTACCAAACGCCGATCATAATGTCCGCACAAGACCAGATTGTCGAACACGTCGTCCTCTTCAAAGTCAAACCTGATGTTGACTCTACCAAAGTCGCGGCTATGTTCGCTGGACTCCACGGCTTGACCTCACTCAACCTCACCCTCCACCTCTCTGCCGGACAACTCCTCCGATCTCGCTCTTCGTCTCTCACCTTCACTCACATGCTTCACAGCCGTTACAGTTCAAAGGACCACCTCCAGGAGTACGCCGCTCATCCCGAGCACGTGCGCGTCGTCACGGAGAATATAAAACCGATAATCGATGACATAATGGCCGTCGATTGGATATCCACCGGTGCTAGTGTCTCTCCGAAGCCAGGGTCGGCGATGAGGGTTACATTTTTGAAGTTGAAGGAGGATTTGGGCGAAAATGAGAAATCTAGGGTTTTAGAAGTGATTGGAGGAATTAAAGATGAGTTTCCAGCAATTGAGCAGCTAAGTGTTGGTGAGAATTTCTCTCATGACAGGGCCAAGGGGTATACGATCGCTTCCGTGGCTGTGTTGGCTGGGCCTGCTGATTTGGAGGCGTTGGATTCCAATGCGGAGCTGGTGAAGTTGCAGAAAGAGAAAGTAAAGGATTCAATAGAGAGTGTGCTGGTTGTTGATTACGTGATTCCGCCACCGCAGGCGGCTAACCTCTAATGCTCGCTTGTTCCCAGGTTCTTTAGCTGATCTTCAAGTGCCTTTTGCATTATGTTTTAGCCTTGATTGAATGAATAATGTTTATGTTATGAGATGATGCTCTTGTGTTATCTCATCAATGTATTTTATCGGATTAAAATCCTCCTTTGATTATTTCATTCTCTGTTGTTTGGATGATTTTAGCTCAAAACAAACAAATGCTGGCTTGTTTCACTTTTCAAATGCAATTGAACTATAAGAAGATGAGAGTTTTGCATATACGCCTAATTTGGGGTCCTTGACCTCAAGTAATCTAATTCCAAAATCGCTTCATTTATACATGAGACCCCCAATATATAGGAAGGAAAAACACTGATTCTATAGTATGCATATTCCATACCAAGATGTTCGGATCATACAAGTAAAAATCAGATGTTTGGAGCAACGCTTGCTCCTAGGCTGGACCTCCTGCCATCTCTTTCAAGGATGTAAGTTTCTTTCGTCTCGCTTTAAATTCTTTCTAATTTTCAGTTACCCCTGTTACATTCATGACTTCTTGTTAGATTTATGCATTTGTCTCTTTTGTTTAGGATCTTGTTGTCCGGGCCTACCATGCCACAACCGAGCTTTCTATCCTGGATCCGGACAAGGCAATGACATGTGTACGTGTTCAAGGTCATCCGGACCGGTCATCCCAAAGCTGGAGCATCAAGGTAATGTACTAACCTTTTATGCATGGTCAACCATAGATAACAAAGCAAAGACGACGGAAATAAAGGTATAAGTGTAGTATGGTGTAGTTAGAACAGCATCATACTAGATTGGGGGCTGACACATATGTTTGGATCGAGCTCCATACTTAGGCTTAGGGGATGATGTCCTGCCCATTGGGCCTAAACCGGCCCACATGCTCTCCAATATGAGGAGGTCTAACCCTCCGTTTACAAGGCCTTCACTTCCTCCTGGCTACTTCCCATTTCCCCCCTAGTATTATGACCCTTTTACTCCCCCTCTCTCTAGACTCTTTATATACATACTACAATAGATCACACATATCTACAATACATACTTAACCTCACCGATTTGATCCTCGAAAGACGGTCCCCGAGGCTACATCATCTGGACTCCTTCTGACAGGTTATGTTATGTTACAGACTTACATCCTAGGTAAGGCTAGATCCAGTCTGTAAGTCCAAGGCTCGACCGTGATAACCGATGTAGCAACTGGCAAAATTGGAGTTGGTGAGGATACCATCAATTAGGTTGTAAGTTATACCTTTATAAACGTCTAAAAATGTTTTGATAAAAGATAACCCAACTCCAACTAGTTTATATGTTTTGACCGTTTTAAAAATGGTCATTGTGGTCAGGTTAAAAGCTCACTCAAAACTTGCTCGAATTGTAAATGAGTCGAGATTGGCTTGCTCGTTAACTCTCTCGATTTGTTTAATTAATTTATGTTCCACGAATCCCCACATCCTCTGTTCCCCACACCCTCATGCATTGGTTTCTCTCTAAACCTTAACAACCGCAAACACCAAGTCCACCGTCGACCACCAGATTCGCTGGGCCACTCGACCACGACCATTTCTTCATCTTCATCCATCACTGACGGCGTCCACCACTGCTTCTTCAATCAGATCAACAAGCGGCACCGCAAACCACCACTGGGGACCACCATATCCACTCAAGATAACCCAGTCAAACCACAGACCATTGTTCGCCTTCTTTTCAGAGATATATTTGCGGAGTTGCGATGGTTGGCATTTGTTGCAGTGGTATCGATTGTCGGTGGTTGTTGTGACGGGGTCGATGTTCAGTTGTAGTAACGAATGTGGTGGTAGGTTGTAATAATTCTTACCGTTCCTTTAAACAATCTTAAAGGTTATGTATATATATTTGATTTCTAGATGTTTATATTGACCAGTTTCAACCGTATGGATTCTGTCAGGATCGATATAGTTGATTACGAACAAGAATTGCAGTTGTACCTAAATGAATTTAGTAGCGGAAACACACAATTCACTCGTTTATCAAGTTACAATCACAGAGCACAGATTAACAAGATTTCAAGAGCACACAAATAATTAGTCTTATTTACAATGAATATGATACAGTACCTTTAAGATTACAATTAAACACAATACATAAGTCAAATCATTAAAACATAGTCAACCCATGCGTAGCTAACACTTGAACAAAAAACAAAAAAAATTAAGTTTTATAATTATTCAATTTAAGTTATTTTAAAAAAATAATCATTAAACAGTGATATATATATAAAGGTCAATTAATTTTAAAATTTTTGAATATTTATAAAATAATTTAACAATAATGAAACTTGAGTGGTTTTATAGCTTAAAAAGTATAACCGACTTAGTTTGAAAGTTGGTTATTAGTCCCAGCTGATATTGTTTATGCGGATGTCACTAAGAAACTAGTACTGTTTCGCACAAATCACTTCCCTTAATTTATCTTTTATTATTATTATTATTATTAATTATGGATATTTTTAATACTTTTCAATAAGAGTTATGAACAGGACGGACCACTTATATTTGTAACAGTGAAAAATGTAACTTAGAATTGTAAATTTGTCAAAACAAAAAGTATTTTAATACTTTAGAATATTTTGGCAGTTTTTCAATCAAATGATCTGAATTCAATATCTTCATTGTTTTGGAACTTATTATCATCGCTCGTACAATGATTTGTGGACCATCATTTATTTCACTTTCAAAAAAAATGCTGTAAGCTTTTATGTGTTTTTATCACCAAACATCACATTTACCATATATGATTTTTGACTTTTTCTTTCGGGAGATTTCCTTCAACTTGAAACCAAAAAAATAGCTTCCCAAATATATATTGAAGAAGATGCCAATCTACTTCTGCAAGCATACAAAATAATAATAAAAAAAAAAAAGATGTGCTGCAAAATTTGCAGAGTTTTGTTGATTGACCCTACTAGATCAAAAGAAGACACAACAAACTTTGAAAAGAAAACACAGTCATTACTTGATACTAATCGAAGATAAGAACACACTAATCAACTACCATTGTTAACCAAGTCTTTTGTCTCTGATTCAACAACCCTTTACTCATTTATCTGCAAAATAACATGGAATGTGTTACCATCAAGAAATCTTCATGCATGTTTTTAATGGTGAAATTACCATTATGTGTCAAGAAAAAGTAGCTAGGTTGTGGAAGAATTTTTGTTATTTGGTGGCCATTCATCAAAGAACTGGTGCATTACTTTCTGAGGTCCATCTTTTCTGTCAATTTTCAAAGCCAACTCATCATAACAATCTTCTTGTTGTTGTTGGTATGAGTATCCATTTTGATGATATTCACCCATTGAAGTCTTGATGGTTCCAGACGATTCTGAGAAAAATGGATGTTCCTCTTTTATCCCATAGCTCTTTCTGGTTATTATGCATTACAAAATGGTGTTAAAAGCAATAGGTAGAGGTAATCAAAGCACACACCAACCAACCAACCAACCAACCTGTAAGGGCTAGAATCCAACAACAAGTGATGTTGAGATTTAGAAGAAGGTCCAGAAATGTTATTAGAATAGTCAGATGATGGAATGGGTGTTGACATGTTGAGTTCCACAGGCTTTCTTGAACGGTTTCTGCCTCTATGCATGTGCCTTTCACAGTATTTAGATTCAGGATAAGCTTCTTTTGAGCATCTCCATTTCTTACCATCTGTTCTTCTGCACCTTCCTGGTTCTGGATCTATTTTTCTACCAAATCCCATCTTCCATCCAGCTGCATACCCTTTTCATGCATTTATTCATATATACCCTGACTCAATTAAAAGTGATGCTAACAACATAGCATAGCATGCATATGTGTATAATTTAAAGTACTGATCCATGTGCATGTACCCTGGTTCTAAAAATAGAAAAAAAAGGCTTCATTTTGTTATCAAGAAACACACATTTAACGAAGGATAGGAACTTAGCATGCATATTTATTGAAAAAGTTTTGATCTTTATGCATTTGTTCTTCTAACCTGGCTCTAAAATTTTGAGAAAAAAAGTTGTGATTTTGTGGTCAAGAAAAACACCATTAATTAACAAATTATGATCTATTGGTAATAAAAAAGATGAAGTGGAGATAATTACTTGAGGGATGAGGTGGCTGGTGGTGAAGGATAAGCCTTGTAGAAGAATGTAGACTTGTTTTGATGGTAAAAAGGAGATGAGGAGGTATGGGCATACCAGAAATCATGTATTTGTAAACTAGTGCTTGATGTTCAAGTTGTTGCCATTGACTTGCTGTAAATGGATGCCTACCACCACCTGCTGTATTTATCATCTTGATTCTTGAAAAAAATACTTGCTCTGGAACCTGAAAAGGCAGATGGATATATCTTGAATTTGGTTGCTTGAGGGAAATCAAGTTTTGCAGGATCCTCTGTGAAAATACATGTTATGTCACTGAAGAGAGAAAAGAGCAACACACACCCAGAATCTGTTTGGGTCTCTGCTGCAGCTATTGTCTCTGACAATATTTATACGGAAACCAATAATAATGGGCTCAAGGAATAGAGAGAGCTTGTATGTGTGTGTGAGAGAGTTTGTGTGTGTGTGTAAGAGTAAGAGTGTTGGTATCTGAAAGCACAGGCTGACAGACAAAAGTGTCAGCAGCCGTGATCATGAGACAAGTCTGTACGGGTTTTTTCCTTCTTTTTGTTCATACTTTTAATATTTCATCTTTGTGAAAGTAAATCTGAAAATGTAAATGAATTGGTAACACAATTTGACCTTTCTTGTATGATATGTGAGAACTGAAAATCCCCATCTAATCAAAGACTTTGAATCTAGAGGGTACATTAACATCTGATTGGTTGCATGCCTAAAGTCCTATCCAAAATCCTTGCCAATCGTCTCAAGAAAGTTATTCATTCCATCTACTTATGTTGCCGGTAGGAACAATTTGGTATGGGCTAAGAAAATTAAAAAGAAATTATTGCTCCATTAAAGTTGATTTCAAAAAAGCTTTTGATTCCTTAAACCGGAAATTTTTTAATCTCGGCAATGGAACAAATGAGTTTTGGTTAGGGGTGTGTATGAGTCGGGTTGGTTTGGTTTTGGGGTTAAACCGAACCCAAAACCGAAAGTTTGGTTTTTGGTTTTTTGAAAACGTTTGGTTTCAGTTTTTCCGGTTTTTGGTTTTTACAATGGGTTTGGTTTTGGTTTTATCAATTGGACTTGAATTTTTTGGAATATATATATATATATATTTGTTAACTAATGATTAATTGATTATTACACATTTGGGGCTATATAATTTATTACTTTCTTATAGCATATTTAAAAGTAAAAAATATACATTATAATTCAAAAATTCGCTAACAAATATAAATCTTAACAGACTATTAATGGAAATACGTGTAACATATATATGCATCCACACAATATATTATAAAAGTTTATATGTATACGTTCGATTCGGTTCGGTTTTTTCGGTTTTCAAAAAATACAAAACAAAACTGAACTATAATTTTTTATTTTCAAAAAAAAATACAAAACCAAACCATTAGTTTTTAGTTTGGATCAGTTTTTTCGATAGTTCGATTCGGTTAATTCGGATTATTGCTCACACCGAGTTTTGGTGATAAAGGGAGGAAGTGGATCTTGGGTTGTTTGCAACCGGGTAGGGCTTCGATATTGGACAAAGTCTCCTACGAAAGAGTTTGCTATTAAAAGAGGGTGAGGCAAGGCAACTCACTCTCTCCGTTCCTCTTCATCATTGTTATGGAGGGTCTTAGTGTGATCATTCAATTGGCTCGTGACCTTAGTATTTTCTAGGAACACTCGCCATTTTCGGACACAACAACATCCCATGGTCTCTAGGTGGCAAAAAAAATCTACTTGACGACAAATAACCTGGGAGTGAAAACCCTTGATGGAAATGAGACTCCCCTCCCGTTACCAACTCTACAAAAACCTAAAATAGGGAATACCTCGACAATGAGGACCCTTTTAACATGAGGAACTTCAAAGATAGGTTTGATCACCGGTTGGTCCTCCCAAAAACTCATTATAAATTTTCTCCAACTGCGATTGTAAGCTGTTAATTCGATTAACAAGTACAATTCCACCCTTTTCTTTACCTCATGATTAAAATTAAGCAAAGAGAATATCATTGATGCTTAGAAGACGTTCTCCACAATCCACACTTCTAACCTACTCCTTTAACAGTGGTAACAATTCGATTAGCGAGTATATATATATATAGGGGTATGTTCTTTTGAGAACCAACAATATGTTAAGAATCGTGAGAACCGCATTAACTCTTCCTCTATTTATAATATAAATTGACTAGAATTCATGTACATTTCAATATGTTTAAGGTTTGGTTTTAAAAGACCTCGAATTTATAGTCGTTTTTTTAAATGCATATATGCACTCACACTATATGCACAAATGAATGCATATATGCATATTTTTATACTTTTCTTAAAAAAATTCAGGAGAGAGGAGATAAACTCAAACTAAGAGTGGGAAGAGATAAATAAAACATTGTTGTTGAATTTTACTATTTTCACTAAAGCGATATGTACACGTTTTGTGCGGTTCTTTCGGTTCTCAACATATAGTTGGTTCTCAAAAGAACATGCCCCTATATATATATATATATATATATATATATATATATATATATATATATATATATATATATATATATATATTTCTATGTAGTCTATCATACCATTGTGGTAAAACTGTAAGATTAGATCTTGTGGCATGTCTGTGGTTTTTAGATCTATTTGCAGGAGAAGACGGCAGGTTCCGTTTCCTTCATCATCTGTTCTTTCTACCACTGTAACTCCTTTGTATTTTTCTTCATTTAGAGCAATAATCATTACTCTAAGCTGTAACTCGTATATTACGAGGGGGAATTCTGAGCAGATCTTTTGCGATATTATGTTGTCAAATTCTGGAAACTGCTCTATCACGGATTGAAGGCAAGTCTTCCAGGGAGTGTCCATCATTCGGGCTTTGAAGGCATCATAGCTTCTGGGGATGCTAGAAATTTCTTCTTTTCTTTTTAGTTTTTGTAAAAGCTGTGTATTGTTGGCTTCAAGGATGCCAACTTTCTGTTTGAGAATATTAATTTCGACAAGGCTCTGTATAGACTGTTTATCTTTTCCTTGTTCTAGAAGCTGTTCTTGCAATTGTTTCTTCTTGTGCCTTTATAATTTGTGTTTGGCTAGTCTGTGTAATCTGTGAGAACGTCTGAACTTCTTCAGGTTCTATGTAAAAACTGTCTATACCAAAATGTTCCCTGGCCGTTTTTAAGGCTTCAGAGAAGCTTTCATAGCCTTTATAAATAGGTCCTGGACACTGTATATGTTTTATAACTGTTTCCCATTTATTGAAGATACCAATCTTGGTTCCTCTAAAAATGATGTAGTGTGTAAACTTTGGCTTTTTAATCTGTGTTTCAGGGCTTTTAGCCTGCTATTCATGAAAATAAATGCTCAGAGCATTTAGGATTTGTACTTTGAAAGCAGAGGCATGAGGCATAGTCTGCACATGCCAAAGGTTGTCTAAAAGACACTGCTGTTTTTCTGTTGGTTTTATGCCACTGATAGGGCGAAATTTTGTGTATTGATCTGTGCAAACTTGTAAGGCATAAGAGCCAAAAGGTATGGTCGATGGTTTGGGTACTGTTGTAGGTTTTTGAGGTGTGGATTTTTTGGGTGTTTTAGGGTAGATTGTGGGACTTTGTGATGGTTGAGGCTGTGTTTGTGTGAGGAAGTAAGAGGGTGGTATAGGATTTTGTGGAGGTTGGGTGTAGAAAAAGTGTGGTGGTATTTGTCTAGTATTTTGTTTTTGTCCGGCTGTTATGGCTTGGCTTAACAGCTTTTCTGTTTTTTCTTCTTCATTGGATGAAGTGCTCATTGGAGATGGGCTCTGTCTAGACTTTGGTCGAACGACCATTTTTTCTTTTCCTCTATTCCTATTCATCTGCAAAAAGAAGTTTGTTTATGTTTCGAGATAATAAGTCTGCTATCCCGTTATCTTTTCCCTTTATATGTTCGAATTGTATAGTATAACCACATCCCTGGATTATATTTTGAAGGTTTACCCATCTTGTCCTGTTCATTTTCTTACTTTGATTATTTTTTATAAATTTAACTATTGCTTCACAGTCTGTCCTGACTGTGAAATCTTTGTGCAAAAATAATTTAAATTTTTCTAAAGCGTTAATTAGTGCTTGTATTTCAAAATCAAGGCTGGTCCAATTTGTCCCAGTCTTAAAACTTCCACTTGAGTAGGAGCATATTTTTTCTTCCTTTTTATAACTGTGTATGTTTGGTTTGCAAAGGAGGACGGCTCCCCATCCTTCCTTGCATCCATCAACCTCTATGATTATGTAATCTGTAACAAGTGGCAATTCTAATGGTTTTATCTTTTTCACTTGTTCTTTTATTTTTCTAATCAACATGCTATCTTCTTGATTAAACTTTCTCTGTCCATTTTTAGTGGTCTTGCTATAAAGAGGACCAACTAGTTTAGACAGGTTTGGTATAAATTTTCTAGCATAGTTGACCAAACCTAGAAAGGCTTGAATCTGTTTTAAAGTTGTAAGTTTTTCTGGAAAGTCCAGAATTTTTGTAGAAATATGTGGCTGTAACTCGATTTTTCCATTTCCAATCTCGAGTCCTAAAAATGAAATTTTTCGTTTAAAAAGCTCCATTTTCTTTTTGGATACTACTATCCCATTCTTTTTTATTTCTTCAAATACTTGTTGTAAGTGCTGTTAATGTTCTGAAATTGTTTTACTGGCTACAAGTATATCATCAATGTATACAAGACAAAATTTGTATTTAAGAAATAAACTGTCCATATATCTTTGAAAAATCGATGGAGCGTTTTTTAGTCCGAAACTAAGAACATTCCATTCATATAATCCTTCTGAGCATGTGAAGGCTGTCCATTTTTTATAATCTTCTTCTAAATGGAGTTGATTATATCCTGATTTTAAATCAAACTTTGAAAATATTTTGTTGTCTTGAATAAGTTGTATAAGACTATCTTTATTAGGAATATTATACCCATCATCTTCTGTATTATCATTTAACCTTTTGTAATTATAGACTATTCTAGGTTTTCCTCTTTTTATTTCACTATGGTTTTTTACTATGAATGCTGAGGACCTATGTGGACTTTCTGATTTTCTAATTAGTCCTTGTGTAGTCATTTCTGTGATTTGTTTTCTAAATTCCTCTCTATCAAGGGGACTATAGTCTATGTTTACATTTCTTATTGTTATGTCTGAATTTTTTATTTTAAATTTGCAGACATAGTTGACTTTCGAATGTGTAATGTTCTCTCCTATAAGACCTATTTTCTCAAGGTGGAGAATGGTAGGATGGTTTATACTTCTAGTAACATCCTGTCCTTTTTCTAATTCTTTGTAAATGAAGCTTGTAAGTAACTGTATGGCTTCATTTTCTATTTGGTTTTTCTTTCTATTTTTGTTTAAGAATTCTAGGTTTCCTTTTTCTCCTCTTTTACTAGCAATTTTAGCCATATTATTGTACCTGAGGGTAGGAAAACTATAAATTTGTTTACTAATCGTTATGAAGTTTTTAGTAATGGTGATAGCACCATTTAATCCTAATATGAAATTCAATCCTAAAACAAAATCTCTAGATTTAATGTGTTCACGATTTATATTAATCTGTGGTATGTCATATTTAATACTATAATTTCCTGCAAAATCAAGAAATTGTATACTTGTAGGTTCTAAATAATGTGTTATATTTATCAGTCTATCTTCTACTGTTCTTGTCATTAATTTGTATGTAAGTGGTTTGTGAAATCTTTTATTTGTTAAACTATGTGATATCACACTCTTTGTGGCTCCTGTATCAACTAGAGCTGTTAAGTCTATAGGTGTATTGTTGTCAAGCCATAACCTACACTGTATGTTTATCATATTTATTGATCCATTGGTCTGTATTAGAGTTTGTTCAGGTTCTGTGGCCATGTTACTTATTTCAGGAATTTCAATTCTTTTTTTCTTTTCTATGACTTCTTCTAACCTGTTGACTTTGTTGTTTAGCAATTCTATTTTTAGTTTGTTAACTTCTATGACTAGTTCTATTTTTTCGAACTTATCTTCATATTCATTACTGTTTTTATTTTTGCTCGTGCTAGCTTCTGGTTCTATGCAGAACACATGTTTTAGACATATATGGCATATCTCTTTAAAGCAAACATTGCACTGTGATCTTTTTTCTATACTAGGATAATATTCACATATGTAACATTTTATATAATTATTACCCTTCCTATGGTTCCACTCGTGTTTACAATCTTCTGTGTTTGTGTAGGTGTAAGCTATTTTTGCTATAGGCTCATCTTCTTCGCTATAGATGCTGTATATTGACTCATTGTCAGTATTATCTGTGTTTATAGCTTCTATTTCATAATCATTTAGCTGTTCTATAAGATTACTTCTTTCCATATTGTTACTTCTATTAGGACACTTATTGGCTAAATGCTCTGGATCTCCACATATGAAGCATTTACATGTTCTAGTGTGGGGTTTTTTGACATATTTGTCTTTGTATTTTTTGTATGGTTTGTACTCTTTCTTGTAAGAAGTACTTTTCCTAATTTTCTTCTTTTTATCGTAATATCCGTAGGCTTGTGGTGTGTAAATCGCGGTTTTGCAGAAGGCAAACGCGTTTCTCTTTAGCTGTTCTTGTAATGCCACCTCTTTGCATTTTTCTTCTAATATGCTAAAGGTGAAAGTAATTCTGGGTCCTATACCTAGGTGTTCTAAGTTTCCATACTGTTTCTTCCATTCTTCATGTATATTTTTACCTAGATCTCCTGGTAACTTTATGAAATATTTATCGCATAGATTATCATCCATGGCTTGTCCTATCTGTGCTATTAATCTAGTAAAATCTATTGTGAATTCGTTCACATATTTCATATCTGCTATACTAAGCTGTTCTAGGTTTCTGATAGCTGTATCTTGGATTAAACTATTGTTTTTTGCTGGATCTACTCCTAAAATAAGGACTCTTATTTGAGTAGTGAAATTATATGGATTATCTCCTATGGCTTTAAGCCTATTTATTTGGTCTGGATCATGGGCTTTTTTGCTCTGCCATATTCCTAAGGCTGTTGGGCCTAATGTGGTTTCTAAGTATGAAAACATATCCATACTCTCTTTTTTATTGGTTTCCCACATTCTAACAACTGTTTGTTCCCATGTCAGGACTTCGTCTGCCCATAACTGTGGTTTCTGTTGTTCTAATAATAACATATTTCCACTGTAAATATGCCCTATCGGTAATCTGCTACCTTTTCCTTTATAATTGGATTCCTGTTGGTAACTTGTATTTGGTTTGGTCCAAGGTTCTCTTCCCATGGACTCTTTTGTTCTATTTCCTATATTTACATCTACGTATGGTCTTTTTAGTTTTGTATCGTGCTCTAGGTCTACGAATATATTTTCCTGTTTGTAGAAATCGGAGATCATCGTGTCTCCCTTTGCTATGCTTTTGACTAAAGGTAAGTTGAAGATTTCTTGTAATTTATTATAGCTTTCTTCATATGTCATTGTCAAATTTAGCATGCATTCTACTATCATATCATCTACTTCATCCTGAATATTTGTTTCAGTAAATTTTCTATTTATTATTTGTTCAAGGGATTTATTGGTTTCTTCTACCTTAAAAGTATTAGTTTCTTCACAACTTTGAAGGTCGTATGAACTGTAATCTATATCTTCCTGTTCGAATTTTAGGAATTCGAAGTTTAACTCATCTTCACTGTCTTCTTCATTCTCTGTATCGTATATGGGTAACCCATATTCAGTCTCATCCTCTGATTCGATGTTCATGAAAGTATATTCTCTTTCATTTTTATGGTGTTCTGCTGTTGCATCATCTTGATAATTTGTTTGGTCATCGGGCAGGGTACTTTCCTCATACCTATCTTCTTGTCTGAAATCTGTGAATCTAAGGCTTTGTATCCCATCTATTCCTTCATATATATGACTTCTCTTTGGGACTAAGTTTGAACTTTCTTTTTCTTTTAAATCTGTTATCTGCCATTCTAATCCTGCTAATTCTTCAGGATCTATTTTTATTGGCTCTATCATTTGTATGGATTTTGAAGCTATGGTGTTAACTATTCCTTCTATGTTAACTTTGTACTTCATCCCTGACCTATTACTGGCCTTTCCAAGGACTCCTACACTGATTACTATGTTGTTTCCTTCATAGTTCTCATATCCTTTAGTCTGTAGGGCAATTTTTAATTTTTGTAAATCTTTTATATCTTTTAATATTCCAGGTGTGCAATAAAACAGAGCTGAATTACTACTTAAGTCTATTTCCATTCCTGAGATTATGGCTTTCTTCATTTCTGTTTTCCAACTTTTATCTAATATTAATGTTAAAAGTTTGGTTCCTAAGTCTTTTCTTCCTAGGGCTTTAATTCCTATGACTATAAGACCTGTATGTATAAACTGCTTTCCTGATTGTTTAATCTTTTCTATGGTTTCAGGTAAAAATAAATCTACCTCTACCATTTTATCTACTACTCTAAGGCTTTCTTCTCTACTACTTTGTATAAGTGTTGTGTTTACATTAAGCCTTCCTGTCTGGTATAACATTCTAGGGTTTAATATGTCTAATTGGTGTTGGTTGTATAACGTGATGTTTCTGTCTACGTCTATTTCTTCTTCTAATTGTATAGTTTTGGGTGTACTTCTAGATGAAGATCCTCTTCTAAGGATTTTGTTTATAAAACTGTCTGATGTAATTATGTCTCTAATATTGCTAGTAGAGTTTCTAGCTTCTTGCCTAGTTGTTTGTTTATTCATTGTTAATAGGCTGCCAATGTTTATAAGGTTTGGGACTATTATCACTTAAGTGTATTGTTTTTAACTTGTGTATAATACTATCTATTCCAACAGAGCTATCCTCTATATTAATAATGTTTTTATTTCTGTTAAGATTTTTTATTTCTAAGATAATCTGGTGATTTTGTTCTCGTATATAATCTAAGTTTTCAGCTAGTTTTTTAATTTCTTCTGTATTTTTATTTATATGTTGTATAACTTTATCTAATAACTGTTTACTGTAGGTGGTTTCTTTCTGTAAACTAAAGCCAAGGTTTATAATAAGATCTGTAATACTATTTAAATGTGTGTTTTCTGTATGCAAACTATGTGTGTGTAGCTCCTTAAATCTACAGGTGTGTTTATAATAATTACTATTAACTTCCTTATTATCGCTTTTATCAGAAAATTCGAGATTTAAAAAATCAAGTTTCTTAAAGATTTTTTACGGATCAATATTTTTAGAGAATTCTGGTTTCTCAGAGTTTTCCGCTTATCTCCTAAAGTTCTTTCATAAGTGTATTTCTATATCCCAGTTAATCAAAGTATAAAAATAAACATAATCAACAAACATATATAAACAGAATGATTCAAACATATATAAACAGAATGATTCATAATAAAATTCTTATGATATCTGGTCAAAATTTAGCAATCAAAGCAAAATTTCTCCCTAATCTTCACCTAATCGGATTTCCATATAAAAAGGATTTAGGCTCTACCGCTGCCTTGAATGGACCTGTATTAGTCTTTTAGATATTAGGAAAGCCTTTGCTCTGATACCAACTTTTGGGAGGTAATTAGAGAATTTTTTGAAAAATATAATTTTTCTAACTTTTAAAATAAGATAAAAATTTAAAATAAGATAAAGATGGTACGTGCCGTCGTTTCACTCAGGGTTGCCTAGACTTTTGGTCCGAATCACGAATGATTTCATAGCAGGTTAGAGACCTCCAGGCTATAAACCACAAAATTTTTTTTTTTTTTTTTTTATCTTAAAGCAACCAACATAAGAGATACTTACAGTATGATTGCAGAAGATTGCAGCGGAAATGTAGAAATATTTGCAGAAGTATGAACCAAACACTTTCTTTTTTTTTTTTTTTTTTTTTTTTCTGGGATATAGTATGAAGGGCTTGAAGAACTATGAAGATAAGGGCTAACTCTTAAGAAACCAGAAAGAGAAAAATTAGTTGTTCATAAATGAACTGGATTGCATTCAAAGATAATATTTCTTGGTGTGTTTACAAATGAACTCGTCTGCCCTTATATAGGCAGAGAAGAAAGAAAATACAATCAAAAGTAACGGACCTAAATTAAAGAGACTAAAAAACAAAACACCTTTACACTATTTATCTATAGTAAAATAAAATAATTACAAATTTTGTCGGCCAGACGCGTCTGTAGTGTGTAGTGACGTAAGAGCTTACGTTTCTTCAAATTATTGAGACAGAAACGTCATTGATTACGTACGTTTCTGTCTAGAAGTCTCTGTGTGTATCTGGCAGTGATGGTGGCGTTCCTGTGTCGTCTGAGTCTCCTATGTCATGATCCCATTCTGTATTGATTATATGCTGTAATTCCAAGGTGTCTCCTTCTCCGGTGAAGGGGATAAGTATGTTCCAATTTTTGTGTGTCCATATCTGTATGTAGTGTCCTTCTGCTATGAGATGGAAATCTTCCCAATGAAAACCAGAAGGTAAAAGGGGGGTTTGTTGGTTTTGGGTAATAAAGTGTTTAGTATCTTTAATGTCTGTGGCTTTGGTTTGTAGGCTTGATAAATTATCGACCCAGTATAAGTCTGAGAAGATAATTTCTTGTTTAACGGCTAGCTTTTTAAGGTATTCTTTTCTGGTGGGTTTATGGCTGATGAACACCCTTTTTCTGGCGGGTCTGTAGGTGTGATCATTAGCATAAGGAAAAGAAGAAAAGAATTTACATCCAATGTATGGAGGGAATATGTGTGTACTGATGTTTCCTGTGGAAATGATAAATTTTTCACCAAAAAGGTTTATAATGCTTTCTGTTTTAGGATCTAAACCCATTTCTATGTAGTCTATCATACCATTGTGGTAAAACTGTAAGATTAGATCTTGTGGCATGTCTGTGGTTTTTAGATCTATTTGCAGGAGAAGACGGCAGGTTCCGTTTCCTTCATCATCTGTTCTTTCTACCACTGTAACTCCTTTGTATTTTTCTTCATTTAGAGCAATAATCATTACTCTAAGCTGTAACTCGTATATTACGAGGGGGAATTCTGAGCAGATCTTTTGCGATATTATGTTGTCAAATTCTGGAAACTGCTCTATCACGGATTGAAGGCAAGTCTTCCAGGGAGTGTCCATCATTCGGGCTTTGAAGGCATCATAGCTTCTGGGGATGCTAGAAATTTCTTCTTTTCTTTTTAGTTTTTGTAAAAGCTGTGTATTGTTGACTTCAAGAATGCCAACTTTCTGTTTGAGAATATTAATTTCGACAAGGCTCTGTATAGACTGTTTATCTTTTCCTTGTTCTAGAAGCTGTTCTTGCAATTTTGCAATTGTTTCTTCTTGTGCCTTTATAATTTGTGTTTGGCTAGTCTGTGTAATCTGTGAGAACGTCTGAACTTCTTCAGGTTCTATGTAAAAACTGTCTATACCAAAATGTTCCCTGGCCGTTTTTAAGGCTTCAGAGAAGCTTTCATAGCCTTTATAAATAGGTCCTGGACACTGTATATGTTTTATAACTGTTTCCCATTTATTGAAGATACCAATCTTGGTTCCTCTAAAAATGATGTAGTGTGTAAACTTTGGCTTTTTAATCTGTGTTTCAGGGCTTTTAGCCTGCTGTTCATGAAAATAAATGCTCAGAGCATTTAGGATTTGTACTTTGAAAGCAGAGGCATGAGGCATAGTCTGCACATGCCAAAGATTGTCTAAAAGACACTGCTGTTTTTCTGTTGGTTTTATGCCACTGATAGGGCGAAATTTTGTGTATTGATCTGTGCAAACTTGTAAGGCATAAGAGCCAAAAGGTATGGTCGATGGTTTGGGTACTGTTGTAGGTTTTTGAGGTGTGGATTTTTTGGGTGTTTTAGGGTAGATTGTGGGACTTTGTGATGGTTGAGGCTGTGTTTGTGTGAGGAAGTAAGAGGGTGGTATAGGATTTTGTGGAGGTTGGGTGTAGAAAAAGTGTGGTGGTATTTGTCTAGTATTTTGTTTTTGTCCGGCTGTTATGGCTTGGCTTAACAGCTTTTCTGTTTTTTCTTCTTCATTGGATGAAGTGCTCATTGGAGATGGGCTCTGTCTAGACTTTGGTCGAACGACCATTTTTTCTTTTCCTCTATTCCTATTCATCTGCAAAAAGAAGTTTGTTTATGTTTCGAGATAATAAGTCTGCTATCCCGTTATCTTTTCCCTTTATATGTTCGAATTGTATAGTATAACCACATCCCTGGATTATATTTTGAAGGTTTACCCATCTTGTCCTGTTCATTTTCTTACTTTGATTATTTTTTATAAATTTAACTATTGCTTCACAGTCTGTCCTGACTGTGAAATCTTTGTGCAAAAATTTAAATTTTTCTAAAGCGTTAATTAGTGCTTGTATTTCAAAATCAAGGCTGGTCCAATTTGTCCTAGTCTTAAAACTTCCACTTGAGTAGGAGCATATTTTTTCTTCCTTTTTATAACTGTGTATGTTTGGTTTGCAAAGGAGGACGGCTCCCCATCCTTCCTTGCATCCATCAACCTCTATGATTATGTAATCTGTAACAAGTGGCAATTCTAATGGTTTTATCTTTTTCACTTGTTCTTTTATTTTTCTAATCAACATGCTATCTTCTTGATTAAACTTTCTCTGTCCATTTTTAGTGGTCTTGCTATAAAGAGGACCAACTAGTTTAGACAGGTTTGGTATAAATTTTCTAGCATAGTTGACCAAACCCAGAAAGGCTTGAATCTGTTTTAAAGTTGTAAGTTTTTCTGGAAAGTCCAGAATTTTTGTAGAAATATGTGGCTGTAACTCGATTTTTCCATTTCCAATCTCGAGTCCTAAAAATGAAATTTTTCGTTTAAAAAGCTCCATTTTCTTTTTGGATACTACTATCCCATTCTTTTTTATTTCTTCAAATACTTGTTGTAAGTGTTGTTCATGTTCTGAAATTGTTTTACTGGCTACAAGTATATCATCAATGTATACAAGACAAAATTTGTATTTAAGAAATAAACTGTCCATATATCTTTGAAAAAACGATGGAGCGTTTTTTAGTCCGAAACTAAGAACATTACATTCATATAATCCTTCTGAGCATGTGAAGGCTGTCCATTTTTTAAAATCTTCTTCTAAATGGAGTTGATTATATCCTGATTTTAAATCAAACTTTGAAAATATTTTGTTGTCTTGAATAAGTTGTATAAGACTATCTTTATTAGGAATATTATACCCATCATCTTCTGTATTATCATTTAACCTTTTGTAATTATAGACTATTCTAGGTTTTCCTCTTTTTATTTCACTATGGTTTTTTACTATGAATGCTGAGGACCTATGTGGACTTTCTGATTTTCTAATTAGTCCTTGTGTAGTCATTTCTGTGATTTGTTTTCTAAATTCCTCTCTATCAAGGGGACTATAGTCTATGTTTACATTTCTTATTGTTATGTCTGGATTTTTGATTTTAAATTTGCAGACATAGTTGACTTTCGAATGTGTAATGTTCTCTCCTATAAGACCTATTTTCTCAAGGTGGAGAATGGTAGGATGGTTTATACTTCTAGTAACATCCTGTCCTTTTTCTAATTCTTTGTAAATGAAGCTTGTAAGTAACTGTATAGCTTCATTTTCTATTTGGTTTTTCTTTCTATTTTTGTTTAAGAATTCTAGGTTTCCTTTTTCTCCTCTTTTACTAATAATTTTAACCATATTATTGTACCTGAGGGTAGGAAAACTATAAATTTGTTTACTAATCGTTATGAAGTTTTTAGTAATGGTGATAGCACCATTTAATCCTAATATGAAATTCAATCCTAAAACAAAATCTCTAGATTTAATGTGTTCAGGATTTATATTAATCTGTGGTATGTCATATTTAATACTATAATTTCCTGCAAAATCAAGAAATTGTATACTTGTAGGTTCTAAATAATGTGTTATATTTATCAGTCTATCTTCTACTGTTCTTGTCATTAATTTGTATGTAAGTGGTTTGTGAAATCTTTTATTTGTTAAACTATGTGATATCACACTCTTTGTGGCTCCTGTATCAACTAGAGCTGTTAAGTCTATAGGTGTATTGTTGTCAAGCCATAACCTACACTGTATGTTTATCATATTTATTGATCCATTGGTCTGTATTAGAGTTTGTTCAGGTTCTGTGGCCATGTTACTTATTTCAGGAATTTCAATTCCTTTTTTCTTTTCTATGACTTCTTCTAACCTGTTGACTTTGTTGTTTAGCAATTCTATTTTTAGTTTGTTAACTTCTATGGCTAGTTCTATTTTTTCGAACTTATCTTCATATTCATTACTGTTTTTATTTTTGCTCGTGCTAGCTTCTGGTTCTATGCAGAACACATGTTTTAGACATATATGGAATATCTCTTTAAAGCAAACATTGCACTGTGATCTTTTTTCTATACTAGGATAATATTCACATATGTAACATTTTATATAATTATTACCCTTCCAATGGTTCCACTCGTGTTTACAATCTTCTGTGTTTGTGTAGGTGTAAGCTATTTTTGCTATAGGCTCATCTTCTTCGCTATAGATGCTGTATATTGACTCATTGTCAGTATTATCTGTGTTTATAGCTTCTATTTCATAATCATTTAGCTGTTCTATAAGATTACTTCTTTCCATATTGTTACTTCTATTAGGACACTTATTGGCTAAATGCTCTGGATCTCCACATATGAAGCATTTACATGTTCTAGTGTGGGGTTTTTTGACATATTTGTCTTTGTATTTTTTGTATGGTTTGTACTCTTTCTTGTAAGAAGTACTTTTCCTAATTTTCTTCTTTTTATCGTAATATCCGTAGGCTTGTGGTGTGTAAATCGCGGTTTTGCAGAAGGCAAACGCGTTTCTCTTTAGCTGTTCTTGTAATGCCACCTCTTTGCATTTTTCTTCTAATATGCTAAAGGTGAAAGTAATTCTGGGTCCTATACCTAGGTGTTCTAAGTTTCCATACTGTTTCTTCCATTCTTCATGTATATTTTTACCTAGATCTCCTGGTAACTTTATGAAATATTTATCGCATAGATTATCATCCATGACTTGTCCTGTCTGTGCTATTAATCTAGTAAAATCTAATGTGAATTCGTTCACATATTTCATATCTGCTATACTAAGCTGTTCTAGGTTTCTGATAGCTGTATCTTGGATTAAACTATTGTTTTTTGCTGGATCTACTCCTAAAATAAGGACTCTTATTTGAGTAGTGAAATTATATGGATTATCTCCTATGTCTTTAAGCCTATTTATTTGGTCTGGATCATGGGCTTTTTTGCTCTGCCATATTCCTAAGGCTGTTGGGCCTAATGTGGTTTCTAAGTATGAAAACATATCCATACTCTCTTTTTTATTGGTTTCCCACATTCTAACAACTGTTTGTTCCCATGTCAGGACTTCGTCTGCCCATAACTATGGTTTCTGTTGTTCTAATAATAACATATTTCCACTGTAAATATGCCCTATCGGTAATCTGCTACCTTTTCCTTTATAATTGGATTCCTGTTGGTAACTTGTATTTCTTCAAGCCCAATATACTATATCCCAGAATTAAAAAAAAAAAAAAAAAAGAGTGTTTGGTTCATACTTCTGCAAATATTTCTACATTTCCGCTGCAATCTTCTGCAATCATACTGTAAGTATCTCTTATGTTGGTTGCTTTAATTGCAAAATTGCAAGAACAGCTTCTAGAACAAGGAAAAGATAAACAGTCTATACAGAGCCTTGTCGAAATTAATATTCTCAAACAGAAAGTTGGCATCCTTGAAGCCAACAATACACAGCTTTTACAAAAACTAAAAAGAAAAGAAGAAATTTCTAGCATCCCCAGAAGCTATGATGCCTTCAAAGCCCGAATGATGGACACTCCCTGGAAGACTTGCCTTCAATCCGTGATAGAGCAGTTTCCAGAATTTGACAACATAATATCGCAAAAGATCTGCTCAGAATTCCCCCTCGTAATATACGAGTTACAGCTTAGAGTAATGATTATTGCTCTAAATGAAGAAAAATACAAAGGAGTTACCGTGGTAGAAAGAACAGATGATGAAGGAAACGGAACCTGCCGTCTTCTCCTGCAAATAGATCTAAAAACCACAGACATGCCACAAGATCTAATCTTACAGTTTTACCACAATGGTATGATAGACTACATAGAAATGGGTTTAGATCCTAAAACAGAAAGCATTAGACGACACAGGAACGCCACCATCACTGCCAGATACACACAGAGACTTCTAGACAGAAACGTACGTAAGCAATGACGTTTCTGTCTCAATAATTTGAAGAAACGTAAGCTCTTACGTCACTACACACTATAGACGCGTCTGGCCGACAAAAGTTGTAATTATTTTCTTTTACTATAGATAAATAGTGTAAAGGTGTTTTGTTTTTTAGTCTCTTTAATTTAGGTCCGTTACTTTTGATTGTATTTTCTTTCTTCTCTGCCTATATAAGGGCAGACGAGTTCATTTGTAAAGACACCAAGAAATATTATCTTTGAATGCAATCCAGTTCATTTATGAACAACTAATCTTTCTCTTTCTGGTTTCTTAAGAGTTAGCCCTTATCTTCATAGTTCTTCAAGCCCTTCATACTATATCCCAGAATTAAAAAAAAAAAAAAAAAGTGTTTGGTTCATACTTCTGCAAATATTTCTACATTTCCGCTGCAATCTTCTGCAATCATACTGTAAGTATCTCTTATAATATATATATATATATATATATTATGATAGTAAATGAGACTCCCCTCCCGTTACCAACTCTACAAAAACCTAAAATAGGGAATACCTCAACAATGAGGGCCCTTTTAACATGTGGAACTTCAAATATAGGTTTGATCATCGGTTGGTCCTCCTAAAAACTCACTGTAAATTTTCTTCAACTGCGATTGTAAGCTGTTAATTCGATTAACAAGTACAATTCCACCTTTTTCTTTACCTCATGATTAAAATTAAGCAAAGAGAATATCATTGATGCTTAGAAGACGTTCTCCACAATCCACACTTCTAACCTACTCCTTTAACAGTGGTAACAAGAATGCGATTTCCACAAAATAATTGAAGACATGTCATGTCTTATGGTTGCAAAATAAAATAATAAACTTCTAGGTGTGACCAACCAGTACTAGCCCGTTCCTTGATGCGAATGAAACTATCGTAAATGCATATGGAGAAGAAGGGTGGAATAACTTATAGAGGCAAAAAGTTCATTATCACATATTCAACATCAGTGGTTCGCTAACGAAGCACGAGGCAACCACCAGGGTGGGCGGTCTAAATAAGGGAAAAGAAAGCAATTGCTATATAGGTAGAATGACCAATCATGAAAGAAAATGTAAAAGAGGTTGAAACAAACCTCACTAAGGGCGCCCTTGTAGCCCTGATATCACCCCTTCATTTGGATACTCTTGTTTAGCCATCAACAATAATATACCCGCTACCAGTGTTTGTAACATATTGAATGCTCCGGAAGAGCATGGTCATTTTACATACTAGATACTAAAATTATGTCTCATTACTCCAACAGAGTTATGGTTCCATCAGCAATAAAGGTTTGGCAGCACGACTAACAATATCTTAAAACATAAGAAATATTCCTACTAGTCGTCTCCAACATAATCACTTATTGGTACTATTTCAAGCGTTATTAAGCTTATTGATGCTCTAGAAGGTACATTCAAAACGATACATTCGGGATCTTGTAAGACATAATATTTTAAAAGTTATAACACCTATTTTAAAAGTTATAAATTAAAATTAACTATAAATATTAAAATAATTTAAAAAAAATTAATATCTAAAAGCATAATATGAAACTTAAATAATGATTTTAAAAAGATATTTTAAGAATTAATTACACGAATGGACCATGTGGTTTACACAGATTTCACTTATGGCCCCTAGTAATGAGAAACTACAAGTATGGCCAAATAGTTTGCACGAACGTAACAAGTTTGACCCTTGACATGGATGGACGTTAGAGTTTTCTGTTAAGTGAACGTAAAATGACTAAAACACCTTTAAAATTAAAAAAGAAAAAAAAAACTAATAGATACTTGTGGTCCCCACTCCTTCCCTAACTCCCACACTTCATCTTTTTACCCCCACCCACGTTTTTTCCGGCAAGCCACTCCGGTAGGATGTAGATGAAAGATGAAGCAGCCGGATATCTCCGCCGCCACCACCTCGCCTGAAAGCCACCACCCGTTGCCTTCTCTGTTCAAACTTGTTCCCCCTTCGAATCGTCCCCAGAAAGCTTGTTCGAACCAGTCGTCGGACTGCCGCCACCACTGCAGATCTGAAGGTTTGCAGCTCGATTTCACGCAATCTCTCTCTCTAATCAAACGTCGACGGTTTGGAGCTCGGTTTCACCCAGAACCTCGAAACCCCAAATTGCCAGATCTTTTTTTTTTTTTAATTTTTCACCTTTTTCACTTAAAGATTATAACCCAAATGAAACTTTTTGAAAAAAGGTGAAATGTTTGTTTGAAAATACAGGTTTTGGGAAAAGAGATTAGCCGTAAATAAACTTTTTGAGTTTTGATTTAAAGAAACAAGGCAAAAGCGTGATGGTCTCTGTGCTTGATTCAAAATAATGGTAAGGAAAAAGATATAGTCGTAGGTGTTGGGATATGACCCGGCATGGAGACCGGACACATCCCAAACCCCAAGTCCGGGTAATCATCTACAAAGGTAAAGTAACCATTGACCGGGCCTACGGGCCCGAGAGCCGGGCTTTAACCAAGTCCCGACACACGGGATCAAGCCCGGACCAGACAGGAAGGAAGGGACAAATAAATGAACGATAAAGATGAGACAAGAATCAACACGTCAGAGTACGAACCAATCAAGAAAGGAAACCAGACAATGCACAAACCATTACTAACAACCTTAACAATGGTCCAGGCATTACATATTCAGACCAATTAAAAAGGATCTACCCAGGCTTAAAGACAAACGATCATCTGGTATAAATACTCCATCAAGCCCAAGGTAATGTTGATATTCTCATTCATTCTTACACTCGCTTACTACTTGTTTCCTCCTTCCAAACCTTATATTTATTCTCACGCCGGAGCCTGGTCACAGCAACAACCCCCGGGGTCCTCACTGTGACGAGACTAACGGTGTTTCCTGTTTTGCAAAGTCAAGCTCAGTACTACCTTTCTGGAGACTCTTGGATAACATGATCTTAGTCTGGAGGTCCTAGAGTTTACAGTAGGTAAGTGGAATAGGTTGCAAAATTCAACCCAAATACTGTTACTGATGGTGGTGGTTGTCACCGGAAATGATGTTTGAGATGGTGGTGGAGGACAAATGTTGAAGAAGATGAAGTGGGTTTAGGTTTGGTGAGTCCCACATGTTGTAATATTTCCTTTTTTTTCTGTTAAAACCAAGAGTATTTTAGTCATTTTAAAAAAATTAACGGTCAAAGTTAACGTCCATCCATGTCAGGGGCCAAACTTGTTACGTTCGTGCAAACCACAGGGGCTATCCCTGTAATTAATTCATATTTTAATTTAGAGATAATAACATGTAAAAAAAAGATACAACTTTGTTATTATATCAATTTATGTAGCGTATTTATCCGAAGTGCACAAGATCGAGCTTAAACTCTTTAAGTTAAACAAGTCATGCTCATGCCTAGACAAGCTCGGACTCAGTGCAACCCTAACTTATTATGCCTTGATTAATGGACATGTCAAGTAGAGTGTACAAAATGGTTTTAAAAACTGAATTTGTAATTTGGTGGAAGATTTAACCAGATAAAACAGTCTAAGTTGAACAATGATGAAGCAAAATTAGAAAGAGTTTTATAGTACAGGAAAGCTACATGTTTAGCAAGAACAAAAGAAATAGAAAGATTTATTATGCCTTGATCGAAATACTAGTACGGTAATGGACATATTGTACAAAATGGTTTTAAAAACAAGCCTACATGATGATTATATAATGTTAGTGGCTGGCATTGTGAATTCAGATGGTACAAATGGAAAAATAAAATAAAAACAATTTTACATAATACTTGATCAACACTGCCTATAATTATACATTACAACTTCAAGCCTGCTAATCCTTTTGGAATAAAGATAACACCAGGTCTGTATGTACAGAGAAGAGTTGTGTGTCCACAAATAGCTGTCTCATCAAATAGTATGGCAAGTTAGTGTGATTATCCAACACATGTTTTCTAAAATGGACAAAGTGTATGAAATAGAAATCAAGTCCACACTTCTTTTATATCTTAGCAAAAACTGACGCAAAATAGAAACCGGGTTTATTTTTATTACCAATTGTCAATGGTCATTTATTTGCTGACAGGTGCATCTTATTTTTCAAACTTGTATATAAATTTATTTATTTTTGCTTTTTTTAAATAAGCATTTGTTGCTTATGTGGCAGCAACCAGCAGAAATTCACTGCTCTTTCTAATATAGCAAGCAATAAAGTGAAAAGAAAATACTAATACTTATTTACCTTCATGAAAGGCTGATCACGACTAGGAAAAGACTCGATGAAACTTTCCTTCAAAAGCAATGATACCTGAGACACAATTCAATGGATGAGAAACATTTAATTATAACTTTGTAAATCTGGGAAGAGAGTAACCTTATCATCATTTGACTGAACATTTGTAATTGTGTGAGAACGTAGGTTAGAGCAAAGTGAATCCAGATAAGATCTTAATACTCTCAGGAATCCCTTTGCAGCTTCTACCTGTGTTCAATAACAATCATGTCATCTGCTTGCACTACAAAACATAATCACTGCATTTATTTTCAAATGCGCAAACTGCATGAAATAGAAACAAACTTTACCTTTTTTTTTCCAGTTTTTCAAACCAACTTTAAATTGAGCAAACAAAAGAAACTTCACATACATTTTATTACCAATTTCAACAAACAAGTTACATTTCATTACCAACTGTAGCAACGAATGGCCTGTTACATTTTTGGCTAATAATTCTGACGTGGCATGTTTTATTTTTCATTTTACTACATATGTCAATGCCAAGTGGCATCTGATGTGACATTTACGAAATTATTTGTAAATATTAACTTCTAAAAAAAGATTATTTTTTAAAAACAAGTAAACAATTATTGTTCAATTTTCTTTCACATAAGTGTATGTGGCATCTCACACGGTGGTTTTCATGGCATCAACTTGTGCCACATCAGTAATTTATAGGTAAATCAATTCAAATGAGGTCGGTTTCTAAAATCAGTAATGAAAATTGTAAGTTGGCTTATATATTTTACCTATTAGTTACTAAAAATGGAGGAAAGCTCTTTCTCTTACATGCAGATGCCCTTTTGAAATCTTAAACACATCAAAAATAAAAATAGTAGAATATCAAAATACGTTGTGAACTAAGATTCATGAATGATCCAAACGGTCAAATAGAAGAGATGGTTGTAGTAGTAGTAGTAGTAATAGTAAATCAACAATAGAATGTCAGCATGGAATTTTCAATGTAATCTAGGACATAGCTACATAAGAGATTACAGAAATGGGTAACTTAAGCTGGTATTAAAGAAAGACATACCTGCACATCCGTGCAATCATAAACCGGTCTCCTTTTCCCTAAATAACTTTCTCCCACAAGTTGAGCATGATACGGAGTTAAGGCTGCATACAACTCTTTGTACTGGGGGAAATGAGGTATTGATAATGATTTGACCTAAACGAGAAAAGGAATTTAGAAAGTAATAAGCTCTTGAAGGGTACAGTAAAAATACTTGAAACAACGAACATCAGAAAAGATGCAAGATAACATCATAAACAACACCGGGGTGTGATGATTCAGCACTTGTAATAGAATATAATTAAATGTGCACCTGGTTCTTGTTTACGTCAACAAGGATAACATTTCCTGACTTGGATTGTACTTCAGCAGTTTTGCTCTTCACACCAACCTGCTCAACATAATTATCGGTCAAAAAGGCCCGGTAAAACAGTACATAAAAAACAACTGTATAAAGAAAAAAGAAACATAGATCACAGAGGAAGCTGCAACAGCAAAATTGACATTTAAACTCTTGCAACTTATTTATTAAATTGAGTCTTATATTTGTAACCGGAAAGAAGAGATACGGGAAATAGAACTTAAAGAAAAACTCACTATAAAAGGAACAGGTGCATCCAAAAAGTCTAGCATGTCATTTGGCAATACCTAAAGCAAAATCAGTTAAAACATCATTTAAATTCGGCAGGTACAGCTATATTATAGCCTTACTAACTTAAAAAAAAGTCTTATCCACAGTACCGGCATGAAGAAGCTCTGCCACTGGTAGGGACGAATCAGAGGGATAATTGACAACACTGAAGCAGACAATATTCCCTGAGATGCAAAAGGTGATATTATTTAATCTGCGCTGCTTTAATCAAACATACTCCCTGATGATAGAATGGCAACATGATTGAAAAAAATATACAATACTAGTTTTAAAATTGATTAATTAAAATACAGTATATTCCCTTTTACAAATATAACTGAATAAATTCTTTTTTTTTTTAATTTTCGATTAAAAGACCATATGGTGCTGTTGAGTAACCAAGATATACTACCAATCACGGACTAGAGAAGCATAAAACAGAGTAATTTGCAATTGCATATATACGAACCAGATTAGAACACACAAACACAATTTGTTTTTCCAGCAGAGCACCCGCAAATATTGTCAAGATCTGTGGAAGGACATGGAAAAATGACATTGTTGATTTATTGCCTCGCAGCATATAGAAAATTATTAAATAAATTTTAAAAAAGAATATCAATTACATGCTCAAGACGCAAGGAGCCACAAATGCTTGAAATTGCCCATATTGATAAAGCTGTTGCTTCTTCCTCAACAGCAAGTGCTTTGTGAGCCTAAAGTACCAAACACATGTTATGGCCCACCATTAACGGCAAGAAATACAGCTTCAAATGGAAATTAATATTACATAAGAAAAACTACCTCTGCCAGTTCAAAACTTGTGCTGCATGACATCAAATCAACTTTTGAACCAGCAATATGTAAAACGGTTTCATCTGGTCTATGGAATTCCAAAGGATGCAGGTGGTCCAATGGATGGAATTTGATGGTCGAACCTCTAGTAGGGACACATAAACGGTTATACTCGCAAATAATCTGCAACGATCCATGGTTGCTGGTCTGCAATATTTAAATTATTTAAGTGTGAAAAATGGGAACTAATCTAATTCAAGGGGTCAAGTGGGTCAACGACAAAATTTAAAGAACGATATTAAAATAAAATAAAAAACCTTAGCCCAATCAAGAATCTCGTTGTGCTTGTTATCTTCTTGACCAGAAAAAGATGCCTCTTCTGTCTCTGGTGAATCAACATCACTTCTAAAGTTCCTATCTTCACTAGGAGAACCCTGAAAACTGCATCAAGTAATCCCCATCACCAACTAAACATTTTCAATAGGGAATGGATGTAAAAAACAAATTTAAAATCATTGCTCCCACCGACCCAAGAAAATTCTCAACCTTTCTGTTTTAGTTTCCCCCAAATAAAAATATCCACTTCCAAGATCATTTATCAAGTTTCCCATTCTTACACATTACCATAAAAGTGCACTAATTGTAGATCCCTAAAGCTGTGTGCAATTTTGGCATTTAGCTGGTATATAATGCATTAACTATACATTCCAAACAAATAGGTTTTTACTTATGGACACCTATTTTGTCATAATGTATGATGAGACCATCCCAAGTATTTAACTTTTTTCGTTAAGGCCACCCATATAATAAAAATAGGTTCTAAGCCACTTAATAATGTATCCGGCTCCATTCAACCAAAGCGGCCAAAACATGCTGGAATATCGTGAAATGACGAAAACACACTAATCATTTCACATTGAACCGTTGCTTCTCGATAGTTCGAACAATGGTATTATTTCTTTTATTTTTTTTTAATAAAATAAAGGCATTTTCATCATCGTGCATATTTTTGGTCATATTTAGTATAAATGAAATTAGATACAAACTTGGGTAGTTGGGTGGCCTAAACGTAGTTTCGATACATATGTATCCTTAATGAAAATAAATAAATACATGGGCGGCCTCCACATCCATTATTTTCATAAAACGTCAACATCTCCTGCTATGGTGCCTCCACGGATCAAAGTGAGAAGTCAAAAAATTAGTGGTCAAATGTCACATATGCCCAAAAGGTAACGATTTACCTTGATGAAGAATCAGAGCTATCATATTGTTGATAACGAAGAAGAGGCAAAAGTGCATTCGGTATCTGCTTTTGAGCATCTTGTTTGTTGGAAACCATATCATCAATAGGAGGACTATCGCATTCTTTCTTAGATGAATCTATATCTATTTCAGGACGAATTGGTATAACACAATCACTGACTCTTTCGGTGATAGAATTGTTCCTGATTAATTGGACAGTATCTGAGGTTCCACCAAGCAGTTCTTGAGATCCATATTCTGCTGAAACGCCACTCCCTTTGTCCTCTAAATATACTTCATTGCCATACATTAATCCCACATCTAAATCGCTAATACTTTTAGTTAATCGTTCCAATCTTTCTTCAATGAAGATGCTACACATAGTTATAAACGAAATTAATATTTTATAGAAAGAAGTCAAAATGATGGTATTCATTTTCAGATAACAATTAAAAGAGCCTTGATATCCTTACTAATATCAAAATTGACAACCCAATTTCCAAATATTCTTGGAGTATCAACAATGATCATGGTAATATACAGAGGACTCAAGACCTCCTTGAATCATGATTCATGAAGATCATACAAAAGCTCATTTCATGCTAAAAAGTCATACATGTTTACATGGTATGCAGTTTGCATTTTAATTATCAAAATCGTACAAATGATCAATTTTGTTAACATGTTTTCCTTTTACTTACAGCCAGAATGGATCTAGAAGTAAAACTTTTTAAAGGGTTGAAGTTTGACAATCACCAAGAACAGGTTTGAACCTTGTGAAAAGTTACATCGAAGGTAATATGGCCCATGTCAGTTTATATTAGCAAAAAGTAGATCATAAAATATGCAAAGAATGGCAACCAACTTAGGCCTTATAACCGTAGATGAAATTCCCCCCCCCCCTTTTTTTAATTTTAAGCCTTTTCTAGCCAATTTTTGACTTTGTTGGATGGAAAGTTCGCTACAACTCTTTGCATTTATACATTCTAAAAAAGCTATAATTACTTAAAGTAGGCACATGGAAAAAAATTAATAGCCAGAAGTGTTTCATGAAGGCTCAGAATCGCTAACACAGGAGCACAAGAACTCGGTGTTTGATATTGAAGGCTCAGAATCACTAACACGGGAACACAAGAACTCTGTGTTTGATCAACCCCTGATTGACAATTTTATTGATTCACAAAACTTGAATAAAAATTACAAATCATCGACCCCTTTTATAACTCACGAGACCTTCCTAAACAAACTCAAATTCCTAAATAATAGATAACCTAATCTATTCTATAATTATCTTGACCCACTAGATAAATACAAATAAATAAACCAAATAACATACTTAAATACCAAACTAGACTTGCACACCAAATTTCGATCTTTTCCCATGTGAACAAACACGGTTAGTCCAACAAACCCCCCCCCCAATCTTTGTTTGTTCACATTAACCTTCACAGCAACGTTGGTCCTCGTCCTCCTGGACCATCTCGACCTTCCCCAGATCCACGACCTCTACCATGACTCGTTCATGAACTTCTCGGTTTGAACTCCCTTGACCACCATTTTGTCGGAATCAATCATCTTTCTCAACCCGTTATTAACAACTCTTCAATCTCCTTTGATCAGAACTCTAAACCCAATACCGATCACACCTTGATCACAAACCTGTCACCAACCGCAAGCCTAGCCACCAGATTTTGTTTTCTGCCAAATGAATACTCAGCAGGTGGCTGATCGTTTATACTGCTTTTGTTGGTTTTCTTCTGCCAAAAGAACTTGCCCCAGCAATCCGTTCTTGTTCTAGGAGAAGAAAGAAGTTCGAGTCTTTTGATCTTTACCATGATTAAAAAATTGCTAACCTGTTTCGATCAGACCTGCTGCTTTACACCGTCTTGGAAGCCTGCTGCTTGATCGATTATAGTCCTACTGATGATTGACAACTACCTGGATCACCCACTGCCTCCTACTTTGATCTCCATGCAAACAGCCACGGCTGCTAGTCTCGAAAACCGTTCCCAAAACCACCTCAAAACTGTGTGCGATTAAACCCTTGATGATCTTGATACTCGCTGCTGATGATCCACTAAATCTGCGACCCAATCAAATTTCGCCTGATGATCGCTGCTCCTGAAGTTTTTTTATTCGACCAACAGCTTGCTTGTCGCCTCTTTTTCCTCCTTCTACTCCTGCCCTCCACCGACCGGCACACCAGCCGGCAGAGGCTTCTTCCTCCTCTCAACAACTTCTCCAATACCAATTGAAGGCTCAGAATCACTAAGGAACACAAGAACTCGGTGTTTGGTCAACCCCTGATCGACCCTTTGATTGATTCACAAAACTTGAATAAAAATTGCAAACCATCAACCCCTTTATAACTCACGAGACCTATTCCTAAACAAACTCAAATTCCTAAATAATAGATAACCCAATCTGTTCTGTAATTATCTTGACCCACTAGATAAATACACATATATAAACCAAATAAAATACTTAAATACTCGTAGACCTAATTCGAAATTAACCAGACTTGCACACCAAGTTTCGATCTTTTCTCATGTGAACAAATACGATTAATCCAACATTTTAAGCACACGCGTTTAAAGATGCACCATTTAGATGTACCCCAATAGCTAACATTCAACTGGTTAGAGGAAACTTTCCTGAACTCCAGTCCCATGGACCTCTCTCAACTAAAAGCTACTAGTCTACTGGATGATATAAAATGTACTAACTTTTGGAGTTCAAAAGATGATTATACAGGAATCTTTTACCTAGTCCAAAGTACTAGATGCAAATATGACCACGAAAAAGGATTTATATCAATTCAGTGTCGACAAACCTGTTCAACACCCCAAAATGCAGCTCAAAAAATGGAAGCCTTGTGAGAATGCAGTAACACCGGCGGGTGGTTAAAATATGCCGGCTCATAGGTGGGGAAGAAAGTTGTCCATCTCCCATCATAGAAATTAATCTAGAAGGTTGTTGCACCAACTCATCAACTAAAACACAGCAACCATACAGAATTGAATCATCTGCACCCTGCAGTTGAAGATCAGAACACAGAAAGGGTGCTAAAACAATTTGTGTGCGCTATATCATATATGTATGTATACGTATATTTATGTGCATGGACACATACGTGCGTGCACACATAAACATACACGACTCACACAGGCAGAGAGACACACAGACAGAGACACACACCGAGGCATACAGAGAGACACATACCCACAAACACGCACGCACACGGACACATACACATACACACGGTGAGAGAGAGACACAGAGAGGAATGCACGCATACATACATGCATATATAATACACATCCATAATACGTATACAACATACATTTATATATAATATGCATATGCGTACATGTATGACAAACATATACATACATATATGATAATATGAACTTGTCGACTCAACCCAAGCAGTTCAAGTACTATCTTGAGACCAAGTTTAGTAAAGGATTGTTCAAGTTGACAGATTTACTTATTAAAGAATAAAGAAGTCTAGTCAAGCAGCAATACATATCATTTAGCAAAGAAGTTTTTATAGATTAGAATAACAGATCAAACGTAAAGAACACCCCAAAAGAACAATGGAAATACTGCCGATAAACTAGCTGAAAGGGTTTCCATGGATTACCTGCAGCCTAAACACAAAGGATTGATCATTTTGTTTTAGGTGTTCCTGAAAAAGTACCAGCATGTTAAAAATGGCATAGCAACAAAAATATTCAGTTCAAAAGGTACAAGTAACCGTGCTTAAGATATTGTATTTACTTTTGTTAAATGAAAAGGCTTGCATAATAAACAAAAAACAAGTGTAAATCTATTTTTCTATCAAAGAGCAGTTGATCATTATAAATGCCAATGGAACACCAAACTTCAGAATAAACCTTTATAGATCGTAGCAAGAAAGTAAGCAACTCGTGTGAAGGTGAAACATGGTAACAAATATACCTGTCCAAGAAGTATTTCATTCAATTCACTCATTGATGGTGTTCTCTCAATAGTGTGAACCTGAAATTACAAGTAGCAACATTTAGGCGCAAAAAAAAGAAACCATAAAATGGCATTCGATAAGGCTGGTATGTGTAAATACACAGGAAAAACGGGCGATTTTACTAAAATAGTCATCTAAAGGAACGCATACTAAAAGTTTTGAACCAAGACAAGGCGTAAAGGATAAGTTTTATATGTTAAAAAAAATTTGGAAATAGTTGCAATACTGACAGAGAAAAAAATTTATTAAATTGATTAGGATCTACCTAATATGCATAACTGTAATTAAAGCATACCAATTCATGTGCAAAATCAGTATTCAAGTAAACATGATAGCATTTCTTTGTGAGTAGATGATCTTTAGACATTATCGAGATAGACTGGCATAAAACACAAGTTTTTTAGGTTAATCAAAAAAAATTGTGGCACAACCTCCAATCCACCAGGAAAGCAGAACGAAAGGAGATCCTCAGACCTTAAAGGCAGCTGTTTGTCAGGAGGGTACACAAAAAGAATCTGAAAGTACACGCAAATGATCAGAAAACATATTCCATAAAAGTGGAAGCAAATTAGATTTTATACTTCTTTTATATCAGGGAGCCTGTCGGACCCGCACCTGAGGCTCAAGATTTGGTTCTACACGAAACTGATTCTGACCACTAAGTGCACTTCGTAGCCTCCCTGGAACTTCAGATCTTCTACCAAAATATTGCTTTTGAAGTGCTTGAATGTCACAATTTGGATGCAATCCAACCACTACCATGCTCTCAAATAGCCTCGATGGTTCTTTCAATATCCTCTGATGCTGTAATATTCGAAAATAGTAAGCAATCATGAAGAATAAAATGTAGTAGATCTATCTGTGAGCACATCAGAGCACCTACCACAAAGGATGAAATATAAGGATAGTGAAACCTTTCTATTCCAATTGGATATTCTAGTTTCAATATATGTGAATAGCATCGCATTTGACAATTGTTCTAGTTAAAATCACCTAAAGAAACCAAGTATATTTTATAATGAACATACCAGGGCCTGTAATTGAAAGCTTGCCCATTGACGTTTTTGGCTAGTTAATACTTCTGGATTGTATGTTCTACTTTTCTCTTCAGGGGGAGGGGATAAGCCTTTTAGTACTCTGAATACTTGACTCTGAAGCTTTTGAAGAGGGCTACCACTATCTCCTTTTGATGAGAATACAACTGATGGTCTTGGTGCAGGAGAAGGTGGAGTAACAATAGCTCCAGAAACATCTTCAATTGTCTGCACAAAGAATGAAGCACCCCAACCTGTGCTATTTGGCTCTTCATGAGTGCAATTCCCCTTATCCATGAGTGCAATTCTCTTTGTTAAACAGACAAGCACCAAGAATGCTAGATTTTGGAGGTACAAACAAAGAGAAACTATGAGCATGATTTTTCAATTGGACACATTCAGAATGAAGAACATTAACCGGCGCATAAATATGCAAAATGAAAACAGCATTCAGGTCAACACAAATTTCATCCTCTCAACAACTGTTAGCATGATCCCTCTTTATACTACCAAGCACATATGTTACCTTTGTTTGAGTTAAATCAAATGAAATTGTAGTCCACTATCACTGATCCAAAACATACAAAAAAAGGGAGCACAAAATGATAAAAGTAATCAGAAAAACCTAAAAGTAGTACCACAATAATTGTTGCTGCTTCTGCTGTTGAACACACCCTCAGCCAGCATAACCAATCTACTTGCACATGGAAACACATACGTCGGATATTTACTAGTTTTAATTGAAACAAATACACAGATTTTGATCTTAAACGGAAGGTATGAAAACTACACGTTGACGATAAACACTAGAATTACACAGCAGAAACTAAATCGCATAGAACGATCACAGAAGCATAAATTTGGATAAATAAATATAACAGATCAGTAAACACAAATAAGGTTCGAATTAACGGGTGGATACGGCGAGTCAAATAATCGATTGACGGATTAAACAAAAAACTCACTTGTATGTTGGCTTCAGTTAGGGCTACAGATTCATGTACGCGTACAAGATCATGCGTCTCCTCCTGCATCCATATCGGTATGTGCTTTAGAGAGAGAGAATGATGGAGATGAAGAAAGTGGAAGGAGAGTTTCTCAGGCGGCCATAACGAAGTATTAAGGTTTTTCTTTTCTCTTTTTTTTTATTTGTCTTAAAAGAAAAACCCCTGCTTTGATAAAAAGAGAGACAACGAAAATATTTACTGTATTTGTTTTTAAGTATTTAACTAGAGTAAATTACACAGATTATACTTTATTTATACTAGAGTAAACTTCGGTTTTAATCCCTGTAATTTGGATAAATTTCCTATTTTAGTCCATAAGTTTCAAAATCCTGATTTCTTTCAAACCCATCTCCATGTTCGGAAATCAAACCCAATCAACCCATCTCCCTCGTTCTTTCTCATCCCACTTTCTTAAATCCGGCCACCGTCTGCCACCACTGCGGGCACCACCATTGCCACCCTCAACCCACCTTTCTCCTATGCAATCTTCAACCCTGCTACCTCCCACCATTCTGTCATCAGCACTTCAAAAACCACACACAATTTGTGAAGCAGAGTCATGGATGGGGCAGGTTGGGTGAAGAAACAGATCGGGTGTGTTTGAGGTTGGAGGAGGGTTACGGTGGTGGTGTAGATGTGGAGGGTTTCGGTGGTGGTGTGAAGAAACAGATCTGGCTGAAGAAATAGATCGTGGAGGGGGATGGTGTGTTTCAGGCGGTGGCGGTGACAAGTGACAGAAACCCGAATAGCTTTTTTCGGCGAGGAAGTCGGTCCTTCCTGGATTCTATAACCTGATTAGAAGTTGGGATTGGTGGGTGTGATTTGATTCTTGGTACCCTTTGTTTCCGGTGTTGAGAAGGTGCAATTGCCATTGATTTAGAGGATTTTCATGGATGTCGGTTGGAAATGGTGATTGAAAATTGAAAATAATACCTTGTAGAGATGACAACTAAATGGTGTGGGACTATGGGTACGTTCGTCTTCACTCCTGATCGTGGAGGGAATGGTGTGTTTCAGGCGGTGGCGGTGGCAGCAGCGGTGGCGGTCAAAGGGTGGTGGGTGAGAGGACATCTGAACTTTAAATATCTTTTTATTTTACTTTTATTTTTTTTATCTCATAGTGTATTGTGGTCAATTAAGAAAGACATCTGGTTTTAATTAAAACAAAAATGAAACCACAGTGACTAAAAAGATAAATTAAAACTAATAGACTAAAATAGAGAATTGATCCAAACCACAGTGACTAAAATTGAAGTTTACTCTTTATACTATAAATTACACTCTGTGTCCTTTAACTTCAATAAGTACACCACATGTCATTTTCTTACGTACTTTTATACACCCTATGTCATTTACACTAACTGGTGTTAATTTTTCAGTTAAGTTTTGGCATATGATTTGCACATGAGGGTATAATGGTCTTTTTACACATTAAATGACAATTTATGTAATTTACAAAACATTACTCCATTCCCTTCTTCTTCCCTAAACCTTCCCCTCTTTGGTTTCTTTTGCCGAAAGAACGGGTTCCCGGACCACTGTCTTCATCCTTTCCCTGGGCATCGTATCACCATTAACATGTGGCAAAATCTAAATGGTCAAGTAAACAAACTACTTAAATAGCCAAGTAAACCACCATATGTTCTATCTAGTATCTCTTTATATGCCTGCACCAAGAACATACAGCCTATGTTCTGGTTTTCCGGTAGGTGTGGCCGCCGGTGGGAGGACCACCACCAACGAGATTAACGCCCATCTCCATTAGATTAACACTGGCAACAAGCATCGTCACACCTGGTAAGTGTAGACCATCTCCACCATCGCCCACCCTCCTCCTCCCCCGTACAACCACCACCAAATCGAACTTAATCAAGGGTCGATTTGGGCCATTTTCAGGTCGAATCTTGTAGTTAAATTGCTCCCCCTACACTCCGATTGCCACTCGTTAGGAGTCCCATAGAACTTTTGCCGTTCAATTGCTCTTTACCCTCTCGATTTTGATACGTCGATGGATCCATATCCGAAATAAATTCACAAAGAAATTGGAAAAGGAAGAAGTGAGTGGTATTAATTTGAAGTTTCAAAAGTGGTTTTGTGTTTAGACTATAAACCATCGGCGACCAGATATTGATTTTAGATTTTTAGATCTAGTTTGATGATGTATTTGTGTGTGTGTGTATGTTTGTGGTTGAACCCATAAGTGATGTCCAGGAGAGAGGATGAAGACAATGGCAGCGACATTAGGGTTCCGACACTACTCCGGGAACCCGTTCTTCCGGCAAAAGAAACCAAAGGGGAAAGGTTTGAGGAAGAAGGGGATGGTTTAGGGAAGAAGAAGGGGATGGGGTAATGTTTTATAAATTACATAAATTGTTCTTTAATGGTAAAAAGACCATTAGTCCCTCATGTGCAAAGCACATGCCAAAACTTAACTGAAAAACTTAACACCCGTTAGTGTAAAGGACATAGGGTGTATAAAAGTATGTAAGTAAATGACCTGTGGTGTACTTAATGAAATTAAAGGACACACAGTGTAATTTATAGTATAAATAAAGGACAATCTGTATAATTTACTCATTTAACTAATTAAAATTTAAGAAGGCGATATTTATTTGTTTTATCTTTTAATTTATTTGTTTTATATTTTACCAGGGATACAATAGTCGTCAGGCACGACTATTTCTTAATGTGCATTAATTAGAAAATGTCATCAATTATCAACATGGAGTAAATGTTTTTAAATGCACTTTAATTGGGCTTTTTAATATAATGTCACAAAAATTAATTGAATCACTCATAATACATACTATAATGATACATGTGTATTTACTTTCCATCAAGTTAACAAATCGAGATCAAGCGGGCCCATGTTTATAAAATTAAAATAATATTACTTTATTAAAAATTAAAGTCACTTATAATTTTCTTTATTCACTCAAGTTTCAATATTGTTTATGTGAAATTTTGTATAAAAGTTAAAGTTTCTAAATTAAGTTATCTAAATGAAACATGTATTAAACTTAGTTACTAATTAGGGTTTATTTTTTAGGTTTAACCTGATTAATAGAAGGTAACCGTGAAATTATTTTTTTATTAAATAATAACAAAGTTTCATAATTGTTTTATTTAAGTTAATTTAAAAAAAATCACTAAATAGTAGTCAAGTTTTATATATATTTTATTTAAGTCGTTTAACTTTAAAAAAAATTAAGCATTTTTACAAATGTTTCATAGTAATGAAAGTATGAAACAATATGAAACTTGAATTGAAAAATAATTAAAACTTAGTTATTATTCTATAATTTTATTCCTACAATCAGTGTTACGAATTAGATTCGTCTGTGTATTATTAGAGTAGTTCCGTACACAATTTTTACTTTGTAAAATAAAACTCAACTAAGTTTTAACAGATAATAACAAATTTTAGTATAATATATTATTTATAATAACGTTTTCTTGCCAAAAAAAAAGGTCGGCCGTTATGTGCCCATAATGGTATGATTGAAATTTGAGAGTGAGTTACAACAATCATCAACAATCTTTAATATCCATTTTTGTCATGTAAGTTTTAATCAAAGAAGGCAACATGAAAAATAACATGAGTTTCTCGTAAACACTCCAGCAGATATCAAAACCAAGTTATCGTCACATCCTTGCCATGTGCTGACATGGTAACGTGCAATCCTCGCGACACTCCAGCGGATACGAAAACCAAGTTATCGTCACATGTGACGCCTCTTGCAGATCCTACTCTATATCTAGCTGGTGCACTGCAGTATCTCATGCTAACTCGTTCGGACATTGCGTTTGCGGTTCAACAGATTTGTCTATTTATGTATGATCCACGTGAACCACATTTGCATATCTTGAAACACATTCGTTGCTATATTCAAGGTACTCTTACTCATTGTCTACAGTTGCGTCTATCATCTGTTAATCGTATGGTCTTCTACACTGATGCGGACTGGCTTTGTAATATTCTTCTTGAGTTACATTGTCATGTATCTAGTGCCACCATTGTGTTTTGTGACAATGCAAGTGTCGTGTATATAGTGTCAAACCATGTAAAGCACCAAAGAACCTAACACGTGGAAATAAATTTACACTTTGTGAAGGAACCTGTTGGTCAGGTTCGTGTGTTACATGTCCCTTCAACTCATCAGTTTGCAGATATCTTCACCAAAGGCTTATATTCGCAACTCTTTCTTGACTTCAGATCCAGTTTGAGCATATAGGAACCTTCCACCCTGATTGCGGGTGGTGTGTTACACAATACTAAGCCTATTGTTATATTATAACGGATTGTATATATATGTTAGTATAGGTCTTTCTTGTGATTATTTATTTTCCATGTACATTTATATATACACGCGAGTAATAGAATGAAACCCTGATTGAGATTTCCACAACTATCAACAATATCAATTGAAATATAAAATTCTCTAAAATGATATTATTAAACACAGGGGTGGACTTACCTTAGGGGGAGGGGTACCAACTTTCGACGCGTAGTGAATTTTTTTTTACCGTTTTATGTTTCCCGATATTCCTGAACGAAATTTTTGATACCCCTAAATTTTCGTACAAATCCCAACACTAACCTTAAAATTTTATTAAAATCATAAAACTTTATAAAAACCCAAGAATTTTTAATAAAAACACAAATATTTAATTAAACTCGGCATTTGGGCTTTAATGTAACATTTGGGGTTTAATTTAAAAGCCCAAAAGACCAATACCCATTCTAATTCTTGATCCAAATACCCAATACCCATTCTAATTTTTTATCCATCGGCTTTTGAAGGAAAAAAAAAACCAGACGTGAGACTGTTCCAGGGGCCCGACCATCGCTGCACAGGGGTGAGGGGCCATCGGCCATCGCTGATTGCTTGATTCCACCATCGTTGATCGGACACAACCGTCGACCGCCCGACATCCGCTATTCCCCTCAATTGCTCATTAAGGTATTCTTCTAATTTTGATTTAGGGTTTATGTGCAATTTTAGGATTTGTGTGTAAATGTACAATCGGGTGAAATTAGACTTTAGGATAGATTTAGTTGCTTTTTTTAGTTGTTATAACAAGTTGTTAATGTGTATTTGATATTTTGTCACAAACTAAACAAGTTCAAATTGGTAAATTTTTTAAAAGAAAATTCCAAGATAATGATGATATTGATGGAAGTCCAAATATTGATAAAGTGACGGATGACGATGACGATGTAATGACTTGATTTCAAGTTATCAAATATTGAAGAGGACAGATCTGAGATCATCTATTAGGTATTTCTTTAACATCATGTTTTTTTTGTTTCATTTACTTAAATGTAGGGGAAAAAAATTTTTAGATCGATACCCCTGAATTTTTTTTCCTAGATCTGCCATTAAACACATAACTTTTGTTGGCTATATATAAATAATCAGTAATTAATTAATTAATAAATCAAGATAATCATTAAAAGGAAAAAAAAAATTGCAGCAAGTGATTATCCGATTGCATACAGTTAGATTCCTTAGTAATCTACTTGGTGACTTGCTTAAACGCTTCACTTTTCTTAACGGGGCAAAAAGGTCCATTGCCTTTTATTCTACCGGGTTCAAAGGTTAAATGTTACACCCATTTAAATATTTAAAAAATATTTATATCTCAATAAAGTTTGAGACAATGCTTTGATTTAATTTAGTATCGTTAATTATCTTTGAATGATAATAGAGAAAATGGATCTGGTGCAAAAAAAATATTCATCGGTTACTAATTGAGAAGTTCATTTTCGAGATAACATTGGACGTTAAATATAAATTCTTTTAATTTCTAAAACTAATTTTTTTTATTGTTTTTAAAAGTATGAGTAAACAAATTCCCTTTTCCTTGAAATTGAAATTGCAAATCCTTGTTCGATCTATACTTGTCACATGTCAACAAATGATACATGAATTAAATTTGAGTATCCATGTTTTGTACTCTAGCACCTTAATGTATGTACCGTCTGAAAATGAGATACAACTAAAAGTATTTGCCCGACTATAAAATTGGTGTGAAACTATTATGGCATGACCATTACAATATAAAATATTTAAAAAATTGGACAACTATCGTGATTTTCTTTTAAAATAATTATTAATATGTGATAGCTTAAATATAATATTTATCAGTTATCACAATACCATCCTGTTTATTATATAAAAGTTAAAAAAAATGTGAAGGTGTGAAATTATGGTTGGGCATAAAACTCCGTTACACGTGAGTCGTGACGCCTTTCATGGTCAAACTTTAGGAAACTGGATGAATCTTGCTGATCAGGTTCAAGTCCTCTTTCATAGTCAAACTTTTGGAACTTGGGTGAATCTTGATCTGGACGACATCTATCCTTGTTCATATTCAGATAATATAAAAACAAGAAGCTAGTAATTAACGTCATTTTGTTTAAAATCTGTTTTTTTCTAATTTGTTTTTATTACAGGATAATATGAATAATACTTAACTAAATAGTGATTTATTTTATTTTATAAGTGGAGAGAAAAAAATAGTATGAGGGTGGAAATATAAATTAATATTTATGAAATGAAATTATATTTTAGGGATGATGATAGAGTGATAAGTTGGGATGCTTAACGTATTCAACAACTTGAATGGTCCTAAATATAGTTGCAGTTGGTCAACATTTCCAGCTATAATGGTTTCCTATTCTTACTTTTTTTTTATTTCTTATTTTTTGGAAGTCTAAACTTTTAGTAAAGAATTACTAAATCAACATCATATTGTTTGTAATTCAGAAGACATGTCATCATTATCGGCTCGAAGATATTACACAATGAAACTAAAAGATCAACTTCTTTATTCATATTGTCCATTTTATCTTTTTGAGGATTTCAATTTATTCTTTCGTTTAGAAGATATCTGATTATTGATTTAGGGAGTAGATCATTTGAAACTTTCTAAATATTTTGAGAACTCGTCAAAAAATCAATCAAAACTATTTTTTTTGTTTTTACTACCTTTATTACTATAATACAACATAAAAAAAATGAATTTATATATTTAAATTTACATTCATTCATATATTAAAAAAAAATATACACATGTGTAAGTGTTTACTAATTACACATGTGTAAATTTTTTTTAAAATAATTTAGAGAGAAGAGATGTATTAATTGGAGAGATAAATCATATTTTATGTTGTATTTTAATAATAAAGGCAGTGAAAAAAAAATGGTTTTCATTAGTTTTTTGACGAGTTCTTAAAATATTAAGAGTTCTCATTTAAACCTAACCCGATTTATTTATTATGACATATTCATCAAACTAAATATAAAATGTAAATACTTTTAACTTTATGTTGATATTATAAATAAAAAATACAAACTTTATTACAAAGTATAACAACAAAGTAATCAAGAAGGATCAACAAATAATAAATGATGGTGTTGTCATCTTAAATATACATGTCATCACTATTTACTACTATACATAATCATATATTGCTAAGGTTGATTTTGATGACATAATTTAATGAAATTTGTATGGTTGATAAGAAACGGCTCAATTATAAAGCACACTACTGTGTAATGAGGTAAGGGTGAAGGGGGCACAACCCTCACAAAAAAACTACCATGATAAAAATACTCAATGAGGGTGTGTCACCTTATGTTTACCCAAATTCAACCATAAACTATTAGGAGCACAACCCTAATACCCTAAAGATTTTTTTTTCTTTTTTTAAACCCTCTTCACTACCCAATCCGGGTACATATACCCGAAAGAGACTACCCTCTTCACTACCCGATTCATTGGGGGTGCCTCACCCACCTTACTCGTGAACCCGATTGGGGTTACTTGAAGGTACCCCCTTCACCCTAAGGTGTTTTTCAGTCATTCAAAACCGTCTAGGTAAGGTGTTTTTCTGTCATTCAGCCTTTGTATAAATATACTTATTTGTGATACATATTTTTATCATGTAGAAGGCTCATGTTGATGTAAAAAATTATATTGTAGCTCTCCGGTCGAAAATTTTTGGTTTTGTCACTGTTGGCATCACACAATATTCTGACTATATTATTTGTAGGCTTAAGGCTTAGAACTTCAGCCACAAATTAGTCGAATCAAGCTTAAACTTGATCAACAACTCAAAAAGTATTTTTGATGCAAACACATACTTGGTTCAAGAAAGTTTTGAGGTTGATTTCAAATTAAAACAATTTAAAAATCGTCTACTAGACAATACTTGATTAAAAAAATATTGGATTGAAATGTTAAATAACACGATAATATCCATCATAAGCTCGATGAAAATTAAAACTAAAATATACATTTAAGTTGAAAACCGAAACGATATCTGGAGTAAACTGCTAAACTCGAACTAGACGTTGAAAATTATTTCTTAAATCTTAACGATAAATCTTAAAGATCTTATTAATTTTCCATATGATACTTTAGAAGTTAGAACTCAGAAGCCAGCTAGTGGTTAACATGGGCTGACTTGTCACTTGAGAATAAAGCCATTGTAAAAACGGGCCGCAAAGTCTATTCCACCTATGGGCTTTTGATTTTTTTTTTCACCATTTTTTTTATTTTGATTTTTTTACTTATTTCCCCATATTAAACTTCTAAATTACATATATTTTCAATTCCTAACTTTAATTATATATTTCTCCAATTAACTTAAAATTACCCAATTAATCCTCACAAATAATGAAAACCTACTAGACGCAATAGTGGGAAGCAAAACTGAATCACCTCTCTGGACGCAATCTTCATCGCTGTGACGAACGCACCACGACGGCCAGGGGACGAACGCTCTGACGAACTGAATCAATCCCTCCATCGTTCTCAGGGGACAAACTCACTGGACGCACACGACGACCAGGTTTGGTTTTTTTATTTTTGTGTTTTTGTGTTTCCTATATGCACCACCGGATACAATCAAATTGGTTTGGGTTGAAATTGAGGATATATGTAAATAGTACTTTAATTGGTTTATTAAGGGTAAAATGATAATAAAATAAGTTATTTAAAATGAATTAGATAAATATGTAATATATAGGTTTTAGGAAAGGGAAATATGTAATTAAATTTTAGGGTTGGGTAAATATGTAATAAATGAACTTAGGAAGGGGATATATGTAAATGCCCCTTTTATTTTTTAGCAGTACATGAAAAACGTGGCTTAGGGCTGGCATAACATGTCAGACACGACACGATAAGACACGATGGCCTGTTGTGTTCAACACGAACACGATAACTAATCGTGTCATTTTTTCCAAACACGAACACGACATGTTTAGAAACAGGTCACCTGTTAAGGGAACTGTTTAGAAATCTGTTTAGAGAGAGAATAAATATAACATATATAATGAAAGAAAAAAAATGCCAAAACTTCATAAAAATTAAAAAATTCGAATCATAACATCCATTTTATAATAAATCATAAACTTTTTTAAAACAAAAACTCATAAAAGTCAAATCAAAACATCCATTAAAGACAATTCCAAGTTACGGATTGATGGAGTGTAAAAAAATTAGGTCAAAAGAATAAAGATGGAGTGTAAAAAATACGGTATGCCTATGTCTGATGCAAATCGCAAGGCTGTAAGTGTTTGGGCTTGGGCTGGGTAAAATGATGTTACTTGTTAAGTGTTTAGTGTTAACATGTCCCTAACGGGTCTTAACAGGTTAACATGTCTTTAACTTGTTTAGACACGAATTTAACATGTCCCTAACGTGTCGACTCGTTTAAGACACGAAACCTGTTAAGGTCAAACACGGGACATGTTAATTACGTGTTGTGTCATGTCGTGTCGTGTCGTGTTAACAGTTCCGTGTCAAAAGTTATCAGCCCTAATGTGGCTTAATTTATTTTTCATAACCATTTCCAGCCACAGAAGCTGGTTGTTCTTTTGCCAATGAATTGAGATCCGTTATCACATATAATTTCTGTCGGGATCCCGAATCTCGTTAGGATATTGCGCTTGATGAAGGATATGACTTCCTTTTCTCTGACTTGAACAAATGCTTCAGCTTCGATCCATTTGGAGAAGTAGTATATTATTGCTAACATAAATACTTTTCCTCCTGATGCCTTTGGGAGCTTGTCAACTATATCCATTCCCCACTTCATAAATGGCCAAGAAGAAATAACTAGGTACAAGGGTTCCGCTGGCTGATGAAGGATGTTGCTATGTCTCTAGCATGCATCACAATTTTGGGAATAGTCCATGGCATCTTTTCTCATGGTTGGCCAATATAATCCTGTCCTCAGGATCTTTGAGAAGAGTGCTCTGCCCCCAGTGTGATTTCCACAATCGCCTTCATGTATGTCTTTGAGGACTTCAATCGCTTCAGGATCTTCTAAATATTTCAAATAAGGACTTGCAATAGATTTTTATTACAAAACACCATGTAATATTAAAAATGAGATATTCTCATATGAAAAGCCCTGTGATTCTTTTCATCCTTCGGGAATTCTCCATCCTGTAAATATTTTATAATAGGTGGGATCCAGGATCTTTGGCTTGGCTCCGGTCCCGAGTATCTGCTTCTTCAGCTTCCGTATTGGATACTTCATTTTTCTTTTCAATTGCTGGACTCATGATATGTATGATTGGTATCGTGATTCCTTCCGGTATTTTGAGAGCCGAAGCAAGATTTGCTAAGGCATCCGCTTCAGCATTGTCTTCTCTTGGTACCTGTGTTATATTAAATAATTCAAACTTCGCAGATAATTGTTTAACTATTTCGAGATATTTGATTAGCCTTTCGCCCTTTGCTGCATATGATCCATTGAAATGGTTAGTGATCAATAAAGAATCTACATATACTTGAAGATACCTGATCTTCATATCGTAAGCAAGTTGTAATCCTGCTATCAGCGCCTCGTACTCTGCCTCGTTGTTGGTTGCCTTGAACTCATAACTTATTGACTGGGGTAGTATGTCCCCTTGTGGCGATTTTAGTATGATTCCAAGACCCGTTCCTCTTATATTAGATGCACCATCTGTGAATAAAATCCATTTATCCTTTGATTCCTCTAGTTGTTGAACTTCAAGATCTGCTTCTTGCTGGATATCACTGTTGAAATCAGCCACAAAGTCTGCAAGTGCTTGAGATTTTATTGTTGTTCTTGGCTCATATTTGAGATCATATGCCTAGCAAAAGTAGGCACAGAACAATGGCAATGGTGGTTAACTCTGCTACTACCATAGATCCGGCCACAAGAAAAGAAATAAAGGGAAAGGAGAGAATGGTCTTCAACTACAGGACCTTAAACGACAATACGTACAAAGACCAGTATTCACTACCTGGTATCAATACTCTCCTAAAGAGAATTGGGAATGCAAATATATTCTCCAAATTTGACCTAAAGTCAGGATTCCATCAAGTGGCCATGGCAGAAGATTCCATAAAGTGGACAACTTTTCTTGTCCCAGGGGGATTATACGAATGGCTGGTAATGCTATTTGGACTAAAAAAAGCCCCTGCAGTGTTTCAACGGAAGATGGATAAATGTTTCAGAGGAACTGAAAGCTTCATCGCAGTATACATTGACGATATACTTGTATATTCAAAAGATGAACAAGAACATGAAAAACACTTAAAGGCTATGTTAAAAATCTGCAAAGACAATGACCTAGTCCTATCCCCAACAAAAATGAAGATTGCTGCCTCAGAAATAGAATTTTTAGGAGCAACAATTGGCGAAAGCAAGATCAAACTCCAGTCACATATAATCAAAAAGATATGTGACTTTGATGAAGAAAAGCTTAAGACAAAGTCTGGCCTAAGGTCATTTATGGGAATCTTAAACTATGCTAGGAATTACATTCCTAAGCTAAGCTTACTCCTAGGACCACTGTACGAAAAGACCAACTCTCAGGATAACAAAAGAATGAAAGCTTCTGACTATGAAATAGTCAAGGAAATCAAGAGGAAGGTTAAAAGCTTGCCAGATCTGGAGATACCACCTGAAGATGCGTACATAATAATTGAAACAGATGGATGCATGGAAGGTTGGGGAGGAGTATGCAAATGGAAGAAAAGAAAGAAAGACCCAAGAAATGAGGAGAAGATTTGTTCCTACGCAAGTGGGAAGTTTAAGGTGATTCAATCCACCATTGATGCAGAAATAAACGCTTGTATCAGCACATTAGAAAAGCTAAAGATATACTACCTCGATAAAGAAGAAATAACCCTAAGAACATATTGCCAAGTAATTATTAGTTTTTACAACAAACCTAATAGCAACAAAGCAACTAGGGTTAGGTGGATGAAATTTGCTGACATCATCACCGGAACAGGAGTTAAAATAAACATCGAGCATATCGATGGAAAACAGAACCTCTTGGCAGACGCACTTTCAAGGCTAATAAATTACTGTTTTGCAGAATGTACAGAAGAGATGCAGCAAACACTGAACAAGAGTTTGAACTTGATCGAGGAAGCTCAAGAAGATGCCAAGTCAAGGAAAGAGAGGGGTGGCTCAGAGCAAATAACCCAGATTTCTCTGAAGTGCCTAGAGTATATCAAGGAACTTTCACATTTAGCGAACCAGTAGCCATGTACAGGTACTACCAAATCAGAGCTAACACAACTCCCATCAAAATGGAAGAACATAGTATCTACTCAGGAATTGCAGCCAAGTTGGAGGCCCAATCTGCAAAGCAAGCAGTCCTGGACCTCAGAGACCTCCAGGCACTACTGGACTTCAAAGCCCAAGTCTGTCTTGCAAACTCCTCACATGACAACTTCTGGGGAGACCATTGGCCCGACGTCAAAGAACAAAACAAGAAGGCCCGAAAACTACTCAACGAACTTGAGGCCCTATGCAACCAATTGGGCCGAATCCCAATCTAAGTCCAGAAGCATGTTTGTAGTCAGGCCCAATGGAGTCCAGGTTTTGGAAGATGACACAATGAATGACGAATCTACTAGACAACAAAAGAAGCTTCATAATGTAGGAATAACCAATCACGATCCAAAAAATGACGAATTGAATGACGACTTCACAAGATATGATAATTTCGCACTATGGAAAAAGAAGTGGACGACAGAAAAAGAAAAGACTGGCCCCCATATCAATTATCACGCACTACCATCCAACGTATCCAGACTTTGAAGGAATGGTAGGACCATGAGCGCTCTCGTCCGCTCCTTTATTAAAATAATTAGCCTTAGGGTGTGACAGGCCATCAGACAAAAGCATGGTGGGCATATGTTCATTACACTATTGTACTTTATTAGTGTGTTTGGTACCCGTCTCAATCAATTATTGGTATCCATCGATATCAGTGATTGGTATCTGTCATTGAACCATAGTTTTGGCTTATAAATAGCTTGCTTATTTCCTTTGTGAAGATCATCGAACTCAATCAACAACACTTGTAAAATTAAGTATGTAGTGTGAGAAACCCTTGTAATATTCAAGATCGTTAAGCAATATAAATGTGTGTTTGTATAAACTCTGATCTACTTCTGTATTTAAGCTTTACACTTTGTGCTTTTACAACAAGTTTTAAAATCTCCACGCCAATTCCCCCTTCCTATGTATATTCCAGTTTCTAATTTACATAATGACTCCCTAACCTATTAATAAATACATAATAGACACTAAACATACTTTCTAGTATTTCTATATCTTTTGAAACTAGAGTCAAGAATTATCAAGGCCAACACTAATATATTCTCAAAAAATGGGTGAGATTGTAGTCTACACACATAACTTAACAGTTAAAACCGTTTTGTATTGTTCTAATATTTGGGTGGTTTATGAGTAATTTGATGAGGTGAGGTGGGTTCAGATTCCTGCATGTACCAGGTATATTTAATAGAGAACAAATCGAGGGATGGAAGAAAGTGGTTGATGAGGTTCACAAACAGGGCGCTGTGATATTTTGCCAATTATGGCATGTTGGTAGAGCATCCCACCAAGGTACCATATATCAACTGTGTTAATTTGATATCAAATGTATTACGTTTATTGCATCTAAAGTTCACAACAACCATTTCAACTCTTAAGCTTAACTAAGAGAAATAATCTAATTTGTGTTGTATTTATTACTTGCATTGATCATGTTTTGTTGTGCAAACATGCAGTGTATCAACCTGGTGGTGGTGCACCAATATCATCTACAAGAAAGGCCATATCCAACAAGTGGAAAATATTAATGCCAGATGCAACCTACGGTCCGTATCCACAGCCTCGACCATTGGCAACCCATGAAATACCAGACGTCGTCGTTTGGCAGCCATTAATGCTATTGAAGCAGGTCCTTTTGTTACTTACTTACTTTGTATTTTTTTGTTTAATTGATTTCTAACTAGCAACTATAATTTTGTTTTAAATGTAGGCTTTGATGGCATTGAGATACATGGAGCCCATGGTTACCTACTTGATCAGTTCATGAAAGACGGAATCAATGACAGAACAGATGAATATGGTGGATCGTTAGCAAACCGATGCAAATTCTTGCTGCAGGTGGTACAGGCAATAGCTGCATCCATCGGTGCAAACAGAGTTGGTGTTAGAATCTCACCAGCAATTGACCACCTAGACTCTATGGACTCTGACCCACGTAGCCTGGGGCTAGCCGTCATTGAGAGACTGAACAAACTCCAATTTGAATTAGGGTCAAAAAATATTGTTAGTTGCATTCGGTTTGAAGGATTCTGAATAGGATCTGAGTGTAAAAGTATATGGGAGATAAAATTGTATGTATATTTGAAAACAATTTCTCTTATGACTGTGTTTTTATTTTTTATTTTTTTTAGCCATTCATTGATTGGATGTATGTTTTGCCAATGGAAATTCTTAAAGGATAGGATAGGATAGTCAACTTACATGCTCCACACAATTTCTAAATGACAACAATTGGCATATGGCTTTTGCTACTAAAATATCTCTTTTTGCAATCCCACCTCCATGGTCTGGACCACTGACCTGTTCTGATATTTTCTTTAAAATATCTCATGCATACCTGTTTTGTTTTGAGACAAAAGTATTACATAAACCGTTATTTGAGAAGCATCCTTAAAACTAACACATTTGGGAAAGACAATCAACCATCTTAAGCTAGCTATTTTGTGGTTAAGATTTTCATGTTTGGCAAAGCATTCATTCAAGACTTCACTACAAACAATTACGTACATATTGAGCATGTCTTGAGAGGGAACCAAACGCAATCTTAGGGAAAATGAAAAGAAACAACACATACATGAATCCCATTATATATAGGATAGAATGAAAAACACCTAGATAATCCAGGATGAATCAAGACTCGAACCTATAACCTTTGATGATTGGTGTGAGATCACCACTCTAACTTGTACCTATTACCCAACCCCCCACGCATATGCTTTTAGATGCTGTTAGAAAATCTTGCTATTGTAACAAGACTCGGGTCACATGCATGCTATGCTAGAAACAAAATATTTGTGGCGTCTCTTTCTTAATTGGTGCTACCCCATTCGATCACATGAAGCCCTTGCATGCATGGCCATGCCCATCTATATAAACCTCATCTTCCATCTCAATTACAAACACCCACTCTCCATATATCAAAATGTTGATTCAAGGCGTTATTGTTTTCTCTTTTCTTCTTGTAGCCTCCAAGACTTTTGTGTAGCCGATTTGTCATTATCAGACACCCCTTCTGGATTCCCATGCAAAGATCCCAAGAAAGTGTCGGTTTCTGATTTTGTCTACTCCGGGTTCGGTGCAGCCGGGAACACAAGCAATATCATCAAGGCTGCAGTCACTCCAGCATTCACGGCTCAGTTCCCGGGGGTGAATGGGCTCGGGATTTCAATCGCCAGGTTGGACATCGCGGTTGGCGGGGTTGTCCCGATGCACACACATCCTGGTGGCTCGGAACTTTTGGTGGTCATTCAAGGGACCATTTGTGCCGGTTTCATATCATCAGCTAACTCGGTCTACTTCAAGACTTTAAATAAAGGGGATATCATGGTTTTCCCACAAGGGTTGCTTCATTTCCAGGTAAGGGGCCGGCTCTGGCGTTCGTAAGCTTCAGCAGTCCCTCACCAGGGCTCCAGATTACTGATTTTGCTCTCTTTGCTAATGATTTACCCACTGAAATTGTGGCTGCAACAACTTTCCTTGATGTAGCACAAATTAAGAAGCTCAAGGGTGTTCTTGGTGGGTCTGGTTAATTAATTAATCTGTGGTCCTCATTGGTCGTTATTGTTTGTTTGGTTATACCAAGCATATCATGTGTGTGGAATAAGATGCACTTTTGTTGATGTCAATTACATTGGTCCACGCTTATCAGCAAACCCAATTAAAATTCAACATCTGATTTACCAAATGCTTATATACATATACGTTATATTGTTTTTCTTTGACCCTCCAAGTTTGGCCATCTGACTTTTTTCCCCTTGGTTTTAATGAATGTCAATCAAGCCCCGTAATATGCATACATCTATAATTAAACCCTGATCACTAACACCAAAGAAAGAAGATGTGGTTCTAACATCCAAAGCCATAATTCATCGCAGTTGTATACGACAAATATAGTAGAGGTATATAGGCGTGTAGTAGTGTATACGACCGTATAACAAAAATATACATGCGTATAGCATCTGCGACATCTGTTTTGACGATAACATGTTTGGTGTTTGCAAATGTCGTCGTTTTACCAAGTTTCATCCCCAAATCATTGGATGTATATTATGTAGGAAAGTCGTTAGTAAAATTAAAATAAAACACTTTTATAATATGAAATTATGATACATAAATGAATAAAGCAGTAAATTACAATACAATTACAATTGAAATAAATAGAAAACACAAGAAAAAGATGAAGAACAAGATGGATTTGGCAGAGGTTTCGTATTCAATATGAATCCATTAAAACAAATTTTGAGTCTTCCAAGGGAACTCATTTGTTTCCCAGGCTACAACAGCCAAAGTAGTATGTATTGCCGGGGGTAGACCAATCACTAGAAATTGTACCTTGAATCAAAGAAGAACAAGGGAGAAAGATATTGTTGGAAAGCTTTTGAGTGTTTGATAATAACTATGTAAACTGATCTCTTAAACCACTAAGGAACACCTTAGTATTTATAGTGAAACAAAGTTTATACAACAAAATCAAGAATTAAAGGAAAATAAATTACAATAAACGTCTTCAATGCATTTTATTGTGTTTAATTGCTTTAGTTGGAACAACTGATTCTATTATGCTTCATCTCAATAGTAGTGAAAGCACATATAAGAAGTAATGACTCAGTCAGTAGAAACTTGGACCTCAGTACCAACTACTAAGGTCGGTAGCAACTTAGACCCAACATTTTACCTAGGGTATCCATTTCTTTAGAGGAGTTGGGTAGAAATTAACTATGACTTTGATTATTTAAGGGCAAAATGAAATAAGGGCGCATATACTTATCAGTGCATCAATGTGGCTAAAAAGGCAACCGACTAAAAGTCCCAAAATATGTTTTTAAATGTATACATCCTGCTACATCGGTACGAGTGTGTTAGAGGGACTTATTTCTAATTCCATAATCTTTAGGGGGGTTTGCTGTAATTAGTTTGTTTTGTTAGCTGAGTATAAAGTCAGCTTGTTGGCTTGTTTTTTTTTCAATTTCTTTTCTTGTAAGTTTGTTAAAAGTTTATTAATGAGAGTTCTTAATCTTCTTCCCAATTAGCTTCTTAATTGTTTTTTGTTCTTGGTACCTGTATCAATTACGTACTGCATCGATGGATTGATTACGAGAGAACATCCTCGGCGATTGAATTACTATCTGAAGGACTAGATTCTGATTCAAGGTTTGGAACGCCGTATCAACGAAGGAAAAAGAAGACGATGGGAACTACGGCGCAGAACAATCAACTGGTGACAATTAAAGAGAATTATTCTATTCCCCTTCAATGTCCAGTTTTAACACCAACGAACTACACCATTTGGGTGATTAAATTGAAGGCTATCTTCAATGTCCATGGTTTGTGGGAAGCCATCGAGCCAGCCGCTGATAAGTGACCAAAGTTTCATATATTAAAGGGTGCAATATGCTATATTTATGCAAATTAATATGGGGAATACAAAGGTTTTGTGTAGCTATGCATGTGCAGGTGTTGGAACCTTAATGTATGATTTTAGAAGATATTATGCGAGAGATGCAAGAGTTGGAAGGAAGACGGAGGAAACGGGGTAAAAATACAGGAGCCGGCGTAAGCCTACGCCACCTGGCGTAATCCTACGCCACCCAGCGTAGGCCTACGCCTAACCAATTCTTTCACAGCAGGTTTCAGGGATGCGGCGTAAGCCTACGCCACCCCAGCGTAAGCTTACGCCAGTTACGTTATTTTGAAGCGGATTTTCGGGAAACTGCCGATTTTGAGAGTTTAAGTGGGGGTTTCTTCCCTAAATTCGAGATGATCTTTTGAACAACAGTTTTGGGCGATTTTAGGCTATTTTGGGAGGCTAGAAACATATTATTGAAGATTGGTATCAAGAAATTGAAGAATCGAAGATGAATTCCACAACCATGAGCGGCTAATCCACCGGTAATCATTCCCGGGTGGATTGTTTGTAAGTTTTTAGGATTTTTATCATATGCTAGCTTTGAGAAACAATTCTTGTAATCGTTTGGTTTGAAATACTTGAATCTTTGTGTTTAGTATGGTTATGAACTCACGGGAGTCGATAAATTCTTGCACCATTGACCCCGTTAGATGATAATTGCTATGAACTTCGATTTGTGTTGAATCTATTGATTAATCTAATTCTATATTGCATACATTTGTCTCGATTTCTTTCGTGAATATTGTTTTACAGTATTTGCCGATGATGTATGAATGTTGATGTTCTTGGTTAGATTTGGTTAATTTGATTTAGATAACCATTTGATTGTTTGAACTCATATGTTGGTGTGATAATCCCTAATTACTTGTGAACTTGAAACCCGGGTGTGATTCCTTGTTAATTATTGTTTACAACTTAAACCGTCTATTTGCTACTTGTTTACTCGTGATCGTTTTTGCTAAGTTGATAATCATTGCTTGTTGGATTTGTTAATTTCACCTCAATCATTGCTTGTGTTTGGTCAGAAAGACCCATTGCAACTTCATAAATCACATTGGTAATTGAAGTTAAGCACCGACCACAAACTCTTCGTGGTTCGACACCCTTCTTACCCTAACTAGTTTAAGGTGATTAGGACACTCTAATTCTTTATCTTTGACCGGTCCCTTCGACACCGATCAATATTTGGCGCCGTTACCGGGGAGTGTGTGCGCTTGGTGTTTTATTTTAATTGACTCGTATGACTATTTGTTACTTGTTTTGTTTGGTTAATTCTTCTATTTTTGTCTTACGCGTGGTGTTTGTGTGTGTGTGCAGGTGACAGATTAGTGCATGCGTACCTGTTCATCCGGGAGGACTTCACCGCTTGTTTTTGAACCAGAAATTGAGAGGATAGCAAGGCAAAACCGAACCCAACAACAAAATTTACAACCCATTTCATCGGAACCATCATCTATGGATGGTCGAAGTAGTCATTCTGGAACTAGCATAAGAAACCGTGACCCAACTCCAAACAGAGGCCCTATACCTAACCGCCCACCAACTCCACCTCACCGAACCCCAACCCCATCTTCAATAACAACCAACCCCGTGGGTCGGGTACAGTTCAACAAAACCGTCCCGTTAACATCCGTACCAATCCCGCGTACCAAGGAAGAAGGGGACCATAACAAAATCAAACCCCTCCTGGAAACATATTTGGAGCTCAACCAAGAAACGACAATGAGAACGATGGTTGGGAGGATGACGATGGTGAATACTTTGGGTATGATGATAATGAGGATGTTGGGAATGGTGATGGGTTTGGAGATTAAGAGTATGAAGATGGTGAGAGGAGCCAATTTGGAGAATATAACGAGGGGCAAGGCTTTGGAGAGGAAGAAGAGGTGAATTATGTTCACCAAAGGGCGAGACAACCAATGGGTCGAACGGGTAGACCGGAGAGATTTGGTTATCCTCCTAGACAAGAAGGGAGGAGAGTTAATGGGGGTTACAACAATGAAAACCGAAGACAACCGGTAGCCCCTATGGGTGGAGTTAATGGTCGCTTTCGACCGGCTATTTTGGAGAATGCTTCTCCAATTGTTCCACCAATTCCCGGAATGAGGCGATTCAAGTCAAGGCCAAATTATATCAACGTTCTCCCACATTTTCATGGCATGGTTACCGAAGAACCATACACCCATTTAGCTGAGTTTGCCGCCATCTGTAGCACAATTAGAGATGAGAACTTCGATCAAGGCGAGGTCAAACTTAGACTTTTTCAGTTTTCCCTCAAAGATCGAGCAAAGCAATGGTTCATCACATTGTCGGCTATTAGCATCCACACATGGGATGTAATGCAACAAGTCTTCTTAGATGAGTACTATTCGGTTGCGAAGACGGATGATTCCCGAATTGAGATTCGGACCTTTCAACAACAAACGGGTGAGCCTTTACATGAAGCCTTTACACACTTCAAAGAGTTGTTGAGGAAATGTCCCCACCGTCAAATCGAGTTGTGGGAACTAGTGAAGTGTTTTGTGGATGGTTTGACTCAAGAGGAGAGGAAGTACTTGAAGTCCACAAGTAATGGGACATTGTTGTCTAATCCCGAAGAAGATGATTGGGATTTCTTAGAAAGGATGAGCCAAAACTCTAAAGCCGAGGCATCGGCTAGTCGAAGAACTAAACACCCGATTTCTAAGTTAGCATTGCTGAGGAAAAGTGAGAAGAAAGAAGTAGCTGGAGTAAAAGCTCGATTCGACGTTTGTGAAGATTGTGGAGATTTAGGCCACAAAACAATAGAGTGCCCATTTCAAAAAGGGAGACAAGAAGAGGTGAATCAAGTGAATGGTGAGAGGAAGCAATATGACATGAACTCGAACAACTATCATCCGGGATTGAGAAACCATCCTAACTTCAAGTATGGGAACGCGGCAAACCAAATGAACCCAAATTTCCAAGGTTCAAATCAAGGTACTTTGTCATACCAACCTCGTCAACAAAGCAATTATAATTCGGGTGGTTACCAAAGGAGCTCTTATAAAAATAACCGGAACACAAATTACCCCCAAGGAATTACAATCAAGACCATCAACAACAAGGTGGATCATTGGGGGGTGATGATGCGGTTAATTCAAAATTGGATGCACTGTTGGAGATGATGAAAGAATCCAAAAGGGAGAATGAAGTGAGAGATAAGTCTCATGCGGCATTGGAGAGACAAGTTGGGCAATTGGCACAAGAAATAGCTCAATTCAAGCAAAATGAAGGTAAATTACCGAGTGACACCACATTGAACCCAAAACATCATGTTAGTGCAATTGATGTGGCTCATGGTAATGAAGAAGGTGAAGAAAGAGAAGAGGAGGAAATTGAGATTGGAGAACCCTTAGTTCCTATTCAAATTGGAGAATTTAAAACTAATTTGGCATTATTAGATTATGGAGCGGGGGTGAGCATTTTACCGGGGAGCGTATATGACCAATACAATTTTGGTCCATTAGAAGAATACAAGACCACGTTGGTGTTATAAAATGCTACATGCACGCGTCCTCGGGGGAAATTAGTGGGAGTGGCTGTGAAGATTGGAGAATTTTACTATTCGGGATATTTCTTGGTGCTCGATTATGCACCACTTGCTAAGAAGGAGGAGCCACGAGTAATTTTGGGAAGACCGATTTTGGCAACCGCAAATGCGCAAATCAATTGCCGAAACGGCACTATTGACATGACCTTTGGGAATCGTAAGTTGAACATAAATATTTTTTGCAAATTTATTTACATATTTGGTTGAAAATAAATGTCAAAAATCAGTTACTACTAACGTGCGTCATCCTCGTGCCAAGGCAAATGAGGGTGACACCAAAAAGAAAGGTACTTTGTGTGACAGGTTTAATGTGAAAGACGAGCCGAAGGCAATCGAGAAGGAAACTGAGAGGTTGAAAGATGCAAAGAAGCCACCCAACCATGTCCAACATCCGAACAAGAAAGGAGATTTGTTTGATGTGGAATTTACAAGAGAGGAGACTTGGAGTTGGAGTGATAACAACCAAGGTGGTGGGAGAGCTAGTAGAAGAAAGTTTGTGTTTCAACCTCCATAAGGAGGTAATGTCGGGATGAGGACAATAAACTTAGCGCTAACCGGGAGGCAACCCGGCTTGTGATTGTCTTTATTTTGTCTTTGTTTTGTTTTGTGTTGTGTGTTTTAGTTTCGTCACCATAGCAACACTCAAGTGTGGGGAAGACTCATGGAAGACTTACGAGTACATTTTTGGTGGTGGTTCAGGCACTCTATGATCGCCTCTAATCAGGTTCATGTACTCTTTCTCATATTTATGTTGTTTTGATTGAACTATTTTGTTTTTGTTTATTTTTGTGTGTTTTTTGTTTGAAACTCGGTTGATTGTGTTGGGTGGATGCTTATGGTTATGGGAATCTTTGAGTTGGATATTTAGAGATATTGGGTATTGGGTGTTTTGGCACCCACTAACCGCACTTTTATATTTCATAACTATTTACATTGGGACAATGTAAGGTTCAAGTGTGGGGATGTGAAATCTTGGAAACCATACAAATTTTTTGATAATTGTTTTACAAAGTGTTTGGTAGAGGTCTTTGGTCATGGTTAATTCACTAAGTACTTGATTAAGTCTTTCCAACAAATGAAAAAAAAAATTATTTTGGAAACGTTGAATTCGGGAGTAACAAAGTTGAAGGTGATGGTTTGCATTCACATGTCGGTAACCTATTTTCCATCGTTTTTGTGAGAGTTTGAGCCAAATTGATATATATATTCTTTTATTTGCGTGGTTGGACACTTTGTTTCATATTTTAGAACTTGCATAATGTTGATACATGTTGAGACCTTGAACCAATTGACTGCACAAAAATGATAAAGACATTAGGAAAAATCGTTTTTATTTTTAGCCATTTTTATACCGTTACCCGTTAATATCCACTAGATGCCCATTCTGAGCCTATACCTTTTCTTTTGACAAAACCCACAACATTAACCCATTCACCTTTTAGCCTTTTCTTTTTAAACCCGTGAGTTGGAATTCAATTAACTTAGATTGTTGTAGTTGCGGTTGCAATTGAGATAAAAAAAAATGAATGAAAAAGAAATACAAAAATAGTATTGGGTCAACATTTTCCCAAAGGTTTTGAGTATTAGTTTGAGCTACAATAAAAGATGTTATTGGGTCAGTTTAACTCAATTTTTATTTGATAGTTTGAAGAAATAAGAGCTTTAGTGTTGATGGGTCATTTATACCCATAGTAGAGATTTGAAAGTTTTAGATTGATTTGTAGTTTCATTAGTTGAATTTCACTCACCTTTAGCCACTTTAAAAATCTTTATCCATACCCGTAACCCTAGCCTACATTACAACTCTTAAAAGACCTTTTGATTTGTGCGTTTTAGTTGTGTTAGTAGGAGGAGATGTGATCAATATGCAAGCTTATGATAATGTGGTTCATTGTTTGGTTTTGAGTGAAAAATACTAGCACATCATCGCTAGTCCATATATGAAGCCGAGTAGAATGATTGATTGTGAGGGGTGTGTGCATGCAAAGCCATAACTGGATATGAGTTAAGCTCGTTCAAGTGTCTCCTTTTGTTTTAAAAGTCATCGATTGTTTGTTGGATTGTAAATCTATTGAGAGTATAATTCTTATGAATCTTGCATGACTTTGGACCTTAACTTATGTTTAGTGAAAACAATTATTTGAGAATTTGTAATGTGAATTTAAAGCAAAAGACTTTGCTTGAGGGCAAGCAAAACTCAAGTGTGGGGATGTGATAAGTGACCAAAGTTTCATATATTAAAGGGTGCAATATGCTATATTTATGCAAATTAATATGGGGAATACAAAGGTTTTGTGTAGCTATGCATGTGCAGGTGTTGGAAGCTTAATGTATGATTTTAGAAGATATTATGCGAGACATGCAAGAGTTGGAAGGAAGACGGAGGAAACGGGGTAAAAATACAGGAGCCAGCATAAGCCTACGCCACCTGGCGTAATCCTACGCCACCCAGCGTAAGCTTACGCCTCCTAGCGTAGGCCTACGCATAACCAATTCTTTCAAAGCAGGTTTCAGGGATGCGGCGTAAGCCTACGCCACCCCAGCGTAAGCTTACGCCAGTTACGTTATTTTGAAGCGGATTTTCGGGAAACTGCCGATTTTGAGAGTTTAAGTGGGGGTTTCTTCCCCAAATTCGAGATGATCTTTTGAACAACAGTTTTGGGCGATTTTGGGAGGCTAGAAACATATTATTGAAGATCGGTATCAAGAAATTGAAGAATTTAAGATAAATTCCACAACCATGAGCGGCTAATCCACCGGTAATCATTCCCGGGTGGATTGTTTGTAAGTTTTTAGGGTTTTTATCATATGCTAGCTTTGAGAAACAATTCTTGTAATCGTTTGGTTTGAAATACTTGAATCTTTGTGTTTAGTATGGTTATGTACTCACGGGAGTCGATAAATTCTTGCACCATTGACCCCGTTAGATGATAATTGCTATGAACTTTGATTTGTGTTGAATCTATTGATTAATCTAATTCTATATTGCATACATTTGTCTCGATTTCATTCGTGAATATTGTTTTACAGTATTTGCCGATGATGTATGAATGTTGATGTTCTTGGTTAGATTTAGTTAATTTGATTTGGATAACCATTTGATTGTTTGAACTCATATGTTGGTCTGATAATCCCTAATTACTTGTGAACTTGAAACCCGAGTGTGATTCCTTTTTAATTATTGTTTACAACTTAAACCGTCTATTTGCTACTTGTTTACTCGTGATCGTTTTTGCTAAGTTGATAATCATTGCTTGTTGGATTTGTTAATTTCACCTCAATCATTGCTTGTTTTTGGTCAGAAAGACCCATTGCAACTTCATAAATCACATTGGTAATTGAAGTTAAGCACCGACCACAAACTCTTCGTGGTTCGACACCCTTCTTACCCTAACTAGTTTAAGGTGATTAGGACACTCTAATTCTTTATCTTTGACCGGTCCCTTCGACACCGATCAGCCGCAGGTGAAGTTTTTGGTCCGAAGAAGAATTCATCGGCAATAGCTTACCTCTACCAAGCCCTACCAGAGGATTTGATTCTGCAGGTGGCGAATCTGACATCTGCTAGTGAAGTATGGGAATCCATCAAGTCCAGATGTGTTGGTGTTGATAGGGTGAAGAAGGCTCGATTACAAACCCTGAGGAATGAATTTGAGGGTCTGAAAATGAAGGAAGAAGAGATTCTCGATAAGTTTGTTGGTAGGATGTCTTCAATCACTTCCAAATCAAGAGATCTTGGAACTCCCTATGAAGAATCTGTCATTGTACCTAAGTTTATTGGTGCTATGCCTGAAAGATTTGTACAGATTGTAGCTTCTATTGAACAGTTTGTAGATCTTGAATCACTGTACTTGCAAGAAGCAATAGGCAGGTTGAAAGCATATGAGGAAAGAATAAGGATGAGACCTAAGGTTAGTAGTAACAAGGGTAATCAGTTACTACTTACTTATACTTACAGAATGGCAGAATAAGTATAAAGAATCTGAGAATCAAGGGAGTAAAGCCAGATGGAAGGGTGATAAGGCTAAGAACAGTTGGGCAAAGAGGGGAGGAAAATCCTATTAGAAGGGAAGAAATTCTGAGTCTGATCACAACAAGAATAATAAACCAGGTGGTAATCAAGGAAAAGACAAGTCCAAAATAAAATGTTTCAAATGTGATGTCTATGGTCATTATGCTTCAGAATGTCCAAGCAAGAACAGTGACATAGAAGCAAATCTTACAGTTGATGACTATGAACCGGTGCAACCACACCTGATGATGACAGTGAAAGTAGAAGACCAAAAGGAGGTGGTATTCTTGAATGAGCATAAGGTTGTACCAGATATGTATGTCTCAGAGGATAATGAAGGCCATGTTTGGTATTTGGACAATGGTGCTTCAAACCATATGACTCGGATGCAATCTGTATTTGCAAGTCTTGACAGAAGAGTAGGTGGAAATGTAAGATTTGGAGATGGTTCTTGTGTAGAAATTGAAGGTAGAGGGTCTGTGATCTTAGACTGCAATAATAGTGAGCAAAGATTGTTGACAAATGTATATTTTATTCCTAAATTAAAAAGTAATATACTCAGTCTAGGCCAAGCTACTGATAATGGGTGTGAAATTAGAATGAAGGTTGAATTCCTTTGGTTTTATGGCAGTGATGGAAAGTTACTAATGAAAGTTCTAAGATCCCCTAATAGGCTGTATAAAGTCAATTTGAAGATTGGGTCACCATTGTGTTTTCACACTAAAGTAGAGGATATTTCACGGCCATGGCATGACAGGTTAGGTCAAGTGAATTTTGAGACATTAAGGAGCATGACAAGTAAAGGAATGGTAAAGGGAGTTCCTTTAATAAAACATCCAAGTCAACTATGTGAAGCATGTTTGGCTGGAAAACAGACAAGAAGGCCTTTTCCTGCACAAGCTGTGTATAGGGCCTCAAAGCCACTGGAACTTGTCTCAATGGATCTGGGTGGGCTTATTACTCCTACATCTCCAGCGGGTAATAAGTACTTTATGTTACTTGTGGATGATTGTACTAGGTTTATGTGGCTGTATGTACTCAAATCAAAAGACCAGGCTTTTGGGGTGTTTAAACTGTTTAAAGCTAAAGTTGAAAAGCAAGATAATCACCAAATAAGGGCTTTAAGGTCAGATAGGGGAGGTGAGTTTGTGTCACAGGAGTTTAATAATTTTTATGAAAGTGAAGGGATTAACAGGTTATTAACTGCACCTTACTCCCCACAGCAAAATGGGTCTGTAGAAAGAAGGAATATGGCCATTTTGAATTTGACTAGGTCAATTATGAAAGCAATGAAAATGCCTCAAGATTTCTGGGCAGAAGGGGTTAGACACTCAGTTTACTTGCTGAATAGAATTCATACAAAGTCATTGAGAGATAAAACACTTTATGAGGCTTTTAAGGGTTTTAAACCTGACATGGGAGGATGGAAGGTGTTTGGATGTATTGGGCACTTGAAGGTAGTCAACCCTGGTATGAAGAAAATGGAGGATAGAAGTATTTCCTTGGTTTATCTAGGGATGGAACCATGTAAAAAGACTCACAGACTGTATGACCCTGCTACTAAAAGAATCATAATAGGAAGAGATGTTCAGTTTCAAGAAGGAAAAAGCTATGATTGGGCAGCCTATTTGAATGAGGTTAAAGATGATAGCAACACATGGGTAGAGTTCTATGTACATGGTGAAAATGAAAGAGTAATTGAAGTACCTCATGGGATGAATGAGGAAAATCATTATGATATTGGTGCATATGAAGAAGGACTTTCAGAATCAACAGAGACATATACTAATCAGAATGAACATGAAGATACTACTCAAAGTGTAAGAAGATCAAGTAGAAATACACAGTTACCTAAGAGGTTAAGTGATTATGTTTTGGAGGGAAGAACACAGTCTGGTTCAGAAAGACAAGAAGAACTAGAGCTTGTGGAGTTATTACTTGTTCAAGTTGATGAGCCATTGTTTTTCAAAGAAGCAGCTGGAAAAAAGGAGTGACAATATGCTATGGATGAAGAAATAAAGGCAATAGAAAGAAATAAGACATGGTTTTTAACTGATGAACCTCCATGGTGCAAGCCAATAGGCCTAAAATAGGTATACAAGCTTAAGAAAGATGATTCTGGGCTGTTACCAAGCATAAAGCTAGGCTAGTGGCAAAAGGATATGTGTAGAGACATGGTATTGATTATGAAGAGGTCTTTACACCTGTTGCTAGAATAGAGACTATCATATTGATTCTGGCTTTAGCAGCTAAAATGGGCTAGAAATTGTATCATTTAGATGTGAAAGCAGCATTCTTACATGGAGAATTGAAGGAGGATGTGTATGTGAGGCAGCCAGAAGGATATGTGAAAAAGGGCTCTGAACATAAGGTATACAAGCTTGTGAAAGCCTTGTATGGCCTAAAGCAAGCTCATAGAGCTTGGAATATTCGTCTAGATGAGGTGTTAAAGGATTTGGGATTTACAAGGTGCAAGCATGAACAAGCTGTATATGTAAAGAACAAGGGTAATGCAATTCTGATAATAGCAGTGTATGTTGATGATCTCTTAATAACTGGCAATAATGATTCAGAGGTGTATGAGTTGAAGCTACAAATGAAAACATAATTTGAAATGACAGACCTGGGGTTACTATGTTATTATCCGGGCATTGAAGTGACTCAAAAGGAAGGGTGTATTTGCATTATGCAAGCTGCTTATGCTAAGAAGGTGGTGAAGTTAGCAAGTCTGGAAGAGTGTAATGAAACAAAAGTTCCTATGGAAAGTGGTCTTAAATTGTTCAAGGATAAAGGGGGAGCAGATATAGATGCTACAGAATATAGAAGATTGATTGGGTCCTTGAGATATTTGACTTAGACTAGGCCTGGCATAAGTTTTGCTGTTGGATATGTGAGCAGGTTTATGCAGAGTCCTAAGGAAGATCATTTGAAAGCTGTTAAGCATTTGATAAGGTACATCAGAGGAACTTTGAATTTTGGCATTAAGTACACTAGTCAGGTAGGAAAAGGACTAGTTGGTTACTCAGATAGCAGTCATTTAACTGACTCTGATGATGGCAGAAGTACTTCTGGTAATGTTTTTTATTTCAATGATTCACTTGTTAGTTGGTATTCACTATTCACAGAAGCAAAGCACAGTAGCCTTGTCCTCATGTGAAGCAGAATTTATGGCAGCAACATTTACTGCTTGTCAAGGTATTTGGTTGAATGGGTTGTTAGAAGAGTTAACTGATAAAAATCATGAGACTGCAGTGTTATTTGTTGATAACAAGTCTGCTATTCAGCTAATGAAGAATCTAGTTTTCCATGGTAAAAGCAAGCATATACACACTAGGTATCACTTCATTAGAGAGTGTGTTGAAAAGGGACAAATTTTAGTTGAATTTGTGGGTGGAAGTATGCAGAAAGCTGATATTTTGACTAAACCATTGGCAAGGGTGAAGTTTGTTGAAATGAGGTTCCTACTTGGAATGGAAGATTTGAGTAAACAAGGATGATAAAGATTTTTGGAATTAAGGGGGAGATTGTTAGAGGGACTTGTTTGTAATTCCATAATCTTTATGAGGGGTTTTCTGTAATTAGTTTGTTTTGTTAGCTGAGTATAAAGTCAGCTTGTTGACTTGTTGTTTTTCAATTTCTTTTCTTGTAATTTTGTTAAAAGTTTGTTAATGAGAGTTCTTAATCTTCTTCCCAATTAGCTTCTTAATTGTTTTTTGTTCTTGGTACCTGTATCAGAGTGAAATACACAAGTTTTGGGATTTCTTAAAAGTGTCACAATCTCCGATTTATAATAACTAAACTAAAAAAAAAACTAAAAGCTAACTCTAAAGAAAACACTTCATTAAAAATAAAATAAAGGGAATGTCAGACCACATGAAATAAACAAACTTTGTACTTTTAACTGGTTTTAGCAATCAACTTTAAATTTAAATTAGACGTAAAACAGAAACCAAATTAATGAATTACGTTTTATTACCAATTTTAGCAACAAAGTTGTATTTTGTTACATGTTTTAGTAATCAGATTTTGGTTGATTTTATAAAAATTGTTTTGTGGCATCTAATTACTCATTTTTATGTATATGCCTTATAGCATCTAGCGTGACTTTTTGTAATTATTTTAAGTATAAATTTTAAAAACCATTTTTTCCAAACTTGTATAGTTAATTCACATGATTTTATAGTGTGAATTTACACCGATTGACAATAGTTCACATGTAAACCATTGTGAATTCTTACCGTAAAACTAAGTAGGCTTGTATGAATCTCAATGTAGTGCACTAGTGTTAATTTATATTTGATTTTACACTATAATATCAATCCGAATTCAAAATTTTAAAATCAATTTCAAAAATTTTAAATCCAAATACATGATTTAAATAATCGGAATGACGTGAAAACCTAAATTTTCTTGCATACTAAAACAAAACATTAAAATCTAGAAAAACAAAACATTAAAACCTAGGAAAAAAAAAGCTGAAAAAAACTAGGTTAAAAAATAACCAAAAAGAAAAAATTAAAAAATAAAACGGCAACTCCAAGGCTCGAGAGTAGATAGGGAGTTGGGGGCACCGTCTTGCCGTTGGACCAACATGCTTTTATGTATAACCTCCTTTATTTAATCCTTTAAACAGACAAAATATTCGTCGGAAATCAAAAAGAAAAAAACCCGACCAACCAAAACGTGCCACGTGGCACCGCGGCACAAAACCAGCCAACCGCGATTAAGAATTGTTCACGCACTACTGAAATGTATAGTTCTTAGAATTTGGACCCGTATGAGGTGTTGGCATGTATGAAGATATTTTTTATTTAAAAAAAATAAAATTAATGCCTTTATACTATGATACAATAGTCGGAAAAAGTATTAAAAATACTATTTAGTGTGTACATCCTACCCAACCTGATAAAACAAACGTCCATCATACCACTCAAACTCATAGGAGGTAATTACTAATTATATTTATATTTGCTTTTACAATATTGGATCATATCCTAATTAGTAATATTAGGAGGTAGCTTTATATAAATATGGTTATTATATATAACGTGTTTTGTAAACCCATTTACAATACAATCACAATTTACACACACTTAAGGGTTTATTTGCAAGAAAAGGGAAGAACCTCGAAACCAAGTCCACGTGGCCGCTGCTCAACCTCAAAACCATCTAAAAACCACTCTCTTGTTGCGTCTCTCTCCTCCCTTCACTCACATAAACCCGTTTGAGGTGTCCTTTCACAAAACGACTCTCCTTTCTCCTCCACATCACACCCTCTCTCCTCAAGAACACCCCAACATCATATATTGGAGATGCCAAAACAACATAACAGAACAAAAGTTGTTATGAATCGTGTGTGTGTTGATTTAGATGTTACTGTTTTTGTCTCTGTGAAGAATAAAATGAAAACAAATATAAATCTAATTTTGAAGGGGAGTGTTAAGCGTTCACCATCCCTCACACCATACGACCCGTATAGGCTCATACGGGTCGTATAATCTTATATGGGTCGTATAGCCCAAAAGTCAAAGCTCACATTTTTAGGCATGTCACATCAAAAGGAATAAAAAACCAAAAATATCAATTTTCAACATACAAAATAACACAATGCACATGTGATTAAAACTTAGGATAATCGTAAATATATAAACACAATGCAAGTAATTAACATGAAAGGCAATTAGAGTGTGACAATATATATGCGATTAGTCGATAACGTAATTAATAAAGGTAATATACAAATACATAGATGTTCATGGGATGATCTGATCACCCCATTTATGAAATTTCACCACCCGACCATCAATACCGAAATACAACAACGACAAGGCTTTTTGTTTTTTGGCTTTTCTAAAAGATCTTCCATCACATTACATTACAAACGTCTAGGCAACAACGGGGTAAGATGCACAAGTTGCAACACCTGCAATCATAATCAATTTTATTAGCTTTTCATAAATCACTAGAAAATGTGACATAATTAAACAAGTTGAGAAGAGATGACATACCACACATGTTTTTGCCCATCTCCATCTTGAAGTAACCATTCAGACCCCAGTCTGCTCCCCATGAGTTCTTAATCAGCCAGTATGGGACACCATCTTCCACACCATATCCAACTGCAAGAACCGCATGGTTCACATCCTGTTGCAAATCATTTACACACATTCAGCTTCAAAACCAATCAATAATAAAATGGTTAACATTAAAATGTTTTAACCCTCACCATTGAATCACTGCCACAGACATCACTAGTGAAAACTCCTCCGGTGTAGAGCCTGAAGTTATCAATCACCTGAAACGCCACACTCACTGGACGAACAACGCCTACTGCATGCTTTAATTCATCCTCGGCACCCTATAAATTAACAAAACTACTTTGTATGCCACTCAAGAATGAATCCACAAAACTTATAGAAACACCCTAAAAAGTAGTTGCATAATCTCATAAGATGGTTCAAGTAATACCATGGTGATGTTGACAGCATCAACAACTTGGACTGCAGAGTTCTCTGCTGAGTATTTGCAAACACCATCTTTTCCGGTGTAAGGATACGCTTCCTCGGTGTCGAGTCCACCGTTGTATTTGATGTACTCAAAAGCTTGTGACGGCAACCCACCGTTGCAACCAAAGTTATTAAAATCACCAGCACAGTCTACTAGTTGTTGCTCAGATAGAGAAACCGGTTTCCCATATGCTTGGGCATAAGCAGCCTCAAGAGCTCCAGTGGTGCTGCATCATGATATAATTTTAAGAAATCCATCCATATACATCGCATAAAGATTAATGATATTTACCTGAATGTCCAACAAGATCCACAGGATCCTTGATTCTTGACTGGGCTCACAATTCCTGTTTTCCTCCAATCTTGCTGCAATATAACAAGTAACATGAAATGAAAAGATAATACTATAAAGCTTGTAACCAGTTATACCATCAATGGCAGAACAGCATCAGTGAGCTTGTGATTGCCCTTTTGAGTAGCAGAACAGTGTTGAGCAGCTCCTAGTTTGTTTTTGCTGAATTCTTCCCATGTCATATCAGCAAATTCTGTTTCCAAATCCAATTAACAACAGTGTTTGTTTGGGTCAAATAAATCCTACTAAATCAATATCTATGATTAAGCCTTTGGATTGAAAAAGCTCACCGTTGACTCCAAGGGTATAGGATAGCCCCTTCCTGTTATGCGATCTAATCGTCTCCAAACTTTTAACGAAAATCGAGTACCTCCGTTTCATTTCATCAGCAGATTCGTATTTCTTCCCGTGCCTGTTCCACAAAATACCTCAAGTTCAATAAAATTATAAGATAAAAACCTGTCTGGATGGGGGAAAAAAAGTCAATCGAACAATATTCAACTGCAGATTAGTTCACGTAATTATAAAAACCTGTGAGCGAATCGAGCAAAGGTGAGAGCATGTTGAGTTTGACCAATAACTTGAAGAACAGAAGTCTCGAGTTCTCGTAGACCATCAGAGACCACTTGTCTGATCGGATTATCATCGGAAAAGGTGGATCCGATTCCAGTCGCACGTACTCCGGCGGCGGCACAGGCGATGATCAGAACTGCGATGACCGACACCGTCGCCATTTTAAAGTTTTAAGAGTTGATAGAATAGAATGGGATGGTTGGGTCTTATAAGGGGAAGGAAGGATAGATTCCGGTGATTGGTCTAATCAGATCTGGACGTTGATGTGTCCACGTGTACGGTATGGCATTGGAAAATACGGGAAGATATTTTGTTGTTTATATGAATAGGGGTATGTTCTTTTGAGAACCAACAATATGTTAAGAACCGTGAGAACCGTATTAACTCTTCCTCTATTTATAATATAAATTGACTAGAATTTACGTAAATTTCAATATGTTTAAGGTTTGGTTTTAAAATACCTCGAATTTATGGTCGTTTTTTTAAATGCATATATGCACTCACACTATATGCACAAATGAATGCATATATGCATATTTTTATACTTTTCTTAAAAAAATTCAGGAGAGAGGAGATAAACTCAAACTAAGAGTGGGAAGAGATAAATAAAACATTGTTGTTGAATTTTACTTTTTTCACTAAAGCGATATGTACACGTTTTGTGCGGTTCTTTCGGTTCTCAACATATGGTTGGTTCTCAAAAGAACATGTCCATATATATATAAGGTTTTCTTTCTTAAATTTAACTACATGGTTATACCCGCGCTTCGCGGCGGATGTCGTGTTCATCGTTATTAAAATTTAAATAAAAGCGTAGACGTAACGATAAAAATAATAGTAATAAAAAAGAAACATAAAACTAAATAATAAAAAGGAAAAAAAACAAAATAAAAATTTATCGGTTCGGCTTGTCGAAAACCATAAAATCGAATACCGATGTGGGTTTCGATAATATCAATACCAACAATGATGTTGTTCGCTCATAATATGTTCGAATCGTCACGGTACCACAACGGTAACGGTACTCGCTATACACAACGATACGAAAAAACTCCATTTTGAATACAACTCCGTTTTAAAAAAAAATTATATCGGAACATTGACAAAAAAAACTAAAAACAGCCGCGCACTCTGTATTCTGAAAAAAAAATCACGAACGAAAGTTATTAAAGGAAAACGAAATTAATAGAAAATGAAACAGACTAAAAGCGTATATTATATACAGTATAAGGGTTGAAAATGAAAATATTAAAAAAAAAGTTTAGGTGTTAGTTGTTGAATGGATGAGTCACTATTCAAAGTAAAAAAAAATAATAATAATAATACATGCATTGCTTGCTTGTACTATGTGCTTTTAGACTTGTACATTTATGAATAGTGAATTTTTGTGAGAGAATTGGTTTTGCAAATTAATAGCGTAGCAATCTCTCTCTTTTAGATGTTAAATCAAGATAAATTTGTTTTCTAGATTTAATTAGGTTGTAACAAACCAAACGTTTGATAAAGAGTGTATGGATTGTAGTTTAGAAGTTTGTGTTTATTTATTTACTTTTGAACTATACCTAATCTACACCATAACTAATTTACACCAGTTTCCGGAAGGCAAAACTTTTATTCACACAAACCAAACAACCAGCAACTACTAGGACGGGGACATGGAGAAAGGGAGAGGGGAGAGCAACAAATAGCCACCGTTTACCTGTGCGCTTGGTTTAAAAAAGCGCAAGGCGAGGCGAGGCGAAGCGTTTCGGTCCCAAAATCCGAGGCGCCACGCCTCAAGCGCGAGGCGAGGGCTTCACGTATGCGAGGCGCTAAGCCAAAAAAAGTAATAAAAAATTTAGTAACATTCTTAAAACCTCCCACTAAATGTTGTTTCAGTCTAAAAACTCCTCCTTTGAGTAATTTTCACAAAAAACAACTTAAAAAACTGATTTAGATAAAGAGGAACTGCAATTGGAACTCAAATTCATAACAAAACAGTGAAAAAAAACGTGAAAATACATGAAGCGGCGCCTCGCCTCGCCTCGCGCTTCAAGCGCCTCGGGGCGCCTCGGAGCGCTTCATGTATCTCGGGTGCCTCACCCATTTGAGGCGCTTTGCCCAGCGCCTCAGGCGCCTCGCGCTTAAGGCAGCGCCTCACGGCGCTTTTTTAAACACAGCCTGTGCGAACCTTCAGGAACTTAGGAGGAGGAAGGCGGAGGTGATGAATAGCAAGTCTCGTGGGGCTGAGTGGAAGGAAGTGCAGGGAAGGAGAGGTTTGAAACGTGAGAAGATAAAGAGTAAAAGGGAGGAGAGGATTCTTAACACTACCACTTTCTTCGTGTCCAATCTTCCGGCTGGGTGCTCTAGCAACCGTTTGTGGAGGGCCTTTGTTCACCTTGGTAATCTGGAGGATGCTTTTGTTCCCCGTAAACTGAACAGAGCAGGAAACGGTTTTGGTTTCATCAGATTCTCTGGGATTTTTGGGGTTAATAGCTGGATTTCTACTCTTAAAGATGTCACTGTCGATGGGGTTGTAATAGAGATAAATGTGGCGAAGTATGGACGGGACGGAAAAGCAAACAAAGTCCCCGCCTTTGCTGATGGAGATATTAGGAACATGGAAAGTTCGAAGGGGCGGGAGCATCTTGGTAAGCAGGCTGAGGGTAGAAGACATGTGCCATATCCTTCGTGTGGTCGATCATCGAGAAAAGTTGAGTCTGGTGGGTCGTTTAAGCAAGTGTTATTAGGTTGTAAGTCTGCAGAAAGTCGAAACATCTCCATTGTCCTCCCGAAAATGGATTCAAAAGCCAAAAGAGAGTGGAGTGGAAGATCTCTTATAGGAGAGGTTTTCAATTTGGAGATTATGGATAGTCTTCGGACTGATATGTTTAACGAAAAAATGATGGGGGCTACTGTCCGATTTGTTGGGGGTCTAAAGATCATGCTGACTTTTGGTGATTCCTTAATGGCTGATGAGTTTAGGAGGTCTCAGTTTGATCTTTGGTCTCAATGGTTCTCTAGATCGTATGCTTGGGAAGGTGAGTTAGGAGAGTACGAGAGGCTAGCTTGGATAATTGTTAAAGGTATTCCGGCGTGTTTGTGGGATAGACATGTTTTCGATGGGATTGGGGAAAGGGTTGGAAGACTGATCCAAAAATTGGAAGCAAGTGTGGGGGACGGTAATATCTCCCAAGATAAACTTGTCGTCTTGGTGAAGCATGGGACGAGAATTTCTAAGGAAATCGATGTGAATCGGAATGGCCTTTCTTTTAGGGTTTGGGTTGATGAAGTGGATGAAAGTTGGGTTCCTTCCTTCCTGCTGCCGGCGAGCTCGAACTCGACACCGTTGGTTAGTGTGAGTTGGAAGACGAAGGGGTGAGATACGAAGAGCCGTCCGTTGGAATTATGCATGGGTTGCATGGGGGTGTCTCCACCGAGGAGGTGGCAGTCCCAAAGGTTTGCAATAATGATGTTGTGGCGGACCCCACAAGTGAGCTTTTTTCGGCGCATGGTTGCTCGATCCCCAGGCAGGAGCAGTTCCTTTTCTCGGCCCAAAGTAATTCTGATTCGGTTGGGCCTGGGCTTGTTAGGAGAGCCCATAAATGCAACAAGGGTAAGTCTTCTTTAGCCTCTCGTGGTCGTGATTTAGACCTAAATTCTAAGCTAGACGACCCCTTTGACCTAGACAATATCATTTTGGCGTCTTCCGTTTTGGGAAAATCTAAGAGAAAGCGTTTCACTGCTGATATCTCCAACAAGTTCCTTAATTCGGAGGGGGATCCAGGTAAAAGGCTGAGATCTTTGTCTTTTATTCCTGCTGAGCGAGAGATCAGGCCCAATGCTAACTGCGATGGAGATGATGGGGTTAGTGGTGCCACGTCGGTTTTTGACGTTGAGAAGGAAGTGGAGGAGACAATAGTGGTAGGTGAAAGTGTCGTGATAGTGATGGATAGTTTCCATAACCACGTTCGCAAGTTGGTTCAGGGTGAGATGGAGTCTTCTCGGTTTAGATGAATTTCTTGTCCTTAAATATTAGAGGGGTTGGTGGGTTGGGGAAGCCTTTCTGGATTAGAAGTCTTATTAGAGATAACAAGATTTATTTCTTGGCGTTGCAAGAAACTCAGGTTTCTGGGTTGGCGGATCATGATTTTGCTAAGTTTTGGGTTGGGCACTCGTTCATGGCAGACGCGGTTGATGCTAGGGGAAGATCTGGTGGGCTTTTGTCTATTTGAGATCCGGCGTTATTGTAATTGATATCGCTTACCAAAGGGCAACATTACCTTCTTGTCTCTGGTTATATGGGGGGGAGTAGAAGTCCCGATTAATGTTTTGAATGTGTGACAATCAGAAAAAAAATTATTATTTTAATTTTCGGGACAAAAATTTCTTTCAACTAGTGGATGATGTGACAATCCGAACATTTTCAGTCTAACTTCGTTATTTAAATCCGGTTAAAGTTAACTTATTTAACTTATCTTAAACCCTAGGGACTGTTTCTGCCAATTTCCAAACTCAAACTACAAGGACTGGTTGTGTAATTAGTAAAAACCCATTTTGTTGACCTCTGAAAGTCAAAATTGAATGAATCTAGTTCCTGTTGAATTTTGAAAGTCAAACAGACTTGTTTTTAACCCAAATTCAAACCTTAAGGACTAGATCCGTCAATTCCTAAACGTATATGAATGAAATCAGAGGGACTAGATCTGTAATTAACCTATTTTTTATTTCATTGACTTTAGAAAGTCAACCTGCTTATTCTTGATTCCAATTCGCAAATTCTAACTGATTTCCGTTTAAAATGGTAACGGTTATACACGTTCACGACATTAACGACTATCATCACAGCTTTAATCATCGATTTTAAGTGCAACTAAACCCAATTATGGATAATTAAACCGAAACCGTCGTCCATCATCATGTACACATCGAATTCGATCGTTTTACCTGTCATTCTCGCAATTAGACACACTGTACACCTCAAACGAATTCCACTGAAGCTTTTGCACACAACAATTTGGTCGGAATCACAGCAGAAGACGCCGGAGGTCAAGCTATTCTACTGTCGGCACCTGTTCTACTCGGGAACCATCAATTCGTTATCGAACCTGGTAATTAAACCTACCCTCACCTTTGTTCTCATCTGATAATTGAAAGCCCTATCAATTCCAGGGCTTCTAACATCGAATTGAGCATGAACCCGATTCTAGGGTTCATACGAAACCAGTTTGATCAAATCCTATTCTAGACCTGTTTTACATTCAATTAACCTATACCACTAGTTCCGTAATCACCTATTTGATGAAAGCCCTTTATCAATTCAATCTAACAACATCGAATTGATCATAATCTGGAATCTAGGGTTTGTTCTAATAACGAATTGGAGGTTTTGAACTTTGGCACAATGTTAATCAAATCAAACTACCCCAGTGTTTTCGCAATGCTCTAACCAGTAAAAGCCCCATATTTCCAACTGATTTCATTATCGAATCTGATCAAATTGATTCTGGAATCATGTCTAGGGTTTCGACTTCTGAATCTTCAATTAATCGAGCCAAATCCAACTGATCTTTGCAATTAACTGTCACCACAGGTTCGCCTTAGGCTGATTAACAAAACCCTAATGCCTTTTTGTGCAAACAGAATCGAATTTGTGAGATTGGGACTGGTTTCGATCTTGCGTTCTTATGGGAGGGGGACTCACGGGAGTTTTGTGTTAAAACCAATTGAATCCGGGTTCTGTTGCGATACCCTAGCGACGGGATTGGTTAAGTGTGTGCGCTGTTGTCGGAGAGACCCGGGTTCGAGTCTCTCCACCCACTTTTATTTTTAAAACCGATTTTTGTTATTATTTTAATTATAAAACCTTTTGTTATATTAATATAATATTATATAAATGTGTTTTAGCCCGGGAAACAACCCGTAGGATCGGGTTTGAATTATTAACCCATTTTTTATATTATTCCCACTTTAAAGATAATATATTTATGTTATTATCAAATTAAAATAATATGTTTATATTATTTTCAACCCGTAACTCCTACTATTAAATAATATATATTTTTATATTATTTCACCTCGTTTAAATTACTCTGTGTGACGTTAAACTAAAAATAATATAATTGTTTATATTATTTACTCGCGTTTATTATACTCGATTAAAAATAATATATTTATTATTTTTTCACACAAATGATTATTTAGATAATCCTACGAATCTAAAAATAATATATTAGATTATATTATTTTCTTAACTTTTGTAAACGACTTTGACGTACGAAATTATTTATTTGTTTATTTATTATTCGTTATTAACGTTCGACACGTAACGCTTTGATCTTAATTATTATATTAAAATATATATGTTTTCGTAGACGCGTTCGTCTACTCTTAAATAATTAGATTGCGTTAAGATGTTCAATCTTCCGTGTCGTCGTCACAAATCCCAACTTGTCCCTAATTTATGTGTTTATAATTTTAGGGCATACGTAAGTCATCTGAGACTTACACTTGTGGTTTCAACTCATCTCTTGTGTGATCCAAACCACTACTCAATCCAGGTGAGTCTCACGACCCTTTTTTATTGTATTTATTTGGGGGAGAAACATGTCACAACCTTTTTGGGTTACTGTATTTCATATGATATCACTGTTGATACTAAGCGTAACACACTATCTCTGAAAGTCCTCACAACATATCGGACCGTTAATTTGACAAGCGAGGTAATGTTTAGTAGTATTACTGGGTTTGACTAGCCCCACCCGCGTTAGTCGCGCTAACTTGATTGTAGGTCGAACGGGTGAAATGTTAGCCTACTCTTTTAGCCAAAGTTGATAGACTTGGCAGGAGGCAAACAACCAGTCATGCTTCGGTTGCGAGCGCTTTAGTAAAACATGAATATTGGTTAGCTACATTTTGATATGCATATTGATTGTACAATAATATGCAAACACTTTATTTGAAACGATTGAAACCTGTGAACTCACCAACTTAGTGTTGACCCGTTTTTCTTACATGTTTTCTCAGGTTGACACTCAGGATCACGTTAAGTCATGCATATGTCTTGGACTGCAATTGAAATAACTACTTATTGAATAATCTTCATGATTTATTGTATTTTGGTTTTGGGCGCGTTGTTTTGCGCATTTACTTTATTTAACGCTTCCACAACTTCTACTCTGAACCTTGATCTTTTATGTTATTTCTTTCAAGTCCCATATAGTGTCGTTTAAAGTAACTGATGTCTGAGATCCTGGGTTGTCATCTCCCAAAACGGTAAAACTCCGTTGGTGGAAATTTGGGGGTGTGACGGAATGTTTATGCGTCTACTGATCAGGCCAGTAGGAGGCTGTTATGGTATGAGCCTCTCGAGTTGAAGCAAAATTTTCCTGGGTGGTGGATCGCGATGGGCGATTTCAACGAAGTCAGGGCAGAAGGAGAAAGGTATAATTCGGTGTTTGATTATAATAATGCTTGTCGTTTTAACAGTTTCATAAGGGAAGCCGGTTTCTTTGAATATTCTATGGCCAGAAGGAAATATACCTTCATGTCTGAAGATGGTTCTATGTTGAGCAACTTGGATAGATTTTTTGTTTGTGCTGATTTCTTAGGGAGATGGCCGACTGCTTCTTTGATCGCTCTGGACCGCGTGTTTTCAGATCACTGCCCTATTGTGTTATTGTGTTCGGTTAAGGATTTCGGTCCCATTCCGTTTAAATTTTTTAACAGCTGGCTCGGTTCTGATGGTTTAAAAGACATTGTGGTTGACGTTATGGGCATAGATTTGGGACAGTTAGGGGGGGGGATGAAAAGTTTTGCAAAGAAGCTCTGGTTGCTGAAAGTTAGTATCAAGGAGTGGCGTGACAGGCTCAAAGAAAAGGAAGCTAAAAGTTTGCATGATTTGGAGTCTGAGATTAATGGGTTAGAAGCTTTGGCTGAAACGAGAGCGCTATCGACTGATGATAATTGGGTTCGATTTGGAGATGATAATACGGCCTACTTTCATGGTTTTTTCAATGCTAGGAAAGCTTCTAATATGATAAACTTGTTGAAAATTGGCGAGGTTTAGGAATCGGACCCTATAAAGATTAAAGAGGGCGTCCGTTTATTATTTAATAAAAAGTTTGTCAAGCCAATTCGAAGAAGACCTCAGTGCGCTCTTGCGGGTCTAAATTATCTTCTTCCAGATCAAGCAAACAGGTTGATCAGGCCTTTCTGCGAAGATGAAGTTCGTGTAGCAATGGGGGGTTGCAACGGTCGCAGGGCCCCGGGGCCGGATGGTATTTCTTTCAGCCTTGTTAAATCTTATTGGGAGGAGTTTAAACCAAGTATAACGCTTATGATGGAGGATTTGTTTGCTAATGGTGTTTTGGGGGTTGTTGCAATCCGTCTTTTATTGCTCTGATACCTAAAATGGCTGACCTATAGGAGCCTAATGATTTCAGGCCTATTTCTCTTATTGGTATGATTTATAAGATTGTTGCTAGAGCTCTTGCTAACCAGTTAAAAACTGTCATCGATCAACTTGTTTCCCCCTCCCAATCGGCTTTTGTGGGAGGGAGGAACATATTAGATGGTCCCCTGATTGTGAATGAGATTGTCTCGTGGGCTAAGAAGGAGAAAAAGGAGATGATGATTTTCAAGGTGGACTTTGAGAAAGCTTACGATACTCTTAACTGGAAATTTCTTCTGTCTATGATGGAGAATATAGACTTTCTTGTGTTATGGAGGGACTGGATGGTAGGGTGTCTCAATTCGGGGAGAGGGTCGATTCTTGTTAACGGTTCTCCATCGGTGGAGTTCAATTATAAAAGAGGTCTTAGACAGGGTGATCCTCTCACTCCTTTTTTGTTCATTTTGGCCTTGGAAGCGCTGAATCTTTTCATGGCTAAGGCAGAGGATATCGGGTTGTTTCATGGGATTCAGTTGCCTCATGGGGGTCCGATGGTGTCTCATCTTTGCTAAGTAGATGACGCTATTTTCTTCGGAAGTTGGTCGGAAATAAATGTTTTGAACCTGAACCGGTTACTTAGATGTTTTCAGTTGGTGACGGGTCTTAAAGTTAACTTGGTTAAAAGAAGGATATTTGGGGTTGGTGTGGAGAATCAAGAGGTCGTTCGTATGGCTAGTATTTTGCACTGTGATGTTGGTAGCTTCCCGTTTTCGTACCTCGGTCTCCCTATTGGTGCGAATATGAAGAGAATTAAACATTGGCAGCCGGTGATTGATAAGTTTAGCAAGAAGCTTTCTATGTGGAAAGCTAGGTCTTTGTCGTTTGTCGGAAGGGTGACCCTTGCCAAGGCTGTCCTAGGTAGTTTGCCGTCCTATTTCCTTTCTATTTTTAAAGCCCCGGTGAAGGTGATCCATACCCTGGAAGGATTGAGAAGATCGTTTGTTTGGGGAAGGCGGGTTCGAGAAATAAAATTCGTTGGGTGGCTTGGGATAAGATTATTATGCCTAAGAAGTGTGGGGGTTTGGGGGTGGGAGGTATAAAGGAGTTCAACTTAGCTATGATAGCTAAATGGTGGTGGCGATATAAAGATGACCCACATCAGTTATGGCCCCGGGTGATCGGTTCTATTCATAGTAATCCCAATTGCAATTCTTTGGTGCCTATAAAAAAATCAGTTCCGGGTATGTGGAAAGATATTGTTGCCATGGAGGGCGAGCTTGAGAAAAGGGGTGTGCATAATCTGGAAAATTTGAAGGTGGAAGTCGGTAATGGGAGATGTACACGGTTCTGGAAGGATTCATGTACTAGTTTTGGTTCCTTTAAAGAAAAATTCCCGATTATTTACAAGCTTGCGGTTGTTAAAGACGCTTGGGTTTCGAACATATGTTTTGCTGTTGGGGGGACGACTAGGTGGACTTGGAAGGGGAAAAAGAATCCAACCACCGAGGTGTAATGAACCAATTTTCAGGTTTTTCCTTTAATATGTTATTGATATTATAGGGGGTGTAATTAAATAAAATGAAAGTTGGAGGTGCCTTTTAATTGTTAGAAATAACTAGTTTGGTGTCAAAAGGGTTTAATTAACAAGTGGAGGGGGTGTGGTGAAATTAACACATTCCCAATTGTATTAATTGGGAGATGTCAGGCAAAACACACACATATGAGTGTGTGTTTGCGTGTTCTTCAAAGAGGAGAAAGGGGAGAGGATCAAGCTCAAGAATCTGGGATTGCATACTTGAATTGGAAGTTTTAGCATGCACAATCCTTCCCATTAATCAAGTAAGTGTCATCTTCTCTCCTTAATCCTCCATAAATTCTTGTTCTTGATGGGTTTGGGTGGATGAACCCTAGATGGTCGAAATTGGGGATGATGGTGTGTAAATTGTTGTTTGGAAGTGTTAACCTAGCATAACTAAAGCTAGAGGAGTAATCAATTCATGTTGATTTCACCAAATTACGAGTTTTAAAAATTAGGGTTCTTGAGGACCCAAATTGGGGATTTTTGAATTGGGGTGTTTGGATGATGAATTGAGTATGGATAAGTGTTTACGATGTAATATAAACACACTTTCAAGTGTAAAATTCAATTGATTTGGGGAATTATAAATTGAGTGAAATTATGAAATTTGGAACAAATCCCTAGCGGGTCAAATGGGTTGGATGTTGTTATTAGGGATTTGAAAGCTTGGTTAAAGTTGAATTAACCAAGTTATGTTAGGGTGTAAACCTTTGAGTCAATTAGGTGGGTGTTATCCTAATTGGTGAGTTGGGTAGGATCATTTGATTTGCTAAACAATAGTTATGAATTGTTTAGGTGACCGGATTGCTAAGGTTAAAGATCAGTTGAGATCATCTAAGGCAATGATGGTAGATTCAACATAAAAGGTAAGTACCTTGCACTTACTTAGTATTTGATAAACAAATGTTGTTGTATAATTAGATAATATGTTGAAGGACACTTGCTTATGTATTGTTAGTGTGGTATATGTGAATTGGTATAATTTGACTTAGGTGGTAAAGAGTCAAACCATTATGTGGTATGGGGTGTATTGGAGTATTTGACTGTGTGGTTAACGGTCATACTAAAATGTTGAATGTGGTAGGTTGATGTAGTTGACTTATGTGATTACTAGTCAAACTAAATGTGGTAAATTGGTGTAATATGACTTATGAGTTGAAAGTCAAAGTATGTGCTTATTGTGGTTTAAATCTTGGTGTAATGACTTGTGTGGTAAAATTCAAACTTGTATGCATAATATGGTAGAAATTGTATGTTGACTTAATGTGGATATTGGTCAAACTAAGCCATCAATGTGTGGCAATGTGTGAAATTGGATTAGAAGGTAATTCACTAAACTAGACTAACTATTATGATCAAAAGGAATGAAAGACTCAAAGTGGTTAGAGTCACTAAATAGTGGATTGTGTGAAATTATATAGAAATTGACTTGATATGTTGTTGAGTCGACCCGTTAGTGTAAAATTGGTAAAATGAATGAATAACATGAAGTGTGGATAATTCATGGAGGGGTTAAGTGAAGTAAAATACTTCGCGGATGAAAGTGAGGTCATATGCCTCACGGGTGGAAGTGAAGTAAAATACTTCACGGATGGCATGAAGTTAAATGCTTCATGAGGCGACATGGAGTCAAATACTCCATGGGAGAAACCGAGAGGTGGATCTCTCACAAGACATGTGGATATGTCAAATAAAAGAATGATACACTATAAACCATGTAAAAGTTAGTATTAGCTTTAAGAAGTAGTTAAATGTATGCTTAAACAATCAAAAAGGTGGGATTGGAAGTTAAACTATTAACAAGTGGAAACGGGTCACAATTCTTAGACTTGAGGATTCAAAATACTAAACTTTACATGATGGGATGTTGGTAACCTTATTGGATGCTTAAATATATGAATATGTACCATATTGGTTTGAAAATGCAATCGGGTCACTTGGTGAAAAGTTGCAAAAGCTGAAAAACTGAAATTGGATCACCTTGACCTGGTGGGGGCGTCCCATACGCCCACTGGCGTATGGTACGTCCAGTTGGGTCTGGTAGACGCTGGAAAATGCGCGTTTTTGGGATTTTAGCTTGTCGTTGTTGTTGGGACTTGTGGGGGGTTCCTAGGACTACCTATCTATACTAACCATGTTCAAATTGATGTTTTAATTGTAGGGAAAGCTCCGGAGTGATCTCGGGTCTCGCATCAAGTAGATTGGATCCTCGCTGACGTGTTTTACAACTGGTTTTGTTAATTTTCTCCTATAGAGTCTTTACAAATTGTTTGGTGTCATTACAAGTTGTGAATAACCTGTAGGTATTTTGTTTAAACTAATTAAGGAGTTATGACATTTTAATTCATGTTTGTAAAACGTAACGTGTGGATACGTTAAGTGTTGTTTTGGGACCTAACTTCCGCATTTTTTAAAAGTTTAAATCGGGTTCAATTTTTGGGTGTTACAACTTGATATCAGAGCCGTGGTTTGATGGATTTGGTGTGCGAGCCATCAAACTCAAACCTATAATGCTCTTCATATGGTCGAGAAATGAGAATCCAATGATGGCGTGACCGAGACTCGGAGCTTAAGGACGAAAGGTTAACATTGATTAATGTTGTTGGTCATTATATTTGATGTCCAATGTGAACTAATTGTGCCGAAAGTTTTTAAGGGATTTGTTATATGGAGATAGTGAATGTAATTGGGCATATTACATTATCTATCATGCCTGCCCAGTATGATTCTTAATGAAACATGTCTGAATACCTTCTCGATAACCATATAATGATGAACACCAACAATGAGTAAGTGAAGGTGGTTAAATGTGTGTGTATATATATATATATATTATATGTTTGTGCATAGATGATTATACGAGGGAAATTAATATACACATAGGAAGAAGTAGAGCCTTATAGAGTAAGAGTAGAGGCCTATAAGTAGGTAGAACACCTACAAACTTATTATTACATGGTCGGGGATGACTGGGGGAGAACATAACTTAGTGGGCAGAATTTGTATATAGAAGTCGATTTATAGACTCATGTATGAAAAGGTCTATGGGTGTATCACCTCGGGGATGGGGATGAGCTTGGATTTAGTCGAGAGAAACGGAAAGCAACTTTCTAGTGGGGGATGGCTAAAGCTTTCCGTGATGTCGTGTCGATCTTTCGTTAAGGAAGATGGGGCTTCTTGGGGCAGTCCTTTAGAGAAAGAGTATGAAGCCTTGGGGACGGGAGGAATAACTTGAGCGATTACGTAGAAGAAGGAAACCTTGTCTTCATAAGGGTTTGTGGTGGGCGAGCCAAAGGAATAAATTGGTTGGAGTTTATTCGTTGAGTAATCAACGACACATCACTATTATGGTATTGGCCTGAAGCAATCCATTTTGATGGACGAATGGAGTACTACTCGCGGAGAGTTAACTCCGGAATATGGTGGATTTTTCGTTTAGAAGTTCTTTGTATGGAGAAAGGCTTAGAGGCGTGGAGGTAATGCAACAGGGTGAACTCGAGAGACGTTCTTGGGTTAGCTTTGTCTATAAGCCGATGTGGATCTTGCAATTGGGAGTTTTCTTCACGTACGTTAGACCAGGTGAGATAATCAAAGGATTATGGGCATGTCGTATGACGAAGTGCGATCTTTCCAACTCTTGGAGTATCGGAAAGAGTGAAGGTAGATCGGCTTACCCAATGTTATCGGTTGACTTATAGAGTGGATTCTCCTTCGTGGTGACCAACTCTAGTGGATTTGAGTCTTATATGATATAAGGAGATCAACTCGAGAATAAGTGGAATGATGGGACACACTACGCCATAGTGTTCTAGTCCTATTGTTGTATGCTACGGTGGTTACAAATCGGGGCGCATTCGAAGTGAATGTCCCGAGTTTAAAGCACACAAATGAAAGGAGGGAGGAAATAGAAATTTTAAGGCTGTCGAGCCGAACATTTCTAATCTAGCAAAGACGGGATTGGAGTCGTTTGGTATATTGTCGGATGAGGTTTTATGTGAATAAGTGGATTCGGAGGCGATCAACATTGCGGATTTCATAATGTTGACAATTATGTGAATTATTAATTCAAGGATGCAGGTGAAACAATCATATGGAATGGAGTCCTACGATTGTAGTGGAAAATCGTATGGTTACTTAGTAACCGTATCAATGTCGTGCATGACTACAGGGTGATGTGTGGACCTGTTCTCGCCTAAGAGACGGTGAAAAGCGTGGCACATGAATTGGTATATGCCTGACTTAGGCCATTAACACCAACCGGAGCATGGAATACGTGATGTTCCAGTAACGAAGAAGTTCATAAGGGTTCTATACCCAAATGTTACTTCTTGGGGTGTAACCGGTCTCTTGAGGAAAACAAGAAGGGAAGAATGTATACATACATTTGTCAGGTTTGAACAAGTGTCTAAGTCCTAGTTCAACAATGAAGGTAGAGGAAGACGTTATCCCATAAATGGTATCATTTCCGTTATGAATACTATGGGATTGTGAATGTAACTTTCTGGCTCATTAGAAGTTACATAGCTTATGTGGATCATTGTGAAAGTTGTGTAGACCCATGTATGCTAATACGGTGGTCGTTTATCCGATGATAGTCGTTTTTATCTTTGAAGCAATTTCGTTCAAGCTCATTATCTTCGTGAGTTTCCTGAAATTCCCGGAAAAGGAGAGACTTTTCTTTGGAATGTTTTGGTGTAACATTTTGGCTTTGGTAGAAACCCATTATTGGATGAGGAGGTAAATTCTAAAGACATGTATGTTGGCCCGGCAATGATTGAAGTAATCAAGGGTTAAATAGTGTTTGGAGTCCTATAACTTCATAAGTGGCGTTTGAAGTCTTAGAGCTTCACAAGCGGTGCTTGAAAATGAAGTCTTCGAACTACAAAAGGGGATTGTAAGACTGAGATCTTTGAATCTCAAAGGATGACTTATGCTAAAGTCATTGGGATAATCAAGGTGTTGGATTATGAAAGAGGATTTGACTATGGCTTTTGACATGTTCTTCCATAGGAAGACCGTATGCCATGTCAGTTATCTTGGTGACTAGTGCATTAGACTCGATTAAGTCTATATGCAACAAGACAGGAGTATCGCATATTCTCCTAGTCAGTTGTGAGCTTGATTGTAGCAATTAATGGAGAGAACCTGGGAAGGGAACTGATGAATCTATACGCAGGCGAGCGTTAGAATGTTGAATTGAAGTCTTGAGTTTCAATGGTGTATTAATCGATGTTCATGAAGTCTTTGAACTTCATGTGTGTTCTTGAAGTCTTTGAATTACATGGGTGATGAATAAGACTTAAAAGTCTTGTGGTTTGTTGTATGTTGTTTTGGAGTTTAACTTTTGATGGCTCGGGATGAAAAGAGGCACAATCTATTATGTGGTTATAAGTGTCTCACTTGCCTACGGGTTAAGGCCGTATACCAAAAGAGAACCTACTCTTCCGAGTGGTCGCAGAACTTTGGTTTAAGAAAGATGTGATACGACATGGTACATTTGTACATGTTGAGTGAGATTGAGGTGTTAGTTTCTTTTTCGATTTGGACGAAACCGGGTGACTAATTACCATTAGGTTGAAGAATGGTATCATCTTAACTACCATTTAAGTATTCATATCCGATTGATTGAGTTACTAAATGGTGTCGAATACTATTTGGTTAGGTTGAATTGAATGTCGTGAAACTAAGAATCATGGTGTGATTCAGGATTTAGCGTGAATGATCTTGTATATTGAGTGTGATAGAAAAATTCACTCTTGGTGAATAGAAAACCCTAAGCGGATTTAGGGAAGAGGTGTATTAAAATTCAAGTGGGAACTTTGGCGATATAAAAGTTTTCTTAAAAAAAATTAGATGTTTCATCTAGAGGAACCGGTGGCTATCTTAGATAGAAAGGTGAAACACTTGTGGTATAAGCGGATTAACCAAGTGTTAGTTCTACGGGATTATTAGATAAGGGCGGAAACTACTCTGGAATTTGAGGATAAATACTCGAGTGTTATCCTAATCTTTTGTTGGATCGGGTTTCGAGGACGAAACCCAAAATTAGGGGGGGGGTGATTTGTAACGAACCAATTTTCAGGGTTTTCCTACAATATGTTATTGATATTATAGGGGGTGTAATTAAATAAAATGAAAGTTGGAGGTGCCTTTTAATTGTTAGAAATAACTAGTTTGGTGTCAAAAGGGTTTAATTAACAAGTGGAGGGGGTGTGGTGAAATTAACACATTCCCAATTGTGTTAATTGGGAGATGTCAGGCAAAACACACACATATGAGTGTGTGTTTACGTGTTCTTCAAAGAGGAGAAAGGGGGAGAGGATCAAGCTCAAGAATCTGGGATTGCATACTTGAATTGGAAGTTTTAGCATGCACAATCCTTCCCATTAATCAAGTAAGTGTCATCTTCTCTCCTTAATCCTCCATAAATTCTTGTTCTTGATGGGTTTGGGTGGATGAACCCTAGATGGTCGAAATTGGGGATGATGGTGTGTAAATTGTTGTTTGGAAGTGTTAACCTAGCATAACTAAAGTTAGAGGAGTAATCAATTCATGTTGATTTCACCAAATTAGGAGTTTTAAAAATTAGGGTTCTTGAGGACCCAAATTGGGGATTTTTGAATTAGGGTGTTTGGATGATGAATTGAGTATGGATAAGTGTTTATGATGTAATATAAACACACTTTCAAGTGTAAAATTCAATTGATTTGGGGAATTATAAATTGAGTGAAATTATGAAATTTGGAACAAATCCCTAGCGGGTCAAATGGGTTGGATGTTGTTATTAGGGATTTGAAAGCTTGGTTAAAGTTGAATTAACCAAGTTATGTTAGGGTGTAAACCTTTGAGTCAATTAGGTGGGTGTTATCCTAATTGGTGAGTTGGGTAGGATCATTTGATTTGCTAAACAATAGTTATGAATTGTTTAGGTGACCGGATTGCTAAGGTTAAAGATCAGTTGAGATCATCTAAGGCAATGATGGGAGATTCAACATAAAAGGTAAGTACCTTGCACTTACTTAGTATTTGATAAACAAATGTTGTTGTATAATTAGATAGTATGTTGAAGGACACTTGCTTATGTATTGTTAGTGTGGTATATGTGAATTGGTATAATTTGACTTAGGTGGTAAAGAGTCAAACCATTATGTGGTATGGGGTGTATTGGAGTTTTTGACTATGTGGTTAACGGTCATACTAAAATGTTGAATGTGGTAGGTTGATGTAGTTGACTTATGTGATTACTAGTCAAACTAAATGTGGTAAATTGGTGTAATATGACTTATGAGGTGAAAGTTAAAGTGTGTGCTTATTGTGGTTTGAATCTTGGTGTAATGACTTGTGTGGTAAAATTCAAACTTGTATGCATATGGTAGAAATTGTATGTTGATGTAATGTGGATATTGGTCAAACTAAGCCATCAATGTGTGGCAATGTGTGAAATTGGATTAGAAGGTAATTCACTAAACTAGACTAACTATTATGATCAAAAGGAATGAAAGACTCAAAATGGTTAGAGTCACTAAATAGTGGATTGTGTGAAATTATATAGAAATTGACTTGATATGTTGTTGAGTCGACCCGTTAGTGTAAAATTGGTAAAATGAATGAATAACATGAAGTGTGGATAATTCATTGAGGGGTTAAGTGAAGTAAAATACTTCACGGATGAAAGTGAGGTCATATGCCTCACAGGTGGAAGTGAAATAAAATACTTCACGGATGGCATGAAGTTAAATGCTTCATGAGGCGACATGGAGTCAAATACTCCATGGGAGAAACCGAGAGGTGGATCTCTCACAAGACATGTGGATATGTGAAATAAAAGAATGATAAACTATAAACCATGTAAAAGTTAGTATTAGCTTTAAAAAGTAGTTAAATGTATGCTTAAACAATCGAAAAGGTGGGATTGGAAGTTAAACTCTTAACAAGTGGAAACGGGTCACAATTCTTGGACTTGAGGATTCAAAATACTAAACTTTACATGATGGGATGTTGGTAACCTTATTGGATGCTTAAATATATGAATATGTACCATATTGGTTTGAAAATGCAATCGGGTCACTCGGCGAAAAGTTGCAAAAGCTGAAAAACTGAAATTGGACCACCTTGACCTGGTGGGGGCGTCCCATACGCCCAGACTGGCCTCCCATACGCCCACTGGCGTATGGTACGTCCAGTTTGGTCTGGTAGACGCTGGAAAATGCGCTTTTTTGGGATTTTGGCTTGTCGTTGTTGTAGGGACTTGTGGGGGGTTCCTAGGACTACCTATCTATACTAACCATGTTCAAATTGATGTTTTAATTGTAGGGAAAGCTCCGGAGTGATCTCGGGTCTCGCATCAAGTAGATTGGATCCTCACTGACGTGTTTTACAATTGGTTTTGTTAATTTTCTCGTATAGAGTCTTTACAAACTGTTTGATGTCATTACAAGTTGTGAATAACTTGTTGGTATTTTGTTTAAACTAATTAAGGAGTTATGACATTTTAATTCATGTTTGTAAGACCTAACGTTTGGATACGTTAAGTGTTGTTTTGGGACCTAACTTTCGCATTGTTTTAAAAGTTTAAATCGGGTTGAATTTTTGGGTGTTACACGAGGGTGAATGAGTGCAAATTTGCGAGTTAATGGCTATTTTGATTTCTCAGAAAATGTCCCAGGCTAGGGACAGGTGGGTTTGGTCTAATGATAATGGTGCTGACTTTTCTGTTAGGAATGTTAGATAGAAGTTGATGCATTCAGGGGTGTTGATTCCAATAGAGGATGGGTTCGTGTGAAACAACTGGCTACTCCTAAAACAAACGTTTTAGTGTGGTTCGCTAACTTGGGAAGGGTAGTGTCTAAACTGGAGCTAATTAAACGTGGTATCGACATAGGGGATTCGGTTTGTTGCAGCAGCGGGATTAATCGGGAATCGACTGATCACATTTTTGTGGGATGTATGTTCGCTAGGTGCGTTTGGTGGCACATGTTTGTGTGGTTAAAAATCAGTAACCATTTTCAGTTTAGGTCCCTCAATGAAGTTTTGAGGTTTTTGTACAATCTTCCCGGGTTAAAGAGATGGAAAAAATTGGTTTTTGTGACCGTTTTTGCTGCTGTTTGGAGATTGTGGATTTGTCGTAACGAAAAGATTTTTCACGGGAAATGGATCCCAATCTTAAAAACGGTGGAGATGATAAAGGAAGATTCGTTTCTTTGGGTTAAAGTTAGGGCTAATTGTAACTCCCTTCTTTGGGAGGATTGGTTAGACTTTAACATCTCTTGCTTGTTATAATTTGGGTTTTTTTTAGTGTTTCACGGCTTCTTGCTAGTCCTTTATATTCATATATAAAGTGGTTGATGTTAAAAAAAAACTAATTTACACTAATTTGCCTATAACGGGGCCGTAGAGATTTAACTTAACTGCAAATGACTTTACCATTGGACCCAACCCCTACCCTTGTTTATTTATTTACTATGTTAGAAACCCGAGGCTTGAATAAAGGAATATTTTATAGTAGCTAATAAATAAAAATCTTATATGGCACATGGCATAATTCTAGGCCATCTAAAATTTTATTTTCATGCATCTCTCTCATATTAAATAATGATGTTATTAAAAGAATATATCTTTAGGGGTGGGGGGTTGGGGTCTAGTGGTAAAAGGGGAGTCCCATAACCAAAAGGTTGTGGGTTCAAACCTTGCCCATGACAAAATAAATAAATAAATAAAGTTTGCCATTCAAAAAAAAAAAGAATATATCTTTCGATATTTAATATAAATTTTATTGTGGATACTTATTATTTAATTATTATGGATAGTTATTGTATTATTAACCAAATCAATTTACTGTAAAATTAATTATGGATAGTTATAATTTCTGACTTTCTATATCAATTTAAAATTATGTTCGTTAAAATATTAAAAAGGGAAGAATAATGATAAATAATTATTTTTTATAAGTGATTTCTAAAGCATTTAAAGAATTTAATGTGGTTGGATGGTTTGAAGGATAAAAATACAATATGTCAAATAATAAAAAATAGGCGGTGTTAAAAAAATCAAGTTTTATTTCTTATTTTTTTATGTATTTATATATTTATAATTGTAATTTAAGTTAAGTTATCTATGCTAAAAGGATATTTAAACAATTATGTACACTTTAATTAATTAACGTTTATCAATTATATAAAAGAATTAATACCCGGTGAAAAAAAAATGTTCTAAAAATTAACTTAACAAAATTTATAACTGTCATGCAAAGTTCGTTTTTAAAGGCATATTTGACGATTGCATGTGTTAAAAGATTACATTATATTTTATTTAACCCGTGTAATACACATGTTTATTCAACCCATACAATACATGTGTTTTTTTAACCTTTTTAATACTAAGTATATAACATTACATCTATTCAACCAGTGTAATACACGAGATTCTAATCTAGTGCATGTGTGAAGATGCCTCCCTCCATTAATTAATTAGTGGGGTATATATAAAGAAAGAAGGGGAAAGATTCTAGTTTGTTATGATTAAATGTTGTTTATGGTTGATGTTGTCCAGGTACATCAATGTCCTGCCCACATATCAGTGGGTTAGCTGCCCTGTTGAAAGCAGCACATCCCGGATGGAGTCCCAGTGCCATCAAGTCTGCCCTCATGACCACTGCCTACACACTTGACAACACCAAATCACCCCTACGTGATGCAGCCGGTGGTCAAGTATCCACCCCATGGGCTCACGGAGCCAGTCATGTTGATCCGCACAAGGCCATCTCTCCTGGCCTCGTCTATGACATCACAACAGACGAGTACATTGCATTCGTTTGCTCTTTAGGGTACACCATCAAACAAGTACAATCTGTGGTCAACCGCCCAAACATGACCGCTTGCACCAAAAGACTAGGGGACCCCGGCAAATTGAACTACCCGTCCTTCTCAGTCCTTTTCGGGAAGTCAAGAGTAGTGAGATACACCCGGCAGCTAACGAATGTGGGAGCCCCTGGGTCGGTCTATGATGCGGAAGCAGAAGCACCACAAGGAGTTCAAGTTAGGGTGAAACCAAAACAGCTTGTTTTCAAGAATGTGGGGGATAAGATGAGGTACACGGTTACATTTGGTCCCAAAAGGGTGGAAGTGGGGATGCATTTGGGTCTATAACTTGGAAGAATGCCGAGAATCAAGTTAGGAGCCCAGTTGCTTTCGGGTGGGAACGGCTTGTATGATTTGTTGGTTAGTTATATAAATCTGGCTTGCACATAGAAACCACAAAACCAAATATGGGCTCTGTTTCTAGTGCTTGAAAAAAACTAATGTAACACAACAACTAGGTGGTGTTTTTCTATATGCCTAAATGCAAATGCAAATGTATGCAATCAAGAGTTTTGCTTCAGAAAGGAACTTGCCATTATGTATGTTTTCATTCATAGCTAGGTAGGTACATTAGCAGCATTGACAACAACAAGAATAACAGCAGTTGTTTTCTAGGCTACAACAACGACGTCTAGAACATTTTGGCCAACACGAGCACTTGGTTGGCCAAGCAAGTCTGCATCTTGGCCAAGATACGCACTTGCTTGGCCAACAATTGCAATCCGGGCAACAACCCAGATTACAACAGTTGGGGTAACATAAGCATGGCTTTAAACATGCAGTAGTAGGACAGCTTGGAGGCTTAAAACCACAAGTGCACTTGGGTAACGAGCATGGACAGCAGTCGGGTGGTAAAGAGCAGCAGTGTGGCATTTCAAGAGAACAGCCATTGCAGCAGCAGCAGCAGCAGCAAACACATGACATGTTGAACTTGAAGCATGAATTTCCACTGCAAAAAACAAAACCCATATGTTCTGTGATATGTATCCAGTTGAGACTGATGCAATTTGGAAACATAAGAAACGTATCATACCATAATAGCCACTTCCAGAAACCACAAGATTTACGGGTTTTCCTGCGCCTGGTTTTAATTTAAATAAACAGAGACGGTGATTAGTCATAACTTAAAAAAGGGAGGGTATAGATAATATGGATGGGTCTTACACAGCGATCAATGGTTCCGGGGTTGTGACCACATAATCTGCAACCCTGTAAATGAGGTTCCTAACAGTCGGTGAAACTTGGCTGGATAGTGTAAAAACAAGGATAAAGCTTACTCTTTAATGAAAGCAGAAGCGGGCTGTAACGTTTCAATAGACTTCAACTCATCCTGCAAAGTATCAAATTACTCTTTAATGCAAGTTGGATTTGGGGATGTTTCTAGAAAATGACACTGGGCCTAAAAATATCTATCCTATCCTATCCTATCCAATTCAAACTTAGTTAGACCTTCTCCAACGCGGTAGGGCTTCACCCACGAGCGGCCCCACCTTCTCTCTTCTCCCCCTCTCACAAACCCCATTTCTATCCCATAGCTCAGATCACTCCCAAAAACCACCACAAGAAAGAGACCACATTTAAAAAAAAAAAAAAAAATTCTTCCTAGATGAGGAGGTTTAATTGTAAGTACACCTGGTAGAGCTAGACAAAAAGAAATAATTTGAAGAAGAAAAAAAACATTGTAATTGCCAAATATAGGGAACAAGTAAAGCAAAGGAAGAAAACAGGATGCATGCAGCAAACATAAACATAAAGAGTAATATTTGAAGAAAGGTGAGCTCACCTCAAGGAAACGGATTTCTCTTTCCAACATCAGAATCTTGGCCAACTCTCTCCGCTTGCCGTATAACTCCGGCGGCGACTTGGGTCTGGGAAGCGGAGGCAAAACCATAACTTCCTTTAACCAGAGGATGGGTATGTGAGTGTGAGAGAGGGTAGATATAGTATAGAGGAAATTGAAATTATTACTAGAGTGGGGATAACTGCTGCTGCTGCAGAGAGTACACTCTCTCACTCACAATAATGTCTCTACATTTAATATAAGTAAGTAATAAGATGCACCAAACTCAACTTAAGGCCGAAGATGAAAATGGTAATGAACTTAAGGCAATGGCACTGACACTCGTCAGTAGAAATCACTGCCGCACGTGACTGCCTTGTAGCATAGCTGCAATACTCTTGCGTACACCTCTTATTTTTTTTTTGAGTTAATTACAAAGATGATCCTATAGTCTATAAAAAGTAACACATATGGATAATAACAAGTTGTAAGTATGAGTATTATGTTTTGATTTTGTAACAATAGAGTATTAATACTAACTTCTTTAGTTTTTTATTTCACTTCATAGAGGCTCAAACACCTCCTGTGACACCACCACTGTTCTTATCTGGTTCACAGAGAATCGCAACCCAAAAGTTGCAGACGAATACAAATCGAAACCTAAAAAATGGGGTTCCATTTGTTTAACCTTATTAACGGGGATCTGATTTGGGGGGTGTGTGGCCGGAAAAGCAGTGTGGTCGACGTTCAAACAAGGTGCGTTTATAGGTGGCCGGTGGAAGTAGGGGAAGAAGATTGTGAGCTGTAGGTGTAGGTGAAGGGTTTTTTTTAGTGAATTTTAATGTTTTTAGTAATTTACATAAATAGTCTCTCAAATTTATAGATAATACGGTTTTTATTAAATTTTATCACATGGGTATTTTGGTTAAATTTAACAGAAAAAGTAACGGAAGTTAGTTTTAATACCCAATATTGTTACAAAATCGAAATATAATACCCATACTTGCAACTTGAAACCCTTGATACCAATACCTTTTACTTTTCATAAACCACATGAACCATCTGTATAATTAACACTTTTTTTTTCCTTTTTTAGTTTTTTTTACTCTACTCGACATCGTTATTTAAAACAAAAATTACCCACTCTTATATAATAACATTCTAACTTAGAATTTAAACATTAGAGCATTTACATTATGATTGATATATATACTATATTTTTAAATTATATGGTAAAAAATTAAAATTTAAGTTAAAAGAGTTTTATATCAGGTTTTTTAAACTTTATCTTTATCCTTAAAATTATAAGGAAATGAACACTATAATCTTAAATATACCAATTCATTTATCATTTTTTTTTAAATTATAAAGACAAGAAATGAGACGTGAGAGGTTTTAAAAAATGAACAATTTTTTTATGAAATAATGATTTTTAATTAAATTATAAAAATAAAAATAAAGAAACTAATATGAATGCTTTTATATATGTTTTCTTTTAACTAACAAATATCCAAAACGTATCCTTCATTTATTATTTTAACCTTGTAGTATTATTAAATAAAAATAGTTGAAGTCTTTAAAAGATACTTTAACAAAACTTAAGTATTTCATAAAGATTACTTTAGTTGGTATAGAAAAATTAGAGAAATTAATTTTAAAGTATCTGTCTGAAGATAAAATTTTAAAAAATTTGTATAAAAAAGGACTTTCTGAAAAAAATGTTATTATGTATCCAATGATTACTTACCATTTGAATTTCAAAATGATTTAAAAGAGAAAACGGATCGGAAACTGTCAAATGTCACATGTGATGGCATGGCAGTCCTTTTTATTTACCAAAGTCCGCAAACTTCTTTTTCTTTTTACTCTTTTCCACTTTTAATCACTTCTTTTTGCTCGACTCTAATCTACCCATAATTAATTATTAAAAATAAAATAAAAAATGAGAAGAAGTAAATACTAAATATTGTGTTGAGTATAGTACCGTTTTTTTTCTAAATTAAATCGAATAAATGAATGAACACAAAAAGTTAAATAAATATATTTTTTTGTTCTTGTTTGTTAAGAAAATGGACATGCACATATTCGTTTGTTAATATCAGAAACGAACAGTTCACGAACCTAAACAACAATCATAAATCGATTACAAACGAACATGAACAGACAAAAATGAACATAAATAGAGATTAACAAACACCAATTATTTATAAAAAAAAATAAATGGTACATGCTCCAACATTTGATGCCCACAGAAATAACTAATCACAAACAAAGGGATACAAAATATCAAGCCTTGTTTCGTTGTTTTCTTGGTTAATGATATGTGTATATGTGTGTTGTGTATATATACATATACATATACATATACATATACATATACATATACATATACATATACATATACATATACATATACATATAAATATATATATATATATAGGGGGATGATCAAATAAGAAGTAGTTTTTCGTTAAGAAATCTAAGAAATGACAAAAACCTTAAGAAACGATATCAAACGAACTCCGATTGAGCTAATTTCAGCGGCGTTGGAACCGTCTCGTCGAACTCTACCATCTTATCTTTTAGGGTTTAGCTTTTAAGGTTTAGATTTTACGTTTGAATTTTAGGGTTTTAGCCTTATGCTGGAATAAGCTCAATCGGAGTTCGTTTGACCCACTTCTTAGGATTTCTTAGTGAAAAACCACTTCTTAGTGGAACCGTCCCCTATATATATTATGCATATTTTACATCCGTTGCGCTTTTGGATACATTAAAACACATGTCAATATTTTTTTGGTATATTATGACTTTATCTTTTAATTAGTTACACGAATAACATACAGGTTTTCCGTTGCAAACAACCGACCCCTAAAGGTTTCTATCGAACAAAAGGGTAGTGATCACTTTCAGATAAAGGGTTACTTCCAAATGCATAGAGGTGCACAAAAGGCGGTTTTTGAACCGAACCGGTTTCGAACCGGCCCGAACCGGTTTGGTCAACGCAAACACTAAACCGGTTTTGACCCAAACCGGTTCGGGTTAAACCGGTTTTGCAAGTATAAAATGTCGAACCTATTGAACCGGTTCAGGTCGGTTCTGGACCGGTTCGGGTTGGTGAACCGGTTTAAACCGGTTTTTTTTTATAAAAAAATTTTTTTAAAATAAATTAAAAAATATTACAACATTACAATACGAGAAAAAGAAAAACATATAGTTCAACGTTTATTCATATTGTAGGGGTTCGGAAATCACAAAACATTACAATATTAAACATTACAATACGAGAAAAAAATATATATATTTTTATTTTTTGGAGTTTTTTTGTTTAATATTAGCCGTCATTCTCGGAGTTACTAGTGGATCCTCGTAGTCTATCATCTTCGGCGAGTTCTTCATTTGTAAGTGGGCTCGCCAATCCTTGGTTAACCTCAGATTCGTGTATGAGTTCTTCAACTTCAATTTCTTCTTCAAGCGAAGCCCTATCTTGTCTCCTATCAACCGCATCCAAATGGTCTTTCAAGCAAATGCACATTTCCATTGCCACGGGAGTGAGTCTAGTTCTTCGAATAGATAAAACCCTGCCACTAAGAGAAAAAACGGATTCCGAAGCTACCGTGGAAGCTTGGACGGTTAGTAAATCACGGGCCATGGCGGAAAGGACCGGAAAAGTAGATTCGTTTCCTTTCCACCAAGCCAAAATATCAAAGTCCTCAAAAACATCCGGACTCATAAATGATAAAAAGTTTGTTCCCGTATACCTTCCGAGTTCGCTACTCGGGATGGACCCTCTAGCCCGTTTAGTAAATTCATTTCTCATTTCGTTATACAAATTTAAGTTCACATTCCTCGAGCTGCTACTTGATGCGCCCGCGCCCATCGTATCATGTGGGGTTTGTGTTGTACCATATTTATGTAAATAAATATCAAACAAATCTTGCAAACATTTGTTAAAATAAGTTTTTGTTACGGTTGAAAAATGAATATCTTCGGAATTCAAATCCAAATCGTAAGTTATTTTATCAATCAAGGTTTCAACACCGTAAACATTAATTGTAGGGTTTAATGCGGCGGCACAAGTTATAACCGGAGGCATTTCTTTAAAATATTTAACAAATTTTTCTTTCATCGGTTTTATCATTGTCGTAAAAAGAGTATTTTTATTTTCAAGTTCGGCTAATTTGTTACACATTAGAAATATTTGTTTAAGAGCCAAGGGACTTGTGGGGTAATAAACCCCGGATAAAAAAGTAGTGGCGGTTTTGAAAACTTCGAGCAATTCGGTTAAATTTTCAAGAATGTCCCAACTCGTAGACGGAAAACTTTGAATTTTACGACGCGGTTTTGAGGAAAGCATATCATGAAAAATTGATAAAGTATCTTTTTGACGTATAGCACTATGAAACATTTTATAAGTTGAATTCCATCTTGTTGGGAGGTCCCAATTGGGACCTAAGCAAATCAAACCCGTATCGTTACATAATCTAATATATTCATGGTATCTTTTTTTACTACTACTAAAAACGTCTTTAAGCATGACTCGAAATGCATTACTTATTTCAATAACGGGTTCAACCCCAAGCCCGTCTTGCACGGCTAATCGATTATGGAAAAAAGCGCCGTTGCAAATCGGATTATATTTTAATATTAATTTTTGAACCGCATTTGTATTATTTGAGGCATTATCAAAAGATATTGAAAATAATTTATTTTGTAATTTAAAATCGGTTATCACATCATCTAAAATGTGAAATAAATTTTGACCCGTGTGCGGATATTCAAACATATCAAACGCGATTGTACGTTTCATCATTTGCCACGTATTGGGATCAACCCAATGAGCGGTAACGCAAATATATGAGTCGGGAATACCATGTGGAGCCGACCAAACGTCGGTGGTTAAGTTCACACCGGTTTCCAATTTTTCAAAACCTAAAATTAATTCTTTTTTTGCTTTTTTCCACATTTTTAGACAATCACGTCTAAGAGTACTACGACTTACTTGATGATAACGTGGTTGAAGAGCTTCTTGAATCATCCTCGTCGTGAGCGGGTTGTCGAAATGGTTGAACGGCAAACCTCTTTGAATAACTAATTTCGCCATTCTATCTCGAACAATATTTGGATCGAAGTTCCAAATTCCACCCTCGCTTGTCATAGATGCTTGACCCTCACCTGGAATATTCTTCAAACTCTGACACGATTTTTCCAGATGAGTTTTTAGAGTAGAATTTGATTCCTTTTTAAAAAAACCACCACATTTTTTGCAACGAGCACGTTCCAACCCGTTAGACAACTCACATAGATCGTAGTTTGACCAAATTGCGGGGTTCCTCGTTGTTGGTATTATTTTCACAACGCTAACTTCGTTAGAGGAAACACCATAACTTGAAGAACCTGCCATTGCGTTTTTTGAAATTTTTTGAGCGTTTGAGAAGTGTGATTTAACCAAAACACCCACTACCTATTTATAATGTGTTTGGGGGTTAAAATGGGTCAAAAAACGGTCAAAAAACGGTCAAAAATTGGTCCCAACGGCTATTTTTTTTTTTACCGTTAAACCGGTTCAAACCGGTTTACCAAACCGGTTTCTCAAACCGGTTCACAAAAAACCGGTTTTAAACCGCTCGTCGCACAAATAGGTTAAACCGGTTGTAAACTGGCGGTTCGTATCGGTTTGAAACCGGTTCACACAAAACCGGTTATGGGGCGGTTCGGGTTCCGGTTCGGAACCGGTTTGGATTTCCAAACCGGTTTTTTTTGTGCACCTCTACAAATGCAGCATCGTCGAGGCAATATCATAGCCCAGGTTGTGGTGGGTGTGATTTGATTACATCCATAACAAGATGTTAATTAATTGATTTACAAGTATTTTTGTGTAAGGCTGAAGAAAAGAATTTTAATTATAGAAATTATTAGTTTGAAACTTCAACTTTGGTTGGCTTGTGCTTATCTACCACGTGGCGAATGTAAATGATTGTCTGTGATTATTATTTTTAAGAATTTTTTTTTTTTTATGGTTATGTTGTCATAATTTCATACATTTAACTATAGTATAAATGAATTAATTCTTAAACAGATCTAGTATGAAAATCAACAACCATATTAAAAATATATTTTTATCGTTCTAAAAAAACTTATTAATTTTCGAACATCAACTTTAATCACATTAACGGTGAATCCCATCTTTTAAGAATCATATGTGTGGAATTAACTTTGGTACACTTTTAGAGATCAGCAACCGCACATTTAATCAGATTTGGGTTTTGCATTCTGGCACTTCATCAAATTCGTGTATCTATAATTTGCACATTTAATTTGCTCATGTATTCCTAAAATACTTTTTCATCTGTCATAATAAATGTTGTACGACTCAAACTCGAGTTTCTTTATAAAATACATTTTCATCCGCATATTAAAAAGGACACAGGAATCATATTTGAGTGTCTAATTTTTATTATGCTCATATATATCGGATAAAAAACATGTTAAACGAGTAAAATATGTCTGTAACTATAGTTTCACGTATCGCATTACTATATGTACGAAATTGTTGTCACGTGAATTTAGTTTCACGTATCACATTACTATAGTTTCTCGTATAACAAACAAACATTCATAACATAATCTCACTCATAACAGATGTAACACCCAAAAATAAAAAGAAAAGAAAAATTCAAAATCTCACTCCCTCGCGGTACGCGAGGGAGATTTTGACAAAACCTCGCGGTACGCGAGGGGACTGCTTATGCGCCAGAAAATCACCTTCTCGCGGTACGCGAGAAGATCTTCGATGAAGTCTCGCGGTACGCGAGGGAATAGTACACGCGTCAGGGCCAGAAAACACGTGTCATGTACACTTGCCACCTGCTGCCACGTGTCATGCTGACTCACCTCGATTCGCGACTTGTCATCCCCTCGCGGTACGCGAGGGATTTCCTTGGCCGGCCTCGCGGTACGCGAGGGACCGGAATTCCAGCCTATAAAAGGCCTTCAAAGGGGATTGAATTCTGTACAGTTTCCAAACGTTCGTTTCACACAAACCCCGTTCTTTCAAGCTCCACGACATCCCGAAGTGCTATCCAAGAGTCCAAACGAAATCCTGCACCAGCCGAAGTTTCGTCCAAATCCCGCGAAGTAGGTATCGTTAAAACTATTCATATATATATAGTTGCAATTATATATTCTCTCATATATATTCTCGTTAATCGTGTCTTCCCTAGGAAGAAACGTGTCGAGGTTCTGCTCAAATTCCGAAGCCTACAACCCTACCAGCCATCAAAATCAAGGTGAACACGTTTAACGCTTTTCAAACGATAAAACCATTTTATTTACGAAAACGGCATGAAACAAATTAAATGCTTTAATCATAAGGGTAATCTACGTGATAGCATTCAGGCCATAAGCATACGTAGATTTGATCAAATGGTATACATGTGACGGGTGAAAGTCCGGTCCGTGGCTGGGTACAGATCATGTAATGGGAAATCATAAGACTAAGGATGGGTTTCCTTAGCAGATTATACGAGGGACGAGTTCCTGAGTATCATGTAAGACTAAGAACAAGGTTCTTAGCATCATCACCCTGGGAATAGGCTATCAGTCTGAGACATAGCGCTCAGCCAGTTGACCCCATGGCAGTTAACCCAGTGTATGTAGGTGGTATATACTTCAGGTGAAATAGACTGCTGAATGTGTAGATTTACCATACAAAAACGTGCTTAAAGGCTTTAATTTGGTTTATGTTAGAAATCATTTTCGTGTCAGTTAAATGTGATTCACCAGCTTTATGCTGATGTTCATTTTCAAAACGTTTTTCACAGGTAATGAAAGAAATCATTAAATTCAGGGTGATGCAGTAAAGACAAGATCTTTAGGCATATCAAAATCCCTGTGGCAGACTAATACAAGACCAAATGTTGGAACGGACGTAGATCCTAGACATTTTGAATGGCTTGTATTATGTAAATTATTTCAATCACTGTACATTATATAATAGACTTTTGAAGATCTATTATCATGAAATGAAAAGGGACGTGGATCCCAAGTTTTGACAAAAAGTACAGAATTAACCCTTGAGGTTATTTACATTACATTTCATTACAAAAAAGGCATCAAGTAAAAACAAAGACTTCCGCTGTCCAAATTTATGGGACCTCATTCAGATACCAGCATTATCTCGCGACGCCCGGGCAGGGGTAGCCCGGGGTTGTGACAGGTTGGTATCAGAGCCACATTCAAGGGTTTTAGCAAAACTAGATACTTATATGATTGTATCTAGGCTTTAACCAATAGTTGTGCCTACTGAACAAACGATAGGAAGATGCCTTTAACATAACCAATAAATTACAGGATGTCAGATCCATACTATTATCCTTATAATTACCCAAACTACTTCCCTGGAGAATCATCTAATCAAGTAGTACCAAGATATGACGATTATATCCACTACCTGCCGACCCCGGAGAATTGGAACAGAATGGTCGCAGAACAAGTGAAGCAGACTCAAGCAAGGCTTGAACCTCTGAGAGAAGAATCAGAGTATTCAGTGGAAATGGAAGATTCAAGAGAATCTTTACGTCCTGTTATGACATCTATGCCACCACCTCAATCATTAGACGTGGTAGATCATACCGGAACAATTCCAGAACATCCACCAAGTCCAAGTGAAGAAACTTCGCGTTCATTTGCTGAATCTGACAAGGCTGCCGTTTGTGAAGGCAGTGGTGGAAAATACTTCTTTGACCCTATTCCAGAACATCCCGTTTTCAAGGAACCTTTCTTCTATGTAGATCCCTCCGATGGACGTCAGTATGCAACCGACGGAAAGGTCGTGTGGTCTGTTAATTCAACATATCATGATCTTAGGATGGGACACAGGAAACCACCTCCTTGCTATGGATACCCTAAAGAACTGCCAAACTCAATGGATGAACACCTTGATCGTGCTCTTAGGGAAGCTGACGATCTACGTGCTGAGCTGTTCTTCACCAGACAAGTTGTAGTCCAGAATGAACAAACTATAATTGATTATGAGCTAGCTCAGGAAGACAGGAAGTATGCAGAGCAATGGGTGGCAGATCAGTTGATCCAGAAGGGTGCTATGACCGAGACCCTGGGGAGGTTCTATCAGGATTTGGGAGATGTGTTTCTAGGTTGAAGTTGATAATAGTATTTGTATAATTAGCTAACCCTACGTGATATAGATACATATCTATATTTCTGTATTTGTAATGAATAGATGAAGTTTAACGATAATAAACTTCAAATTTTGACCCAAATTCGTGCTTGTGTTCTTAGATGTCTCAACAAAACAATGACAATAGCGGTCCATCTACCTACATTATCAAGGAAAAAGGAAAAGAAGTTAATAATAATCCTGAAATAACTACTCAACAACCAGAATTGCAACAACTGGTCAAACAAAGCATTAAAGAAATGCTTCCTGCCATAATAAAGGAAGTACAAGAAAACATCAAAACTCCAAGCCACGTAACTCTTCCTTCAAAAAGAATGGAAAACCCTTCGAAAACCCACACAGAGCAAGTAGCAAGCTCTCGTAAACCTCAAACCTCGAAAAGATCCAGAACATCAAGCAATAAGTATTCTGAATCTGAAGAATCGTTAAATCTAAGCAGTGAGAGCTCAGAAGAAGAAAATGAAACAAAAAGGTATAAACACAAGGAGTGTTCTTACAAAACCTTTCAGGACTGTAAACCTTATGAATTTAAGGGCACCGAAGGCGGTATTGCTACTCTTCACTGGCTAGAGAAGATGGAGTCAGTAATAGCAATTAGCAAGTGTGCTAAGAAAGATCAAGTACTGTATGCTTCAAACTCCTTCAAAAATGAAGCGTTGGAATGGTGGAATTCAATCATTTCTGCCAAAGGGAGGAGAAAGACCAATGCTATGGATTGGAAAGAATTCCGAGCAAAGGTGAAAAGGAAATTTTGCCCCAAGAATGAGAAAGAACAAGCTGAAAGGAAATTTTTGGATCACAGGATGGTGGGTACCAATGATCGAGAGTATACTACCAAATTTTTTGAATATGCCCGTTTGGCACCTCACCTGGCTAAACCCGAGTCGGTTCTCATAACTCGATATATTTACGGTTTAGTTCCAGAGATCCGTGATTTGGTGAAGGTTGTCTCACCAAAAACCATTGAGTCCACCGTAGAGCTGACCGGTACCATGACGGCTGGATTGATCAGAAACCTAGAAGAGAGAAAGAAAATGGAATCCTCTACAAAAACAAAACCCGAAGCCAAAAGATTTAGCAAAAGCTTTAGGCAAAAAGGATTTCCATTTAACAATCCACCATGCAAAACGTGCGGACGCAGGCATAGTGGAAAGTGTGTTTTTGAAACTCCATTCTGTAATCATTGCAAGGTCTCAGGTCACACTACTGAGAATTGCTTCAAGAGAAAGGGAATGATTACTTGTTTCAATTGTGGAGAGCCAGGGCACATCAGAACGAATTGCCCTAAGTTTGCAAAGACCAGAGGAGCTGGAGGATCAGGAGTTAAGATAACTCCAGAAACCAAAAAGATCGTGCGAGCATTTGTCATGAATGCTAATCAAGCTGAGAGAACGCCGGACGTAATTACCGGTACGTTTCTTCTTAATAATGTTTATGCTAAGGTCTTATTTGACTCAGGTGCGAACCGGAGTTTTATAGATTATAATTTCTGTAATCTATTAAACGAACCATTAAGTCCCTTAGCTGAAACATATGAAGTAGAAACAGCGAACGGTGATTTGATAAAAATATCCCAATCACTGAACAATTGTTACATTACATTGGCTGGTTTCACTATCCCAGTACAATTGTTACCAATGTCAATAACTGGCTTTGACATTGTTTTGGGGATGGATTGGTTATCCAATAACCAAGCCGAAATCCTTTGTAATCAACAAGTTGTAAAACTCGTTACACCAACAAACAAAACTCTAACTATCCAAGGTGATAAACCCACAAAACCTATCCAGATAATCTCCATACTTAAAGCAACCAAGTGCTTAAGAAAAGGATATCTGGCATGTCTGGTATCAATTACTGCCTTGGAAAAGGAGAAGAAGATAGAATCAGTACATGTAGTATCTGAATTTCCAGACGTTTTTCCTGAAGAACTGCCTGGATTACCACCAGAACGAGAGGTAGAATTTCGAATCAACCTTGTACCTGGTGCAACTCCAATTGCCAAATCCCCGTACAGACTGGCACCCACAGAAATGGCAGAACTCAAGAAACAATTGGATGAACTTCTTGAGAAAGGTTTTATCCAACCAAGTTCTTCACCCTGGGGAGCTCCAATTCTCTTTGTTAAGAAGAAAGACGGATCAATGCGCATGTGTATTGATTATCGGGAACTGAATAAAGTTACCATCAAAAACCGATACCCGCTTCCACGGATTGACGATTTATTCGATCAACTCCAAGGAGCTTGTCATTTTTCAAAGATCGATCTTCGTTCAGGTTATCATCAGTTGAAAGTGCATGATAACGATATCTCGAAAACTGCATTTCGAACACGGTATGGACATTTCGAGTTCACGGTTATGCCATTTGGACTTACAAATGCTCCTGCCGCATTCATGGACATGATGAATCGTGTCTGCAAACCTTACTTGGATAAGTTTGTCATAGTTTTTATTGATGACATACTTATTTATTCCAAAACCCAAGTTGAACACGAAACTCATCTTCGAACCATACTTGAACTTCTTCGAAAAGAGAAATTATATGCTAAGTTTTCCAAATGCTAATTTTGGTTAACGGAAGTACAATTTCTTGGTCATGTCATCAACGTGAACGGAATTCAAGTAGATCCTTCCAAAATTGAAGCTATATCCAAATGGGAAATTCCCAAGTCACCCACCGAAATTCGTAGTTTTCTGGGATTAGCGGGATATTACCGCCGGTTCATTCAAAATTTTTCTCGTATAGCAATCCCACTCACATCCCTAACTCGGAAATCTGTAAAATACGAATGGGGACCCAAACAATCTGAATCTTTTGAAACTTTGAAACAAAAACTGACAAACGCACCTATTCTATCTTTACCAGATGGTATTGAAGACTTCGTAGTTTACTGCGACGCCTCACATACTGGTTTAGGTTGCGTATTGATAGGGTGCGAAAGCACACGTCTTTATTCCTTTGTATTAATGTGTTTTACGTAGTTTTCTATTCGTTTTGAGTCAATTTTATGTACAATTGAGTCTTTTGTCTTATTTGTAGGAGCTCGGGAATATTAATGAAGAATACGTAAAGAAAACGAGCGAAGAAACGAAGCCCGGAAAAGTCCAAGGACCAAAAGTGAATTTTCTGAAGTTTATGCCTCTCGCGGTACGCGAGAAACGAGGGTAATAATTCTCGCGGTACGCGAGGATTCAAGAAACGCGCCCGACTATTTTGTTCCTCGCGGTACGCGAGGAACCTAGCCAAATTCTCTCGCGGTACGCGAGAGGACCGTAATTCCGCAAAAACCCTAATTTTGAGTTTTAATAGATTTCTAATACCATAATTAGAGGGGGTTCGATTCCAGCCGTTTGAGAGACGAAAAAGAGGCGATTTTGAGCTTGGAAGTCAATTGAAGCTGAAGATTGAAGCTTTTGGATTCCGGGTTTGTGTAGTTGCATTCTAGGGTTTAAAGATTCAAACTTTATCTTTGATTTTGTGTTTTGAACCTATGGATCTTGCTATTTACTTCTGTGTTGATGTTCTTGGTATGATTCTAGGCTAGATCTTCGATCTACCTAGGTCAATGTGATGACTATGTGTTAAAGTTTCGATTTTTATCCGGTTTTTGGGTTTGAATGTTGGATTTATGATTTAGTAAAGGTTTTAGTTTGTGTATGTGTGATGTTAGTGCATGTTTAATTCTGATTATGTGATTGATTATGCTTTTCTGCGTTGATTGTGGTTGTCTGCCAGTTTGATCTTCGTTTCTGGTTCATAGATATTAGGGTTTGTGATTTGGAGTGGTTTGCTAGACGTAGTAACCATAGAAAACCTATTTAATTACTGATTAGAAGTGAATGTATGTCTTAGTTCAATACCCGAGAGGTGAGAATTAGTCGTTTAGTCTTCATCATTAGGAATCCGAGTGTTAACAGTCTGAGAGGACGTGAGTGTAGGTGTCTAGTGATAGTTGCTATTCGAATCATAGTATCCATTTTAGAATTACCCCATGCATTCCTTGAGTGTATGGTAGGCGGTGAGACTGAGAGGTAATCCGTTTATTAGGGTACTTGTCATAGTTGGAAATACCTGAGAAGTGATCCAACCATCTGGGGAGTCTAGTATCCTTAGGTTGTCTTCTGGTCACATCCCGAGACCGAGAGTGATCGGGAATCCACTAGATATCTTTTAGGTGTTATATCATTAGAAACCCAGATCCAACATAGTTTCCAAAACCGATAGAAGTTGAGCTTTGCATATAGGATTCTGACCTAGGTAGTGACTTCTTTACCCTTGATTTCAACCTTTGTTCTCTGCTCTTGATAGTTTGAGTTGTCCTTAGTTTAGTGCATTCCTTAGTTGATAATTAGTAGTGTAGTAATCCCCCAAACCAATCAAATCATACTTAAGTCCTAGTTGAGTCTAATTTAGTTATTCAGTGTCTTTTGGGTTCGATAACTCGGACTTCGTTTAGGCTATATTACATTGATCGGTACACTTGCCGGTTGTGTGGTCTAGTATTAGGTCGAGTCTAGGTTTTATAAATTTAAAGTTAGAAAGTCTAGAATAGGTTTTATTTGTTAGTTTTTAATAGACCGTCTGGACTACATCAAGTTTTTGGCGCCGTTGCCGGGGACACTTGGCAATAGCAATATTAGCTTTGACTAGTTCTTTGTTTGATTTTTGGTTTATTTGAGTCTTTTGTTTTCTTTTGAGTCTTGTGTGCTACTTGTGAGTCTTTATTCTGTTTCCTTCTTAGAGTCTTTCTGTTTATGCCCAATACTCGTTTGCAAGGATCACCATCTTTTGCAGCTTTTCAAGAGCCCGAACGAGAGCTTCACGAGCGCACCCGCGACTTTCGGGAGCGTTTAGAGGAGCTGGTTAAACCAAAGGTACGTCCTACTAGCCGAGTTCCATTTCCTACTATGGGCGACGCTGATCCTCCAGCGAGGCGTACAGTACACCAGAGGGCCAGTGAGGGGGTCACGGGCGCGAGATCTTCGATCACACGCCCCACTATACCGAACACCAATTCTTGGCAGATCCCATCACATGTCATGAGTACGATCACTCATGCCACTCAATTCCATGGCCTCGAGGATGAGGATGCACCCGGACATTTGTCTCGCTTCGCGCGGATATGTGATACATTTAATATCACGGGTGTATCTAAGGACGCAATCTACTTGCGTCTCTTTCCATTCTCCCTTTCTGGGCGTGCATCTACTTGGCTCGACACTCTTCCCGACAATTCTATCACCACATGGGAGGATCTCGAAGCCAAGTTCTTCAAGAAATACTTTCCACCTTCCAGGGCCGCTCGCCTTCGGGACCAGATCCATTCGTTCCGGATGGATCCCGACGAGCATTACCACATCGCCTGGGAGCGGTTCAACGCGCTGTTGAGCCGATGTCCCCAGCACGGTCTCCCTGACTGGGCACTAGTGGAGAAGTTCTATAATGGCCTCACCTTCGAGACGCAGCAAATGTTCAACACAGCTGCAGGAGGCCATATCATGGATAGACTCGAGCCTGAGGAGTGCGAGGATATGTTCGAGAGCTTCGCTCAAGCCGAGCAGCAGCACCCACGTTCTGTTAGGGATTCCATCCCTACTGCTAGGTCACACGCCTCTTCTCCTAGAGGTGTGCATCAGGTCACTCCTGATACTAGCGTGGCTGCTGCCCTCGCCTCGATGGCAAATGAGATTAAAGAGCTGAAGCTCAATGCTCTAAGGTGTCAAGTGTGTAGGGGAGGACACGACACCCGAGATTGCCCTGTTCATAATCAAGAGCACGTGAGCTATGCTGGCAACCAATACCAGAACCGAGGATACAACAATTCTAATACTTTTGGTTCGGGATGGAGATCTGGATTCACTGGTCGTCAGCAACAGTATGGAGGAGCAGAAGAAGGAGCGAGTTCTGGGAGCACTGTTGGGTCACGAAGGATTGAGGAGATGATGGAGACTCAGACACAGTTGCTTGCCCAGCTGATGCAGAATAACAAGGATGCTCGGCAAAGACTGGATAGCCATGACACTTTGATGAAGAATCAGCAATCGGCGTTCCAGGATTTGCAACGCATGGTAGGAGACATTGCTAGGAGCATACAGGATAGACAAGGAGGCCCTTCTACGGGCCCGAACGCTTCAGTGATGGCCGTGTCTATTGAGAGTGTGGAGAGTAAAGTGGTTGAAGAGGTTGACTCCCACTCTAAGGAGCATAATATTCCCTCGGTGGAGGAGGTGAATAAGATTGATTGGGCGGCTCGATTTGCTGAAATCGACGCAAGGATGCTGAAAGAGACCGAGTCGAATGCTGTTTCGACAAGGAGCATGGGAGAGAAGGAAGATGAGAGCCCACCGGTAGTAGAAGAAGAAGAGCCGGTGGAGGAGGAAGTAGTAGTTGAGATGCCTACCAAGAGGGTAGAGGAGACGAAAAAGGGGGTGGAGATGAAGTCCCCCGAGATTGACCTGAGCCGTATTCCTTATCCCACACGTGTGTTGCCACATAAACATACTAAGGAATACGGTCACTTCCTTGATATGTTCAAACAACTCAAGGTCAATCTCCCGTTTGTAGAGGTCCTCCAGCATATGCCCAAGTATGCTAAGTTCTTAAAAGGCCTTCTTTCCAACAAGAAGAAACTTGAGGAGGTCTCTGGAGTCTCACTTGGTGAGCAGTGCTCGGCGGTAGTGCAAAATCATTTACCCGAGAAGTTGCCTGATTCGGGTCGTTTTACGATACCGTGCTTGATAGGCAACCTACCTATGCACCACGCGTTGGCCGACCTTGGGGCTAGCATCAATCTGATGCCTTATTCTTTATATAAGCAGCTGGACCTAGGTGAACCCAAGCCGACGCGCATGAGTATTTCCTTGGCTGACCGTTCAGTCAAGTATCCACGGGGAATTGTGGAAAACATGTTGGTGAAAGTTGGTGATTTTGTATTCCCCGTGGATTTTGTGATTCTAGATATGGAAGTGGATAACCAAGTCCCACTCATCTTAGGACGCCCGTTCCTACGGACCGCAAAGGCGATGATTGATGTCTTTGACGGGAAGCTCACACTTCGTGTGGGGGATGAGATCCTTACATTCGATGCTATAGAGTCCATGAGGGATGTTGGCGAGCATAGCCACTCTGTGTGCATGCTTGATGCCTTAATGGACTACCACGAGGACTTGAATCCAAAGAGAGAAGTTGGTGAGCCCGCCCCGAATTTAGAAGAAGCATCTGCTGGGGAATTGGAGTGGGAGAGTTGGTTTGATGAGCCCGATGATGATTATGGAGGCGAGATACATGAGGATCTCTTGGAGATAATGGCGGAGCTAGATGCCGTCATGGGCAAAACCCCAAGTGTGGGGAAGCTAGTAGAGATTGTGGAGGATCCCTATGATGATCCTGGTGAGAGTGAAGAGGTCATACCGCTGAAAATATCTATTCCTGAACCTTCACATGTCTTCACCCTTATTTGTGTTGAGGGGAGAGTTGAAAAACCGACCCCTAATTCTAATCCCCCTAGATCTAGGCCACCACGTAAGAGAACTCGCGAGTCGAGAGAGGTAGAGTTGAAGATGGAGCAAACCCCAAGTGTGGGGATATGTAGAGATGACAGTACACTCGGTTATTTGAACAATGTTATCCTCGGTCCGGGTAGGTTTAAGTTGTGGTGGAAGGACTGGATTGCTACATGTGATATGAGTTTAATGTTTGAGAGTAGTAGTTGTTTGCTAGAGGTATGGAGGACCTCTACAAACGGGAGGCCGCGCAGGATGAAGGCGGTACCGGTTAGGATCAAGGAGAAGCCTCCTGATAGGCTTGTTTGAGTCCTGGGCAAGTGCCCGGGATGTAGAGTTTGTATGATTTCATTGGGTTGAGTCCGTGTCTTTTCCTTTGTTTGTCGGTTTGTGTTTTGTTTGTGTCAAGTTTTGCAGGAATCCATGCTTGATTCGGTAAGGAAAATCGTCGGGAATGAAGCCCCAGGTATAGTTACATATGTTTTTATGCTTGGGATAGGTTTTTAGTGAGTTTGGGTGAAACAAGATCTTAAATGACCAAAAATATTCTAAGTATAAAACTTGAAAATTTTTCAAAACTTTCTGTCAACGACACCCTCCCGCGGTACGCGAAGAACGAGAGGGAAATATCTCGCGCTACGCGGGAGACAAAGAACAAGGCCGGCCGACTTGTTTGTTCCTCGCGGTACGCGAGGTGTGGCCGCCTTGCTTCTCGCGGTACGCGGGGGAGTCCTGTTTTCACCCTACTTCCTTGTTTTCCATGTTTTCCACATCCATCACCACCACTCTCATCAACATCATCATACATCAACATAATCCCCTATCACCATCCATATCCACAATTATCATTATCATCCATTATCATCATCTACTACCATTCACTTCATTCACCGACCACCATGACCATGGGAAACTAGAAACTGTTTATGACCGATGTTCGACCTTGCTGTGGTATTCATGTCTATGTGTTTGCCACACGTTGAGTATGTTTTCTCTGCATCTATCTATCTTGAGTCTTTTAAGTGTCTAGTTGAGTTAGTAGTTGAGTTATTATTTGAGTCAGTTTAATGCTGCGGGTATGTTTAGTCTTATTTTGCAGGTTTATCATTCCACCCGTACTCAATCTCCATTCGGGCGGAATTGATGGTCACCATTACTATCTTGTAAAGGCAACCCGACAGCTGATGTGTAACCGCGACCAAAATGCTATACGGTGCACACACAAGGAAGAACGAAGCTGCATATTAGTTTGCATCTACATTACCAGCTAAGTCGATTCCTGTTTTTTTTTTCTTGTTTTATTTTTGCATTTTTATTTTTAGTTTTGTTTTGCTTCACATTGAGGACAATGTGTCTTTCAAGTGTGGGGATGTGAGTGTTTAGCTAGTTTGTCTTGTTTATAAAAAAAATAAAAAAAAAAAAAAATTTTGAAAAATGTTCTTGGAAATAACTGCATATATTTGGAAAATGATAGTAGAACTGGATCTATTTATGAGTTTAAAAGATTAAATAATTGAAAACGTGTCTAATTAGTGATGTTTTGGTAGACCCAACTAATTAATAAAGCTTAAATATCCTGTTTGTGTTATTTAGGATTAATCACGGAATAAAATCATGATATCTTGTGGGTATTCATCTTAGAGTAATGGTAATACTGAAACTGTCAATATAGGGTGATAGGTACCACGTTAAGTTAAAATTTAAAGGTTTTTGAAATTTTTTATGGCACACCATTCTCTTTTTATGAGAATAAATCCGAGTTTCGGTGGCGCCCGCATTCCATAATTCATGTTATTCCATAATTTATGAGCTATACTGAGTTTTGCTTATGTGTTTCCCTCTGGGATAGCGACTTGGAGGATACACCCCTAAGTAAGATTTTTGTGCTTCATTGATAGAATGTAGTCTATGTGTTACCCTCCGGGATAGTGACTTGGTTGAAACGCCTCTAGACGAAAGTTCTTTTGCTTATTATGCTCATTATCATCCATTCATTCATGATTTCATCTGATTTCTAAAAACCTGTAAATAGTAGTTTAACGTGGTAGGGTAAATCTATATGGTTTAATCCGTGCCTAAACATGACCTTGAGACGGGATTAGGTAGAGCTGTAACTTCTAAGTGTGAGTCACATAGATTGATTGATATGTTGTATAAAATGGATTTAGAACACGTAACGGGGGCTTGAAAGTTAGTGCTTGGGTTTAATCGGACAGAAATACTAATTGTTGCTTTTTGACACGTGAGTATGTTTTGAAAATTGAAATTTATGTTTGTTGAGTTAGATGCCAGTTATGATTCCATTTGCAGATTTTTCGAGGACGAAAAAAGGTTAAGTGTGGGGATATTTGATAGGGTGCGAAAGCACACGTCTTTATTCCTTTGTATTAATGTGTTTTACGTAGTTTTCTATTCGTTTTGAGTCAATTTTATGTACAATTGAGTCTTTTGTCTTATTTGTAGGAGCTCGGGAATATTAATGAAGAATACGTAAAGAAAACGAGCGAAGAAACGAAGCCCGGAAAAGTCCAAGGACCAAAAGTGAATTTTCTGAAGTTTATGCCTCTCGCGGTACGCGAGAAACGAGGGTAATAATTCTCGCGGTACGCGAGGATTCAAGAAACGCGCCCGACTATTTTGTTCCTCGCGGTACGCGAGGAACCTAGCCAAATTCTCTCGCGGTACGCGAGAGGACCGTAATTCCGCAAAAACCCTAATTTTGAGTTTTAATAGATTTCTAATACCATAATTAGAGGGGGTTCGATTCCAGCCGTTTGAGAGACGAAAAAGAGGCGATTTTGAGCTTGGAAGTCAATTGAAGCTGAAGATTGAAGCTTTTGGATTCCGGGTTTGTGTAGTTGCATTCTAGGGTTTAAAGATTCAAACTTTATCTTTGATTTTGTGTTTTGAACCTATGGATCTTGCTATTTACTTCTGTGTTGATGTTCTTGGTATGATTCTAGGCTAGATCTTCGATCTACCTAGGTCAATGTGATGACTATGTGTTAAAGTTTCGATTTTTATCCGGTTTTTGGGTTTGAATGTTGGATTTATGATTTAGTAAAGGTTTTAGTTTGTGTATGTGTGATGTTAGTGCATGTTTAATTCTGATTATGTGATTGATTATGCTTTTCTGCGTTGATTGTGGTTGTCTGCCAGTTTGATCTTCGTTTCTGGTTCATAGATCTTAGGGTTTGTGATTTGGAGTGGTTTGCTAGACGTAGTAACCATAGAAAACCTATTTAATTACTGATTAGAAGTGAATGTATGTCTTAGTTCAATACCCGAGAGGTGAGAATTAGTCGTTTAGTCTTCATCATTAGGAATCCGAGTGTTAACAGTCTGAGAGGACGTGAGTGTAGGTGTCTAGTGATAGTTGCTATTCGAATCATAGTATCCATTTTAGAATTACCCCATGCATTCCTTGAGTGTATGGTAGGCGGTGAGACTGAGAGGTAATCCGTTTATTAGGGTACTTGTCATAGTTGGAAATACCTGAGAAGTGATCCAACCATCTGGGGAGTCTAGTATCCTTAGGTTGTCTTCTGGTCACATCCCGAGACCGAGAGTGATCGGGAATCCACTAGATATCTTTTAGGTGTTATATCATTAGAAACCCAGATCCAACATAGTTTCCAAAACCGATAGAAGTTGAGCTTTGCATATAGGATTCTGACCTAGGTAGTGACTTCTTTACCCTTGATTTCAACCTTTGTTCTCTGCTCTTGATAGTTTGAGTTGTCCTTAGTTTAGTGCATTCCTTAGTTGATAATTAGTAGTGTAGTAATCCCCCAAACCAATCAAATCATACTTAAGTCCTAGTTGAGTCTAATTTAGTTATTCAGTGTCTTTTGGGTTCGATAACTCGGACTTCGTTTAGGCTATATTACATTGATCGGTACACTTGCCGGTTGTGTGGTCTAGTATTAGGTCGAGTCTAGGTTTTATAAATTTAAAGTTAGAAAGTCTAGAATAGGTTTTATTTGTTAGTTTTTAATAGACCGTCTGGACTACATCACGTATTAATGCAACGCAAGAAAGTCATTGCTTATGCATCTCGTCAGTTGAAAATTCATGAGAAAAACTACTCAACCCACGATCTAGAGTTGGGCGCTATAATCTTTGCTTTGAAATTATGGCGACACTATCTCTATGGGGTTAAGTTCACAATCTACACTGATCATAAAAGTCTCAAGTACATATTTAGCCAGAAGGAGTTAAATATGAGACAAAGAAGATGGATGGAAATCCTGAATGATTATGATTGTGAAATTTGTTATCATGAAGGAAAGGCAAATGTAGTAGCAGATGCCTTGAGCCGAAAAGAAAATGTCAAGCCAAAGAGAGTACGTTCTCTCAGACTTGAACTACAAATTGATCTTGTAAGTCAGTTAAAAGAGGCACAAGAGTTAGCTTTGAAGGAAGGTAACTTTGAAAAAGAAGGAATAAACCTGTCACAACCCCGGGCTACCCCTGCCCGGGCGTCGCGAGATAATGCTGGTATCTGAATGAGGTCCCATAAATTTGGACAGCGGAAGTCTTTGTTTTTACTTGATGCCTTTTTTGTAATGAAATGTAATGTAAATAACCTCAAGGGTTAATTCTGTACTTTTTGTCAAAACTTGGGATCCACGTCCCTTTTCATTTCATGATAATAGATCTTCAAAAGTCTATTATATAATGTACAGTGATTGAAATAATTTACATAATACAAGCCATTCAAAATGTCTAGGATCTACGTCCGTTCCAACATTTGGTCTTGTATTAGTCTGCCACAGGGATTTTGATATGCCTAAAGATCTTGTCTTTACTGCATCACCCTGAATTTAATGATTTCTTTCATTACCTGTGAAAAACGTTTTGAAAATGAACATCAGCATAAAGCTGGTGAATCACATTTAACTGACACGAAAATGATTTCTAACATAAACCAAATTAAAGCCTTTAAGCACGTTTTTGTATGGTAAATCTACACATTCAGCAGTCTATTTCACCTGAAGTATATACCACCTACATACACTGGGTTAACTGCCATGGGGTCAACTGGCTGAGCGCTATGTCTCAGACTGATAGCCTATTCCCAGGGTGATGATGCTAAGAACCTTGTTCTTAGTCTTACATGATACTCAGGAACTCGTCCCTCGTATAATCTGCTAAGGAAACCCATCCTTAGTCTTATGATTTCCCATTACATGATCTGTACCCAGCCACGGACCGGACTTTCACCCGTCACATGTATACCATTTGATCAAATCTACGTATGCTTATGGCCTGAATGCTATCACGTAGATTACCCTTATGATTAAAGCATTTAATTTGTTTCATGCCGTTTTCGTAAATAAAATGGTTTTATCGTTTGAAAAGCGTTAAACGTGTTCACCTTGATTTTGATGGCTGGTAGGGTTGTAGGCTTCGGAATTTGAGCAGAACCTCGACACGTTTCTTCCTAGGGAAGACACGATTAACGAGAATATATATGAGAGAATATATAATTGCAGCTATATATATATGAATAGTTTTAACGATACCTACTTCGCGGGATTTGGACGAAACTTCGGCTGGTGCAGGATTTCGTTTGGACTCTTGGATAGCACTTCGGGATGTCGTGGAGCTTGAAAGAACGGGGTTTGTGTGAAACGAACGTTTGGAAACTGTACAGAATTCAATCCCCTTTGAAGGCCTTTTATAGGCTGGAATTCCGGTCCCTCGCGTACCGCGAGGCCGGCCAAGGAAATCCCTCGCGTACCGCGAGGGGATGACAGGTCGCGAATCGAGGTGAGTCAGCATGACACGTGGCAGCAGGTGGCAAGTGTACATGACACGTGTTTTCTGGCCCTGACGCGTGTACTATTCCCTCGCGTACCACGAGACTTCATCGAAGATCTTCTCGCGTACCGCGAGAAGGTGATTTTCTGGCGCATAAGCAGTCCCCTCGCGTACCGCGAGGTTTTGTCAAAATCTCCCTCGCGTACCGCGAGGGAGTGAGATTTTGAATTTTTCTTTTCTTTTTATTTTTGGGTGTTACATCCTCCCCTCCTTTAGAATAATCTCGTCCTCGAGATTCATTGAAAGAGATGTGGATACTTTTTGCGCATTTCTGACTCAAGTTCCCAGGTATATTCTGGGCCACGTCTGGAATCCCATCTTACTTTGACCAACACCAATTGTTTCCGTTTAAGCTTTTTGATTTGTCGGTCTTCAATTTGTAACGGTCGTTCAATGAATTTGAGCTTTTCATTTACTTCCACATCTTGTAAAGGCATCAGCAAGGATTCATCAGCTAAACACTTACGTAGGTTTGATACATGGAATATATCGTGTACCCCACCCATCTCTACTGGTAGTTCAAGCTGATAGGCAACTGATCCGATTCGTTTAATGATTTTGAAAGGTCCAACAAAACGTGGACTTAACTTTCCTTTCTTTCTGAAACGAATAACACCTTTCCAAGGTGAAACTTTTAATAACACCTTGTCACCGAATTGGAATTCTAACGGCTTTCTTCGTTTATCTGCATAACTTTTCTGTCGATCTCGAGCCGCTTTTAAACGTTCACGTATTTGTAATACTTTATCAGTGGTTTCTTGGACTATCTCTGGTCCTGATAACTGATTTTCTCCGATATCTGACCAACATACAGGCGTTCGACATTTCCGTCCGTACAATGCTTCAAATGGTGCGGCCTGAATACTTGTGTGATAACTATTGTTGTATGAGAATTCCATTAGAGGTAAATGATCATCCCAATTACCTCCAAAGTCTATCACACAGGCTCGGAGCATATCTTCTAGGGTTTGTATGGTTCTTTCGCTCTGCCCATCAGTTTGTGGATGATAAGCAGTGCTAAGATTCAATCGAGTTCCTAGAGCTGTTTGAAAACTTTGCCAGAATCGAGATGTGAAGCGACTATCTCTATCTGACACTATGGATAGAGGCACACCATGTAACGTTACAATTTCATTAACGTAAATTTGCGCCATTTTGTCCATACTCATGGTGTCCTTGATAGATAGAAAGTGAGCTGATTTGGTTAAACGGTCAATGATAACCCAGATTGCATTATTTCCACGAGTGGTTCGAGGAAGTTTTGTAATAAAGTCCATAGTTATCAGTTCCCATTTCCAAACTGGTAATTCTAACTGTTGCAATAATCCAGCTGGCTTTTGGTGTTCGGCTTTGACTTTGGAACAAGTCAAACATTTTGCTACGTAGATAGCAATGTTCTTTTTCATACCAATCCACCAGTAACTTTCTTTGAGGTTCTTGTACATTTTATCACTTCCTGGGTGCATGGTGTATTTGGACTTGTGTGCTTCGAGGATTCGCTCTCGAAGATCACCTGTAACTGGTACCCAAATACGTTTATTCATGCGAAGGATATTATCTTCTCCTTTGATCAGTAAATCAAGCATTCCTTTCATTCCTTCTTTTTCAAAGTTACCTTCCTTCAAAGCTAACTCTTGTGCCTCTTTTAACTGACTTACAAGATCAATTTGTAGTTCAAGTCTGAGAGAACGTACTCTCTTTGGCTTGACATTTTCTTTTCGGCTCAAGGCATCTGCTACTACATTTGCCTTTCCTTCATGATAACAAATTTCACAATCATAATCATTCAGGATTTCCATCCATCTTCTTTGTCTCATATTTAACTCCTTCTGGCTAAATATGTACTTGAGACTTTTATGATCAGTGTAGATTGTGAACTTAACCCCATAGAGATAGTGTCGCCATAATTTCAAAGCAAAGATTATAGCGCCCAACTCTAGATCGTGGGTTGAGTAGTTTTTCTCATGAATTTTCAACTGACGAGATGCATAAGCAATGACTTTCTTGCGTTGCATTAATACGCAACCTAAACCAGTATGTGAGGCGTCGCAGTAAACTACGAAGTCTTCAATACCATCTGGTAAAGATAGAATAGGTGCGTTTGTCAGTTTTTGTTTCAAAGTTTCAAAAGATTCAGATTGTTTGGGTCCCCATTCGTACTTTACAGATTTCCGAGTTAGGGATGTGAGTGGGATTGCTATACGAGAAAAATTTTGAATGAACCGGCGGTAATATCCCGCTAATCCCAGAAAACTACGAATTTCGGTGGGTGACTTGGGAATTTCCCATTTGGATATAGCTTCAATTTTGGAAGGATCTACTTGAATTCCGTTCACGTTGATGACATGACCAAGAAATTGTACTTCCGTTAACCAAAATTCGCATTTGGAAAACTTAGCATATAATTTCTCTTTTCGAAGAAGTTCAAGTATGGTTCGGAGGTGAGTTTCGTGTTCAACTTGGGTTTTGGAATAGATAAGTATGTCATCAATAAAAACTATGACAAACTCATCTAAATAGGGTTTACAGACACGATTCATCATGTCCATGAATGCGGCAGGAGCATTTGTAAGTCCAAATGGCATAACCGTGAACTCGAAATGTCCAAACCGTGTTCGAAATGCAGTTTTCGAGATATCGTTATCATGCACTTTCAACTGATGATAACCTGAACGAAGATCGATCTTTGAAAAATGACAAGCTCCTTGGAGTTGATCGAATAAATCGTCAATCCGTGGAAGCGGGTATCGGTTTTTGATGGTAACTTTATTCAGTTCCCGATAATCAATACACATGCGCATTGATCCGTCTTTCTTCTTAACAAAGAGAATTGGAGCTCCCCAGGGTGAAGAACTTGGTTGGATAAAACCTTTCTCAAGAAGTTCATCCAATTGTTTCTTGAGTTCTGCCATTTCTGTGGGTGCCAGTCTGTACGGGGATTTGGCAATTGGAGTTGCACCAGGTACAAGGTTGATTCGAAATTCTACCTCTCGTTCTGGTGGTAATCCAGGCAGTTCTTCAGGAAAAACGTCTGGAAATTCAGATACTACATGTACTGATTCTATCTTCTTCTCCTTTTCCAAGGCAGTAATTGATACCAGACATGCCAGATATCCTTTTCTTAAGCACTTGGTTGCTTTAAGTATGGAGATTATCTGGATAGGTTTTGTGGGTTTATCACCTTGGATAGTTAGAGTTTTGTTTGTTGGTATAACGAGTTTTACAACTTGTTGATTACAAAGGATTTCGGCTTGGTTATTGGATAACCAATCCATCCCCAAAACAATGTCAAAGCCAGTTATTGACATTGGTAACAATTGTACTGGGATAGTGAAACCAGCCAATGTAATGTAACAATTTTTCAGTGATTGGGATATTTTTATCAAATCACCGTTCGCTGTTTCTACTTCATATGTTTCAGCTAAGGGACTTAATGGTTCGTTTAATAGATTACAAAAATTATAATCTATAAAACTCCGGTTCGCACCCGAGTCAAATAAGACCTTAGCATAAACATTATTAAGAAGAAATGTACCGGTAATTACGTCCGGCGTTCTCTCAGCTTGATTAGCATTCATGACAAAAGCTCGTACGGTCTTTTTGTTTTCTGGAGTGATCTTGGCTCCTGATCCTCCAGCTCTTCCGGTCCTTGCAAACTTAGGGCAATTAGTGCTGATGTGCCCCAGCTCTCCACAACTAAAACAAGTTATTCCCTTTTTCTTGAAGCAATTCTCAGTAGAGTGACTTGAGACCTTGCAATAATTACAGAATGGAGTTTCAAAAACACACTTTCCACTATGCCTGCGTCCGCACGTTTTGCATGGTGGATTGTTAAATGGAAATCCTTTTTGCCCAAAGCTTTTGCTAAATCTTTTGGCTTCGGGTTTTGTTTTTGTAGAGGATTCCATTTTCTTTCTCTCTTCTAGGTTTCTGATCAATCCAGCCGTCATGGTACCGGTCAATTCTACGGTGGACTCAATGGTTTTTGGTGAGACAACCTTCACCAAATCACGGATCTCTGGAACTAAGCCATAAATATATCGAGTTATGAGAACTGATTCAGGTTTAGCCAGGTGAGGTGCCAATCGAGCATATTCAAAGAATTTGGTGGTGTACTCTCGATCGTTGGTACCCACCATTCGGTGCTCCAGAAATTTTCTTTCAGCTTGTTCTTTTTCAGTCTTGGGGCAAAATTTCTTTTTCACCTTTGCCCGAAATTCTTTCCAATCCATGGCATTTGCCTTTCTTCTTCCTTTGGCAGAAATGATTGAATTCCACCATTCCAATGCTTCATTTTTAAAGGAGTTTGAAGCATACAGTACTTGATCTTTCTTAGCACACTTGCTAATTGCTATTACTGACTCCATCTTCTCTAGCCAGTGAAGAGTAGCAATACCGCCTTCGGTGCCCTTAAATTCATAAGGTTTACAGTCCTGAAAGGTTTTGTAAGAACACTCCTTGTGTTTATACCTTTTTGTTTCATTTTCTTCTTCTGAGCTCTCACTGCTTAGATTTAACGATTCTTCAGATTCAGAATACTTATTGCTTGATGTTCTGGATCTTTTTGAGGTTTGAGGTTTACGAGAGCTTGCTACTTGCTCTGTGTGGGTTTTCGAAGGGTTTTCCATTCTTTTTGAAGGAAGAGTTACGTGGCTTGGAGTTTTGATGTTTTCTTGTACTTCCTTTATTATGGCAGGAAGCATTTCTTTAATGCTTTGTTTGACCAGTTGTTGCAATTCTGGTTGTTGAGTAGTTATTTCAGGATTATTATTAACTTCTTTTCCTTTTTCCTTGATAATGTAGGTAGATGGACCGCTATTGTCATTGTTTTGTTGAGACATCTAAGAACACAAGCACTAATTTGGGTCAAAATTTGAAGTTTATTATCGCTTAAACTTCATCTATTTGTTACAAATACAGAAATATAGATATGCATCTATATCACTTAAAGTTAGCTAATTATACAAATACTATCATTAACTTTAATCGAGAAGCACATCTCCCAAATCTTGATAGAATCTCCCCAGGGTCTCGGTCATAGCACCCTTCTGGATCAACTGATCTGCCACCCATTGTTCTGCGTACTTCCTGTCTTCCTGGGCTAGTTCGTAGTCAAATATAGTTTGTTCGTTTTTAACTACGACTTGTCTGGTGAAGTACAGTTCAGCACGTAGATCGTCAGCCTCTCTAAGAGCACGATCAAGGTGTTCATCCATTGAGTTTGGCAGTTCTTCAGGGTATCCATAGCAAGGAGGTGGTTTCCTGTGTCCCATCCTAAGATCGTGATATGCTGAGTTAACAGACCACACGACTTTTCCGTCGGTTGCATACTGACGTCCATCGGAGGGATCTACATAGAAGAAAGGTTCCTTGAAAACGGGATGTTCTGGAATAGGATCAAAGAAATACTTTCCACCACTGCCTTCACAAACGGCAGCCTTGTCGGATTCAGAAATCGAATGTGGAGTTTCTTCACTTGGACTGGGTGGATGTTCTTGAATTGTTTCGGTAGGGTATACTATGTCTAACGATTGAGGTAGTGGCATAGATGTCATAACAGGACGTAAAGATTCTCTTGAATCTTCCATTTCCACTGAATACTCTGATTCTTCCCTCAGAGGTTCAAGCCTTGCTTGAGTCTGCTCCACTTGTTCTGCGACCATTCTGTTCCAATTCTCCGGGGTCGGTAGATAGTGGATATAATCGTCATATCTTGGTACTACTTGATTAGATGATTCTCCAGGGAAGTAGTTTGGGTAATTATAAGGATAATAGTATGGATCTGACATCCTGTAATTTATTGGTTATGTTAAAGGCATCTTCCTATCGTTTGTTCAGTAGGCACAACTATTGGTTAAAGCCTAGATACAATCATATAAGTATCTAGTTTTGCTAAAACCCTTGAATGTGGCTCTGATACCAACCTGTCACAACCCCGGGCTACCCCTGCCCGGGCGTCGCGAGATAATGCTGGTATCTGAATGAGGTCCCATAAATTTGGACAGCGGAAGTCTTTGTTTTTACTTGATGCCTTTTTTGTAATGAAATGTAATGTAAATAACCTCAAGGGTTAATTCTGTACTTTTTGTCAAAACTTGGGATCCACGTCCCTTTTCATTTCATGATAATAGATCTTCAAAAGTCTATTATATAATGTACAGTGATTGAAATAATTTACATAATACAAGCCATTCAAAATGTCTAGGATCTACGTCCGTTCCAACATTTGGTCTTGTATTAGTCTGCCACAGGGATTTTGATATGCCTAAAGATCTTGTCTTTACTGCATCACCCTGAATTTAATGATTTCTTTCATTACCTGTGAAAAACGTTTTGAAAATGAACATCAGCATAAAGCTGGTGAATCACATTTAACTGACACGAAAATGATTTCTAACATAAACCAAATTAAAGCCTTTAAGCACGTTTTTGTATGGTAAATCTACACATTCAGCGGTCTATTTCACCTGAAGTATATACCACCTACATACACTGGGTTAACTGCCATGGGGTCAACTGGCTGAGCGCTATGTCTCAGACTGATAGCCTATTCCCAGGGTGATGATGCTAAGAACCTTGTTCTTAGTCTTACATGATACTCAGGAACTCGTCCCTCGTATAATCTGCTAAGGAAACCCATCCTTAGTCTTATGATTTCCCATTACATGATCTGTACCCAGCCACGGACCGGACTTTCACCCGTCACATGTATACCATTTGATCAAATCTACGTATGCTTATGGCCTGAATGCTATCACGTAGATTACCCTTATGATTAAAGCATTTAATTTGTTTCATGCCGTTTTCGTAAATAAAATGGTTTTATCGTTTGAAAAGCGTTAAACGTGTTCACCTTGATTTTGATGGCTGGTAGGGTTGTAGGCTTCGGAATTTGAGCAGAACCTCGACACGTTTCTTCCTAGGGAAGACACGATTAACGAGAATATATATGAGAGAATATATAATTGCAGCTATATATATATATGAATAGTTTTAACGATACCTACTTCGCGGGATTTGGACGAAACTTCGGCTGGTGCAGGATTTCGTTTGGACTCTTGGATAGCACTTCGGGATGTCGTGGAGCTTGAAAGAACGGGGTTTGTGTGAAACGAACGTTTGGAAACTGTACAGAATTCAATCCCCTTTGAAGGCCTTTTATAGGCTGGAATTCCGGTCCCTCGCGTACCGCGAGGCCGGCCAAGGAAATCCCTCAGTACTTATTGAATTTTATTTGTTAACTAGCGTGATGACATTAGATTCCTTGTCTTTTAAGAACGAAATGGAGGGAAGAATAGGCGGAAGGCGTGGTGAGGGTCGTGCCGGATGACACGGTAGGATTCCCGCCCACCAAGTTTATAGTGAAAAGGCCAGAGTTCTTGCGGAACCGGAAGGTAGTGTGCATGAGACCGTACGAGTGTGATGCGAAATGTCCTCCGTTGTGTTGACTTAGAGCGAAAGTGGTAAGAGGTGTCGATGAGAATGCCGGGACAAAATCTCAACTTTGAAGGGACGCGAGTATTAGAAAGTGTTATAAGAGGAACTAGAATGCTCGAGTAAGGTAAATTGGTAATTTCGTTTGGATCCGCGAAATTGTGAATTTACAGGTGCACGTGCATGATGGTGAATCTTATGGTATTGATTAATGCTTACGTATCAGAGTTGATCCAATTACTCAACCACGACTACGAGATGTTAGTCACCCGAGTAACGATTAAGGAGATTGATGAACATCATTAGTAATGGTAATGATGTCAAAGATGGTGTACCTTACAACGGTGAATGATGTCAGCAAGTACGAGCCACAGATAAGATGAGGAGGAATGAAACTTCGGTTTACCTAAGTCAGACGAGCATACGTATGAAGGATGCCAAGGAGCTAGGATGGGCTACGCTTAGCGCAAACACGTTCTGATGAATAAGAATCGGTCTACTGTTGAAGTATGCATGAGCATGAAAGAAATAACCACACTAGTGTATGTCCAAAGAATATATGAGTGCACGAATGCACAAAGTGCATCTTTCCATGTAGAAGACAGTCCAAGACAACTAATAAGGGTATCTGCTGAAATGAGAAAATAGATATACCAACAACAACAAGAGACGGAAACCGCGATGTTAATTAGGGCGTGCAGACTAAACCAAACCAAACCAAACCAGATCCGACCCAAGGATTGTTTGTCTAGAATGAATGTGAAGGACAAGTTTTGACTAACAATGTGAAGCAAGGCATGGGCACTAAGAAGAAATTCAAGGCGACTCAGAGAACGCTCTACTATGTCTAAGTCTAATCAATAGCTGCGAGTTACCTGATGAGTTTGCCTCATATTAAGCTCTCTTTGTTCGAAGAAGTATTTCAAACTTTTGTGGTCGGAGTAAATAGTAAACTTCACCCCATAGAGGTAGTGCCTCCATATTTTTAATGCAAATACGACAGCAGTAAGTTCCAAATCATGAGTCGGATAATTGACTTCGTGAACTTTCAACTGCCGCGACGTATATGCAATCACTCTCCCGTTGACAGATCCTTGTGTAGTCTTGACTATACCTCTCTCGTTCTTGATAGACGTTATCTTTTTCAGCATCGTACATCCCTAGTCGGTCTTTCACATCTAACCGTTAGGGTTCTTATATCGTCATTCTATGTGAAATGTCTTATCAAACTCGGAGTCGTCCACAGAAGACTCCTTGGCCATAATTTCAACTCCTCATTCAGATTATCCACCTTTCCATCTGGACGGTTCCTATCGATCGTCTCTCAACTATTTGGATCATTGTGTATACCTCATAAGCTGTCCATGGTGCATTCGTCCTTGAAGGACCATACCATGTCGTTCTCGAATGAATCATAATATCCCGTTCCTGAATGATTCCTACTATCAAGTTTCCTAAGGTACCGTACCATCTCATTCCCGAAGGAACCACATCGTCTCGTTCCCTAAGGAACCATATTGCTTCATTCCCGTTGGAACCGTATCGGGTATCCCCCAAACATATGAGGTATCCCTTATCACACTCAACTTGTCGGGAAGGTTAGCGGAAGTGTTTATTAATGAAATAATAGCACGGCACGGGATGCCTTTAACGATTGTATCCGACCGGGACACACGATTCACATCGAGGTTCTGGAAAAGATTTCACGAGGCGATGGGCACGAGGCTTAATATCAGCACAGCATTCCACCCGCAAACGGATGGTCAGTCTGAAAGGACCATTCAGACATTGGAGGATATGCTCCGTGCTTGTATTATTGACTTCGGTGGCAGTTGGGACAGCCATCTGCCGTTAGCTGAATTCTCCTACAACAATAGTCATCACGCGACGATAGGCATGCCGCCTTACGAGATGTTGTATGGGAGAAGATGCAGGACCCCGGTTTGTTGGGGCGAGATTGGACAGAAGGAATTGGGAAGTCTCGAAGTCGTTAAAGAAACATCGGAAAGGTTTGATCAGATCAAAGCACGCATGAAGGCCGCCCAAGATCGTCAGAAATCCTATGCGGATAAACGACGAAGGCCTATTGAGTTTAATGTTGGGGATAGAGTAATGTTGAAAGTGTCGCCTTGGAAGGGAATCATACGATTCAGAAAGAGAGGAAAGTTAAGTCCGAGGTTTATCGGACCATTCAGGATTATGGCACGGGTTGGTGAAGTCGCATATCGGTTGGAATTGACTGATGAGTTAAGTGGGATTCATCCTACCTTCCATGTATCACACTTGCGAAAGTGTTTGGCGGATGAATCGGCTCACGTACCACTTACGGACATCGAGGTCGACAACAGCCTTAACTACATCGAAGAACCTGTGGCCATCTTAGACAGGAAAGAGAAGCGTTTACGTAATAAGGTTATTCGATTGGTTAAAGTCCAATGGAAGCACCGGAAGGGATCGGAAGCTACATGGGAAACGGAGACGGAAATGAAGGAGTCGTACCCTCAACTGTTTGACTTATGATAGGTTTCGGGGACGAAACCTATTGTAAGGGGGGTAGACTTGTAACATCCCAAAATAAATGAGGATTTTAAATAACGGGTTGAACCGGGACGAACGGGATAAAAGGGCGAGGCGTAACGGGCCGGGCCGGTTGGGCCGGCAAACTTGAAGGAAGGGGGGGTTTCCTCCCTTTAAATAGCCAACACACACACCATTTCTCTCATTTGCAAGAATCTAGAGAGAGAAACCGTAGAGAGAGAAAGTTGGCGGATCGACCCGAGATTGAAGGAGCTTGTTGCTACTGAGCTCGTGAGCAAAACCTCCGGATCAGAATCTCGAAATCAGGTAACACCCGAACCAAATCTGAGTTTTTGTTCGTTTTTGGGTTTTCGGGTATTTTCGGGAAAATGACGGGTTTTTATAAACTAAATGAGGAAAGGGTTATAAATCTGGAATCACGAAGGGAAAATACACGTTTTGAATGTAAAAAGTCCGGATCTTGACAAGATCGGACCTGCATGCGAAAGTTAGGGTTTTTGGGGAAGATAGCTGAGTTCTGCAGGTATCGAAACTAGAGTTTCGAGTGACCTGCAGTTGTCGAAACTAGAAGTTTCGAGTGACCTGCAGTTGTCGAAACTAGAAGTTTCGAGTGACCTGCAGTTGTCGAAACTAGAAGTTTCGAGTGACCTGCAGTTGTCGAAACTAGAAGTTTCGATGGGCCTGCACCTGTCGAAACTAAGTAGTTTCGATAGGTCTGCATCAGTAAGTGAAGTCAGTGTATTCACCTGTAACAGAACGAGTAAACCGTTAGAGTCGGGATTTAGGTCTGATGTGTATTTAATTAATCAATTCAGATCGGAAGTGACGTTGTTGGACCTTTGTTTAGGACAACCGAGACTAGCTTATAAAGTGAGTTCTAGAAGCCCTCTTTTAAATGTTTTTATATAATGTTTTCGGGCTGGTGTGTACACGTATGAAATGATTTTTATGAAACTACGTTTACGAAAGGAAATGATTTGGAACGAAGGATTTATGGAAAGAAAGTTTATGAACGGAATGCTTACGAACGAATGTTATAAAGAAATGGTTTAATGAAAAGGTAAAGGGTTTTGAAAGTGAAGGAAAGGTTTTATGAAAAGAAAACAAAAAGGGGCAAATGTTTTAAAGAAGTCATTACAAATCTAATCTGTCGAATGAATGGAATTGACGAATGAAGTCTGGGAATGTGATTCCCAGCCTTGTGGTAGATTATGGACAGTGAGCCATAGTTACCACAAGAACAACATGGGCAATGTCTTTGTGGCATGTCAATGGTTTTGATGTTGTACAACTGGTAAAGGGAGTAACGACGGTTACTCGGGTGATGACGATCATCCTAAGCGAACGAGGTAATGGGAAATCAATGACGGCGATACGTAACGGTTGATTTCCAAAGGAAAGATGCGTGTTGGGCAATGACGGCGATACGTAACGGTTGACCCCACGTATTGAATGGTAATGGGAAATTAATGACGGCGATACGTAACGGTTAATTTCCAAAGGAAAGATGCGTGGTGGGCAATGACGGCGATACGTAACGGTTGACCCCACGTAGTATATGGTTGTGGCAATGACGGCGATACGTAACGGTTGCCCACAACATTAAAGGTTCCTACGGGGACATAGAGACGCGTAACGATACAGATTTAGATAATAATGTATGACTTAAATGAATGTTAATGTTTTAAACAAAATGATTGTGTTTAAATATGCGAAGGTTTACGAATGAAAGGCCCTGTTTTCTTATACGAATGTTAAACCCTATTGAATGTTTGAATGATGAACCATTTCTTAAAACGAACGAAAACTAGAACTCACCAGCGTAGCTGACGTTTTTAAGTGTACACATTCAGGTTAAGGCAGGTTATGAGGATGGACGGTGATGCTTGGCTAGAGATGAAGAGTTATCCGACTGCTTTTGAAGACTGGCATCCCAATGGTGCGGCCTGAATACTTGTGTGATAACTATTGTTGTATGAGAATTCCATTAGAGGTAAATGATCATCCCAATTACCTCCAAAGTCTATCACACAGGCTCGGAGCATATCTTCTAGGGTTTGTATGGTTCTTTCGCTCTGCCCATCAGTTTGTGGATGATAAGCAGTGCTAAGATTCAATCGAGTTCCTAGAGCTGTTTGAAAACTTTGCCAGAATCGAGATGTGAAGCGACTATCTCTATCTGACACTATGGATAGAGGCACACCATGTAACGTTACAATTTCATTAACGTAAATTTGCGCCATTTTGTCCATACTCATGGTGTCCTTGATAGATAGAAAGTGAGCTGATTTGGTTAAACGGTCAATGATAACCCAGATTGCATTATTTCCACGAGTGGTTCGAGGAAGTTTTGTAATAAAGTCCATAGTTATCAGTTCCCATTTCCAAACTGGTAATTCTAACTGTTATCTTCTCCTTTGATCAGTACCCCGAACACCATGGGCCCGACGTAACCGGGACAACCTCCCATGGGATGATAATCATATAATGATGATAAATATCTAGTGACATATATTCGTTTAACAGTTTTGAAACTTATGTTGGCTAGAGATGAAGAGTTATCCGACTGCTTTTGAAGACTGGCATCCCGTTATGTTTAGTTATGATGTAATTATGTTTACGCTTCCGCATGTATGAATAACGATTAAGTTATGTTTAAATGAAATTTCCGCTGCGTTATCTGATATTCATGTTTAAGAACTGCTTGTGAATGAGTAAATCCAATAAGTGAGGCCTCCCGGGTTTGGGTCCTTACAAGTTAAAAGCGGCTCGAGATCGACAGAAAAGTTATGCAGATAAACGAAGAAAGCCGTTAGAATTCCAATTCGGTGACAAGGTGTTATTAAAAGTTTCACCTTGGAAAGGTGTTATTCGTTTCGGAAAGAAAGGAAAGTTAAGTCCACGTTTTGTTGGACCTTTCAAAATCATTAAACGAATCGGATCTGTTGCCTATCAGCTTGAACTACCAGTAGAGATGGGTGGGGTACACGATATATTCCATGTATCAAACCTACGTAAGTGTTTAGCTGATGAATCCTTGCTTATGCCTTTACAAGATGTGGAAGTAAATAAAAAGCTCAAATTCATTGAACGACCGTTACAAATTGAAGACCGACAAATCAAAAAGCTTAAACGGAAACAATTGGTGTTGGTCAAAGTAAGATGGGATTCCAGACGTGGCCCAGAATATACCTGGGAACTTGAGTCAGAAATGCGCAAAAAGTATCCACATCTCTTTCAATGAATCTCGAGGACGAGATTATTCTAAAGGAGGGGAGGATGTAACACCCAAAAATAAAAAGAAAAGAAAAATTCAAAATCTCACTCCCTCGCGGTACGCGAGGGAGATTTTGACAAAACCTCGCGGTACGCGAGGGGACTGCTTATGCGCCAGAAAATCACCTTCTCGCGGTACGCGAGAAGATCTTCGATGAAGTCTCGCGGTACGCGAGGGAATAGTACACGCGTCAGGGCCAGAAAACACGTGTCATGTACACTTGCCACCTGCTGCCACGTGTCATGCTGACTCACCTCGATTCGCGACTTGTCATCCCCTCGCGGTACGCGAGGGATTTCCTTGGCCGGCCTCGCGGTACGCGAGGGACCGGAATTCCAGCCTATAAAAGGCCTTCAAAGGGGATTGAATTCTGTACAGTTTCCAAACGTTCGTTTCACACAAACCCCGTTCTTTCAAGCTCCACGACATCCCGAAGTGCTATCCAAGAGTCCAAACGAAATCCTGCACCAGCCGAAGTTTCGTCCAAATCCCGCGAAGTAGGTATCGTTAAAACTATTCATATATATATAGCTGCAATTATATATTCTCTCATATATATTCTCGTTAATCGTGTCTTCCCTAGGAAGAAACGTGTCGAGGTTCTGCTCAAATTCCGAAGCCTACAACCCTACCAGCCATCAAAATCAAGGTGAACACGTTTAACGCTTTTCAAACGATAAAACCATTTTATTTACGAAAACGGCATGAAACAAATTAAATGCTTTAATCATAAGGGTAATCTACGTGATAGCATTCAGGCCATAAGCATACGTAGATTTGATCAAATGGTATACATGTGACGGGTGAAAGTCCGGTCCGTGGCTGGGTACAGATCATGTAATGGGAAATCATAAGACTAAGGATGGGTTTCCTTAGCAGATTATACGAGGGACGAGTTCCTGAGTATCATGTAAGACTAAGAACAAGGTTCTTAGCATCATCACCCTGGGAATAGGCTATCAGTCTGAGACATAGCGCTCAGCCAGTTGACCCCATGGCAGTTAACCCAGTGTATGTAGGTGGTATATACTTCAGGTGAAATAGACCGCTGAATGTGTAGATTTACCATACAAAAACGTGCTTAAAGGCTTTAATTTGGTTTATGTTAGAAATCATTTTCGTGTCAGTTAAATGTGATTCACCAGCTTTATGCTGATGTTCATTTTCAAAACGTTTTTCACAGGTAATGAAAGAAATCATTAAATTCAGGGTGATGCAGTAAAGACAAGATCTTTAGGCATATCAAAATCCCTGTGGCAGACTAATACAAGACCAAATGTTGGAACGGACGTAGATCCTAGACATTTTGAATGGCTTGTATTATGTAAATTATTTCAATCACTGTACATTATATAATAGACTTTTGAAGATCTATTATCATGAAATGAAAAGGGACGTGGATCCCAAGTTTTGACAAAAAGTACAGAATTAACCCTTGAGGTTATTTACATTACATTTCATTACAAAAAAGGCATCAAGTAAAAACAAAGACTTCCGCTGTCCAAATTTATGGGACCTCATTCAGATACCAGCATTATCTCGCGACGCCCGGGCAGGGGTAGCCCGGGGTTGTGACAACAGAGTTACTAGTAGGGTTTAGGGAGGGTATGATGGGAAAGAACCTTACCTCTATCCTAGAATAGATGATGCACCCGCAACCCCCTACTCCAAAAATGTAGCTAAAATATGGTATAAAATGTAGCTAAGAGAATCATATCAAATAACCATATAAGAGTACTATTATTTTTAAGGGTATAACAAATTCATAATACTCTATTTTGTTATTTCTATAGGGTGAGGTTAATTGAACATCTTATAACACAAACCTTATAAAATTTCACCATCTTGTTAGGTACCTCTTGCCACACAATATTCATGAGGCTGCTCTCTACTTGCACCAACCCGCCTAGATGCGGTGGGTTACAAAGCTGTCTATTTCACCATCACTATGGATAAATGACCCTAAATACTTCAACTTGGTTACTTGTAGAACCACTTGGCCTTCAATACTGATTTGGGAGTCCTTGTCATTTGCTCCACTAAAGTTATGGTGTATGTACTCGATTTTAGAGCGACTTATCTTTATGCTTTTGCGCTATAAGGCTGCTCGACACTCCTCTAGTATCTCTTTCAGACTCGTTTTACTGTCTGATATATCATCTACGAAAAGCATGCATCACATGATAGTCTTCTAGACTGACTTAGCAACTCATCCAAGACTACTGCAAAAAGAAACGAGCTTAACGCGGATCCTTGGTAAAGGCCCACCTCCACAGTGAAGAAATCTTTATCTCCCACCGACGCAAGATCGCTTGTCTTAGCCCCTACATACATATCCTGATTACCTCTATATATCTCCTAGGAATCCCTCTTCCTTCAAGACTATCCCAAATCACTCGACGTGGCACATATCAAATCATTCCTATTCTTCGTTCAATAGTTTCTAAACAAGATTTATTCTCCATCAATAAAACACGAACGGATCAGTTTGTTCAGTGTGCAAACATAGGTTATTGTATACAGGTTACATCATCAATTCTCAAGTACAGATCAGATCATTCCTATTCTTCGTTCAATAATTTCCAAACAAGATTGATTCTCCATCAACTAAAACGGGACCAAGGCGATATATGTATCCCAGCTTTTGTGATGGTATTGTGATTTATTCAGAAACATAAAATACCTTAAATGTCATAATCATAAAAACCCTTGTATATCAGTTGCTGCTCATAGTCTTGTGTACAAAACCCTTGATGTCAAACAAGTCATTCCCAGTCTTCGTAATGACACCCTAGCAGAAGCACAAACATTAGATTCACTCACAAGCGTGCGTGTGTATGTCTGTCTGTCTCAGAGAAAGAAAGAGTCACCTTCTCAGTTATGATTCCACTTATAAGATTAGCTGGTGTGACATCAAAAGCTGGATTCCAAACAGAAATTCCAGAAGCTGCAACTTGTTCACCAAGACCTCCATGGGTATTTAGTAATTCTTTGGCTGGTCTTTCTTCTATAACAATCTCATCTCCAGAAGACAGTGACAAATCAACAGAAGTCAATGGTGCAGCAACATAAAACAGAACAGCATGATGCTTAGCAGATAAGGCAAGGCTGTAAGTTCCAATCTTGTTGGCCGTGTCACCTGCAATTGCAATTATGTTTCTGTGTCGATTTCATTACATTACATTACAAGAAATAAGCAGATGTTACCGTTAGCAGCAACACGGTCGGCTCCAACAATGACAGCATGCACACGGCCAGTTTTCATTAAAGCAGCAGCTGCAGAATCTGCTATAAGAGTGGCTGGTATTTTCTCATGTACCAACTCAAAAGCCGTCAATCTTGATAGATATTCCTGGCTGCAACTAAAAAGAGGGAAAGGAGGAATATATGCTGTTTACAAGTATCTAATTCTAAACATCAACTCCATGAATCATGCTAAAAATGCAAACAGGTGTTTAAATATATATTTTTTATTTTTATTTTTATTTTTTAGAACGACATGTAGGTTTGGATGTCGTTAAGCCCACTTAGTCCAGAGTTAAGTCCTGTCACAGGGGGTGTTCCTAAAATTATGAAGTACACCTTGTAAGGATTGAACTTGGGTCCTTCACAGGAGGAAAGCCTTATGACAAAACCCTCTGACCACCCGACTTACAAATTGTATAAAACTTACAAAAATACAATTTATCAAATCGATATTTTGAACTTATAGTTAGAGAATAAAAAAATAACCTAATTTTGATTTGTTTATAAAAACCCATGTCAAGATTTTGTATTTGGTCCATAACTATGAAAAACTACTCTAATAGTCCTAAATTATACATAAACATAACATCGTTGGTCCCTGAGTCAGAAGGACAGTTAACATTTTATGTTAAACTAGTTTTTATACCCCCGTGATTCGCGGCGGGTTGGTTTGACTCGTTTGCGTGAATAAAACTTACATCAAATCCCACACTCGTTATAGCGTACGATACAAAAAAAACACTCGAATTTGAATTGAACTTAGTCTTCAATAAAATTTAAAGCAGAACGTTGACCAAAAAAGTTTAAGAAAACGACGCATTCCGTTATTTAAAAAAACTTAACGAACGATAGTTATAATAGAAAATGGTGTCGGACCCATCGTTAATAAAATTTAAACGAAAACGTAGGCGCAACGGTAAAAATAATGTTAATAGAAAGGAAACATAAAACAAAATAATAAAAAAAGGGAAAAACGAATTAAAAAAATACTGCTTCGGGTCGTCGAAAACCATAAGGCGAATACCGATACGGATTCCGTTAATACCAATATCGACAATGATGTTGTTCGCCTATAATAGGTTCGGCTCGTAACGGTACCACAACTGTAACGACACTCGCTATAGGCAATGAAAAAACTTGATTTTAAATATAACTCCGTATTAAAAATATATATATCGAAATGTTGACAAAAAAAGCTACAAATAGCTGCGCACTCCGTATTTTGAAAAAAGTTAACAAACGAAAGTTATTAAAGAAAAACGAAATTAATATAAAATGAAACAGGCTAAAAACGTATATTATATACCAGGTTAGAATCTCGTGTATTACACGGGTTGAATAAATGTAATGTTATATACTTAGTAATAAAACATTTATGTTTTAAAAAACCTATATATTACACGGGTTGAATAAAATATTATGTGACAGTTATAAATTCTGTTATGTTAATTTTTAAAACATTTTTTAGCAAAGTATTAATTTTTTTATGTAACTGGTAAATTTTAATTCATATTAAACTTTAGAAACCCGGTATATTACAAGGGTTGAATAAATGCAATATTATATATATTTATTAAAAAATATTTATATATTACATATTTATAAACAGCGCTTTATAAATTTTTTTTATAGAAATCATTGTTATTCAATAGGAGAGAGAGGCGGGAAACAAAAAATTATAAAAACAATTAAAGAAACTTGTATAATTAATAGAAGAGAGAGACAAGAAAAAAGTTAATGATGTATAAGAGAGTGACAAGTGTCCCATTAAAACTTTATTTATTATATAGTATAGATATTATAGAAACGGACTAAAAACGTATATTATATATAGTATAAGGATTAAAAAAGAAAATACAATAACTCTAAATATCTAGTTATCTATGGTGGCACGGTGGCGAGCGACAAGGGCACAAGCAGCGGCGAGGGCGAGAGCAATGGCGGTAGCGAGGGCGCAAAGTAGAGGGGGATTTTAGATTTAAGATTTGGATGTATTTGAGGGAAGCGGGCATGGTTGACGCGATTCAATAGAGTTTCTATTGTTGTGGAATAACTAAAATCCCCACTCTCGCTATTCTTTCTCTTCAATCTCTCTCCCAACCCTAGATTTGGCCACTATCACACCACCTTCGATCACCGCCAATCACCACCACACCACCTCCCCACCTCCGATCACTGCCAATCATCACATCACCACAACCTAGACCCAGCTACCCCACACTTCAGTCTGCCAGCCATCACCTTGAATAAACCAGCCCCCCACGTTTTCCGGCATATCTGAGCTACTCCATCGCTTTTACGGCGGATCATCGCTACTCCGTCGTCTCTCTCTCTCTCTTTTTTGTAAATATGAGCAAACCAAACCGAGTACAACGGTGTCGATTTTGAGGGATACGGAATCATTACGATCCAGCAAGTACATATTTGAACCTTCTATCACCCAACCTGAAACCTGTCATCTCGTCTTTAAAATCTGTAACTCGTCAACAGATCTGAAACCCTCTTTGTTCATTTTTCCCGCAACAAAGAGAAAGAGACCGATTGAGGGAAGATGAGGGGAAACCGATGTTGAGATTGGAGATGGTTCAATTTGCAAGTTTGGAAAGGGAGATGGTTTGATCCGTGTTTGTCGTTGCCGGAAGCCGAAGTTGCATCGCCGGAAGAAACGTGGGTGACAGGGGGATGGAGCAAATGAAGAAGAAAGATGGTTTGTGGGTCCTAATAAATATAGGTTTTTATAGTTTTTTGTTTTTTTTAGTATAGGGGTATTTTGATATTTTTTAAAATATTTGACATCAAAGTTAACCTTTATCTAACTCAGAGACTAACAATATTACGTTTATTCATAATTTGGGGTTGTTGGTATAATTTTTTAAACTTAAAGAACAAATCCAAAATTTTAAAGTACCATAGTTCGTCTACTTAACTCTAATTCTCTAGAAAGCCATGCCAAGTTGCCACTACTAGATTATCAAGAAAAATAAGTACTAATTTGTTCGACAAGTTTAGATGACTATTTTAATAAGTAAAAAGAAGTAGAGGATTAAACAACTCTAATAAATTAAAGATTTAAAGGTGATGAAAATGTGTATATAGAAAGAAGTTCAAGTACTCGACTATTTTTGTGTAACGTTGTTTTTTTATATATATTTGAATTATTAATTGTGCCAAAGTTTGTAATATGGGATAGTTAAATATTAAAATTAAAATGTATAAAAGAGATCAAAATGTTTTCAAGTTTCTATTGTGGTGTCATGTTTATAGAAACCTGAAATAACAATAATGACATAATTAAAATAACTTAACTAGTTGCAAATAATTACAAGAATTTAGAGTTAAGAATTACAAACAAGTAGTTGCAAATAATTTAGAATTGAGAATTGCAAACAAGAAGCTAATTAATTTAAATTGGGAATTTGATTGCAAAAGCCAATTGCTGAACTTCTAAAATCGATTTAGTGGGTGTTTGGATGTGCTTTTGAAAATGACTTACTGGCTTTTTGAAAAGCAAATAAGTCATTTTCAAAAGCCAGGATTTCTTGACTTTTGAGAATGGCTTATTAACTTATTGGTTTTTTGAAAAGCTAATAAGTCAATAAGCACTTTCCCACCACACTCCCCAACACCCTCTTAACCGGTTCGGACTTTGGAAAGCCAAAATTGAATAATTAAAACTTTAATTTGATGCCAATTAAAAATAATAGAACAATATATATACGATTTAATTGAACATGTGATTTCAATTTCATTGATTTGGGCTCGGTAGAGGGAGGATCCAATTTTGCTTGGTCTATTTTAAAGAAAAAATATTATGGTGGGCTGAAATTAAAGCGAGGCCTTCATTTTGTGGTCGACATAAATGATAAATCCGCCCGTGTCACGTTGCATTTACGTGTGTAATATTAGTTTCATTAATTAGGGTATGAAGAAAGTATAAATTATGTAAACTTAATTAGTTGAATCAGGTATGTATTGAAAAAAGAAAAATACTAATTCAGATGTGTGATTAGTATATATGAAAATTAACATAGTAATAAGATTAAAACATACAATAGAAAACAAATTTAGATATAAAACATGAGATGATGTCTAAATCATATAACATTTATTTAATGATTTAAACATAAAACATATACCACTATATTCATATTTATACCTAACATATAAATTAAAACATAAAACGAAACAAAGCACCACTTAAATAATAATAATAATAATTAACTGGGATCGATTACTAGAGGGTTTCTTCTTCTATTCATACTTCATACCAAATCTTTATATTTAAACTCTAAGTAGCGGTCAGGCTATTGATTTTAACGTGTTCATCAACTCGCTTTAATCGTATTAAAAAAGAGGAATTCCAACCGCTTTTTCGGTTGGTTATGCATGGACTCAAATCCATTTGGATTTTGGAGGCCCCTTCAGGTATGTAACTCCTAAATTGAAGCAGAGCATAAGCATAAAGATAAATTAGTGAATAACTCAAAGGAATTTTATTGTAAAACTGAATAAATTGTTATTACATAAGGGGCCCTTATATAGGGGAGTTCTAAATTTGGAAGATTTGCCAAAATTTTAAAATTACAAATCAAACAGTTAATACTGAAATTGAAACAAAAAAACCGCGCAAATTACATCAGTCAAGGATTCACATGTTTTGGATTTAAAATGGGAAGTGTTGAAAATTGAGAAATTTGGGGAAAATCATTGATTGGCGAAATCGGGTCCTTTAGTGACGGAATTTGGGTCAGACAGTTGGGCCAAACCGTTGTAAGCTGTTTACCACATGATCCGACTCGTCAAAACCTTTTCCGTCCACTAGTCATGGACCCCGTAACTCCAAATGTAGCCCCAGTTATGCCCATTCAAGTTTGAGCTTTTTCTGCCATGTTTTCCCTGTCTAGTTGGTATACGTAGGAGTCGGCTAACTCTTGGATCAACTCCTCATCATAAATGCATATCACAAACTATATGTATGTTTACCTGGATATATGTAGTTGATAAGTATGGATCTTTGGTCGTGTTATCAGGTTTTTATTGATTATTTTCAGTTACAATGTTGTGTATGAGAACCCGTTTCATGGCTGTTGGATTATGCTAAATGGTTATATTCATTTAGATTTAGATCCAGATATTGGTTTGCTCCAATTTTTTTTATTTTTATTTGTATTAGTTAGCCCTCCTATTGTGATCACTTGATTTTTACTTAAAAATTTGAATCATATACTTTATTTGTATTAGTTAGCTCTCTAAAATTTATGAAATATCTTGTTGGATCTCTTTACTTGTTCTATATAACTCATCATGTTCATCACTTGTTTCACAAAACACTTATTCATATACTGAAAACACATCCATTCTTGTTGAAAAATTCATTTCTGAAGCAGCATTTAATAGCTTTAGTGACTTCTCAAACAATGGAATTAACTGTAACACTCTGATGACTAAAGTAGAAACACAAAGGTCGTGTTACATTCATTTATATAGCATAGGCTACATTAAATAAATGACTAAAATAGTTTTATTATACCTGCTTACCAAACGACCCCAGTCTGAAGGTTTTTACGAGGTCAATTCCACCTAGACATTTGTTAACGGAGAATGGAATATTGGAGGTACATGTGACAGCATAACACCCGGGTCATTGGAAGTGCTACAAAATGAGTCTAGTGATTCGATTACTACATGTGAGGCTAAGGGAACAACTGTTAAATTGTTGGACGTAACGGGTATGTCTCTGGTGAGAGAGGAAGGTCATATAAAGTTTACTCTAAAATTATCTACGCACTCTTAATTAGAAGGGACATAATTTATTGAATACTCAGAGGGGATGAGAAAAGAAAGTTACATAATATGAGATGAGAGATAGAACACTCACTACAAAAAAACTGAAAATTTTACGACAAAAGATTTCGTGGGAAATTTGTTGGAATTGGCCCTTAGCGACAAAAGCCTTTCGTCGGTAATTTCTGACGATTATATTAAATAAATAAGTTCACTTATTTAATAAATTTGTCGGAAAATTGTAAGAAATCTTATGGTTATTTTTTTGTTTTTGTTTTGTCGGAAAGTGGTCGCTAACTTGTGGGAAAGTTCTTTTATTGGTAACTTGTCGGAAACTTTTGTAGAAAATATACATGTTTTCTAGTAGTAACTCAAAGACTAACAAATTCGGTAACCTACTCTCCCTTACAATCCTTTCATATAAGTGCCCAGCGAAGTTTGTCATGGATCTACTGAGGTGGCAAGCAATCCAATTTTCTTAACCCGGTTTCCTCTTCTAGTATTTTCTTGACCTATTTCACTTCCTTGACCCATTGGTTGCTTTCCTGTATCCAATCCATCAGGCCCATTCATAACTTTATCTACCCTATTAACTTTCACCTTGTCCTCAAAGGTGTAAGTTAGGTAACTATTTATGCAATCAAGTTATATCCTACCAGGTTGTTGAATCTGCTGGTAGTCCGTCCCGGTGGACCAAACTTTGGTGGATAAGTTGGCCAACTTGGTTCACAAATCAATTCGTGTATTAATGTCTGCCTAGGGTTGTAAGATCAAGGTTGTTGCAGCATCCACCAAATGAAAAGGAGTAACTTGTTGGTCCTGTTTGCCCACACATTTTTGAAGTAACGAAACATGAACTACGGGGTGTATCTTGGCACGTCCAGTTTATAAGAAAAATGGCCAATCTTTGTAATCACCTTGCAAGGACCAAAAAACCTTCGACCGAAATTATGATGTCATTACAGTTGAATGGACCCTTGAAGATAGGGTTGAAGCTTTAGATACACCAACTCATTAAATTGGTATACGTCGGTATGTGTCAGCTGCCACCTTCATTCTTTGAGCTTTTGATAGGTTGCTTGTAAGCAGGTTCAACGCCTCATCTCGTTATAGCAATTGGGCCTCTAGAATGGTGTTTCCTGTTGAATCCCAAGTGTATCAGGTGATAGTGGGGGGTTTCCTTCCGTAAAGGACTTCGAAGGGTGTCATTTTAGCGGAGGTTTTCTAGGTTGTATTGTACCAATACTCAACCTAAGATAAAAAAGCGCATCCACCCTTTTGGGTGATCAGACACATAACATCGTAAATACATTTCCAAACACTTATTAAGGGCATTAGTTTGTACATACGTCTGAGGATGGTAGGCGGTATTGAATGAAAGAGTCATGCCATGGGTCAGTGTAATTCTTTTCAAAATTCTATCATAAATGGGGCATCATGATCAGTGACAATGTCGATCTAAACTTCGTGTAAGTGTACAATCTCAGTCACAAAGGTTGCACCCACAATCAAGCTAGTAAAGGAGGACAGTAAACCCACCAAGTGTCCATACTTGGATAACCTGTCCACAATAACCATGATCACCGTTTTGCCTTGAGACTGATGTAAACTGGTACATGGCAATTCCTTCAAATACTAGTTGTGGGATTGACAGTTGTTGTAATAATCCCGTGGTGGGAAAATCGAAACTTTTGTCTATTGAATTGTTTAACATCTTCTCTCATGTTTTTCCAATAACTGAAAAGTGCATGTTATTCCTGAATGATCGCATGTAACCAAGGACTGGAATTCAGAAGCAATTGTTGGAACATTGGACCCAAATGAAATCACCAATCGTTTCCTGATAAAACAATAACCCATCTTTAAACTCGTAATACGAAACATGCTGAGGGTCATGTAAACATTGCTGATGCAAGGACAATAATTCTTGGCTGGTCAGATTAGCTTGCAGAAGGACTGCAACCAGAGATAACTCATGTCGAGAGTAAGCGAACCGGGATAACCGGGACAACACATCAACCGCCCCATTGTTATTTCCAGGTCGTTAGGTGATGTTGAAATCAAAACCCAGCTCCTTACCGAGCCATTTGTTTTGTTCGAGTGTCTGGAATATTTGAGGTTTTTAAGGGACTGTTGATCCGTGATAATAGTAAACCCAACAAATATTGTTGCCATTTGGATATGGCTTTAGTAAAGGCATAATCTCCCGATGAAATGCCAAAGCTTGTTGCATTCATGGACACAATTTTCTACTAAAGGGATACTTTTCTTGAGATAATATGGCACCAATACTAAACCAAAATCAAACAAAACAAAACAACTTAAAAAGGGTTAAAGTAAATTACTTTGAAGAGATAGATGGAACTTTTATTAGCAGCAAAACATTGTAAAAATGGTTAAAAAGTATATTTTATGCTTGAATAAACGGTGAGATTGATGTAACGGACATGGTAGGTTTATCAAATCGTTGATTTAATTGTGACCCAAAAAACCCGAAATACCGGAGATAATTAAGAAAAATGGATGATAACTAGCAAATTTATGTAAATACCTCTTTTAAATAAAAATATAAAAGTTATTTAATCAAAGTTTTGAAAGTTAATAAAAAAAGAGTTTTCATTTAATCCTATATGAACACATTGAGATATATTACATTGAACTATTTGGATAGGAATGAAGTAACACTATTCATACAGGTGACATAATTAATGGGGTGCTTCCAAGATGTTTAGTTTACGGGTGGACTTTCCAATTTGGGAAAGCTACGGTGAGCAAGTTGGATAGAGGACCTTCTCTTCTTATCTACACATTTGCAATAAATTAAAATTCCTCAAATTTTATTTTATTTTTTAACAAAACTAAACACTTTTATCAACATTTAAAAAAGTTCATTCCAAATAATGATTTGTAAAAATATCTTATGAGATGAAGTTGTATGTAGCACATGACATCTTTATTTCTTGTCTCTCATTTTAATATATATACATAACACATATTAGTGAGACCACCTACCTGGTTTAGGCCGCGTTTTACATGTTCTGACTTATTGGTAGGATATTAGTCAGGGCCTAGGGGTTTACGCGTAAACGGGTTCCCCCGGTTATAAAAAAAACACACGTAGGGTGTTTTATACATGAAATAATAATTTTTTTTTGTGTAAAAACCATTTTAGGGGTCACGTTAGGCCTTTATTGACTTAACGGTAAGGCTACATGTCACACCCTGCCTCAGGCACCTCCTGGACGCGTGTGAGCACGATTGATACCTGTTTTGAATTCAGAGTTCTTATAAAACACATCGAAAGACTTTACATGGATCGTTTCATCAAAAATCTCAACCTCGAGGTTTACTTTTGTAAATATCAAGATACAGTTGGAAAACAAAAGCCTTGTTTTTATAAACATGGGAATTAAATACACATTTCATCTTGATTACAAACATTGTTTGAAACCAATTACAACAGTTGTCTCCAAACAAGTTCAAGGCACTAGGTAATAGTCCTGTCCAAGGGTGATCAGTTCCTTGACACTATTCCTACTTCATTCTTCAGGAATTTCTGTGCAAATGTCCTGAGAATCCAATGCACCTCATCCTAGATATAAACATATCATGGGCCAAACCAACTCTTCCCTAATTATTCATTCCCATCACATTTTTAATTGTTACCTGAAAACATTTCGAAAATGAAACGACAACGCGAACTCCGGTGAATACAATTATCTTGACAGTATAATCATTTGGCCCAAATAGTTATTAAATTCATAATCATAATATATATGTTCAATCCACACATCCAGCAGTCCCTCATGTCCTAACTGTATGCACCACTGTATACACTGGAAGTATGTCTTAATAACAATGGCCAGAACTTCGCATCCGAAATTGTTATAAAGGGAAGTACCAGTCGCAGACCGGGACTTTCACTCGACTCATGTATCCCTTGCAAGTTTCACGTATACTTATGGCCTGAATGCTTTGTACGTAGATGGATATTATGCATTATTCCTTTAACACTTATTTGGCCATTTTCCTAAACTTAAATGTTCGACACAATGTTTTAAAAGAGATAAAGTATTCACCTTAATAAAGTGGTAGTAGAATTACTTTAGAATGAGCCTCTAGCAAAATTCTAGCTTCATATCTTCGCTTCTTTTAGCGTTCCTGACTTTTACGAGCGTTTTCTCTTAATTGCGGGACTTCTAAGCAAGCGAGGATCGATCCGGGATCGTCGGGAATGTTCTAAGGGAGCTCTGGAGTGAATTTGGGAAGTATAGAACGAGATTGAGTGTGAAGAAACGAATGAATTCGTGCATCTATTTACAGGCTGAAATTCCAACCCGTAGCGGACCGCTACGTAGGCGGGTGGCGGTCCGCCACCGCCTAGTATTGCGCCAGCCCTAAATGTCACTCGCTGATTAGACCTTTTCTAAGATTGCGGCTAGCGGACCATTACCAAGGGCTGTAGCGGTCCAACACCAAGCTACGTGGCAGAATTCTAGGGTTTTGCGGCCGGCAGACCGTTACCACCTGGACACATGTCACACGCGGGTTGATTCCTTAATGAGCAAGTAGCAGACTGTTACCATATATGGTGGCGGTCCGCCGCCTTTGAAACTAGGGTAGAGGACCTGCCTAGCGGACCTCCACTAAACATCCACCCGTAGCGGACCGTTAGGGTTGACCTTAGCGGTCCGTTAAGGTCTCAAAATAAAAAAAAAATTATTTTAACCCTGAACTTTTGGTATTTAAACACAATAAGTCCTTGAGGTTCAAATCTTAGCATTTCTCGGATATTTTTGTGACATGTGTTACACTACAATATCTGAATTTTCAACGTGAACCATAAGGTTATCTTAGAATAGACAAAACACCAATAGTGTCGTAACCCTACTGTACTTCTGTCAGAACACCTTAGGCCTCTTGTCTCGGATAACAACATAGGTTATCTACTTAGCAGTCAGCACAATAGGCACCTCCTCCTTACGAAAACTCTTAAACACTTGCACAATTTAGGACTTATGACCAATAATTTTGTATGAACAACTCATTCTTCAATTGTGGGCATCCACTAAGTCATGAATTAGAACTATAAAGTAAGTCTGAACTTTATAGTTCACAGTTGCTGAAAAATCCAAACAAAATCAACTCGTTTGTTATTTAAAAAACCAATTTGACTTTTACAGCCATATACTCAAATATTTTGATGGAAAACTATTAGTGGTTGACCAATTTTGGCGAATGCTTTATATAGTGAAATTGTCAAGACATTTGAAGAGAAGTTCGCTTTGTCCCCGCGGCAGCGAGCCGTGCTCGAGTGTTTGCGAGCCCCCCATGCTCAGGATTTCCTGTCAGTTGTTCCCATCGAAGGTTTAGGGCAATGTATGTCGCCAGTGGAATATCGGGCTGTCCTCAAATACCGGCTGATGGTACCCCTTTTCCCGGTTGATGACCCGTGTCCCGTTTGTCGGAAGGCTTGCTTGGATTCTTTTGGGGAGCATGCTGTCCATTGCAGAGAATTACCGGGCTTCAAATACCGACATGACCTAGTTCGAGATGTGCTTTTTGATGTCCTTAAGCGGGCAGGGATCTCGGCTAAAAAGGAAGCCCCGGTGAACTTCTTGACCGACCCATTAGATGGGAGATCAACCCTTCGGCCCGCTGACATTCTTGTTTTTGGATGGGAAGGAGGGAAACACGCATGTGTTGATTTGACAGGTGTGTCCCCCCTAGTTGGGATAAGGGACCATGGGTTTAAGGCGGGTCAGGCGATAAACAAGGCAGAGGCGGGTAAAGTAGCTAAGCACGAAAAAGCTTGCCTCGTGAATCAGCACGTGTTCGTACCGTTTGCCTTTGACACCTTTGGCGCTCTCGCCCTTGATGCGGTGCGGTTCCTTAAGCGGGTTCAGCGGGTGGTCAGTAGTAACACCGCATATATTTATGGGGGGAACTTTGTGTTTAGTAGAGTAGGATTTGCTATTCAGAAGGGGGTAGCGGCGCAGCTTGTTGCCCGTCTACCTGCCATTAGTTTGTAATTGTGACGGTCATCTCGATATATAATGGTTTATGGGTTAAAAAAATTATTTATTTATTTAATTCGTTAATCAAAAAAAAAAAAAAAAAAAATTAGTCAACAGAATCATGAATTCGGCAAAATGAGATTATTCAAGGCATAATCATCAATTTTCATAATTTTGCACTAGTAAGCACATTTTTCATGAGGATTAAACATACTTCAATGGTGATTATAACTATTTATAAATAATAATTGGTGTTTAAAACATAACCTTTTAATTTCTTTTTTCACTCTGTAAAAATTGACTAAAATCCACTAAAACCACTTTGCATGCAAGAACTTGAATGATCAACATAATCTTAAACCTTCCTAGCATGAAAGTAACTATACTAACATCATTCATAAGCCATTTGATGCCATAATCTTAACACCCCTTAACTTTTTATTTATTTATTAAAAATTTAATAAAAAACTTGATTTTAACTGACTTTAACCTTATAATTTGGGTTTTTGTGAATTTCTTTTCCATTCTAGGCTTATCAAAATAATAATTAAGCAAATGACAAATAAATGAGATTTTTTTTAAATAACCACTTTTCTAATACAAGTTTATGCGTTACTCCTTAGTGAGTATGTGAGTGTGACCAAAAAACGTCGCTGAGTAGGCGTCACCAGAGGCGGATTCAAGTTAAGAAAAGGGTGGGCATCGGTCCAAAATAATAGCCGGTTTTAATAGGTCAATGAACTTCTCAATGTTACTAATGAAGATGTAATCGAGCGTTTTCGAAAGATGAAAACACATAGATGACAATTGTAATCGAGGTATTTTTATATTGTGTTTAAATATTTGATTAACTATATTATTTTATTATCATTTCATTTTTTTCTCCGTTCCTTTTTTACCCACCCGTATTCTACCCCTCCTATAAAATTTTTCTGTATCCGCCACTGGGTGTGGTCACACTCACTCACTAAACACGTGTTATTGTTTAGTGGGTGACTAACTTTGTAATAATTAGTTAATCATTATTATGAATTATATTATATATATATATATATATATATATATATTTAACATAGTATTATTTTTAAACATTATATTTATTAAAAAAACATAAGTAAAATACAAATATTTAAAAAAAACGTAAACACTTCAAAGTAAAAAACATTTAATATTAATTTTTTAAAACATTTACTTATTAACTAAAATATCAATAGAAGCACGCGTCAAAATCACTTCTCAACGGAAATGTGAGGTGTCAAGAAGTGATTGATTCAATTAACCTCTAAAAGGTGCCCAACGCGGGTGGAGCCAATCATGTCCGAAGGGAAATGCACTCCATTCACGATAGGGTAGCGCGGTGTGTCACGCCGTGACTGCCTACGTGGTGTGATAAGACTCCCACTCACATGGGTATAGCACATAGTATAATAATAATGTTATACCCGCGCGCGTTGCGGCGCGTAAAACCGTTAAAATTAACGTTCTGAAAACTTTATACAATCAAATAAAAAAATTAACATCAACGTTCTCAATTCTAGGGTTTACACATGTTATTGTAGGTTCAATGTTGGCGAACTGCAAAGATCTTGTGAGGGTTAACTTTATAAATCATATTTATATACAAATTGTTTAAGAAAAAAGGAAGTAACGTTTCTTTCTTAAAAACATTATTATGTGAAATTACATTTCTGTGTGTTAAAACATACATAATCAGGTTAGTGAATTGTTCTGTTTAATATATTTACTTGTATTATAATCTAAACTAGTTTTCTGTTAGTTTAGCAATCATCTCGTAATATATTGTATAGTACTTCTGTTAGTTTTGTTATTCGTAGTATCGGTGTGGTCATCTATGCCTTACAGATCTCAATTATATAATAATAAACACTTCAAATAAGAAAATATCAGTCATAAATATAATAAATTAAATTGATTATTAAATGCTATTCGAAGTTGTAGGGTTCAATTTTTATTTAAGTGATGCAGTTGATACGTGTTTAGCAGAAATTGAAGAATAACCATCAGAAAATGCAGTTTCTCACTAAATTTATATTAGCACAATATCATTTTTACTAGTTAAAACATTTAAATATATTCAGTGTATTAATGTTTTTTTACCTCAAATGGTCGATTTGAAGTCACCGAATTTTCTCACCTGTGTAGATGCACTTTGATAACAATTTATACATTGCTTTGTATTATAAGTTTAAGGGTCTATTGTTTTTTTTATTATTTATTTCCGTTTTTAATGGGTAGCTACTAAGTACTAAATCTAGGTTGAGTATAACATTCGGTAACTGTTCTGATCCTTCATTCAGTTTTAATTTTTTTTTATTTTTTTACATTTGAAGTGGTCAATATTCACTCATCCACTAACCTAACTACATTCGGGTTAATGGCGGGCTTTTAAAATTTGACCAATTGACCAATTAATATGTCATTTTTATTTATTTTTCAAAGTGTTCAAATATGTGATATTAATGGAATTGTTTTAAAATGACAATCCATAATTATTTATTAATTTTATAAGATGGGTTGTTTATTAAATAAACATAACTTTATGTGCAGACTTTTAGAAAAAAAATTTAGTGGGTGGGTTATGGAAACCTAAAAACTGAGAGTACGGTTGCTTTGCTATGTGTGTATTGGAAAAACGGTCAAAGTAGTCGGATTTTATATCATTAAATTGAAGATTTTTATTTTAGGGGCGTTTGGCGGATTTTAATATTTTTCGGGATTGTCACGAAGATACCATCGTTTACTAACTTATTATAGAGGAAACAAAAACGGAGGTGTTGATATGTAATCACGTAACATGTTAATTTTTTATTAAAAAAAACTATAGCAATACCATACTCAAATTAAAGAGAATAAAATGCTCGTTTTTATGGTGTAACTATTTATAAAAAATATTAAGGTATAAAAAAGTTATGGCCGTTAAAAAATCGTTGATGGTAGTTGGTTTAAAAATGTAATTATTGTTTAAATAACCAAAAGTTGAGACGGCAAATGTGTAAGTTTTGTTTAAAAAACATATTTACCCTCAAAAAGTTTTTAACACATGCATTAAGTGTTGTATCTTGAGCAATCATACTTGTATTACTTAATATTTAAGATGTCATTTGGTGGTGTATTATAATATAGTATAAATAACAACCAAAATTCGAAGGGGTAACTTTACATAATAGTAACCAAGTTTTCCAAGTGTTTCATTTAAGTTTTTTGTCCCTCTAAAGTCATTCAACTTTCAGTAAGTGTTACAATCCTATGTAACATTTTTATAAATGTTTAAACGTTTTAAAATTGAATGAGATAAATGAAACATATATGAATCTTGTTTACTATTTAACAATTATTTTTTTTTAATTCGACTTAAATATAACAATTTTAAAACTTGTTTATTATTTGTTGAATTTTTTTCTTCACTATTACCTCATATTTGAAGTTAATTGGAATAAAAATTTCACTTACTGGTAACTAATATTCATATATATTTCACTTGCCTCATTTAATTTTAAAAATTTAAACATTTATAAAAATATTACATAGGATTGGAACACTTTGTGAAAGTTGAATGACTTTAGAGAGACAAAAAAACTTTGAGTAACTTAAATGAAAAACTTGGTTATTATTTGGTGAAGTTTTCTGTATAAGGAATACATGACTACTTGAATTTGTAACTTTATATAAACTTTTTGTCATATTTTTTCTCCACTTTCTTGATTCAACTAGAGACATGTATTTCTATTTCCAAAGCCCATTGGTCTAAATCTCGAGGAGTTTTTGCTGGGAAATCCTTTGGCATATGCATGTTTTTGGTTGCGAAATTATGCATCTTCGAAGCACGATCACGTATATCAGTCGGTATTACTGTTATCATTACAACCATTAATTCTTCATGCCCTAACTACTCCTTGTCACCGTTACACCTTAGAATGAGCAACATAGTTTCTGATTTACAATAAATAATTGATGATCCACAAATTGTGGTGTGGAAAAGCAGAGAACTATGCTAGAAATGGGTTGTGCACGTTAGGTGTTCGACAAAATGCTTCAAAGATAAAAAATAATAATAATAATTTTGATGCTCTAAGGACTAAGATCATTGAAGTTGACCCCCTGCCTCTGAAAATCAGTGTTTTAAGTACTTTAACTGCACTTCAAATCTAAAAGGAGAAATAGTTGATGGACCACAGGCTCTAGATAGCATGTTATAACCCAAGAGACTAAAAAGACTATTACACTCCAACTAACATATGCCAGTTTATGATTGGGTGTGGATTATGATTAGCTGATTAGTTTAAATAATCTGATTAGTGGGTTTTTCATCAAAAAAGTTTAGAGTTAACATAATACTTGAGATGTGTGATTGGTGCACTGTTTTTATGGGATTGGGAGACACTACATTTATCGGAAACAGTAAAAGTTATATGCAAATCATATATTTTAGTTGGATGAGTGGGATCGATGATTGTACGATGAGCATTAATCACATGGAATGTGGTGTAATAAAGTTTGATTGACACAGGTGTTGGTCTGACATTGTACGATGAGCATTAATCACAATGTTGTCAGGTTGGCCATCAAGCAAGTTGTAGGTTGGGTGCAGATCGAAATAGGAATGTTGAGATGCATGTGAATGGACAGCATCACGTGCCTCTTATGAGAGATTACAGGCCACGCCATTGATATTTGTTGGACTTTGATGCATTCATGGTGGCGGCTTTATGTATTGGATTTTTAGGCTTGGGCGGAGTGTTCCTAAATTATTGAGGCCCTCAATTTATAAAAAAAATAATTATATACATAGTTTAATCCAGATTTTTTGTTTTGGGCCTACAATGTCCGATCCTAGTCAAATCATCCTTTAAAAAAATATTTTGAGCCAAAAGTTTTTTTATATACACAATCCAACCTACTTTAACGACCCGTTTTGGTCTCCGCTTTACAAAAAAAAGTCCTAAATTCGTCACTCTTTATAACAATGACATTTAAAATGGGTTTTTACTTGGCCTTGGGCCACAAAATGGTTGAGCCAGCCGTAGTAGATGCATCATCGGTTGATAACTTTAGTTAGTGCGGTGCGATAATATTCTTTTTAATAAACATTAGTTTTTGATAATTCATTTTTTAGTATAATGTATATGGATGGTTGGGTGAGTAAGGAACATATTTACAATGAAGTCCCATACTTTTTTTCCCTATTATTTTGGAGTGTAGCTTCTTGTCTTTGGTAGGCAATTTATACCATTCTAGCTTCTTCTTTTCAATTATAAACAAAGGCTGTAGGTTATATATTTATTTAGAAAGACTAGGCACATGCAAGTGTCGATATTTATGTAAAGTATTTTTCGGTCATAAGATCAAATCCGCTACTGGGATAGACAATTATATAAATAATTACATAGTCTTGTTTTTCTTTTCTTGTGTTACATGCATGTACCCATGAGATATGATACTGTGTGACAGAACCATACTAAAAGAGTAGTTGAAAATGTGGGTGCAAATAAAGTGAGAAAAATTATTCTTTAAACAAAAGGCGGGAAAAAGGCATTTTTATGGGAACTTGAACTGGTGGAAGCTACCAACTTGGAGCACACAATGGGACTTGTAGTTAGCCCCAGCAATATATAACACCCTCAAGCTTGATGGTGTAGTTGTGGTGGTTTCTTTGGATCTACCTCTAGCTTGAACTGAAAGAGTTTGTTAAGAATGAAGGTAAGATGGGAATTTACTTAATTTTTTGGGTAGTTATATCTGTATATATATATATATCTGAGTAGTTTGAAGTAAGAGTTTGATGTGTTTGTTTTCAGATATTTAGTTGGATGCAAAGTAAGCTGAATGGAAAGCAAGTGATGAAAGCAGCTAACAGTAAGCATTAATCCCTCCCTCTTGTCTTAATTGCTGGTACTGGTAGTGAACTTGTGATTTTCAACTGAAATTAAGTAACCTGCATATATTACTCTTAATAATGGATGTCGATCTGACACATGCATGTGGCAGATCGGTCCTTAATAAACAATCACTCGAACCACTAAGTTCATATATATGAAAACTAAAAGTCTTGAGCATATATAGACACACAAAAAATGAACCAATAGATCAAAACGACCCATAATTTAATGGGCCAATTTCTGGTGGACCAGGAGTGAAATGGACACCTTTGTTTACGCCAACTATTGCTATTGCATCACACTCGGCAGATGCTTTATATAAAGAATTACATTTCAAGTGCTATACTATCCATTAGTTTGATTATTCAAATTCGCTTTTGATAAACAGATCATATGGGGCAAGCTACTTCAAAAGAGGAATTTAGTGATTGGCCTCAATCACTACTGTCGATCGGGACATTTGGAATTAGTACTTTGAGATCTGATCCAGAAGAAAGCCATCCACCGACACCAACACATGAACAAGTCCAAGAAGAAGAATTAATCTCTTATTTGTTCACTGAAGAAGAAGAAGATGAACCAGAACCTCAAGAAACTCAATCAGATCCAGTTTTTGAAAATAAAAAAGTGCATCTACAACGTAGCATATCCGGCATGTTCTCTAGAGGCAAGGACATATTAGTGGATCATAAAAACAGCGTCATCAGAAACAAGTCCCTTAAGTTTCTTCTTAAGAAAATCTTCACATCCAGAAATAGGTTAAATCACTTTCCACTCGTAAGAGATTCATTACCTGACCCAACCTTTGACAAGTCAAGAATGGAGAAGGTATGTTGTGCGTGTATATCACTGTTTCTTCTATGCAACTGCAACATCTTCTTTACAATATCAAGGCTTTTTTAATATATATATATATATATATATATATGTTACACATGTTTGTTTATAGGCATTAAGGGCTATTCTGAACAAGAAGATACATCCCCAAACTTGTACCGCAAAACAAATGCCAAATAAGTATTTGGCGGCCAAAGACATATCCATGGATGATCATAGCGATAATGATAACAACGAAGGAAGCATGTGGGTTAAGACTGATTCTGAATGTAAGTAGCCTTTTCCTACACCTTAAATTAAAATTGTGGAGATTGGTTCCTTAGTATACCATGCTGATGTTGTGGGTGCAGATATTGTTCTAGAGATTTAATTGATTGGCATTAATATTGATTTGCATGTACAAACTGGATCGGTTTAAGAACAAAGAATACAAGGATCTCGGTCATGAAGAAATTATGTTACTTGCACCAACTATTAGTAGTTGGTTTTTTTTGTAACGAGATTTTGATGGAATTTTTTTATCCTTGAATATGTTATATGTGGAGGTATTTTGTTAATGTTGGCATGAATAAATCTATGGTTCAGAAGCAGCATCACTACAAGTACATTATTTGTACCAGATCTTGTACCTTGCATAATTTACCTGAAGATGTTATTATTTGATCGTAATTAATGTCACTTGGTTGTCCATCATTTATATATTGGTAAACAATACTACGTTTATTGATAAATTATACATGGTATATTATCAAAGGTGTACTTGATCGAGATTGCTTGTTTCTCGTCTTGTATTCTTCTTTCTTAGTTTAACGGTAAATTAGTGAGTCAATCAGATATCTTAATTTGTAGTTTCCACACGTACGTACACTTCACTTGACAAGATCGAATTTTCTAATCTAACTAAAATAAGACTATGATGTACGCATTGTTGTCAAGTCGAGAGCTCTCACTAAGATTCATTCCTTGACTTGATCGGCCTCAACTCACTTCAATCTCAACCCCTGACCCTGTTAATTTATAATGGCCTCTTTGATTCCCATTTATGCATCCTTCAATCAAGCACGTACCTCTTCTATTCTTCTAATCGCGTCCTTTAAGTCCATTCTTTCATCCGGCTCGCTTTCTGTACAAGCAGCTCCAACATGCAGAAGCTTCACCATTTCCCTAACAGACTCTTCTGATGATGATGATATCTCTGGATCAATCAGCTCTTTTTCTCTATGTTCTCCAACAGCAGACTTAACCCATTGAACAACATCTGTCCCACCCTTTTGGTTATTAAAATACTGGGATGGGTATTTCCCGGTTATAATTTCCAGGATGATGATGCCCATACAATACACATCGCTTTTTTGGGTAACGTTTTGGTTAAGTATAGCCTCGGGAGATTTAAAAGCAAACATGCATTGCACCGTAGGGGTATTATTAAGCAAAGGATGGAACGCGTAATCACTAAGCAGCGGCTCATAGTCTAACCCGATTAGGACATTGCTCGACTTGAGATTCCCATGAGGTAATGGATACGATGCAAATTCTGTATGAAGGAACATCACTCCGCGTGCAACTCCTTTTATAATCTTTAACCGATTAGGCCAATTCAATTCTGCATGGGAAACCCCACGATCACCTGCATGGACATCAATTACATATATGAATCTAATTAATTAAGTAAGAAAACAATTTACATATATACTGTTAGTAATTAGGAATTGGCGGTACCATGTAAAACATAAAGCAAACTGCCTTTGGGGACATATTCTGAGACCAAAAGCTTCTCTTCTTTCCTGAAATGATATGCCAATGGTGTGAGTATGTTTTGGTGCTTCAATCTGGCTAGCTTTTTCATCTCAGCATCAAACACCTCCTTACTCATCTGGTTCATCTCTCTCACCCTTTTCACCACCACAGACACTCCATTCCCCAACATTGCCTTATATGCAGACCCTAATCCTCCATTTCCAAGCACCTCTGCTGCTGCCTTCATCAAGTCTTGCAACCCAAACGCCCCCCTTTCTTCATTCACCATCACCAGGTCCCCCACCGATTTCGCACCCCCGCCTTTTCTAGATGAATCTTTGTTGTCCTTCTTAGTTATGTTGCTGCTGACGTCGTTGTTGTTGGTGCTCCTACTGCTATTACTATTACTACTAGCACTTGTGCTCTTTTTGGTGACTGTTGGGATATTCACAACAGCTTCATCAATACCTCCCTTACCCAAAGGCCTCTTATCTTCTTCTATTTGATTTGCTCTAGCCAAAATGATCAAGATCAAGAGAGCAACCACCACAATCATGATGATCCATTTGATTGATGATCTTGATTCCGTTGGCGGTTCTAATTGGTCCGGTTGCGATGAAGGTTTCTTGCATTCTTTTGACAGTTTCTGACCGCAGAGGTTAGCGTTGTTCTCGAACACTTTGGCGTCAAATTTCATCAAAGTTTTAGGTATTTCTCCTTGTAGTTTATTATTGGATAGATCAAGAGTGGTTATGATATCTGCTTCCGGAAATGTGGGAATAGGGCCCGAAAAATCGTTGTATTCTAAATGGAGTTCCTTGAGATTTGGTAGCTCTCCAACCGATTTTGGAATCTGTCCAGAAAAGTTATTATGTTGTAACCACAGCTTCTTCAAGGAGCCCAAGGTTTGGAAGAAATCTGAAGGTATGACGCCAGAAAACCAATTGTTATCTGCGTAGAAAGCTTTTATAAAACGAAGACGATTGATTTGCGGCATAGGGCCAGAAAGAGAATTGTTTTGGATGCTAATGGCTTTAAGGCTGTCGACGGAGGCGAAAGCGCCCACGTCGGGTTGGCCTTCGAGATCCATACCGGAGAGATTGATGGTGGTGATCATGCCATTTGCACATATGATGCCAACCCAGACGTTATTGGGGTCACATGGGTTGGATCCATCGTCTTTCCAATTGTACAAAGAATCTGATTTTGTTAAAGATTTCTTGAATTGAAGGAGTGCAATGGATTGGGAGAGACATGGAGGGAGGAGGAAGATGAAGAGGGAGAGGGACAGGTGGCGTCCAACGGCCATGTTTGCTTAGAAAAGAAACAGGCCGGCCGTTGTCTGGAGATGGAATTGGAAAAAGGAATTTGGTTGAGGGGTGGATGCATGGACATGGTGATTGTAATTTGGAGAGAAAGGAAAAAAAAATTAAGAATGAATGGTTGGTGGGTAGAAACTGGAAAGTGGGTAATGTATAGTCAATCAGATTGTAAGTGGTGGTGGTTATAATTTAACTGACATAGTCAAACCGAACGTTTTTTTCTTGTCTCTTAGATTATGACACTTGCTTCATCTACGTTACCAATTCCTTTTTTTTTTAAAATGAATAAAAACATTCATCTCGTGTATACATTTGTCTTGAATAACCCATTTGAGGCATCGATCACTATATATGTCAAAAAATAGTTTTGTCGTGTGGAGTGTTGTTTTTCTAAAGTTTGTTTTCATTCTACATAGTTATCATATTTTCAAAAATAATTACTGAGAAATATAATCTCTTTTATGTCCTTGAAATTAGTAAGATAGGACCAACATTATGTATTGAATACGCTAGTTTGGTTCCTTTATTAGTCTCGCATCTGTTGATTATCTAAGCGGTTAATGTCTATGTGAATTCCAGTTTAACATTATCTAGTTACATAACTTGCTTCATAAACTTGAAACCTGGGAAGTCAGAAACATTCCTTTTTCTCTAATTGTTTTAAAACCAATTTTACTTTTGCGATAAGTTTCACAATCAACCACTTTCAAAACATCAAGTTTACTTTCATTGCCTAGGTTAATTAGTTTTTCTCAATTAGCATTCTTCACGAATTCCCTTTAGATTCGATAACCCTAATCTTTATAATATAGTATAAGGTAGATAAGAACTTATTTTTAAACATATTTTTGACTGAACTTGGACACACGATCACCCTCCTACTAATCAGAATTACATAATAGACTCTAAACATGACTATTTACATAAACGACCCACATGAATTAATAAATAATTATTTTCTAAATTAATATTATTTTGATAATTGTTTTTTTTTCTTACCAGATCTTAACAAAATTATACTGCTTCAAACACCACACTTTACTATATATATAACAGCATTCCTATAAATACACGTACGTACTTGATGAACCATATTCACGAGCCCAACCTCCCAGCCCATTTTAAGAAGCCCAATAAACTAATGGATCAGTGGAAGTGGCTGGATATAAGCAAGAAAGAGATTAAGAGTAGGATTATGAATGAATTTGATGATAATGTTCTTCTCCCATTTTCCTATCTGTGATTCTGATCTCCCCATCTCCTTCTATGTTACTTATTTTTCTGTTTTATCATTGTAATCAGTCCTTAAATCAATATTATCACATCTGCTTGTTACCTAATTGATTATCTCTAGTTGTGTTAATATGAATTCACAACATTGGTGCTTTCATTGATCCGTTGGCACCTATGGCTGACGAAACGAATCTCATACCGGACGAGGATCTACAATCGGTACCAAAATTTCCTTCAAATTCGTTAACCCTACCTGAGATGCAGATGCAATTAGAGGAAATCTACACTCAGTTGCTCATTCAGTTTCCATTTCCATCCTCATACAAGCAAGGCGACTACCTTGGCAATGATCAGTTACACCTTGGATACCACTTTCTCGATTCTGATCCATGTTTACCTCGTTTTCTGGCGTTAATCCGGCCAAATGGATCTATCAAGCTGAACTGTATTTTCTCTCTCACGCCATCGATGATGACGAGAGGTTTCCGTATATCATTGAATTATTCGATGAGGAAGCTTTCTGGTCGTTCAATTCTTCCCAATTCATCACATGGAAGACCTTCACTACTACAATGCTTCTTCAATTCCACGATGGTGCCCTAGATGCCCATCAAACTGATTCGATCACTGCCGCCTCTTCAATCGTAGCAACTTTAGATGAACAACAGTCTATGATTAGCCACTTGAGGGATCTGAACGGTGACGGGACTGGTTTCACGAAAGGTAACACCGATCTCGATCAAGCAACATGCATGATGGTTATTGCTCCGATTCAATCCGATTTGATTGAGTTTACTGTTTCTGATTCGGCCTTGCATCCTACTACAACATTGGGTAACGCTTCTAGTCATGGGCTGAGTATAGGTGTTCCATCAGTTGGTAGTCTTAATTATGCACAGAAGTTATTCGATGAAATGCCAAACAACTACACCACCTTAGATGATGCACTTCTAATTGATTTACAAGTATTACAACCAGATCCTTTAATGCTTGACCCTCATTTGCCTTTTGATATGGGTCAAGTTTCTTTTCATAGCACAGTTATGCTGCTTGCTCCATTTCATGAAGTTTTTCTTGAGTCCAGCACTGCAGTTTTGGTTCATCAAGGCCTATGCCCTCCTCGGTTGTATTTTTTGGTTGATGATCAAAAACCATCAGACCCTTATACCACTCTCACTTTAGTTCCTATCCAATCTGAGTCCGATTTGAACATAAAAACTTTTGGTGTTGTTAATGGTCCAATCTCTGTTGGAACGCTTCTTGTTTATCGAGATGTGATTGAGACTTCTTTGCTACACATTATGAACAAATGGTTATTAGATACAATTTCAATAGATTTTTTAAATTTTGAGTGGAAACCGGGTATAATTATTCCACTGGCTCGAGAACTCGTGAAAGGACTAACAAGAAGACTTCATCTGCATATGTTGAATTTTGCACTCCCTACTCTTAAGCTGTTTGTTTTGGATATTGATTCAAACCATTCTGAACCATATACAACCCTTATTTTGGTCTTTATTCAGCCTGGTACTAGTCATGATGTGTTAATACACGGTAAAGAAAACCTCGAGGCCTTACAGAGCAACATAATGAGTGTTATACAGTTCCGTCTTGCAGGTCCTTCCAATAAATCAGATTTTATAGCTATTGCTATCAAGATAATTGAAGTGGCAGAAAGTTTGTCATGTCCTAATGTTGAAGAGGTTTTGTACCTCAAGGGAGGATATATTGAGCAGTCAACAATTGCAAAGTTTGCCTTGAACACATTGGTAAGTGATAATAAGACTACTAGTGAATGGATTGATACTGAAGGTATAATCCCACTTTTGTGTAGTAGGTTGAGTTCTACAAATTCAGTTCTTGATGCTTTTGGGTCGCGTCTTTGTTTTAAAAATTTTATATGCCAGGAGATACCTAGCGACCTTCCATACGTTGACACACCACAAACTCATAAGGTGTTTGACATTTGGTTGTTACTGCTCATTTTTATGAACTGTGAATCAATGCAAAAGAATGTTGCAAAGATTCAAAGGAAAAAAAATCATTAAGGGCTCTCTGTTGTGTTTGAGTTTGCTCATTCGATTTTGGGCCATACACTTGTTGTTATTACTCAGACCGTGCTCCATTTTGACCAAACTATGGGGATGTTTTGGGCCACACACCTTGACGCAGTGTCACACCCCGGCCGGTGGCGGATTAAGCGCCAGGGCTGACGCGGTTGTTCATAAGCACATGATCATCTATTATTAAATGGCAATATTTATTCATCAACTTAAAATCATCCGTTACATAGGGAATGGAAAACGAAACGTTCAAAACATAACATAACATAATTTAAATTAATCTAGGTCCAAGTCCTAGATGAGCAGGTAGGGTCCTCAAATTTGTGCACCTGAAACATGTGAGTAAATGTAAACTACAAGTAGTTGGTGAGTAACATAGGTTTTGACACTAACAAAGGTTAAGTAAAAAGTGTTTGTAATTCAATACTGTTCAAAGCGTAACTATGGCATAAATGTGAAAACATAAAAAGTTCCAAGCGTACAATTCAATCCGTAGTAAATGGAAAACTGGTAAGTACAATCCCACTGATTGTGTTTTGGAAAAATAGTAATATGGTACACACAAAACCCGCTAAGGTTCGTGTTAATTGGAATCAGATTCCCCTATAAATGATCATGTTAGGTACTACCTTAAGCCTGGGTAGCAGGTTAATGAATGTACTAGCATGAACACATGTAATGGTCACCAAGTAGTTTAAGACATAAAGCACATAGTGAATAGCATGAGAACAATGGTATTAAATTTGGTAAGCATGGTAAGTAAACATGTTCCACCCCGAATATTTGTAAACAATAGTAAAGAGAAAGGGGGGCTATGAACTCACTTGTATTGAAGCTAGAGTTGGTATGAATTGGTAAGATGAATAGGTCTCGTGAGGACTTTTCACAATAAACCTACATGTGTAATGGTACTCTAAATTTAATGTACGATCTAATTGGAATTAAGAAATTATTAGAACTTTAGGGTTTCACGGGGGTTTGGGTTTGAAGATGGGCTTGTATGCATATATGTTGTAGGAACATAGAAATATTGAGTGTTAGATAAATAAAAAGGTTTATAAATTAGTTAGAATTATTCAAGACTTCTAATTAATTTATAATCATTCTAAAGATATTTATAAATTAATGTTATAGAATAGTTTAAATAATATCTACTCTAATTTATAAATAAATTTTTAGATGGTAGAGGTGTAATTAATTGATTCTATGTAAATGAAATGGTCAATTAATTATTAGTTATTGTAAATAAAATGGTTAATTAATTTGTAAATAAAAATAGTTAATCAATCTATTACTTAACTCATTTAATATGGATTATAAAAGACTAAGTAAGCTTTAACTATAATTAATTGATCTTTGTATAAAATAATTTAATTAGGAATTTTATAAGTATTCAAATAATTATTCTTTCTATAATATAAATTTAAGAGAGTTTAATAATATCTAAACATATAGTTAAAATTTGTGAAATGGTATATAGGTAAATAACATAATTAAATTTGCTTAAATAAATCATTTCCCTTAATTAACTAAGAAGAAAAAAAATGCTTTATATTTTTAGCAAAATAAATAAACATTATTTTATATTAAAACTTTCCGGATATATTTGCAGAATTTATAAAATTTAAATTGAAATTTTTAAATATGAAATAATGCATTAAAATAGTAAAGGAAAATAAATTAAAATAAGAAAAACGGTGGCGGGGACTCGAACCCGCTCCACTTCCGGGTCGAACACATGTGCACATACTAACCATCGGACCAGGGCATGAAGCCGTGTCTGGTTTGGTTTCGTTTTGGTTAAAACACGCGAACCCAAAGCCATCTTCTTCCCTAATGGATACTCGTAACCCTAGCCCCTAAATATTCCCCACGGGTCAACGGTTCGAGCCCGAAACCATAGGGCTATTGATCCCTAGCTCAAGACGAACCCATAGACCTAAAATATACCTGCAATGGTCAGTAAAGAGAGAGGGAGACTCGGTACGGAGCTTCGGCTTCTTCCGACTGTAATTCGAGCTCAGGGACAAGATGCGATGGATTTGAGGGTGTGGGGAGTTTACAATGGATGTCGTCGATGATTTGGGACCGCTATTTATAGGCATCTTGGGCAGTAAAGGTTCGATAAATTAAATGGCATTCAAGGTTAAGAACGGTTACGAGTCATACCTTGATTACTTCATAAAAATCCAATTACGTGTGGGAAATGGATCGATTAGGTGCCACGCTCGTTTTGCCGGTTTCATTTTTGTGCGAGAATATCACAAACGCGAGTTCGGGAATAAACGTGCAAGAACCGGTGGGTGTGGGACTTGAACACGCGATCAGATGGGGAAGGGGTTTCACCCGGATGTTGCAACCATGCCCCTGAAGTTTCAGGGTTTGGCCAAACAGGTTCTTGGGCTTTTAAGGCTTTATTATTTTATGTATGTTACTTATTTTTAATTGGAATTGAGGTTTCAAAAATTACATTTTCAACCCTGGACATTTATAAGTCATGAAATCATTTAATCTAGAAATTTATAAAATCAAATAAATCATTTAGTTATAATTTAAAGGTTATAAATAAATAAATCAAAATGTAACTTACTAAATAAGATTAATTTTGATTGAGACACATAAACCCTGATTGATTTTACTTTTTTTGTAAATTGTTTATATGTATATATATAGGTTTAGAAAATAACTTGGTATGTACATATATATTTATATAAAAGAGGGGTAACAATTATTATTTACATAATACCCTACATAAATATTTATTACTTTAGGATTTGAAATAATTGCATTAAATGTATGTATAAATACTTATGAAATGTAATGGGCAAATGAGACAGTTTTATAAATGAAAGTCACCAGATACTGGTATTACAAGTGTCTGAGTAGTTAAAATAAAGCCGAAAATTTCCTGGGGATTACAGTCTCTCATATTTTAGGAGATTTCGTCCCGAAATTTATTAAGAAGAGGGTCCTGGAAACAGATGTGGGTATTTGGATTTCATTTGATCCTCACGCTCCCAAGTAAACTCCGGGCCACGCTTGGATTCCCATCGAACCTTAACGATTGGAATTTGACTTCGCTTGAGTTGCTTAACTTCTCGGTCCATGATCTCGACGGGCTTCTCCACGAAGTGCATTGTTTCGTCAATGTGAATCTCGTCGAGTGGTATGTGGAGATTCTCGTCAGCTAAACATTTCTTTAGGTTCGAGACATGAAATGTTGGATGAACGTTACTGAGTCCTTCAGGTAGATCCAACTTATAGGCTACCTTCCCAATCCGCTCAAGGATTTTAAAAGGACCCACGAATCTTGGCGCAAGTTTCCCTTTCTTTCCAAAATGAACTACGCCCTTCCAAGGGGATACCTTGAGAAGAACTATATCGCCAATTTGAAATTCTAAGGGTTTTCGGCGTTTGTCGGCATAACTCTTTTGCCGACTTCTTGCTGCCAGAAGGTTGTCTCGGATTAACATTATCTTGTTGGAAGTCTCTTGAATCAGTTCAGGACCAGTGATTTGTGATTCACCGATTTCCGCCCAGCAGACAGGAGAGCGGCACTTCCGACCATAAAGTGCTTCAAAAGGAGCCATGTTAATGCTTGTGTGATAACTGTTGTTGTATGAGAACTCGACTAGGGGTAGGTGTAAATCCCAGTTTCCCTTGAAGTCAATGACACAGGCTCTAAGCATATCTTCGAGGGTTTGAATCGTTCGTTCAGACTGACCATCAGTTTGCGGATGGTAAGCCGTACTAAGATTCAGTTGAGTACCTAGAGCTGATTGTAGTGATTGCCAGAAACGGGAGGTGAATCGTCCATCACGATCAGAAATAATGTTGAGAGGTACACCGTGACGACTAACGATCTCATCAATATAGATTCGAGCTAGTTTCTCAACTCGATAGTCTTCACGTATGGGTATGAAATGAGCAGATTTTGTCAGACGGTCGATGATTACCCAAATGCTATCATGACCACGTGATGTGTGTGGGAGTTTGGTTATAAATTCCATGGCAATACACTCCCATTTCCATACGGGAATCTCGGGTTGTTCAAGTAAACCAGATGGACGCTGGTGCTCGGCTTTAACCTTCAAACAAGTAAGGCATTTGGACACATAGAGGGCAATGTCCTTCTTCATACCAGGCCACCAGTATTGGGTACGGAGATCCATGTACATTTTGTCTGCACCAGGATGCACAGAATAGCGAGTCTTGTGAGCCTCGTTCATGATAAAGGTACGAAGGTTGTCACGGTCCGGAATCCAGATACGATTTAGAAAGTAAAGTAACCCATTGGGTTTGGTTTCAAGTTGGAGTTCAGCACCACATGACATTTCGTCGTACATGTTTCCTTCAGTGACAGAAAGATGTTGTGCTTCTAGGATGCGAGTTTGAATATCATTTTGGATTCGAATGTTGTGGATCTTGATAGGTTCTTTACGACTAAGAGCATCGGCTACGACATTCGCCTTACCAGGGTGATAACGAATATTGCAGTCGTAGTCGTTTAGGAGTTCAACCCAACGCCTTTGCCTCATGTTGAGTTCTTTTTGATTGAAGATGTGTTGGAGACTCTTGTGATCGGTGTAAACCTCACATTTGGTACCATATAGGTAATGTCTCCAAATTTTAAGAGCAAATACGACCGCACCCAACTCAAGATCGTGCGTCGTATAATTCTTCTCATGGATTTTGAGTTGTCGGGACGCATAAGCAATCACTTTGCCTCGCTGCATTAGTACACAACCAAGGCCTAAGTGGGAAGCGTCACAGTAAACGACAAAGTCTTCGGTTCCATCGGGAAGGGTAAGGATAGGAGCCTCACATAGTTTCTGTTTTAGGGTTTGAAAGGCTTCCTCTTGTTTTGGTCCCCACTCATAGGGTTTGCCCTTGTGAGTTAAGGCTGTGAGAGGTACCGCGATCTTTGAAAAGTTTGCTATGAAACGACGATAATAGCCCGCTAAACCTAAAAATGAGCAGACTTTGGTAGGGGTCTTTGGAGCTTGCCAGTTCTTCACCGCCTCAATCTTAGCGGGATCCACGTGAATACCCTTCTCGTTGACTATATGACCCAAGAATTGGACTTCCTTTAGCCAAAATTCACATTTGGAGAACTTAGCGTATAATTGCTCCTTTTTCAAGAGATCCAAAACCAGACGTAAGTGTTCTTCGTGTTCCACTTTGGATTTTGAATATATGAGGATATCGTCAATGAAGACGATCACGAACTTGTCCAAGTACGGCTTACACACGCGGTTCATAAGATCCATAAATACCGCGGGTGCATTGGTTAGTCCGAAGGGCATAACCATGAACTCGTAATGGCCATATCTTGTACGAAAGGCTGTCTTGGGGATATCGGATTCGAGAACTCGTAACTGGTGATAACCAGAACGAAGATCGATCTTAGAGAAATAAGTCGAGCCTTGAAGCTGTTCGAACAAATCGTCAATCCTAGGAATTGGATAACGGTTCTTCACGGTAAGCTTGTTAAGTTCCCGATAGTCGATGCACATTCTGAAAGAACCATCCTTCTTCTTGACGAATAGAACAGGTGCTCCCCAAGGGGAAACGCTAGGATGAATGAATCCTTTGTCAGAAAGTTCTCGGAGTTGACTTGAAAGTTCCTGCATCTCTGATGGTGCAAGACGATAAGGTGACTTGGCCACGGGGTTTGCTCCTGGCACTAAGTCAATACGGAATTCGACTTGGCGTATAGGAGGAAGACCGGGTAAATCTTCGGGAAAAACTTCAGGGAAGTCTTTGATTACAGGAATGTCTTGGAGGTTCTTATCCTTGACTTTTCGTTCCACAATATGGGCCAATAATGCCACACATTTCTTCCGTAGGTACTTCTGTGCGGTAGTGCAAGACATAAGCTTGAGTCCCTTTGACGGCTTCTCACCATAAACGTTCAAAACTTCACCCGAGTCAAGAGGGATACGGATAGACTTGTCCAAACAGACGACTTCAGCATGGTGCTTGGTCAGCCAGTCCATGCCTACTATGATGTCGAAACCTCCGATGGCCATAGGAATAAGATTGATTGAAAAGTCATGATCGTTCAAGGTTAAGGTACAATCTCTAATGATGGTGTCACATGAAACAGAATAACCATCCGCTACAAAAATATCAAAGGGTTTGTCTAACTTAGCTCGACTCATAGCGAGTTGTGGTTCAAATTCAAAGGGCACGAAACTCCTATCGGAACCAGTATCAAATAGGATGGAAGCATATTGTTGATTAATTGGGTACGTACCGTTCACCACATCGTTGTTGGCTTGTAACTCATTGGCATTGATGTTGAAGGCACGTCCTCGAGCTACGGGGTTTGCATTCCCCTGATTCATATTTCCCCGATTCATATTCCCCTGGTTCATGTTTCCCTGAATCATGTTACCTTGGTTCCCGTTCCCCTGTATCATGTTGCCTTGATTCATGTTGGCTTGGTTCACAATGACCAACCTAGGGCAACGGTTCCTGAAATGATTTGGGTCTCCACACTCGTAACAAGCACGACCCTGAGCGAAAGCAGTAGGAACAGGAACATCAGTTTGATTAGCTTGGTAGGCTCGGGGAGCAGTACGGCAGATGTTAGCCGTATGCCCAGAACGTCCACAATTGGTGCATAGACGACATGGCATGTAGGTAGTATGATGGAGCTGGCAGGTGTTACACAGAGGTAGAGTCCCCACATAAGGCTTCTTGTTGGGGTTGTAGGCAGTAGGGGCCACTTGGGCTAGAGGAGCAGCAGGAGTGATGATGGCGAAGTTCCTGCCTTTCCTCTTTTTACCATTGAAGGAGGACTCAGCTTTGGTTTCCTTGGTGGTTTCAGTGGTGGGTTTTTCAATGACTTTCTTAGCACCCTTCTTGGACAAAGTCCCTGCCTTAACGTGGTTATCTGATAGTGTGGCAGCTAAACGGATAGCTTCTTCAAGAGTGGTTGGGTTACTACCCAACACGGTATCCTGAATCTGCATGGGCAAACCGTTGATGTACTTCTCAATGGCTCGGGATAGAGGAGTGACCATGTGGGGCACCAAGAGGCTAAGCTCATGAAAGCGGGTGGTATAGGCAAGGCTTTCACCACTGTCTTGTTTGAGATCCCAGAATTCAGCTTCTAGTTTCTTGACCTCATCACGGGGGCAAAACTCATCGGTCATAAGTGCTTTCACATCGGCCCAAGGTAAGGCTAGTGCAACCTCTATCCCACGGTTACGCTTTTCTCCATTCCACCATGTTAGTGCCCTCTTCTGGAAGACACTAGTAGCATAACGAACCTTCAGGTTCTCAGGACAGTCAGCATTGTTGAAAGTCCCCTCAATGCTTTCAAACCATTGGAGAAGTCCAGTAGCTCCTTCGTTCCCATAAAACTTGGTGGGGTTGCAGGAGTTAAAGTGTTTGAATGTACACGTGGGATTACTTGGTGCAGCATTCTGGTTCAGTTGGTTGACCATAGTTGGTAGGATCGTAGCCATTTGCTGGATGATCCTATCGGTGAGGTTGTTCCTACGTTCATGACGGGGAGGCATTCTACAAACGGGTGAATAAAACGTTCATAAGATGTGAATCATGTACAAGAGTTTGCAATTTAATCATGAGATGTTAGGTGAAACATAGATGGTACCCTAATGGGCACATTGGCTTATCAAGGTATTTTAAGTCTTTCTAATGTTTGAGAAGTCATGCTTTAGCCTATAAGTGGACACTCATCCCAAGAATTCACAGGAAAGCATAACTGGTCCATCGGTTGATTTGGATTTATACGAAATGCTTTCCTAGACAGAACTCCCAGAATACAGGCATTCACCCTTCCAGATTGCACAAGTTCTCCTTCATTAGTTAGAACTTACGTACCTTTGACGAGAGTTTCATTCGGATTAGACTATTAAGTCTAATGTGTAAGTTTCATGTAGTTCAAGTAGTTCAAAATAGTTTCATGTAGACTCTTGAATGTCGTAGTTCATGGAGTTGTATCAAGTAATCAAAAATAGATAGATGTAGGTAAGCATGCATAGTAAAGATAGTGTGGAGTTCCTAATAAAAGACACGAGTTAAACTCATGTTTGGGACTCCTAGGTTATAGTCTAGGTCATGTGTCTAATAACCTAATTCCCTATAACCATGGCACATAGTGAATAGCATGAGAACAATGGTATTAAATTTGGTAAGCATGGTAAGTAAACATGTTCCACCCCGAATATTTGTAAACAATAGTAAAGAGAAAGGGGGGCTATGAACTCACTTGTATTGAAGCTAGAGTTGGTATGAATTGATAAGATGAATAGGTCTCGTGAGGACTTTTCACAATAAACCTACATGTGTAATGGTACTCTAAATTTAATGTACGATCTAATTGGAATTAAGGAATTATTGAAACTTTAGGGTTTCACGGGGGTTTGGGTTTGAAGATGGGCTTGTATGCATATATGTTGTAGGAACATAGAAATATTGAGTGTTAGATAAATAAAAAGGTTTATAAATTAGTTAGAATTATTCAAGACTTCTAATTAATTTATAATTATTCTAAAGATATTTATAAATTAATGTTATAAAATAGTTTAAATAATATCTACTCTAATTTATAAATAAATTTTTAGATGGTAGAGGTGTAATTAATTGATTCTATGTAAATAAAATGGTCAATTAATTATTAGTTATTGTAAATAAAATGGTTAATTAATTTGCAAATAAAAATAGTTAATCAATCTATTACTTAACTCATTTAATATGGATTATAAAAGACTAAGTAAGCTTTAACTATAATTAATTGATCTTTGTATAAAATAATTTAATTAGGCATTTTATAAGTATTCAAATAATTATTCTTTCTATAATATAAATTTAAGAGAGTTTAATAATATCTAAACATATAGTTAAAATTTGTGAAATGGTATATAGGTAAATAACATAATTAAATTTGCTTAAATAAATCATTTCCCTTAATTAACTAAGAAGAAAAAAAATGCTTTATATTTTTAGCAAAATAAATAAACATTATTTTATATTAAAACTTTCCGGATATATTTGCAGAATTTATAAAATTTAAATTGAAATTTTTAAATATGAAATAATGCATTAAAATAGTAAAGGAAAATAAATTAAAATAAGAAAAACGGTGGCGGGGACTCGAACCCGCGCCACTTCCGGGTCGAACACATGTGCACACACTAACCATCGGACCAGGGCATGAAGCCGTGTCTGGTTTGGTTTCGTTTTGGTTAAAACACGCGAACCCAAAGCCATCTTCTTCCCTAATGGATACCCGTAACCCTAGCCCCTGAATATTCCCCACGGGTCAACGGTTCGAGCCCGAAACCATAGGGCTATTGATCCCTAGCTCAAGACGAACCCATAGACCTAAAATATACCTGCAATGGTTAGTAAAGAGAGAGGGAGACTCGGTACGCAGCTTCGGCTTCTTCCGACTGTAATTCGAGCTCAGGGACAAGATGCGATGGATTTGAGGGTGTGGGGAGTTTACAATGGATGTCGTCGATGATTTGGGACCGCTATTTATAGGCATCTTGGGCAGTAAAGGTTCGATAAATTAAATGGCATTCAAGGTTAAGAACGGTTACGAGTCATACCTTGATTACGTCATAAAAATCCAATTACGTGTGGGAAATGGATCGATTAGGTGCCACGCTCGTTTTGCCGGTTTCAGTTTTGTGCGAGAATATCACAAACGCGAGTTCGGGAATAAACGTGCAAGAACCGGTGGGTGTGGGACTTCAACACGCGATCAGATGGGGAAGGGGTTTCACCCGGATGTTGCAACCATGCCCCTGAAGTTTCAGGGTTTGGCCAAATAGGTCCTTGAGCTTTTAAGACTTTATTATTTTATGTATGTAACTTATTTTTAATTGGAATTGAGGTTTCAAAAATTACATTTTCAACCCTGGACATTTATAAGTCATGAAATCATTTAATCTAGAAATTTATAAAATCAAATAAATCATTTAGTTATAATTTAAAGGTTAGAAATAAATAAATCAAAATGTAACTTACTAAATAAGATTAATTTTGATTGAGACACATAAACCCTGATTGATTTTACTTTTTTTGTAAATTGTTTATATGTATATATATAGGTTTAGAAAATAACTTGGCATGTACATATATATTTATATAAAAGAGGGGTAACAATTATTATTTACATAATACCCTACATAAATATTTATTACTTTAGGATTTGAAATAATTGCATTAAATGTATGTATAAATACTTATGAAATGTAATGGGCAAATGAGACAGTTTTATAAATGAAAGTCATCAGATATTGGTATTACAAGTGTCGGAGTAGTTAAAATAAAGCCGAAAATTTCCTGGGGATTACACGCAGTTTATATATCTCATAGGCCGCACACGTTTGTACGGATTGCTAAGGGCATTATTAAGGTGAGAATTGTTTATTGGGTTCTTTTGTTTCAAATCAGAGATAAACGCCTTCGTTGGAAGGGGGGAACAACAACTACACACCTGATGTCTAATGGCTCCTCAATAAAAGTGAACACCCTATCTCAGTTGCGAATCACTTTGGTCTCTTCATCACAGTCTAAAGCTACACAAGTGCTGTCGCACAGGTCTTCAGATACTAGTTTACATGATTCCATGACCCTGACTCAATACACCAAATCGATATACTCAACACCTGTTCAAGAATTAGTTAATGGACATACTCCAACATTCATGGAGCAAGAGGTGGGAAAAGGGGAAAATTTGGTTCCAAACCTTTTTGCAGTTGTTCTTACTCAACAAACCACAGTGATTTTCATGAATGCACTGGACAGTGTGTTGTCCACAAGTACACCTACTGACACTGTTAGTAATCCACCTTTAACTTTGGTTCATTCCTTTCGTTACCCATACTTTCCAAAACAAATAAATGTGCACTTGTTTCCTGTTTTCACACCATTTGATTCCATTTATGGGCATAAGCCACCTAACTTAGTTTGTTTCATCCATAACTTTCTTGGCAATACTTTTTGGAGTAACAACTTTCAACTAATACAATCCAGAAAGAAGGCAAATGATGCAGCTACTTGAGACGATAATGCGGGATTGCTCCAATCGTTTACTACCTTACACCTTGAGGACAAGGTGTATTTGAATGGGGGGAGTAATGAACCGTATTCACGAGCCCAACCTCCCAGCCCATTTTAAGAAGCCCAATAAATTAATGGATCAGTGGAAGTGGCTGGATATAAGCAAGAAAGAGATCGAGAGTAGGATTATGAATGAATTTGATGATAATGTTCTTCTCCCATCTTCCTATCTGTGATTCTGATCTCCCCATCTCCTTCTATGTTACTTGTTTTTCTGTTTTATCATTGTAACCGGTCCTTGAATCAATATAATCACATCTGCTTATTACCTAATTGATTATCTCTAGTTGTGTTAATATGAATTCACAACACTTGATCACTCAATCAAATTAAATGGCTAATTGTTTCCTTTTGCTTTTGCTGTTGGTGTTTCTGTCCATCTGCAATGCTACCAAAGTTTATCACGATGGTAGGGCCATCACCATTGTTGGCCAACATCGACTTCTCATATCCGGCTCCATCCACTATCCACGTAGCACGCCTCAGGTAATTACTTAATTTTGAATGCCTGGCAGCTAATTAATTAATTCTGTGATTTGATGATGATATAGATGTGGCCTGGTTTGATTAAGAAAGCAAAAGATGGCGGTGTTGATGTAATTGAAACGTATGCGTTTTGGAACGCTCACGAGCCTTTTCGTCGGCGGTACCACTTTTCTGGCAATTTGGATCTTATAAGGTTTATAAAAACTATTAAAGATCACGACATGTATGCTTTTCTCCGTATCGGACCTTATGTGTGCGCTGAATGGAATTACGGGTACGTATGTTGTTCTTTTTTTGTTTCTTAATTAATTGCAATACGTACATTAATTATGATTAAGATATTTAGTAAATCTTAATTAGCATATATATTTATTCTGCTCGATCGATCAGAGGATTCCCACTATGGTTGCACAACATGCGTGGGATTGATATTCTTAGAACCTCTAATACGGTGTACATGGTACGTACGTAATTTAATTTATTCATATATATATATATATATATATATAGGGGAGGGTTCCAGAGAAAACCACAAGTTAGGCGAAAACCGAGAAAATCACTAAAAAAACTAATTTTACTCAATCATATAATAATTTTTATTTTTTGTTTTAGCTTATTTTTATTTATTTATAAGAGTATCAATGAAATATTAAACATTTTTATCAAAAAATATTTTTACACATAGTGTTACGTATACGTAAACATAAAACAAAAAAATTGAGGTTACGTATACGTAAATCAAAAAAATTATTTTTGGATACGTATACGTAAATAAAAAAATTGCCTAAAATGATGTGGTTTTCTTGGTTTTCGTCTAACTTTGTGGTTTTCTCTTGATCCCTCCCCTATATATATATATATATATATGGGGGTATGTTCTTTTGAGAACCAACTATATGTTGAGAACCGTGAGAACCGCATTAACTCTTCCTCTATTTATAATATAAATTGACTAGAATTCATGTACATTTCAATATGTTTAAGGTTTGGTTTTAAAAGACCTCGAATTTATAGTCGTTTTTTTAAATGCATATATGCACTCACACTATATGCACAAATGAATGCATATATGCATATTTTTATACTTTTCTTAAAAAAATTCAGGAGAGAGGAGATAAACTCAAACTAAGAGTGGGAAGAGATAAATAAAACATTGTTGTTGAATTTTATTTTTTTCACTAAAGCGATATGTACACGTTTTGTGCGGTTCTTTCGGTTCTCAACATATAGTTGGTTCTCAAAAGAACATGCCCCTATATATATATATTTTGTTACTTTATATCATGAAATTAATTAAAGCCATATATATATATATATATATATATATATATATATATATATATGGGTCTTTTTAGCATAACTTTTACCTATATATATATATATATATATATATATATTAATGTTTTTGTGGATTAGAACGAGATGCAAAATTTTACTGCATTGATAGTTGACATGATGAAGCAAGAGAACCTTTTTGCTTCTCAAGGAGGGCCTATCATTCTTGCTCAGGTATGCATATAAAACGTTACAAGTAATTTATTTATATGTTTTTCTAGTAACCTATAAATGATCGTTCTACACATTGTAGGTAATATAACATAAAGACACGTAATGATGCAGGATTAGCTCGTAATTTGAATTTCAAAAGTTTATTTTATGTTTTATCTTTTATTTATTTGTGTTTATCTCTAAAATTGTTAGGGTCGAGTATAAATATTGTTCCTTGGTGAACGTTAAAGTTAGTTTTTAGTTTGATTATTATTAATTGTGAACTTTTTAGTTCCTTCGAGAACCTTTGAGGTTTCTTGAAGCGTTTGATATATTAATTTTTGAGTTTCTAGTCATTTGATTGCATCTGTTCCCGCATCACATAAATAAAAAAACAAACTAATTTATCCATATTTTCTTAGAACTTTAGAGTGAGAAACAATAAATTTTATTTTTAAATTAAATTGAGGAAAATGAATGGCTTATTTTATTACAATAATTTGTGTTATATATGTGTGTATAGAGAGAGCTTAATTAGTTAATGTTGGTATTAAATCAAATAAATAAACGAAGGAACGTACAGGTTGAGAATGAGTATGGGAATGTGATGACATCCTATGGAGATGCCGCGAAAGAATATGTTGACTGGTGTGCAAAGATGGCTGATTCGCTTGATATCGGTGTCCCATGGATCATGTGTCAACAGGATAATGCTCCACAGCCTATGGTATCCTAAGTAACCATTCGATCAACTCTTTTCTTCACTTAACTATATGTACACATAAAATAACTTAAATTATATAATTTGTTTTCTCTTCGTAACAGATAAATACATGCAATGGCTTTTATTGTGATCAATTTACTCCCAACCATCCCAAAAGTCCAAAGTGTGGACTGAAAACTGGACTGGATGGTAATTAACTAATAATTTATATCAAGCTAGTTTTTGTTTCTCTTTATATTATATATTATTATACGATCGATCTATTAGGTATAAGACCTGGGGTGGTTCTGATCCGTTAAGAACAAGTGAGGATCTTGCTTTTGCTACTGCAAGATTTTTTCAGCTTGGAGGCACTTTAAATAACTACTATGGTATTTAACCTTCAATTCTCTTAATTCGATGTTTTTATTTATTAATTTACAGTCTTAATTAATTATTGTGTGTGATCAGTATCATGGTGGAACCAATTTTGGTAGAACTGCCGGGGGTCCATATATTATAACCTCGTATGACTATGATGCACCTCTCGATGAATATGGTACGTAGATTTCCAAGAAAACGCATGCATGGATGGTGAAAGAATTCAGGGTTTTTCGATAATCCTAATATTCATCAAACTAAAGATAGAATAATGACTAATAAACAAAATTAAAGATAAATGATAATAACGTCATAATAAACTCGGGTAACACATCGTGGCTTGATAGGCAACTTTAATCAACCCAAATATGGGCATCTCAAGGAGCTACACGCGGTTCTCCATTCCATGGAAAAGCTTCTTACGAATGGGAATGCTTCAAACACAGACATGGGGAATTCAATTTCGGTACTTATATCAATTTTCTCACTAAATCATAAGCACGTACTTTAATTTTCTGGTGATAACAGGTGACGGTTTATAAGACAGGCGATGGATATGGTTGTTTCTTGAGCAATACAAATATAACAGCAGATGCTACGGTTAGTTTTGAAGGAGAATTGTGATGATAAATGATCCAAAGGGTTTATGGAAGCTTCTTTATGCACGTGGGTCTTCATTTGAATATTTCTTTAAGTTATTTATTTAAGTATTTTCTTTATGTTTAATTTAAATAATGGGTAAACGGTCACTTGTTTAGTTTACCGAGTCTGCAGGTTCAGTTGAGTCTTTTTCGTCCTTTTATGCTTATAATAAGCAAGTCCATCGTGCATGTATGCATCACTGTGAAAAAACCTAGCTTTGAATATATTGAAAGCTTCCTTGATTTCCATTGTTTCCTTCTTATTTTTACTATTGTTTGAGTTATTATTGTGCTTTAATACCAACATTTGTGATATCAGAGACAGGTTCAATCCCGTTCTCAGTTCGTACAATACCCACCTCAAAACCCTATTCAAAATGAATGAAAACTCAGGCTCATCCTTCTCCAATATCACTCCTGTCATTCCTGTCTTCAAGGGGGATGGATACGAGCATTGGAGTCTCAGAATGAAAACCATACTACGATCCAAGGAGCTGTGGGAGGTTGTGTATTTGGGGGTAACGGCGACAAGCAACGGTGCTGAGAACAACAGAGAAACACGAAAGAAGGATGCCCAAGCCATGACTATTATCCAACAAGGAGTTCATGACACTCTTTTCTCCCGAATTGCTGCTGCAGAAACTTCTAAACAGACCTGGGAAATTCTCCAAGTCGAATTTCAAAGGGACTCCCAGGTCCAATCCGTTAAATTGCAGGGACTTCGTCGTGCCTTTGAAAATCTGAACATGAAGGAGGAAGAGGCTGTTGGTGACTATTTCTCAAGGGTCATGAATAATGTTGGCCAACAGAGATCCTACGGGGAAGAGGTTAGTGATCAAAAAATTGTTGAAAAAATACTTAGGAGTCTATCTCCTAAATTCGATTATGTAATTCCGTCCATTGAAGTTACCTTCGATCTCGCCGAAATTACCCCTGTGAAACTCATGGGGTTGCTTCAATCCCAAGAGGAAAGAATCAACATTAGGTCATCGTTTGACAAAGCCACCAAAGTCGTTGAAAGGCCAGATGAACAGGCACTTCCGGTTGTGCAAGAACAAAATCGTAATTCCAATTGGAGAGGCCGAGGCCGTGGGTCTCCGAGAGGCAGAGGCGCTGGACGTGGACGCTTCAACCTTGATAAAAGTAAGGTTCCCCAATGCTATGTGTGTAAAAAATATGGGCACATGAAAAAAGATTGTTGGTATAACAATGAAGAGGCACAAGTTAATGTTGCTGAAAATGAGCCCAGGGAGGAACCGGTCGATGCAGAAGATCAGCATTTGTTGATGATAAGTTCAGCACAACCAGATGTTAAAGTAAAGACGTGGTTTATGGACTCGGGAGCCTCCAATCATATGACCGGTAATTTAGAAAGTTTTATTGATATGAATGATTCTTTTAAATTAAAGGTGAGATTAGGAGATAAGAAACCCGTAAATGTTGAAGGAAAAGGAACGGTGATCATGTTCATCAATGACACAGATTTCAAAATATTGGAGAATGTATATTATGTTCCCTCACTAGAGTACAACCTACTCAGTGTGGGGCAGTTTATGAGGAAAGGTTATTCTCTCATGTTTGATGATGGATATTGTACTGTTAGAAATAAATCAACAGGGAAGAAATTGATCCAAGCTCCAGTTGCACGTAACAATATGTTTGTTGTTGACTCAGCGTGCATGATGACTGTGCACGACACCTCACCTATTCCCAAGAAGTATGATGCTGAATCACTGAAGTGGCACTGTCGTCTTGGCCATCTCCATTTTGCAGGACTTAAACACCTGCAGGATCATAGCATGGTTCAAGGGCTTCCAAAGATCAATCATCATATCACATGTGAATCATGTATTTCAAGTAAGCAAGCAAGATCACCTTTTAAAGGAACACCTACGCGAGCCAAGACCAAACTTGAGCTCTCACACCAATCTGTGTGGTCCAATGCAGGTGCCAAGCTTAGGTAAAAGCTTATATTACTTGCTATTTATTGATGATCTGACAAGAATGTGCTGGGTTTATTTTGTCATTCATAAATACGATGCTTTTGAAAAATTTAAAATGTTTAAAGCTATGGTTGAGAAGGAAAGTGACTGTCATATCAAGGTGCTAAGGTCGGATCGAGGTGGGGAATTTTGCTCAACAGAATTTAATAAGTTCTGTGAGAAAGAAGGAATCAAACGTGAACTCACTGTGGCATACACACCCCAACACAATGGGGTGGTAGAAAGGAAAAATAGAACCGTAATGAACCTTGCAAGGAGTATGTTGCATGAACGTGAGTTACCCAATTTCCTGTGGGTTGAAGCTGTGGCAACTGCTGTTTACACTCTGAATCGATCACCTACAAAAGCCTTGATAAATCAAACTCCTGTGGAAGCATGGACTGGTAAAAAAACCTTCAGTATCTCACATGAGAACCTTTGGGTGTGTGGCATATGGGTTGGTCCCTTCTCAACTGAGAAGGAAACTTGAAAGTAAACCAGAAAGAAGTATTTTTATAGGATACTCCAACAACACCCCTGGGTATCGCTTGTACAACCCCATAACCAAAACTTTTTCAGTCAAAAGAGATGTCACTTTTCTAGAAGAGTCAAAATGGGGTTGGGGACCCGTTCTTGTAGAGAATAATGAGAAACATGCTACCTTTGATCCTTTCCCAGTTGATGTGACAACACCTAATTCTAGTACCACCACTTTACTTGGTGAGTCACTCTCAACTATTGAACCTACTTCATCAAACCCTTCACCTCAAAATCACGGTTCTCATGACACACAAGCACCAGTTTTTAATAATCCACAAAGTGGTCCAAGTCAAACTGCAGGTACCTTAAAAAGGATTCCCAAGGCACCTACTTGGTTGAAGGATTATGTTACAGGTGAAGGCATCTCAGACGAAGAGGTAGAACTTAATGCATGCCAATTTGCATTAAGTATTATAGAACCAGTTTCTTTCAATGATGCAATAAAGTCTCAAGATTGGCAAAGGGCAATGGAAGTTGAAATTCATGCCATAATAAAAAACAACACGTGGGAACTTGTCACTCTACCTGCTGGGAAAAATGTTGTTGGTGTTCGGTGGTTATTTAAGTTGAAACAAGGGGAAGATGGGAAAGGAATCAAGCATAAAGCTAGACTAGTTGCCAAAGGCTACTCACAACAACCGGGAATCGATTTTCAAGAAACATTTGCACCGGTTGCTAGGTTTGAAACCATTCGAATAATACTCAGTATTGCTGCTTTTAAGGGCTGGACCATTCACCAAATGGATGTTAAGTCAGCCTTCTTGAATGGTGAGTTGAATGAAGAGATATATCTAGAACAACCGGAAGGCTTTGTTGTCAAAGGAAAGGAACACATGGTGTATAAGTTACATAAGGCCTTGTATGGTCTTAAACAGGCACCCCGTGCCTGGTATGCTAAAATAGATGGTTATTTCATGGAGCATGGATATGTTAGAAGCTACAATGAGCCGACTCTATACACCAGAAAGGAAAATTCAGGTGATGTTATTTATGTTTGTTTGTACGTAGATGACATTATTTGTATTGCTTCTTGTGACAACCTGATCTTAGAGTTTAAGCAAGGAATGAAGAACACTTTTGAAATGACCGACTTGGGAGTTATGGAAAACTTTCTTGGTCTTGAGGTAAAGCAGACCAAGGAAGGGATATTCCTGTCCCAAGAAAAGTATGCTAAAACTCTGTTGAACAAGTTTGGAATGTTGACATGCACTCATGAAGCTACACCTCTGAACTCTAATGAAAAGTTACTTCTTGATGATGGTGCTGAGAGAGTCAATGAAGAGATTTATCGAAGCTTAGTTGGTGGGCTTATATATCTTACTCATTCTAGACCCGATCTAGCATATGCTGTAAGTCTAATTTCAAGATACATGCAAAGGCCGTCAAAGATTCACCTTGGTGCAGCAAGGCGTGTTCTGAGATATGTTGCCGGTACTACTGAGTTCGGTATTTGGTATAAAAAGTCCGAGGATTTGAAGTTAATCGGCTTTAGTGATAGTGACTGGGCTGCTTGTATTGATGATCGGAAGAGTGTTTCAGCCTATATGTTCACCTTGGGAGGAAGCTCAGTGGCCTGGAGCTCAAAAAAGCAAGCTACAGTTGCATTATCCAGCACAGAAGCTGAGTACATTGCAGCTTCTGGGGCTGCCTGCGAGGCAATATGGCTAAGGAGGGTCCTGAATGATCTTGGTTTTGAAAAACAGGAAGCTACAGTGAGTAACTGTGATAACAAGTCAGCAATCAGCTTGTCCAAGAATCCAGTACTTCATGCTAGGTCCAAGCACATTGAACTTAGATATCATTTCATCAGGGAAATGGTAATGCAAGAACAAGTAATTCTGGAGTATTGCAGTACACATGAACAGCTGGCTGATGCTTTGACAAAAGGTCTTTCCAAGGAGAAGTTTGTTTACTACAGGCAAGGAATGGGTGTTACATGCTTTGGATCAAGGAATGGTGATGATAAATGATCCAAAGGGTTTATGGAAGCTTCTTTATGCACGTGGGTCTTCATTTGAATATTTCTGCAAGTTATTTATTTAAGTATTTTCTTTATGTTTAATTTAAATAATGGGTAAACGGTCACTTGTTTAGTTTACCGAGTCTGCAGGTTCAGTTGAGTCTTTTTCGTCCTTTTATGCTTATAATAAGCAAGTCCATCGTGCATGTATGCATCACTGTGAAAAAACCTAGCTTTGAATATATTGAAAGCTTCCTTGATTTCCATTGTTTCCTTCTTATTTTTACTACTGTTTGAGATATTATTGTGCTTTAATACCAACAAATTGTATGACGTTCCTGCATGGTCTGTTAGTATACTTCCAGACTGTAAGAGAGAAGTTTATAACACTGCCAAGGTACGTTTTACTACTTACTCAACATCATTTGATTGTTTTGGAAATATGACTTGGCTGAAATTAAAGAAAGTCTTTATATTCATGCATAGGGTACATTAAGGTTGTTATAATTTTTGCATAGCTGCAGGTATCCCTTCTTGAACGACGAATTGCAAGAATCCATAACACAAAAATAGAATTGAAATAAAGGACTTTGGAATAACACTTGACTTGTATTCAAAGTATGAATTACAAATCGACAACTGTTTCTCACCCACAACACCATTCTTAATTTATACAACCGGCGTAACGATGAACCATCGCAACTGTTCGTGATACAATTTACGTTTGAAAATTCCAAGATGACGTTTAAATACCGCTAAACCTAGACACACATTCGGACATATCAACGAACTTCTGGATCTGGACTTAAAACATAACAGACTTGGGCTTCTTTAAGTTCATAGTCCAAAACAGACACTTGACCCATTAAAATAAAACTGACCAAATAACAAATACCCAATGTTTTGGTTTTAGAGGCCCAACATTCTCCCCCTTAAAACTTAAATCACAATACCCAGCTTCAATCAGGAAGTTGCAAGACATCCTTGTCGGTGATGATGATCAGTTCTTCACTTTTCAGTTTCTTCAGAGTTGTCTTCTTGATCTTCATCATTCGGTTGTTCCAACTTCCATGTTTATTTCCTTGACTTCACCGGGTTCGGAGTCTTCACAGTTGCTTTCCATTAAGCTAGTACCTTTGCTGTCTTCAAGAGGTTCTTCTGGATCAGATTCATATACTGCTTCTTTGGACTTGTTACCTGAAATGCTAAGACCTGCAAACCCGAAATTTGGTCTACACATGAGTGGAAAATCCCTAATGGCTTGAACTCTTCTTCTTTTGAACCTGGTGCCCGTTTGTGTTGTCACCCTCTTCAACTGCACATTCGTTCCTTATTGGGCTAGCATTGTCTTTCTTTTTGTGTTTTGATAGTAACAATCAATTAAAGTCTAAGAATTGCATGTAAGTGATTCTTAGGTTTATATCTAAATGGTAAGGCATGTTGAAAGTCAATCTCAACACTCACACGTGCAGTTCAAGTGAAAGGAATTAATTTTATTTAATTACCATTATGTCTTTCTTTTTAATTGAATAATAATTCAGGAGTAGAATTAGTCTCCCTGGTCTTTAGGTCGGTTAGCGCGAGTAGTGGTAGATGCACGTTTCCTTTATTTCCCTACGTTGGTTTCTTGCGTGAATGAATTAATCAGAAAAACGAGTGATCTTTGAGAGCTCAATTACTTGTGTTCAAACCTGTTGTATTCTCTTGTTCAGCTTAACCCAATCCTTTTCAAAGCAACCCCATCTTGATTGCCACTTGTTACTCCTACACACGGCTCTAAAGCCTCCATATGTATGAACCAAACCTCACATATTCCTTGTAAAACCATTCAACCATATGATTGAATTCCTTATCAAAACCTTCTTTGTTAAGCATGATTAATTTTTTATTTTCAAGCATATCCAAAAACTTAACAAATGTTTCATAAGACGAAACATGAATGGGTTGTGCAAACTTACTTTGGCTTTAATGTTCTTCTTCAAATTCCTTCCAAAGCATCTCCGTTCCAACCCTTATTTTCTCTAATTCTTGATTATCTAGTTAATCATGCTTGTAGGTTGTGGTTTTGTCCAAGGACTCGTAATAGCTCTCCAAGTAGTCCTTTTCTAAATCAGATTTTCTTATTGAACCCTCACTCCTTTCAACCATATTATTAAACATTTTCTCAATATGACAAGTATTCCCTTCATATTTAATTTCAAACCCTTGTACAATAGTTGTTTTACACTTAGAACATTTTTGTTCAATTTTGGCACATAACTAATGCACGGTATGGTCCCATATTTTCCACTAATGAGGATATTGGTTTCACCAATACCATGAATGAATGAGAAATCATTTTTGCCATCCAAAACTTCAACACTAATACTCCGTTTGAAATTTATAAATAACGATTTGTTACATGTCATGTGTTGCTTAAATGCATTGCTTACCACCAAGATATCGTCCCAATTCCCTCAATTTGTTCCCTTAACCATACATTCTACATTATCTGAGAAATATGAGAGTTTAATATGAATAGACTTACTGGGGCAGTGAAATGCATAATGACCCTTTCCTTGGCATCGAAAATAACAAACTAGACTTACTTTGACCTTAGACTTGCCTCTTTTTGAGAATTTCCCAAACGCATTAGGAAGGGTGATTTAGGTTGAGGCCTAAAAGTCCTTGCCTTTCTGACACTTTCATTCGCAACCCTCCTCTTCCTGTTCTTCATCATTACATGGCCACCCACGTCTATGTTCGCCTGAATCCAAGTGTAGTTTTGAGAGTCCGATCCTTAACACTTCCTGTAAATTACTCCCATGATTCCTTCTGAATCCATATTTCCCCTTTAGGTCTGACTGATCCCTTTTGAATCTGGTCTTTATGCATGCACGATGCTTAGAACCCTCCCCATGTTCTGCCCTTGAATTCACACCATTCCATTTCAGATTCCGCCAATTTTCGGCTCTGATACCACTTTTGCACAGTGTGTATAACAATATCACCCCATCCCGACGATTTTTTTTGACCCTATACCGACGACTTGTCGTCGGGATAGGATATACCGACGACATGTCGTCGGTATAGATGTCGTCGGTATTGCCTCGTCCCAATAGGTCAAAGATGTCGTTGGTATAGGTGTCGTCGGTATAGGTCGACCTATGCCGACGACATGTCGTCGGCATAGGGTTTAATTAAATAATTCAAAAAGAAATTTTATACCGACGACATGTTGTCGGTATAGCTTCTGGACTTATCCGGACGACAAGTCGTCGGGAAAGACCAAACCTACACCGACGACATGTCGTCGGTATAGGATATTTTCAATTTTTTTAAAAAAATTTGAAAATAACCTGTACCGACAACATGTCGTCGGCATAGGTTTTTCTGTATTTTTTTTATTTTTATTAAATTTTCAAAATTTTCCAGAAATATTTAATTTCTAATTACCAAAACCTGCAAATCAGATAATTCAAACCATTCAAAAATTGAAATCCGAAACATACTGTTCGATACAAAAACCTGTTCGACACACAAATCAAATATTCAAACATAAAGTTGTCCGACACACAAACATAAAAATTGTTCAAACATTCAACAAATAACACCGACAACCATGGCAAAGGCGCAACAACTTCAAGCTAATTATCGTCGCTGCTAGTTCGGTGTTCCCACATTCGACGCATTTCATCCATTTGTCGTTGCATTTCAAGCATTTGTTAATTATGCACACGACGTTCTTCATCTCGTTGGGCTTCACGTTGTTGTTGATCTTGGACTTGTTGTTGAAGTTGAATTACACGCTCATCCACTTCTTACCAATGTGGTTGTGGAGGGGGGTACTGAACAAATCTGGTGTGGGATTACTCACCACACAACCGACACCCCGGATATGGCCACGCCGATGACCCAATGCACGCTCCATGCATGCAATCTCATCGACAGCAGACGAGTCACCACCAGACTCAGCAGAGGATCTTGTATACTCCTCTTGGATTCGGTCCTGCAATAAACAATGTAATAAACAATCACTTGACTATTTTACTAAAATTCGACAGCATAACTGCTGTAAAATGGATAACCAACCTGTTAAACTATAAGTTATAAACGACCCAAATTCACAAATTCCAATCAACCAACACTAATAACAACAAATACTAATAATACTAGCAAAAATATTCAACAATTGGTCTCGAGTTGGATGTTCTAAGTCTATTAAAGCGTGTTTGAGTCATTTTGACCCGTTTAAAGTTAAAGTTGGATGTTCTAAGTTTATTAAAGTGTGTTTGGGTTATCATAAATAAACATACTAGTGTACACAACATGAGACGTACATAAAGGTATAAAAGTCGGGATGCGTACCTTAAAAAAATTCAATGAAACACAAATAAGATGTTATTCACACCTCTCCAACCGCAATGAGTTCCGAACTTGCAACAAAATTAAATAAAGTTACATATACATACAAAGATATATACATATATTCACAATTACATAAACACATACACAATTATATACATACAAATCATACAATTACATAATCATACATACGAACATACATACAAATATACATACATATTATATACAAACACACATAAATAAATGCTCAAATTCTAAAATTACACAATTACATACATACATGTATATACATACATAGCCTTTACAAACATATATAAACAAAATACCCAAATTCTCAAATTACATACATAAACACAATTTCATACATAAACATAAACATAATGCAAATACATACAAACACACATGCATACATGTATATACATACATAGCCTTTACAAACATACATAAATAAATACCCAAATTCCCAAATTACATACATAAACACAATTTCATACATAAACATATTACAAATACATACAAACACACATACACATATATACATACATATTATATACAAACATACATATATAAATGTCCAAATTCTTCTATAAATGCCAAAATTCTCAAATTTCATCTAAACCTAATTTCACATCTAAACCTAATTTCATCATAAAATTACATAAATATTTATAAAATCATACATCTAAACCATATATACATACATACAAATAAACACAAACATATACATACAAACATACATCTAAACATAATTTGTAGAAAAACATACATCTAAACCAAATTTGTAGAAAAATTACTAACCAAGTTTGCAAAGTAACTTCCTCTAAGCTTGAAATCCTTCAAAAATGGTTAAATCTTCAAACACCTAACAAAAACCAAAGAAATTAAGCAAAAAACACCAAAATGTTGATTTTTCTTGTTAAGATTGAACAATGTATGTTAACTCACCTCAAAACCGAAGAGATTGGTGAATATTGCTCCACAGAATACCCAAAAACACGAAAAATCGCCGGAGAGAAAGATGGAGGCGTTTTTTGGGTTTTTTTGGGCGAAATGGGAAGCAGAAGGCTGTATTCTGTGTTCATTCGCGCTGAGACCTATACCAACGACATGTCGTCGGTATAGGCTCAAAATTCGGCGCTGTAGGTTGCCTGTACCGACGACATGTCGTCGGTATAGGCTTCGTAGGGTTTTGACCAGTCAATAAAGTAAAAAAGCCTATACCGACGACATGTCGTCGGTATAGGCTATTTTATAATTTTTTTAATTAAACAAAAAAAAAATTTGACCGACGAAAACATTATTATATTAAAAAAACAAAAATAAAATTAAAATAACCCTATACCGACGACATGTCGTCGGTATAGGTTTTCCCCAATAATTCATTGGGCGCCATTTTCCCCCCATCTGGCTCAACCCTGTACCGACGACATGTCGTCGGTATAGGGTGTCCCTGCCAAAATTTTGGTTTTGACCTATACCGACGACATGTCGTCGGTACAGGTGACGACAATTGTCGTCGGCACAGGGTCTTTTTCTTGTAGTTCATAGCCCAAAACAGACACTTGACCCTTGAAAATAAAACTGACCAAATAACAAATACTCAATGTTTTGGTGATTAAGATTTTAGAGGCCGAACAATAATGTAATCACACAAACTCAATGTTTGCTGGAATTGAGATATCTTTTATTCAACACATCAAGGCTATATATAGTTGGCTAATACATGAGGAAAGAAATGGAAAGAGAATCAGAAAAATTCAATTGACCACCATTAAAGACTCATCCTAATGACTCAATTACTTGACTTGACTCTACAAGTACTTTCAAATGGGTGGAATTTTGAATTAACTTCAACATATAATGAAAAAAAATAGAAATTAGGCAAATTTTGATGATCAGACATGGTTTCTAAGTGGGTTTTGAATGTTTAATGGTTTCTAGCTAGGTGAATGTGAATAGTGCAGGTGGTGATCTACTAGCTAGTTGAACTAGCCGGTGTGAACGGTGAAAGTGAATATAACAAGTGAACATCAACTTTGTTAATTTTGTTTTATTCACATCCGCCAGTTCAACTAGCGGATCACCAAGAAACAATGAAAACTTCATTACCCACATAGAAACCATGAAACCACCTATAATTAAAAAATTTTCAACATATAATAGTGTACATGTCTACTTTTCACAGGTGAACACCGAAACATGGGTGATGGAGAAGAAAGCAGAAAATGAACCAGAAGCTTTAAAGTGGGTGTGGAGGCCTGAGAACATCGATGATACTGTTGTGAAAGGCAAGGGTGAAAAAACTGTTTGTAAACTAATAGATCAAAAAGTTGCTAATGATGTTAGTGACTACCTATGGTACATGACTAGGTATCCTTCAGGTCTTTAATTAACTATTCATTAACTAGCTAGAACAAGCAATTAGTTGATTCAAGATATGTATGATTATAACTTTCAGGGTAAAAATTGTTGAGCATGACCCGATTTGGAGCGATGATATGAGGCTGAGAGTTAACTGCACTGGCCAAGTTCTTCATGCATACGTGAACGGGGACTATCTTGGTAAATAATACGCTACTAAGTATGGAACTGTCAATTATGTTTTTGAAAGGAAGGTTAAGCTGAAACCTGGCTTGAACCAGATAACCCTACTGAGTGCCACTGTGGGGTTTCACGTAACTTCCTCACACACACACGCATTTATTTATATATACGTATGTCATGACTAATTAAGGAGATACTATTGTTTGCTTACAGCATTACGGAACAAAATTTGATGTAATTGAGAATGGTGTGTCTGGTCCAGTAGAGATCATAGGAAGGAAAGGCAATCAAAGGGTGATTAAAGATCTGTCCTCACACAAATGGTCTTACAAGGCCGGATTGAACAGCATAGATCGCTATAACAAGCTCCTTAACATCAATTCCTCAGAGTGGCAATCTAATAAACTTCCAACACAACGAAAAATGACTTGGTACAAGGTACTGATTGATTCTAGATAAACTTTAAAAACGTTTTGATTTCTTGGTTGTCCGCTAGTTAGACAAGTGGACTCAATCAAACCGCTTCCTTGCTTCACTGGACTCCACTCTCATGATTTTCTTTTTCTTTTCTAATAATTTATTTCATTTAACATATAACTTTGATTTTTCTTTAATAAGTTGTACTATTTAATATTTCTAAGAAATCTAAATACACCGTTTTGTTTTTGTCGATATTCCTATATCAAATTTATTGAAAATTATCGATCATGATACCAATCCGGGCCATCCTTCTCTTGCTAGTTGTTTTAGCCGACCTCCGGGTCGACGACACGTCAACCGAATTGTTTTCAAAATAAAGTATTCTAATATTTATGAGGAAAAAATATTTTATTTTGAAAACGACTCGGTTTTCAATAAATTTATATCAGAACACTGTTGATAAAAAGTTAAACAAAACAATGTATTTAAACTTTTTTAAAAAATTAAATATTACAAATTATTAAAGAAAAATAAAATTATATGTTAATTGAATTAATATAAAAGGAAAGAAAATCATGGAAATGGAGTCCGCTTAAGCAAGAAGCTATTGATTGAGTTGGCTTGTCCAACCGTCAAACAACATAGATATATATATATATATATATATATATATATATATATATATATATATATATATATATATATTAAATTTACTTTGAAACCAATATGAAATCCTAAATCCCTATAATTCCCTTTATAGATATGTTAAGTTATTTTGTTTCTGGATGAATGTAGATGACATTCAAGGCGCCGTTAGGAACGGATTCAGTGTCGTTGGATCTGGAAGGGCTGGGTAAAGGGCATGCATGGGTGAACAGGAAGAGCATCGGTAGATATTGGCCGAGCAACATTGCACGTGACAGTAATTGCACAGAGAAAGCTTGTGATTATCGCGGCAAATATTACTTCACAAAATGTGTACGGCACTGTGGTATACCCACTCAGAAGTGGTATCATGTTCCACGGTCCTTCTTGATTGATGGGGAGAATGAGCTGGTTTTGTTTGAAGAGTTTGGAGGCAACCCGTCTTTGGTCAACTTCCAGACAGTAGCGGTTGGAAGAACATGTGGTAATGCTTACGAGAACAAGACAATGGTATATCCTGCAGCCAAGGGCGAACCATCTCAGACATCCGATTTGCATCCTATGGAAACGTTCAAGGGACCTGTGGATCCTTTCAGAAGGGAAATTGCCATGAGAAAAAGAATGTGTTGGCTATAATAAAAAAGGTAATTTTTAAAGTGATTATTCAAATTAATATATAGAATATTAAGATATGTGCATATAATATATGTTGATGCAGAAATGCATTGGCAAGGAGAAATGTGCGGTTTTAGCAGATGAAGCAGTGTTTGGATCCACAAACTGTCGAGGCATCAAAAAGAGACTTGTTGCAGAAGCTGTTTGTTAGATGGCAAGATCACTCATCCATCGATCCATGTTTGGAAAGAACAATCCGAGTGTCATAGAACGATGAAGAGGGCTAAGTTGGACGACACAAGTGCATCACAAACTAGAATTCAATCATGTGCTAATAAATTCTTACAACATGCATGAGATTGAATTATGATTCACAGTTTCTAATAAATATAATTTACACTGCTTTACTTTTAGTGGTTTTGCTTTTCATTAATTTTTCTAATCTCATCAAAAGTGTATACATTTTACTTCTTGATCGACACAGAGAAACGAAAATGGCTGGTATCTTTATGAAGTATGATGATGACTATAGGACTCATTAGACCATGATTCAACCCATTCAATCAAGAACATAATTAGATGAAGATGCAACTCTAAACCAATTTATTCAATTGATCGTACAAGATTATATTCTTCTCTTCACATGCGATCATATATATAACATGAACCGACGTCATGCTTCTAAACGTGCCTCCCTTAACCTAATATGGTTTCTATCAAATGTTACATTAGAACCCTCTACTTCTAATAAACACATAAAAGACACTAAAACTTAACTTATGGTTAAATACAAATCTTACCCACTAACTTTTATCCAAACTTGATTAACCATTAAGGACAACATTCACCCCCCTAATTGTTAATCAAAGTTTGAGTCTTCTTTTCCAATGTCTTGATTTGCTTCACACAACTTCTTCTTGCCTTCTGCTTTTCTTGTTTATTTGTCTCACACAACTCAACTCGGTCTTGATTAAATTCCTTACCATCATAGCACCCATTTAGTACAGATTTTCTGAATAATCTGAATCACTCAGTTTTTTTTTCTTGCAGTTGTATCACACAACTATTATTCTTTTTGAGCCAATCATATGATTCTTCATACTTGATCATATCACATGATTAATTCTCCTCTTCGTTTGTTGCTTCACATAACATGTTCTGATTTGATCACCTCTCATGACCTAAATGCTTTGTTTTGATTCATTCAATGGATTGTTTAATTGTACCCTTCACATGTTGCTTCCGTGTTACACGGTTTTTTTTGTTCTATCGATTCCTACAAATCGACTACCTTCTTCCACACAAACCACACTTGAATTCTGTTTTGATTGTAGTAAACGACAACGAATTCAGCCCACACTCTCCTTTATGTGACTGAATATGCAAAAAAACGAACAACCCTGCTCTCGGCTTCGTATCTTTCTGCCTTTGATAAACCAGACAACAAAAAACCCACTGATGGTTCTGTTTAATTAAACCCACACAACCACTGCTACCCTGATATAAAGTATCATAAAAAAAATTAATATAAAATAAATATTGAAAAATCATTTGCTTCCACGTGTTCATCATTGTGAGAAGTGGGAACATTGGTTACCAATTACCTTACCTGATATTAAACTCGTGTAAAAAATTATAAAAACTTTTCATCACACTGATTTAATTTTCTCGATCCAAAGTCTAAAAAATTACAGATTTTTTCGAATCACTTCATGAAATTTGAAAATTGTATCAACAGGCTCATCGATTACTATTTTAGGTTTATTAAAGGTTTCTATTATACCGCTCTTAGTAATGCAATGATTTAATTTAAACTATTGGATTAAATTAGATGAATTGTGGGGTTCATTATTTGAATTCGACTTGAAAAACCTTAAATTGGATTCGAACCGAATTTGAATAGCAAATTCAAATTCGAGTTTCTGTTAAGAATATTAAAATTATATTTAATAGTGAGTAGCTAGAAAGTCATATAATTAGTATTATTAACTAGTATTTAGTAGTTGGAAGCCTATTAATCTTTATTTGATTATATATAAACCTATGTAGTTATTATTGAGAAATGAGAATAGAAAATATCAAATTTACATTACACAAATCCTTCTCCCTATTCTAAATTATTCTAGCTAGTTTCATTATCTTTATATTTTAATTTTATATCAGAACATTCAAATGCTCTTGGTGACCAAATCATTTCCGCTTTATATTTGAATTTCTTTTCTTGCAAATCAGGAACCGACCCTGAATATTAAAAACGTATTAAAAAAGTGGAGCAAAGTATGCACAAAGAAGAAGAATGAAGAAGAAAAAGAAAAGGAGAATGAAGATTGTTGCTACACCGACGCGAGCAGCCCAAGGCAGGCTTGCCCTGCTAAGATGAAATAACCGTTAGGCTCACCGCAGGAGATGATTTTTTACGATCCATCTCCGGCGTGAGAATCAATAAAAGGTTCTGAGTATAGAGTAAAGAAGAATGGTAAGGAAGTAGGCTAGGATTAGATGGTTTACCTTAGAGATAGGGTTCTCTATTTATACTGCGAGCCTTAGAGTTCACGTGAATTGGGGGTTTCTATTTTGGTGGTTTGGCAGGCACCTCATTCTTTGATCCCTGCCTCGTGTTTGGGAGATTCCCCTTAAAAGGTATAAGTTGTTGACACTGGTTCTCTACCAGGCTTTTTGTCTTGAACGTTGACTTCCCCTCTTTCCCTGCAAAGGGAGGGGGAAGAGGGTGCTGCATCTTTCCTGTTTGCTCTGACCTTTCGCTATTTATACTTTATTTGGATTATGTTCTTTATTGTTTCGTAGGTTATTCCTTCGTTATGCTTGGGGAACTTTCTCCCGGCTGGGGCCGGGTTCTCTATGTCGTTGTTGGGCTCAATTTTGGGCCTTGCCTTTAGTGGGCTACTGACTTTATTATTGGGCTACTGATTTTATTTATTGGGCTACCCCCGTCATTAGCCCCCCAAGTCAGATATGTTTAAAATCTTTGCCTGTGAGCATGTCTGACTTTTGCCCATCCTTTATCCCGGGCGGCCTCCGCCTTTTCCAGTGTTTCTTCCATGTTTTTGGGATGTTGCGGTTTAGTTCTTCTATCAGTTGACGTGCTCGTACCCCATGTATGAATCCGGAGATTCGCATATGTTCTGTAGCCCTGCTTATACTTAATCCTTCCGGCTTGTATCTCTCCAAAGACCTCAGGTCTTCATCTTCTCTCTGCGTTATGTTGTGGAGGACTACCGGATCTTTTATGTATCTTTTTTGCTGCATGAAGTTAGTTAAGAAGTTCTTGCTCAAGTCCTCGAAGGTATCTATCCCCCCACTTGTAGGCTGTTGAACCATAAGCGGGCGGGGCCCGACAGTGTTTGTACGAACATATGGCACCAGATGGGCATAGACCACTGCTCCACTTTTGCCGCTCCTGAAAAGAGTTCCAGGTGGTCATCCGGGTCTCCGAGACCGTCATATGTCTTAACATTTGATGGCATCTTGGTTTTTGGAGGAAACTTGAAATTTACTATCCCGGGGGTAAATTTGGTATGAGCATTTGGTACGTACGGCCTTGAGAGGTTGTCTTCCTCCCCCAGGTGAGGCATTGGATGGATGTGCATGGCTATGGGTTAGGTTACCATAGGAGCAGATGAATAGTATGGATAGTAGCTTTGTGGGAGGATGGTGCGGCTATTCTGCATGGAGGTCATTGGTACGCCTCCCAGGGTTGAGGGTTGTGTCTAAGGTTGGAAGGGGATGAACCCTTGGGCTTGTGTTTCTGGTGGTTGATTTGGGAATTGCCAGGGGAATTCCTGATACCCCAGTCCCCCGGAGAGTGACTGACCTCCAGGGAGGGGAATGAACTGTCTTAGGTCCATCCACTGAAAAGAGTGGAGAAAAGGATTGTACATATTTTCAAACCCGGGTGCCGGGTTGGTGACTGCCCTGTTAATGAATGACCTTACGGGGATATTGACGGGTATTTCTCCAGCCTTTGTTGTGACTACAACATTTTCTCCTTGGGGAGAGGTTGGGGTCAGGGTGACACTTGGTTCTTCTTCGTAATCGAGGTGAACACTGACTCCTTGTAGTCGTGCTTCGTGGGCATACTCGTTCTTGAGTTCCTGAAGGCGTGGGAAATTATCCCTTATCCCTTCAGGTGTTAACTCAATCATGTCCGAGATTTCCATAGGGCCTTTCGGAGTCTGGGCCAAGCAACCTTGGGGAGTGTGTTCTCCGGTCATGGCGATCGGGTGCAACAAAGAGAATAGTTTTCAGAAAGGATTTTTCGGTTGGTGATGAGACACAACTTTGAAATCGTCTAAAGTGAAGCGTGCCCCACGGTGGGCGCCACTTGTTGCTACACCGACACGAGCAGCCCAAGGCAGCCTTGCCCTGCTAAGATGAAATAAACCGTTAGGCTCCCACTTATCTTTTGCGATCCACCTCCAGTGTGAGAATCAGTAAAAGGTTCTAAGTATAGAGTAAAGAAGAATGGTAAGGAAGTAGGCTAGGATTAGATGGTTTACCTTGGAGAGGTGGTTCTCTATTTATACTGAGAGCCTTAGAGTTCACGTGACTTGGGGGTTTCTATTTTGGTGGTTTGGCAGGCACCTCATTCTTTGGTCCCTGCCTCATGTTTGGGAGATTCCCCTTAAAAGGTATAAGTTGTTGACACTGGTTCTCTACCAGACTTTTTGTCTTGAACGTTGACTTCCCCTCTTTCTCTGCAAGGAGAGGGGGAAGAGGGTGTTGCATCTTTCCTATTTGCTCTGACCTTTCCCTATTTATACTTTATTTGGTTTATGTTCTTTATTGCTTCGTAGGTTATTCCTTCGTTATGCTTTGGGAACTTTCTCTTGGCTGGGGTCGGGTTCTCTATGTTGTTGTTGGGCTCAATTTTGGGCCTTGCCTTTATTGGGCTGCTGGCTTTATTATTGGGCTACTGATTTTATTTATTGGTCTACCCCGTCATCAAAGATGAAGGACAAAGAAGATAAAGTTGAAGAACAAAAAAAAATGAAGCAGAATTTTAATAGAAAAAATAGGTTTGTTGAAAGATGAAACCATTAAGATTATTGGAGCTACTTTTTATTGTTATTTGGTTTCCGTTAGTTTGTTTCAAGCTAAACGTCACTATCAAGGTTTAGCTTCAGGTGGCATATTAAGAATATTAAAATCATATTTACTAGTGAGTAGATAGAAAGTCATATAATTAGTACTATTAACTAGTATTTAGTAGTTTGAAGTTCATTAGTCTTTATTTGATTTTATATAAACCTATGTAGTTATTATTAAGAAATAAGAATGGAAAATATCAAATTTACATTACACAAACTCTTCTCCCTAGCTTAGATTATTCTAGCTAGTTTCATTATCCTTATATATATATTTTTTTGTTAATAATATTAAAATAGAAAGTCATATAATTAGTATTATTAACTAGTATTTGATTCGATTTCAAAATTGTTAAACACGAATAACCCGTATAATCTGAAAAACCGATTCAATGGAAACCTCTAAATGGTAGGGATTGATTCCCTTATTGCTCAACTTTTTGTTGTTCCCTGTTCAATTTATTAGAAGGGAAACTTTATAGAAAAGTAACAAAGTTTCAACTTTGTTTCAATTAAGTCACTTATACTTTTTTTTGTCTCAATTAAGTCACTCAACTTTAAGGGGGTGTTCTAATACTATGTTTTTTACTTGTTTAGTAGGTTAACATGCACATGTGGTATTTTTTTTCTTTTTCTTTTTTTTAATATATAATGACATGGAATTTAATTATTAAAAGTTAGCATTTATTTATTAAAATGATAAATATAATCGTTTGAAAAAACAACCGATCATATTCTTCAACCCTAAAAGATGAACAAGAAGCAACTCATCGAACAAGAACAAGCGACTGATCATTCTGCTACCCTAATCGTCGCTTGAAAAAACAAGAATCAATCAAAGGAGAACAAGAGAACAAGAATCACTCGATCGACTTCGTCTCACCAACGTTGTTCAAAACCCTAATTAGTAATCGAACGAGAACAAGAAACATGTTAATTTTAGATCTTCTTTTGCGATTTCATCTCACAATATTGTTTTAGAACGAGAACAGTATTTGTTTTAATTTGGTTGATTTTTTTTCTTTTTTTTAATCGTCGTTGTGGCCCAATTTGTTTGAAAAAGTTTTTGTACATCACCAATTGTTTTTCATTGCTTTGTTAGATAGCTAAAGATATTTTGTACTTACTATGCACCTTTGTTATGTATTTGTTGTTATTTATTCGCGTATATGTTATGTTTTTGTTGTTTATTAGGGAATCATTGAAGCCGTGAAGGATGTATTTCCATATGCTGAGCACAAGCAATGTACGAGACACATCTATGCTAACTTTAAGAAAAAAGTTTTGTGGGCTTCAATTTAAAAACTTGTTTTGGACTGCTGTAAATTCAACAACCGAGCAACAATTTGAAGAGAAAATGGAAGAGTTGAAAACCATCAGCAAAGGTGCGTATACTCATCTTATGGAAAGAAATCCAATTACTTGGTCAAGAGATTTTTTTTTCTTTTTTTTTTAATCGGCGTTGTGGCCCAATTTGATTGAAAAAGTTTTTGTACATCACCAATTGTTTTTCATTTCTTTGTTAGATAGCTAAAGATATTTTGTACTTACTATGCACCTTTATTTATTCGCTTATATGTTATGTGTTTGTTGTTTGTTAGGGAATCATTGAAGCCGTGAAGGATGTATTTCCATATGCTGAGTACAAGCAATGTACGAGACACATCTATGCTAACTTTAAGAAAAAGTTTCGTGGGCTTCAATTTAAAAACTTGTTTTGGGCTGCTGCAAATTCAACAACCGAGCAACAGTTTGAAGAGAAAATGGAAGAGTTAAAAACCATCAGCAAAGGTGCGTATACTCATCTTATGGAAAGAAATCCAATTACTTGGTCAAGAGCTTTTTTTGAGGTTGGTAGGGCGTGTGATGCGTTTGAGAATGGAATGAGTGAAAGTTTTAATTCACGCATTCGAGTCGCACGAAGGAAGCCTGTCATCACTATGTTAGAAGAAATCAGAACATTTGTGATGCATAGAATTTTCTTAATGGCGAAAAAAACAGAAAGTCTAGAACATGGAGTTTGCCCAAGAATCAGAAAAAAAAAACTAGAAGATATTAAAAAGAAGCAAAAGTAATGATTATATTTATTATTATTTTTTTGTTATTTTTTATAAATTATTATATACATTTTGGTTGATTGAGCCGGCATTGGAAGTGATAACATCATATTTGAAGTAAGGAACAAGAAAGATGCACATGTAGTGAACATCGATGAACAAACCTGTACTTGTAGATCATGGCAATTTTCAGGCATACCTTGTGTTCATACAGTAGCAACATTAACCTTCATCAATAAGGACGCAGAAACTTATGTCAGTAATTGGTTTAAAAAGGACATGTTTAAGGAAACATATAAACACTCTATCAAACCCTTGAAAGGAAGTATGTTTTGGCCTAAAACAGGTGATATCAAACCCCTACCTCCAAAAGAAAGACGATTGCCCGGTAGACCGACAGTTAAGAGGAAAAGAGACCCTTCAGAGAAAGAGAAGAAGAAGTCAAAGGTTGGACTTGGAAGAAATATGACTTGTAAAAAATGTCAAGGAGTTAGACACAATATCAGGTCTTGCACGAACGAGAAAAGAGACTCACAACCAAAAGAGGCGAAGCCAAAAGATAGACCTAAAAAAGTTGACCGTGATAAAAATGTTCACTAGTAGAAAGATTAACATTGTAAGGAATTTTGTGTAATCGTTAGTAACTTGTTTGGAATTTTGTTAGAATTTTGATATGAATTTTGGAAATTTTGTAGTCGCAAGTGAGTTTGATAAGAATTTTGTTAGAATTTTTTAATTTTGCTGTAATCGCATGTCATCATTTAATCACATGTCATCATCATTTAATTTTGTTGAATTTTGAATTTTGTTGGAATTTTTGTTTGAATTTTTTTATTTTTCTTATAGTTCATGATGTATTAAAAATTTTCATATAATTAAATTCCATGTCATCATATATTAAAAAAAAGAAAAAAATGCCACATGTGTAGTCCCTGATTGGTTGAAAAGCAAGTTTAGGTTCGGTTCATTCAGGAACACCGTCGCAACCGTTCGGATAGTTTAGCTCTTAAAGTTGAATGACTTAATTTAGACAAAAAAAAGTATAGCAACTTAACTAGAACAAAATTGAAACTTTATTATTTTTTATAAAGTTTTCTCTTATTATCATTTTCAATTTTTATTTATCAACACAATTCACGTGCTGCACAATTTCTTTACTTTAATATCTTTCTAGAACACGTCACATCACAACATATCAACGCATCAAAATTTAGACCATCATGCGATAAATTTAACTTTTAATTTATTTTTTATGATTAATTCCTAGCTCGGTTCCAATCACAACCCTCTTCTCAAATAAGTAAAAAAATGGAAACCAGATCCTAGAACTAAATATTATTAATATACTGGATCGATCTGGTAGTAGTTAAGCTTAAGACTATCCTTAATGCTAATTGAAGATGATGGATTTTCTGTGCCACGTAGACATTGTTTTCCTTCACCCTCACCTCAACCCCACCTAGATGTGTAATGGTGGGGTGAGGGTGACCAGTGACCACCACCACCTTGCCACGTGATTTTTGATTGAAAGTCCATCTTTTCTTGGCCTCCCCACCCACCAACGTGACCACCACCATGTTACCCTCACCACGCCCCACCCCCAACCGGCGCGGTGTTCCACGCCCGTGGTGGGTGAGATGGCACCACGCCCTCACCACCACCCAGGTGTTACACACAGCCTAACCTATCCGTCGCGTATCTCTTACAAAAAAATCTTGACATAACTTTTAGTTTTAATTATGGGAAAATTACCGAAACAGACATTTAAAATAGACGTTGATTTTTAGCCAGCGGTTTAATAGACATCAACTGAGGTGAACCAATAGCAACACGACACATCGGACATGCCGGCTAAGCCAGTTGATGACTAGTCGGCCCTGAGTTCCACGAAAAAAACATATTGGTCCAGCTGCTAGCCAATCGAAAGGTGTCACGTGTACATGTTCCCGGCTAGGTAGTCGGCCCTGTCACGTCTACATGCCAATTGGACTAGTCGACCTTCTGTCGGCTTAGCCCGCGATTTCTTTCGGTTGCTCAATTCATGAGCTGGGCTCGACTTTCAAAATTAATAACCAGTTTTTTCAATTGTTTTCTACAAAAAACCAACTTTTTTAAATCTCTTCACACAACATCAATCCCTTTCTGCAACTTTTAATCTTTTTACCAAATTTTAAAGAAGTTCAATGTCTACTAGTTTCCAGCGTCCATTTTCCAAACCTCCATATTTTATAAAATTGTTAGGCGAAATATAATATAAAGTTGGAATTGGTGATCTTAGAAATATTCGACGTCCTTCTTGACAACATGTGGCACCTTCGATTGGCTAGCAGGCAGGCCCACATGTTTTTTTTTCTCCACTTTAGTTGATGTCTATTGAACCACTCGTTAAAAGTCAACGTCTATTTTAATTATTTCCTCTGTCAAAATATCTATTTTAGTGATTTTCCTTTAATCACTTCGTGTGGTTTAGTTTTTGTTAAAAATAAATAAATAAATAAATGAAGTAAAAAGAATTTGATGTGATCGCTAGTTTAATACATCTCAGGTGTTGAAAGAATACAAGACAACTTTTGTATTATTAATTAGTTTTGAGAAAAGTGGATGATATGATTAATGCATTGCTTCATGGTATTTGAGTAATCACAGATAGATATAACTGGACGAAAGCAAGATGATAAATGAATGTGATAACATATTCTAAGTGACTGTATTTTTATTTGTTTAATTAATCAAGTGCATGTCATTGGGTATAGAAAAATCCTTTAAAAATATCATGATTTAAGAAATCCTTTAAAAATATCATGATTTAAGAAGGTTATTCTACTCCCATATTAAAATAGAAAAATAAAAAATTCGTCTTTAAAAAAAATAATAATAATAATCCAGTGCATGTCACCTCACCTCGTACAATACATAAAAAAATTGTGAAAAAAGAAAAAAACTTGAGATTGGTCCCATGAAGAAAAAGTGGTCCAATTTATTGTGTCAGCAACTCCGGCAACTAAAACTTATCCAGATTTGCCATCCAAGAAGAATGAATTGTTGGATTTAAAAGTTCCAGAGGAAGATCCCATCACAAATTTCTTCCTCTTCGTAATTGGTGGCAGGTGGCGGCGTTATCATGAAGTAATCATCAAATCCCGGATATATCCCGAAATCCGGCACACCGCTATTGTGATCAAGAATATTATTGATATCATCCAGAAGGGGATCCGTTTGGACAGAGACGGAGGAGGAGGAGCGGTGGTGGTTTGCATAGCGAGCGGCGGCGGCTTGTATCTGGGAGGGAGAGAGCGATCTCCCTCCTGGAATGTCAGGGGGCTGGTGAGGGAAGTTGAAGTTGGAGGTGTTGCCACGGAGGCAGAAGAGGGCGGCATCGAAGGCTCTAGCGGCCTTTTCAGGGGTGTCATAGGAGCCTAACCAGATCCTCTCACGGCTGTTGGGAAGCCTCACTTCCGACACCCATTTCCCCCATTTCCTCTTCCTCACACCTTTGTACTTGACGTCACTACTCCTATCGGCTTTAACCATTATATTGATTTGATTAGTTTTTGGTGGAATTAGAATTGGCGGCTCCACTCCATATCCATATATATATGGATCTAGTGGAGTGACTAGAAGGTCAACATGACGCGTTGACTGCTAGACTCTTATGTTATCTACAAACGGGTGCTTAGCCTTACGCGGTGGAGAGACACCACGTGTCTTATTTCACAACTCTCCTGTGCTCAATCTCAACGGTGGATCTACAACATAATTACAGGGATAGCACAAAAAAAAATTTACCGTACATTAAAAAACGATAATAAACACAGTAAAATATGTGTCCTTAAAATATGTACCTAATAGATTTCTCTTCTCCGGCATTTGAAAGCTTGAAATCGAGCCATTACATCGTCTTCTGTTACTTTATCAAATTTTCTCCTTCGACCGCACAAACTAGAGCATTATTCAAATACTATTCGCCCATTCGATTGCGTAAATCTGTATTGATAAGCTTTAATTGCACATAAACCCTAGAAATTTGAAATATAGAAATTAGAATAATACATTTTCCTAAGAAGTAAAAGATTAGAGAGTAGAGACCGATTGGAGCACGGGAGCAGCGGCAGGAGCTGGGTGGGTGGCTGGGAGGCGGGAGGGCTGGGTGAGTGGGTGGGGCTGTTTGTGCGCTGTGGAGTGAATTGAAAGTCTTGATTTTTTTTTTTTTTAATTGTTAGATGGGTTTATTTTGTGGTTGAGCTTTAGGTTTAAATTAATTTGGGCTTTTGAGTTTTAAATCATTTAATTAACTTGTGCTTTTTAGTTTTATAAACTTGGATTTTAAAGTTTTAATCAATAATTAGTTTTGGGCTTTTAAAAAAAATATTGAGGGGTAATCAAATATATTTTCAGGGGTAACGTAATACATAAAACATAAAAAAAAATTCTATTTCACGAGAAAAAAAAATTCTATTTCACGAGAAAAGTTTAGGGGTAGCGGCTACCCCTCCCTCCTTAATAGATCTGCCTTTGCTCAATCCTCTCCTCTGTATAGAGAACACAATTTTCTTTTTCTTTTTCTAATAAAAGGGGAAAGTTAAAAGAAGAGTAAATTACACTTATGTTCTTTATGGTTTGGTTAAAATTATGCATTTAGGGTGGAGGGGGCTTACCATGTTAATAATTAAGCTTGAGCCAGGGTTTGGGGCCCCAAATTTAAGAGAAAAAACATTTTATACATATAGATATATATGTTTATTTCAGTAAATGAATGTATAATCTATCTAGATGAGATGATTTTACCCTTATCCCTTTATAACAATTTTATATCAATGGTCATCTGTTCGACTCCCAATTTTACCTTTTTTTTCTTTTTTTTTCTTTCTTTCTTCTGGATTTAGCATGTGCATTTGCCCCTTTTTATCTATTTTCTTTCTTTCTTTCTTTCTTTCTTCTGGATTCAGTCAAGTCCTGATGTGCATAATTTAATTTACATGATTAGCCCAATACATGATAACTAATTTAATTATTTGAACTTTTTTAAACTAATATAATTTATAAATCATACTTTATTTAAATTAACAAACTTACACATAAAATAAAATAGATGTGAAAATAATTTTAGAAAATATCTTTTTAATACTTTTCTATATTATTAAGTTAAAGTTCGTTTTCGTCTATATGGTTTGATCATTTTAACCATTTCGGTCCAAAATGAGAATTTATATCATATTTTTCATGGTGGTTTGGGCTTATTATTTAGATAATTTTTATCGTTCAAAGAAATTTCCGACGTATTTTACGATTTATAAACCTATACAGTAATAAATAGCCACGTATTTTATGATTTATAAACCTATACAGTAATAAATAGCCAACGTATTTCACGATTTCAAATAAATGTTTGTGTATTAGAGACTTGGTTGATTACCTTATTAGTTGCTTAGTTGATTACATTATTAGTTGTTAATCCCAAACCTCGAATTTAAAAAAGGGCCCCAGATTTTTTGTTCGTTTTGGGCCCCCAAAATGGTTGAGCCGCAGGGGACACCCAACTCATAAAAAAAATTTACTTACCAAACTGCCCAATAGAATTTTGGCACCTCAAAACTACTCATTTACTCAGATTTCATTGGAAACACCCTACTCAAACTACTCACCCACTTAAAAAAACATTTAAATAGAAAAAGTATGTGTGATGAATGGTGGGGTCCACTAGAGTGAGTGGGGATTAAAAGAGGGATCGTGTGAGACAGTTGTCATGCCCTCACTAGGAAAGTTGTATATAGGTAATGGGATCTTTGAATTCCAATAGTATGAAACATTTGAAACCTTAAATTTCAATAGATGGATTGGTGTGGAAATTATGGAACTTCCAACTATGAGGAGGAAGGAGACATAGTCAAGGATATGGACAAATGTCTCGTTGGCTTGTGGACTAAAGCTAAACATTAAAGGAAGGTTGTGTGGGAAGCCTCAACGGCTTCATATACCTATGCGTGGTAGAAGAAACTTGTAGTAGTTTGACTGCAAGAATATTTGGAAATGGTGGAAACATGTATCGTTTTGAATAGTGGCGGGTCTTCGACCGGGGAGTATGCATATCTTATGCTTAGAGGAAGCCTACTTTTATGAATAATCGAAGAATTCCGATTTTGTGGATGGTATGACACGACATGGAGTTCCCGTAGCTTTTAAGTTAGAATGAGGTATCGGCTTCGCTTTGTCCATTTGGAGGAATCAGGTGATTATTTTACTGTTGGTCGGGAGACATGGTGTCATCGTGCTTGAAAACGTGGGAGGCTAAGTCCCCGTTTTGTTGGCCTGTTTAAATCTTATGTTAGTTTAGTCAGTGGCAAACCGTTTAGAGTTACCCGAGGGAATCGAGTAAACTCTATGATACATTTCGTGTAGCGCATTCATGAAAATGTCTAGCGGGAGGAGTTATTGTCGCTTATCATGGTGATGTAGAGACTGTGATTTTGAATCTAGTAAAAGAACCGGTGACTATTTTAGAATAGTAGAACGAATTATTTGTGCAAGGAATTTACCATGTAATATTCCTTAAATGATCAAGATGGGGCGAAATTGAAATTGGGGGAAGGTTAAGAAGGAGAATTCAACTACTATCTTAAGAGGATTATGTGGTGACGGGTTTCGGGGACGAAACCCAAAGTTAGGGGGTGATTTGTAACGAACCAAAATTAAAATATAATGTTATTTTCTAAAAAATAATATTATAAGGGTGAAAGATGAATAAAACAAAGTGGAGGATTTGTTTTAATGTTACATTTTAGCTAGTTTGGATGAAAGGGGTCAAATCTGAAAGTGTAGGGGCTGTTTCGTAACAGTTTCAAATCTGATTTCATATGGGGAGGGGGAGGTCACGCATTTTGTGTGTGTGAATGTCGCAAATGAGTAGGAAACAAAAGACGAAATCCGAATTTGAGTTTATGCATGTGAAATCAGTGGGTTTTGATGCAATCCTCTTCTTCCAAACAACAATTGTAAGCATTCTTTCATCCATGAATCTTCTTCAAAGGTGTTCTTCATGGGTTTTGGTAGAAATCAAAATTGGGTTGAAATTGGATGAAATTGGTGATAGATAACTTGTTATCTAGCTTAACTAAGGGTGTTGGGAGGTGTATAACATCTTAGAATCATTTAATTTGATTATTCATAAATTAGGGTTCTTGAGTTGTAAATTGAGGGTTTTGATTTGGGGATGTTATATTGACAAATTAAAGGTTGGAAAGTGTCTATGGTGTTAATAGACACAACATTTGGTGAAAATCCTCAAAATTTGATTGTCGAATGATGATTTAAAGTTATGCCCATAAGGTGTTTGATTAAATGCCTAAACCAAAATGTTTAATACAAAATTTGAGTGAATTACAAGGTTTACTTGTTTAATATAAAGAATTATAAGTCAAGTTTAAATTAGTGGGCATAAGCTTATGGTGAACATAGATAGTGAAATGATGGGTTTGAAAGTTTGACAATTATAAGTCAAACGATTCATTTGGACCACAAGGGTGTGTTGGGTGTCAATTGGTGATCAATGGATTACTAATTATAAATGGGCCGTATAGGTGATCAAGTAGGAAGGGAGCTTAGCAAAAGGTAAGTGCTTTGCGCTTACTTAGTAATGATAGGTGGTAGCAAAATACACATACTTGATATTCATGTTAATTTTGTTAAATATCATATGTGCAATGTGTGACAATCCAAACTTTTCAGGTTAACCCCGTTAGTAAACCTAGTTAAATCTTAACATAATTCACTTAATTCAAACCCCAAGGACTAAATCTATCATTATCTAAACCCTATTACACTTGAAACTACAAGGACTAGTTGTGTAATTAACCCAAACCCAATTGTGTTGAATTTTAAAGTCAAATTTGAGTGATTTTAGCCCTGCTTAAACTTTTAAAAGTCAAACTGTGATTGTTCTTAACTTAAATTCAAGACTATAACTAAAATCCGTACAAATTCGTAACTGATATGTGTAGTAATGATGATGTCGAGCATCGTTGAGTATTTTCCATACGTTTAACTCTGTTAATGATCACGAATTTAACCCCATTATGCCCATTAAAGCCGAAACCGTCACCATCATCACATACTCATCAAATTCGATCATTTCCATCATCGTACTCTGCAAATTAAACACCTGCGCATCTCTATTTCATATCCTAGAAGCTTTTTCACACCTCAATTCGGCCGGAGTTGCAGCAGGAGACATCGAAAATCAAGAACGCGTAGTCGGACCTGCGTTTTGATCGAACACCATCAATTCTCACTCATTATGGTAATTGTTTACGTATATAGCTTCGTATCTGTGTCTAGATTGAAAGCCCTATGATAATTGGGGCTTAAAACATCGAATCAATCTCAAACCGATTCCTAGGGTTCATTCGAATACGGTTTGGTCGAACCCTAACCTAATCACGATTTCAAATCAATTAAATCACATGGTTAGCTTCGCAAACCATCACTCGTTGAAAGCCCTATGCTAATTTAATCATACAACATCGATTTGTTAAAGATCCATAAGCTAGGGTTTGTTCATATGATGATTTGGGGGTTTCGATCTTGGACTCAACCTCAACTCAATTAAACCTGTTGGTCAGATTCGCAAACCTCTAATCAGTAAAAGCCCCATAATTTTAACTCCGAACATTATCGAATTTTATCAAACCAAATACGTGTTCATAATCTAGGGTTCCGACTTTTCAAACTTAAATTAACGACCCGAAACTTTTTGTCTTTTTCAATTAAACTTAACTACAGACTCGAAATTGGTTGATGAACAAAACCCCTAAGATTCCTTGGTCTATCGCTATCAAATTCAGAGGAATGGGGATGGGATTTGGTTCAACTCACGTAAAGGGGGAAGAACACAAGATAGTTACCATTAAAACCATTTGAACCTGATACCTATCGCGATTCCCTAATGTGTTGGACTGGTTAAGGTGTTGTGCTGATGGGGAGGAGACCCGGGTTCGAGTCCCTCTACTCACATCATTTTATTTGGCCACTTTTTACACTATATTTTTATATAAAAACATATACTATATTATTATAATGTTATATTAGCATATTTTGAACCCGGAAAACACCCGAAGGGTCGGGATAAAATTTATAACACCTTTTTGAGTATTATACCTAAATTAAAAATAATATAAGTTATTATATTATTCTTTAAATTGTTATTTTGTTCATAAAAACACTCAAACGATTGGTTTATACTAATATTCGGGTTTGATTTTATAGCCTATTTTTAATGTTTCTCCACATTTAAAATAATATATTTATATTATTTTCAAACCATGACTCTGAATAAAATAATATATTTATATTATTTTCAACCCGTAACTCAAATTAAAAATAATATATTTATATATTATTTTCGACACGTTTATAAACATTGTGTATCGTTTCAAACTAATAAATAATATATTTATCTATATTATTATCCACGTCGTTATGATCCGAATAAAAATAATAGTTTTATTATTTTTGTCACATTTAATTATCGTGTTATCTCTCTAACTTAAAAATAATATAATAATATTATTTTTCCTAGACCATTATTTAAAGGTGAAATCATGCGAATGTGTTCAATTATTAATATTATTCGTAATTAGAAACTCTCGATTCGAAACACGTATATTTTAATTATTATATTAAGAAATCCTGATTCCCGTAGACAAGTCCGTTTACTCATTGATCCTAAGTATGTTTTAGGACGTTCAAATCTTCCGTGTCGTCTTCACAAATCCCATATGTCCCTAACTTATGTGTTTATAATTCTAGGGCATACGTAAGCCGTGCATGCTAACACTTAAGGTTCCAAATCTCTTACATGTGTGATACTACCCACAACGCAACGCAGGTGAGTTTCACGGCCCTTTTTTACTTGTTTTACTATTGGGGGAGAAACATGCTTATACACAAACATATTTTACTCGTTTTCCTGTTGAGGAGAAACAAACATGAACACCAACTATCATACTTTTACTTGTTTTCCCCGTGTGGGAGAAACAGGTACGCAGACAAACATTATGTTACATGTTTTTCCCGTTGGGGGAGAAAATATGACACAACTATTTTAGATTATTGTAATTCATATGTTATTACTGTTGAGGCTAAGCGTGACACACTATCACAGAAAGTCCTCATCATACATCGAACCGTTAATATGGATCTTAGCGAGGTAATGTTTAGTAGTACTACTGGGTTTGACAAGCCACACCCGCGTTAGTCGCGCTAACTCGATTGGAGGACGAACGGGTGAAATGTTAGCCTACTCACATTTGTCAGAGTTGATAGACCTGACAGGAGGCAATAAACAAACAGTCAGCTTCAGTTACGAGCGCTTTAGTAAGACATGAACATAGGCTAGCTACCTATAGATATGCATATTGAATGTACATAATCTGGCAAACACTCTCTTATTACAAACTTGAAACCTGTGAACTCACCAACCTCGTGTTGACACTTTTTCTTACATGTTTCTCAGGTCGCTTTGGCACAGGTTGCACAATTAGGATGTAACATCCATAATTTTCCGACAGTATTTTTTTTATTTATTATTATTTCAATGGTATACAATAACGACACTCCATTTTTGCCCGACACGATTTGACACGTTAAGTAATAAAGTTATAAACTCAAGACATTGCACCCTTACAATAACATACCGTATTCTATTATATATGTATAACACATGAAAGCATATTTACATGAATACATATATATACTCTATTATAACAATCGAGCTTTGAATCATGTATCTACATTTTGTATATATTTGAGTACGATAAATAAATCATTTATACAATTTTGTAAAAAATATAAGAATAGAAACATTTTCCTTTTATAAAATAATTACAATTAATCAAATAATATTTAAACTTTTATAAACATGTTAGAGATCATTTTATAAATGATTTAAGGTAACTTTAAAAAAAATGGAGATTGTTTTGAACCCATTGATTTTAGTTGAACCTTTTTCCATGACAAATGAACCCCCCCCCCCCCCCTTCATGAACCCAATTTGAGCCCCTTTGTCTTAGATTTGGACCATTTGACTTCAGAAAGTCAACAAGAGGAAAATCCATCTAAACAGTTCCAAATCACGCGAGGTTTACTCTATTGGATTGTGCCTACACAATATGGGATCAGTCCCGCAAGTCAAGTGCACCACATCGATGAACCAAATCGCGAATTGAACCCAGTGTGATCCCATTCGCTGATGTTGACTTTTTCAGGTCAAACAGTCGGCAAATTCGATCCAAACGATTAGAATTCGAAACTGTTAATGCACGAAACTCGTACCAAGACGTTATGCAACCAATACTAAATGTCAATGATGAACCAATTTAATCGAATTTAAGCTTATTAACCCTTAATCAATCCTGTAACCGACATCCTTAAACCCACTACTAATTAGTACTAATCGAACGAAATCAGACCATGTAACCTGATAAAATAAAATCGCACCATCCTCTATAATCTCCCTGAAGCCTCAAAACCACTTCGAATCAACCCTGGAACGCAATTAAGGCCGAAGAACTCGACTACAGAAGCCATAGCCGAGCGCCACCATCCCGCAACCGTTTCAGGTGATTCTTGTACTTTTGAATTCGTCTTAACCCAAGGAACGAAAGCCCTATGGTTCCGAGTTCAATCGGAACTTAATCGGACCAATCTTAGGGCTAGGGTTTATGGGATGCATTTTGGGACGAAGGTGGGTTTTGGTTTGAATAATAAAACTAAATAGTTTCTATTTCCTTGCAAAGAACTAGCCATGGTCTAGTGGTTAGCAACCTTGGCTCCCTCAGAATCTACTCGGGTTCGAATCCCAACCCCTCCTTTTCTTTTTGTTTAAACGAATTTTGATTATTTTTCTACAAGAACTAATGTTTTAGTTTCTGAAATAAATTCAATAGATCTTTTAAATGTAAATCGTATCTCTTATAAAAACGAAGAATATAAACAAATGTTTTACTCCTTTTAATTTATTAAAGACATATTAGAAATTTTAAAATTCTTAAATAAATGATATAGAAAAGGATTATTTAACTAGATCCAATTATATTGTTTCATTTATAAAAATTGTAATGTTATAAAACAAACTTTAAATAATTGACTAAACGTTACAGATCTTTTCTCAAAACCTATAAATAATTTTAGCAAAGAATAAGTATTTAGAACAATAAAACTTTATGGAATAATTTAAATAATTATTTGTAAGTGAATGATTATACAAATTCATTAATTTCATTTAAAACTTACTAGAACAAATTTAACACCTCTTTTGTCATTTTAGTAAAGGAGAGTATTTAGATAACCTAGATGATTATTTTAATTAAATGAGACAATTATTTAGACCTTTATTAATCCAAAAGCTATTTACTAATCACTTTTAAGAGTAACTATTTAAATAAATTCAACGCATTAATATTATTATAAACATTGTAAAATTAATTAGAGATCCTAATAAATCCTAATTAATAAACTAGTTCTATTATTTCGATACTCGTGATAAATATATACTATCCTACAAATCTCGTACAAACCTCATATCTTGTCCCAAAACCTATGAAACCCTAGAATCTCAAAATTTCTTATTCCCTTTAGTCACACATTGAGTCTGGAATACAATTATCCATGTAGGTTGATTGTGAGAAATTCCTCACGAAGCCTATTCCTCATATCAAATTCATAACATTACTAGCTTCAATACAGGTGAGTTTACATAGCCCCTTTTTACTGTTTTTACTTTTAGGGTGAAACATGTCGTCAACTTTATCTATTTAACCAAATTCAATATCTATGTTCTTGTGCTTGATCTTTATGCTTTATATTTTAACTACTTGGTGACCATTGCATGTGTTTCATGCCAGTACATTCATTAACTTGCAGCCCAAGCCTAAGGTAGTACCTAACATGATCATTTATATGGGAAACTGAACCTATAACTTACCACAAGACCTTGGCGGGTTTTGTTGGGTATCAACTATAACTTGGAGTATCCGCTTGCTCCCTTTTTCAAAATGGCAATCAGTGGGATTGCGTATCTAGTTTTCTATTATCAGGCTTGAATTGTACGCTTGGAACCTTGTATGTTTTTACATATATGCTTTAGACATGCTTTGAACATATTGAATTGTAAACTATACTTAACTTTGTTTGGTGTCAAAACCTATGTTACTCACCAACTACTTGTAGTTGACATTTACTCACATGTTTCAGGTACACCAGTTTGAGGACACTACATGATCACTTAGGACTTCGGACCTAGCTTAAATAAAGATTAAATCCAACCTATGTTATGTTTGAACTCCTTGTTTTCTATTTCTACTTGTAACACATTTAATTTTGATGAATAAATATTATCACATTTAATAGATGATCATGTGCTTACGAACAACCGCGTCAGCCCCGGCGTATAATCCGCCGCCGGCCGGGGTGTGACAGATTGGTATCAGAGCCATGGTTATAGGGAATTAGGTTATTAGACACACATGACCTAGACTATAACCTAGGAGTCCCCAAACACGGTTCTCACTAGAAGCCTTATCGTGACCTCATAACGTTCTGCTAGTAAAGTCGTACTCCAACTCTATCAAATATTAGGTATACCATAGAGATAGAAGACGGTCAGATAATCAAAGCGACTCACATTCTTATAGGATGTAAACTCGGATTAGCTAGTCATAAGCTTGACATTGACCCCATGTCAGTCACACTTGGCAGTTTCGACGTAACTGTCGGAATGAATTGGTTATCTAAGGACCAAACCGAAATTTTCTGGCAGGAGAAAACTGTTCGCTTTCCTCTCCCTAGTGGAGAAACCCTTTTTGTATAAGGCAAAAGGAGTGGTGCAGTCATAGGCATCATATCCTTCATGAAAGCGCAAAAATGTCTACTTAAAGGTCATACTGACATTCTGGCTCTCATCGCCGAGCAGTCATCTGAGGAGAAGAAGATTGAAGACATTCCCAACATACGTGACTATCCGGAAGTATTTCCCGAAGACTTGCCTGGTCTTCAGCTTCACCGTCAAGTCAAATTACAGATCAATCTAACACCCGGAGCAGCGCTTATTGCTCGGGCACCGTATATACTTGCACCTAGTAAGCTACCAGAACCATCCACACGACTGCCAGAGTTGTTGGATAAAGGTTTCATTCGACCTAGCTCATCGCCATGGGGAGCTCTAGTCCCATTCGTCAAGAAGAAAGACAGGACTTTCCTCATGTGCATCGACTACCGTGAGCTAAACAAAGTGACGATCAAGAACCGTTATCCTTTACCTCATATAGATGATCTTTTCGATCAACTCCAAGGATCAAGTTTCTATTCCAAGATAGATATTAGGTCCGGTTACCATCAATTGAGAGTTCGAGATGAAGATATCTCCAAGACTGCTTTCAGGACAAGGTATGACCACTATGAACTTATGGTCATGCCTTTCAGATTAACCAACGCACCTGCGGTATTCACGGACCTCATGAACCGTGTGTGTAAACCCTACCTCGATTAGTTCGTCATCGTTTTCATTGTTGACATCCTCATCTATTCTAAGAACAAGGAAGGACATGAGTAGCACCTACACTTAATCCTTGGATTGCTAAAACAAGAGCAATTGTATGCCAAATTCTCTAAGTGTGAATTCTGGATTCGCGAAGATTCAACTTCTAGGACATGTAGTCAACGAGAAAGGAATACATGTCGACCCATCTAAAGTAGAAGCCATCAAGGATCAGACAACACCGATGACTGCAACAGAGGTGCGACAACTTCTAGGATTGGCTGGCTGCTACCGTCAATTCATTGAGGAAATCTCAAAATATTGCTCAACCTCTCACTACTCTAACTCAAAAAGGGTAAACCCTATAACTGGAGTGAAACTCAGCAGAAACTCTGTAGTGCACCTATCCTAGTCTTTCCTGAAGGAACGGATAACTTCGTAGTGTATTACAATACCTCTATTCGAGGTCTTGGTTGTGTGTTGATGCAACGCGAAAAGGTTATCGCATACGCTTCCCGTCAATTGAAAGCTTATGAGAAAAACTACACTACCCATGACCTAGAATTGGGAGATGTAGTGTTTGCTTTGAAAATCTGTAGACATTACTTGGACGATACCAAGTGCACGATTTACACCGATCACAAGAGTCTTCAACGCATATTCGAACAGAAGGAGTTGAACATCCGACAACGCCGTTGGATCAAACTTTTGAACGACCATGACTGTGCTATCAAGTATCATCCGGACAAGGCTAACGTAGTAGCCGGTGCCCTAAGCCATAAGGACACCAAACCTAAACGAGTTCGAGTATTACAACTTACTATTCACCCCGGATTACCTTATCAAAATTCGAAGTGCTCAACTCGAAACTCTTAAAGAGGAAAACCTACCATTAGGAGCTACACGCGGTATGGAAGGACAACTGGTAGTCAAATCAGATGGCATTCGCTACCATGCAGAGCGAATATGGGTTCCAGTGTGTAGGAACTTAAGAGGACTGGTTATGAATGAAGCTCACAAATCTTAATACTCTATTCATCCAGGTTCCGACAAGGTGTACCATGACCTAAAGGTGCTACATTGGTGGCCAAAGATGAAGGCTGATATAGCCACCTATGTGAGCAAGTGCCTGACTTGCGCAAAGGTCAAAGGGGAATACCAAAAGCCTTCTGGTCTACTTCAACAACCAGAGATCCCAATGTGGAAATGGGAACAAATTCCTATGGACTTCATAACCAAACTACCCCGAACTCCTAGCAGATGCGACACCATCTGGGTGATCGTCGATCGTATGACTAAATCCGCTCACTTCTTAGCCATCAAAGCAACTGACAAGATGGAGAAACTTACTCTTATTTACTTGAAGGAAGTAGTTTCTCGGCACGGAGTGCCAATCTCTATCATTTCGGATCGTGATGCACGATTCACCTCTCGTTTCTTGCAATCATTACATAAAACTTTAGGCACGCGTCTAGATATGAGCACAGCATACCATCCTCAAACTGATGGCCAGTCGGAACATACTATCCAAACTCTGGAGAACATGCTACGAGCTTGTGTGATTGATTTCGGTAACACTTGGGAGTCTCACCTACCGTTGGTGGAGTTTTCCTATAACAACAGTTATCACACTAGCATCAAGGCAGCTCCATTTGAAGCACTTTATGGACGGAAATGCCGTTCTCCTATTTGTTGGGCCGAGGTTGGAGATAGTCAACTTACAGGTCCCGAACTCGTACTTGAAACTTCTGAGAAAATCATTCAAATTAGAAGCCGTATGGCAACAGCTCGTGATCGTCAAAAGAGCTATGCCGACAAACGTCGTAAACCGTTAGAGCTTCAAGTAAGTGATATGGTCCTATTGAAAGTCTCACCTTGGAAAGGTGTAATCCGCTTCGAAAAGCGAGGAAAACTGAATCCTTTTTATGTTGGAGCGTTCAAGATAGTGAAGAGAATTGGCCCAGTAGCGTACCAACTGGACCTACCTGAAGGACTTAGTGGTGTACACGATGTCTTTCATGTCTCGAACTTGAAGAAATGTCTAGCAGACGAGACACTCGCAGTTTCGCTTGAGGAACTACAAATTGATGAACAATTACGCTTCATTGAAGAACCGGTAGAAATCCTGGATAGGGAAGTCTAAACGCTTAAACATAGTAAAATCCCTATTGTTAGAGTTCGTTGGAACTCGAAGCGCGGACCGGAATTCACGGGGGAGCGTGAGGATCAGATAATGCGCAAGTATCCTAATATGTTCAAGCACTACACGTCAAACTCTTAAGGTACTATTCTAATTTTTGGGACGAAAATTCTTTCAACTAGGGGATGATGTGACACTCATAAATTTTTTTTTTATTTATCTTAATTTTCGGGACGAAAATTCTTTCAACTAGGGGATAATGTGATAATCCAAACTTTTCAGGTTAACCACGTTAGTAAACCTAGTTAAATCTTAACCTAATTCACTTAATTCAAACAACCCCAAGGACTAAATCTATCATTATCTAAACCCTATTACACTTGAAACTACAAGGACTAGTTGTGTAATTAACCCAAACCCAATTGTGTTGAATTTTAAAGTCAAAATTGAGTGAATTTAGCCCTGTTGACTTTTAAAAGTCAAACTGTGATTGTTCTTAACTTAAATTCAAGACTATAACTAAAATCCATACAAATTCGTAACTGATATGTGTAGTAATGATGATGTCGAGCATCATTGAGTATTTTTTATACGTTTAACTCTGTTAATGATCACGAATTTAATATATTTTTCAATTTTTGGTTTTCTATTGTGAATCATTGAGTGTCTAGATCTGATGTTTTAAATTGGTAACTGATTATTAAGTTTTTATCTGTGTCAAGTATCCGGGTTTATAATCGTTGCTCAGCAAAGTCACTATCTTGATTATCAATTATTTGTCAAATCTAATAAAACGAGTTATGTCTATGTAACTTCCAATAAGTACAAATTAGTAATCATCGAACTTGCAATCTGACCCCGAAAGTAATCCGTTTTCTCTTAATTGTTTTCAAAGTTTTTAAAGTTAATTGCTTTTTAATCTGAACTCAACTAGTTTTCTAAAACGACACTGTCCACGAGTTCCCTGTGGATACGACACCCTACTCCACTATACTATAGTTTAAGGTAGCTAGGGATTAGAGATAATATTGTTTTTGATTGACCTTGACAACGCGATCAAAATGTCACCGTTGCCCGGGAGTTCGTGCTCTTAGTATTTTAGTTTAAATTGTTTTGTTCGGAGCTACTAATAGTTTGTTTATTCGTGCAGGTCTACAGGTTTATGCATACTCGCAGTTCACGGAGAAAATCACCACTCTTGTTTGATCCAAAAATAGAAAAAGCAGCAAAAGCCAATAGAAAACTCAAGGGAACCATTCAAACCATTCTTGAGAAGCTCGACGGCCCAAGAATGTCACAAAATCAACCAGCTAACCCAGATCCTAACCAAGGTGGGGGACCAATCCCACCTATTCCACCACTTCCTGACCTTCTATTTCCAAACCAACATCCACAAAACTTACCACATCCACAAAACCCACCACATCCACAAAATCAACAACCTCCACATAATCAACCACTACCACCATTCCATGACCACCAATACCAACCGTATAATAGTTACCCGAGCTACTCAGACTTTAGGGAGAATGAACATCTGTCAACAGGACAAAGCCATAGGCCAGAGCACGGTTCTCAGCATGAGAATTGGGATGAAGAAGAAGCGTGGTACGACCTACACCACTAGGAGGCATTCCCTCCCAGAAATCAAAGAGTTAATGGGGTGGAGGATTGGGTGCAACCACCACCAAGGGCCGAACATGGGTATCAACCGAGAAATCAGGGAAACCTTGACCGAGAAAACAGGTACAGGCAGCCTCAAGTGAACAGACCAATTTATCAAGAGGAACAGCCTAGAAACAGGAACTTCCCTAGGCATGAACAAGGGGTAGATAGCCACTCCCGCCCTCCTTTAGCTCTAAATGCTTCCCCTGTGATTCCACCAGTTCGTAGGGGGAACACATTCGAGATCAGACCGGGTTGTTTAGGGATCCTCCCACACTTCTTTGGGAGAGCAACTGAGGAGCCCTACACACATTTATCAGAGTACGAGGCTACTTGTGGGACCATCGGTGGTCAGGGATTCACTACAGACGAGGTGAAACTGGTGCTTTTCCATTTTTCACCAAAGGACCGTGTAAAACAATGGTTCCTTTCTCTACCGTCTGCTAGTATTGCTACTTGGGCAGAGCTTCAAAAACAGTTCTTGGATGAGTACTTCCCACCACACAAGACTAATGAGGCCAAAGCAGCAATCAGAGATTTCAGGCAACAGTCAAGGGAGCCATTCTATGAAGCCTTCAAGAGGTTTAAAGAGCTACTATGAAACTGCCCACATCATGGTATAGAGAAGTAAGAAATAATCCAGGCATTCTATGATGGTCTTCTGCCTGAGGATGTTAGAGACGTGAACTCCACCAGTAATGGGTCGTTCTTCTCCAACCATGTGGATGATGATTGGGATATCCTAGAGAGAATGGTGATGACATCAAAGAGGCAAGCTCATGCGAGCAGGAGAGCAAAGACAAGTGCATCTACGAAATCAGTAGATTATGAGACACAAAATAGGTTGGATGCCATGGAAATCAAGATGGCACGTCTTAGTAAGTCGAGTGGTAAGGATGTGGCAAATGTGTCACAATTGTATCCGGTGTGTGACGGATGCAACGACATAGGGCATACGTTTGCTGACTGCCCAAGGGAGCAGGAGAAGGCTGAGGAATTGAATCAGCTAGGCGGAGAGCGAAAGCAACCAGAGATGACTGCTACCCACTACCATCCGGGACTCAGAAACCACCCAAATCTAAGGTATGGTAATGCTTCTAATCAATTGAATCCTAACTTTCATGGTTTTAATGTGCAGGGTGGAGGACAACCACAGCAGCAACAGTACCAGAACCGCCAACAAGGATACAATCAGGGGGATACACCACTAAACCGAAGCTTATGTTCTTCATTTCTTAAAAACTGCAGCCTACTTGTCACACGTCGAGTTCCAGCTTGATTGAAACACCACTGGGTTAGGTTTATTCATAAAACATTAATAAAAGCTCACATCATTCATTCATCATTCCATAATTCACCTAATTTTGAAAACATATAAATTGGTGTTTATAGTGGTGGGAAATCTATAAGGTTTAACCCGTGCCTAAACAAGACCTTGAGGTGGGAGTAGTCTGAGTCGTAGCTTTCTGAGTGTGAGACCCATAGATAGATTGTTGCTTGGTAATGTATAATATATTAGATCACAGAATTGGGGGCTCGAGAGTCGGTGGTTGGGTTTAATCGGATCGAAATACCGATTGTTACAATTAACGTGTTATGAGAATCTGGGTTGTGTATAATGAAAGTATAAGTAGCAAGTTTTTCGATTATGATTCCATTGCATTATTCTTTTTCAGAACGAAAAAGGTCAAGTGTGGGGATGTGATGTGTTGCTAAATATCCCGTGTACAAGGGTCTAATTTGTAGAGTTTAAGCGTTCAACTTTGTAAATCGAGTCTGTTTTATGTGCATTTGCTGTTTGTGAGTGTTACATGTTAAGATGCGTATTGAGTGGGAGATATGAAGCTTAAAATCAAGAGGATAACAGCATACATGGGCCCTGGAGAAGTCAAAAGAACAAAAGTCAAAGTTTATTGGAATTTAGGTTCTTCGCGACACGCGAAGAGAAGGGAGCAAAGGTTCGCGACACGCGAAGACCTTAAATATGGGCCGCGACTATTTTAGCTTTCGCGACACGCGAAGATCATCCATCCTTGGTTCGCGACATGCGAGGAAATGTATTTTCGGCAAATTAAACCTAATTCTAATTATAAGCCATTGGGGAGTCCAGATTAGAAAAAACTTCTTCCTAGCCGTCCCAGAGCTTCCCTAAGGCGATTTCAAGAGAGAAAGTTTGAATCTTTTCAAGTTTTTGATGCTAGATCAAGTTACACCAATTATTGAAGAATCGATGATGATGTCGATGAGCGGCTAGTTCTTTTGTGGTTACATCCGGATGTAGGATCTGCTTTGTGAGGTGATAATCTAGTTCATACTTAGTTTGGTATAGAATTCTTGTAATCGTTTGATTGTTTGAACGCTATAGTTTGTTCAATTTGATTAAACAGTTTGGTTTGTCTTAGATTTAATATATTAATCAATTTTCGGTTTTTTATCGTGAATCATTGAGTGTCTAGATCTGATGTTTTAAATTGGTAATTGATTATTGAGTTTTTATCTGTGTCACAGTCATGTAAGGTCCCAAAACCGGGAACCCTACTTGTTGGCTCAAACGCAAGCTAAGTAGTCATACACATCAAACTAAACACAATTCATTGCAGCGGAAATCAAATAGTCAACAAAGGTCAACGACCCGACCCAAACATAATTCTAATCAAGTACTAAGATCAAAATGTCTCAACGAAACAACTAGTAAATAATGTCATCACAAACACCCACGGTAACCAAATGCCATCCAGAAGCCGCCAGCTCACATCTTCTCTTTACCTAAAATACATGCTTAAAAGTCAGCTACGTTGAGTGAGTTATATAGTAGTTCTTTAGGGAATATTAAATCCCAAAACGTTATAAAATAGTTTCCATCTCAAAGGTTTATTCATAGTACTTTCTCAACAGTTCAAACAGACATATTTTATCGACAAACAATTATACCATGTTGTCCGGTCCGAAGACACAAGCAAACATGATCTCCTGCCTGACTTACGTCAGACACAATACCCCGTTGACTAACGTCAAAACAATATCAAGCTTACGCTCGATCTCCCGCCTGACTAATGTCAGACTCAATAATCCCGTTGACTAACGTCAACACAACATCAAGCTTACGCTCGATCTCCCGCCACGATGTTTAAGTACGTGACACAAACTCAAACACACATGCAAGCTTAACGACTATTTAAAAGTATATATTTCTACCAAAAGCGTCGTCTATGCATGCAACTTACTAAAAACACGTTTCACATGTATTCATGCCCAAAACAATAAAACATTTAAAAGTGGGCGATAGAAACTCACCTTTGCTCGACACACTATGATCTTTAGAACTCACTTACTCCTCCTGCTCGCCTTTCGACCTCGCACCTAGAACACACACAATACACGAGTCAATATATGACCCGACATTACGTCTCCACCTACACGACTAACCCTACGTCACGCATGACCAATTTCACGTGCATGGCACTATGCATGCGCTACGTGAAGCCCCCGTCCACGTTCCCGACGTCTAACATTATATTCGGTTGCACTCCGGGTTCCCGAACTTGTCAAACACCACCTAAACTCATGACATGCACCATTGTGGTGCCTTCTCACGCATTCCCGTCCCAAGCCGGTCCCACTTCCTCGTCATTGGGCATCCACGATAGCCGCCACGACCTTCCGTAACCACCACAGCCCGTCACCGCCGCCCTGGGGTCACCACAGCCCCGTCACCGCCTCCGTCGGCTTCATCCGACCCTAGCCGCCCCTTACCCGTGCTCGCAATTCATGTCGACCACCCTTTATGGGTTCGGCCGATCTCCCCTAGACCCGAAACACAACCATATTGAAAACCAAAACAACAACAAGTCGAGTTCGTGATTATACCTTCGATTCCGAGTGATTCGTGAAGATCGAACCACCGAGAACTCATCTCTTTTCTTCACCCGATCCCTACGAAACCCTAGAATCATTAACATGGTTATATACGATTATCTGAGACTTAGAACATGTAAACAATGATAAGAAGACCACGATTATACCTTGATTCGAACAAAGAACTCGACGAACGGCCTCTCCTCCCCTCTCTTTCTTCTCAGCAGCCGCAAACCCCAAATGGGGTCTCTCCCTTTGCGTAACACCCTAAAAGGGTGTCTCCCCTATCGAGCTCGGCCCTCGTGCGCAACCGATTAGCCCCCAGGCTCGGCCAATCTTGCATTTTAAATAAAAACCCTACTAAGTCTTGATATTTACTCGTCACCCCCTTCTAGGTTTATTTACATAAAAAGAAACTCATTACTACACCTCTGGTTAGATCCCATAACATTTTCGTTCATCCTTTTCAACATATGCACATATATACATTAATGCTGTTAGCTTTATAAAAACTGGGATGTTACAAGTCTTCCCCCCTAAAAGAGGTTTCGTCCCCGAAACCTGCGTCATCTGGAAATAAATGTGGATAGCGTTCACGCATTTCTGCTTCTGGCTCCCAAGTATGACGATGCTTCCACTGCACCTTAACAATCGGGATTACTTTCCTTCTCATTCTCTTTTCCTTTCTATCTAGTATAGCCACTGGTTCCTCTACACAATTTAGCTTATCATCCACCACAATATCATCTAACGGCACGTGTTCCGTAGCGTCAGCCAAACACTTCCGTAAATGGGACACATGAAAAGTCGGGTGTATCCCTGCCAGTTCGTCTAGCAACAACAGTCGGTAGGCAACACTACCAACATGGTCCTCAATTATAAATGGCCCGATATACCTTGGACTAAGCTTTCCCCGTTTCTAGAAACGAATGATGCCCTTCCAGGTCGACACTTTAAGCATAACATAATCTCCTTCCTTGAACTCTATAGGTCGTCGTCTCTTGTCGGCATAAGACTTCTGCCGACTCTGAGCGGCTTTCATTCTCAGCTTTACCATCCTAAACTTCTCTGAAGTTTCCTTCACAACATCTAAACTCCCTAACTCCTTTTGTCCAATCTCACCCCAACACATCGGGGTCCTGCACTTTCTCCCATATAACATCTCGTATGGTGGCATCCCAATAGTCGTGTGATAACTATTGTTATAAGAAAATTCCGCTAACGGTAAGTGACTATCCCACGCACCACCAAAATCTATCACACATGCACGAAGCATGTCCTCTAACGTTTGGATAGTCAGTTCAGACTGTCCGTCAATCTGGGGATGATACGACGTGCTAATATGTAACTTCGTCCCCATAGCCTCATTGAATCTCTTCCAAAACTTCGACGTGAACCTCGTATCCCGATCAGATACAATAGAAATCGGCACTCCATGCCGTGCAACGATCTCATTCACAAAGACCACCGAAAACCTCTCAGAAGAGAAGGTCTCTCTTATCGGTAGAAAATGAGCGCTTTTCGTTAACCGATCTACTACTACCCAAATCGTATCATGCCCCTTCGCCGTCTTGGGCAACTTCGTGATAAAATCCATCGTAATGTGCTCCCATTTCCACCTTTGTATCTTTAACGGTTGGATTTTACCATAGGGCTTCTGGTGCTCTGCCTTAACCCGCAGGCACGTCAAACATTTGCTCACGTAATGGATCACATCATGCTTCATCCATGGTCACCAATAGTTACCATTCATGTCCTAGTACATCTTTGTCATACCTGGGTGTATCGAGTATCTTGACTTGTGTGCTTCATCGAGCACTTGTTCTCTAAACCCACCAAACTTTGGTATCCAAATACGGTCATTCTTGACCCACGCCCCGTGACTATTCGCAGTCACCAATTCACGCTGCCCGAATATTCTTTCTTCCTTCAGTTTCTCCTCCCGCAAGGCCTCCGCTTGCACATCTCTTAGTAACGTCATAAAATCTGGTGTTACTATCAGTTGACATGCATTAACCCTAATCGAAGTGTGTTCCTCCTTGCAACTCAACGCATCCGCAACCACTGTAACATTTCTGGTGTTTATTTACAATGCAATTCAAGTCCAATTTTAGTGCAACGCTTTAAATGTATTCGTGCCAACAACTAAACCATAATAAACAATACAAATTTCAAATTTATTTGAGTGCAAAAAAAAAAGAAAATATATATATATATATACTTATTAACGGCTGTTTGACTTGTAAAAGTCAAACAGGGCCAAGTTCATCAAAAATTCAAGCCCGATATCGATTCATGTGGATTGACATCTTGTATTCAAGCAATAATCGAGCAAACCCAAGCCCATACAACAAACCGACTCATCTGATTAAGCGGCCAAATTCAAAATTTAAACGAGTTAGACTTAAGAAAGTCAAACCCGTATAAATCTACACTCAATTCAAAAGATTAACGCGTTGTAATCCCGAAATTCACTCCTAAATCGATGTTAGCATGTACCTAGACTTTATCAGGACTCAATTCGATCCCGAATCACTGAAATATCACGTGATTTACCATCCGCGTCGTTTGCGGTCAAAAATTGAATTCAAAACAAACGATTTCGATAGAATTAATCAAATTAAAACCCTCTCTCACCCGCGTATACCTCCACACAATCTCTCCAAACCCTGAATCGAACCTCATTCTGCCTCTGAGTTCCTGCCGATCACCAAGCACTCTCGGAGAAAAACTGTAGCCGACCGCACTCGTGCCAAAACCATTTCAGGTAAAAATTGTACCATTCGATTCGTAAACGCAAGGTTATCAAAACCCTTCTGTCAATTCGCGATGACAGAGGGTATCGGGTTCGATTTTGAGTTAGGGTTCTTATTCGTTTTTCGCGACCAAGGGGGGGATGTGGACTGCGTAGTGTTCTAGCTAATTGGGATCGCTTGTTAATCAGCGAAACCACTCGATCCGATTGGTTAAGTAACTGCACCATCGAACCGAGTGGCGCGGGTTCGAAACCCGAATACCCGGCACCTTTTTGCGCGTTTCCCTTTAATCAGAATCGGTCCCCTTGTAACCAGTTCATAAAGCTTAAACGAAGCGGGTTATAAACACTAGTGAACCACTGGTCCAGTGGTTCACACCTTGGACTCCCTCCGGGTAGCCCTGGGTTCGAGTCCCAGAGGCTGTGATCCTTTTGTTTTAATTTTTTTAAAACCTATTTTAAAGCCCAAAAATTATATAAAATTTATTTTTATAAACCCCACAACATTTTGAACAGAATGAAACCAAATTTTATAATTTTCAATATAAAATCACTATTATTACAAATTAATTGTTAAAATGTCATTTTAATTAATTAACAAAAAAATTATATAAATACATTTTTTGCAAAGTAATAATTTTTCACATTTGAAGTATGACGAAAATATTTTTATAAAATACTTTTCCTTGAAAACAAAGTTTATAAAGTTTTATAAAATTTTAACTTTATTTAAAACAAACAAATACTTATTTTAAATGATAAATAAATAAATAAATTTATTTATTATTTATATAATTTACACTAAAGAGTTAAATGTATGTTTATTAGATTTTATACATGACTTCATAAATAAATAAATAAAGTAAAATTATTTAATTTATATTTAATATAGAACACACATTCTTATAAATAAATAAGAATATCATTTATTTAAATCATATTTAAATAAAGAATTAGGTTCAGATAAAAAAGATTTTAATTGTAAGAAAAGTGAGAAGGATATATGGTCATTAGATCAAATTGTTGAAAAGATTTAATGGTTGAGATTAAATTGTAGGAGAAAAAGTTGTTGTAAGGGTATTTTAGTCTTGGCCACTTTTGTTGACTTTTTTATCAAGTTCCCACCTCATTTTTAAACGTTCATAACTTTTACATACGACATTATTTTTTCAAAAAAAATACACCATAAAAACGAGCGTTTTTTTATCTATAAAACAAGTATAGTATCGTTATAAACAAAAAAGAAATTTTTTTTTACGTTTTTCAGTTCATTGTGTAATAGTCAGGTCAATGTGTAATACAAGTTCATTGTGTACTACAAGTTCATTGTGTAATACCACGTCTGGTCATTGTGTAATACAAGTTCATTGTGTTATATGTATTTATCATTGTGTTTTACATTTTCCAGCTCATTGTGTAGTTAGTCAGGTCATTGTGTAATACAAGCTCATCGTGTAATACAAGTTCATTTTGTAATACCACGTCTGGTCATTGTGTAATACAAGTTTATTATGTAATTAGTCAGGTCACTGTGTAATACAAGTTCATTGTGTAATACAAGTTCATTGTGTTATACAAGTTCAATGTGTAATACAAGTTCATTGTGTTATATATATTTATCATTGTGTTTTACGTTTTCCAGCTCATTGTGTAGTTAGTCAGGTCATTGTGTATTACAAGTTCATCGTGTAACACAAGTTCATTGTGTAACACAAGTTCATTGTGTAATACCATGTCTGGCCATTGTGTAATATCTGGTCATTGTGTAACACAAGTTCATTGTGTAATTAATCAAGTCATTGTGTAATACAAGTTCGTTGTGTAATTAATCAGCTCATTGTGTAATACAAGTTCGTTGTGTAATACAAGTTCATTGTGTTATACAAGTTCAATGTGTAATACAAGTTCATTGTGTTATATGTATTTATCATTGTGTTTTACGTTTTCCAGCTCATTGTGTAGTTAGTTAGGTCATTGTGTAATACAATTTCATAGTGTAATACAAGTTCATTGTGTAATACCACATCTGGTCATTGTGTAATACAAGTTTATTGTGTAATTAGTCAAGTCATTGTGTAATACAAGTTCATTGTGTAATTAGTTAGGTCATTGTGTAATAAAAGATCATTGTATACTACAAGTTAATTGTGTCAAATATTTTTCCTCATTGTGTTATATGTTTTCATCATTGTGTTTTACGTTTTTCAAGTGAGTATTACATAGCCCCTTTTTCCTCTTTTACACTTTTGGGGTGAAACATGAACGCTATACACACAACTATTTACACTTACACAAAACACAAATCCTATTTACATTCATGTGTGCAAAATTTGAGTTTTATGTTTGAGTGCTATACGTGTTGACTTTTTGTGTACAAATTTCATGTGCAATCATTAACTAATAAGCCGACGGTAAACAATGATAGATCTATTGAGTCTGACAAACTCACCCAGATTGGGGTGATTGTTACCGACAACACAATTTGCATGCTAGTTACAAAGGTTTTATTGTACTTTAGTTACACATTAGTTACTCCCCATAAATGCCTTATTTATTCATGATATGTAAGGATTTGATCTTTCACAACTATATACTATCTATGTACAAACCTATGTATGCTCACCAACTTTTTAGTTGACATTATTTTATTCATGTTTCAGGTGATAACGTGTGAGTTGATCAAGATATGCTACACGTAGGACATGGACTTAGTTAAAAATTGAATAAAGAATATTATGCATTTCTTTTCGTATTTGTTTGAACTTGATTGTGTTTGATTATTTGAAATGAAGTTATGATTTTAAATATTTCAATATAGTAAACCTTGTGCTCATGAACAGTCTACATGTCCCGCCCCGACGTTTCCGCCGTCGGTTGGGGTGTGACAAATTGGTATCAGAGACAGGTTATAGGGAACTAGGTTATTAGACACCCTTGACCTAGACTATAACTTTAGGACACCCACCTATGCTATGCTTCATGTTTATATGATTATGTGCTACATGTTATGTGTTACATGCTATGTGTTACATGCTTACTATATTAGTTAATATTTTATTTGATGCTTTACTTGTTAAAAATAAAATAAACAATACTTAAATAATAAATTAAATAAACAATATCCCTACCCATACCTTAAGCCTCATAACCTTCTTACCTGCTTCTCTATCATCCCTGTCATAGCATGTGGAAACTTCATGAATCGAAATCTATAAAATTTATTTATTTCTTCGTTAAGGTTTTAAACTTTGTTAATTATTAGAGGACACGTGCAATCTGGAAGGGTGACACCTGTATTCTGGGTTTTCTGTCTAGGAAAGCATTTCGTATAAATCCCAATCAACCGAGGGACCTGTATGCTTTCCTGGGAATTCCCGGGATGAGTGTTTACTTATAGGCTAAAGCACGTCTCCTTGAAAGTTATATAAGTTTAATTAACCTTAATGTGTCATAGTATTCAAGTGATTATGTCACTATTTGAGTACAATCCAAACTACGATTAACCATTTTATTTATTATCTTATCCTTTTAAAACCCAAGCAACTCTCATAAGTTCTTATATTTTTTGTTGTCTTGTGAAAATCTGTAGAATGCCTCCCCGTCGTGCTGCCGTGACCAACAACAACACCGACATTGCTGCTATCCTTGCACAACTTGTAACTCAACTCACCCAAGCTAATGGAGCCACCAGTGTTAACCATGGAACTAATGGTGGTGGTGGTGCCAACCCACCACAATGCACCTTCAAACACTTCAATTCATGCAACCCTCTTAAGTTATATGGTACCGAGGGAGCCACAGGACTCCTGCAATGGTTTGAAAGTATTGAGGGCACCTTCCTCAATAGTGACTGCCCCGATAACCTCCGTGTTCGTCATGCCACAAGTGTCTTTCAAAAACGGGCACTCACGTGGTGGAATGGAGAAAAAAGGACTAGAGGTATGGAAACAGCAATGGCCTTACCGTGGGATGAGGTTAAGAGATTAATGACCGAAGAGTTCTGTCCTCGGAACGAGGTGAAAAAGCTGGAAGCTGAGTTTTGGGATCTTACCCAAGACAGTGGTGAAAGTTTGGCTTATACAAACCGGTTCCATGAGCTGAGTCTCCTTGTACCCCATATGGTCACACCGTTATCCCGCTGCATTGAGAAGTACATTGGTGGATTGCCTAGGCAGATTCAGGATACCGTCTTAGGGAGAAATCCCGCAACACTCGAAGATGCTATCCGACTATCTGCTACTTTGACCGACAATCATGTAAAAGCAGGAACTCTTACTAGAAAAGGCACCAAGAAAGTTCCCGACACCACAACCCCTCCTACACACAACAAAGAAGCCAAAACTGAACCGTACCACAATAATAAGAAGAGAAAGGCTAAGAATTATGTTGTGGTCACTCCTGCTACCCCTGGTAATCAAGTTGCCCCCATGGCTCAAGCACCAGTCAAGAAGCCATATGTTGGGGTCTACCCACTCTGTGCAACCTGCAATTATCACCACCTCCAGAACATCCCCTGTCGCCTTTGCACCCACTGTGGAAAATATGGCCATACGGTCAACGTTTGTAGAGCCAAGGCACTTGCAGGTCAAGTTAACCCACCAGCTCGAACCAACCAGCAAGTGGCTAATCAAGGTGTCCCCGCTATTGCAAATGGACGCGCTTGCTATGAGTGTGGCAACCCGAATCATTTTCGTGATCAGTGCCCGAAGCTTATCAATGCTAGGCAAGGCGGAGCTCGTGGGCGTGCTTTCAACATAAACGCCAATGAAGCTCAGGCCAACAATGATGTGGTCAACGGTACGTTCCTTGTTAATAGTCAATATGCCTCCATTTTATTTGATACCGGTGCAGATAAGAGTTTTGTATCACTTAACTTTGAACCCTTACTTGCTAAAACACGATCCAAATTAGAGAAAACCTTCACCGTAGAAGTAGCAAATGGTGACTCTCTTACAATTGACTCCATCATCCATGATTGCACACTAGAACTCAATGATCATACATTTCCAATCAACCTCGTACCAGTGCCACTGGGAATTTTTGACATCATCATAGGCATGGATTGGCTGGCGAATCACCATGCCGAAGTCATCTGTTTTGAGAAGTACATCCGAATACCTTTACCGTCAGGAGAAACACTAAGAGTCTTTGGTGAAAAGCCTTGCAAAGGACTCAAGCTAATGTCAAGCACTACTGCTCAAAAGTACTTACGAAAGAAGTACGTAGCTTTCTTAGCCCATGTTGTTCAAAAGGATGTCAAAGAGAAGAGTATTCAAGACATCCCCGTCATCTGGGATTTTCCCTAAGTATTCCCCGAAGACTTATCCGGCCTTCCACCCGTCCGACAAGTAGAATTTCGCATTGATCTTGTGCCCGGAGCTAACCCCGTGGCTAGAGCTCCATATCGTCTTGCACCTTCCGAAATGCAAGAACTTGCAAGCCAACTCCAAGAGCTCTCCGACAAGGGCTTCATCCGTCCAAGTCACTCACCGTGGGGTGCACTTGTCTTATTCGTCAAGAAGAAGGATGGATCATTCCGCATGTGTATTGACTACCGAGAACTCAACAAGCTTACCATCAAGAATCGTTATCCATTGCCTAGAATTGATGACCTCTTTGATCAACTTCAAGGCTCTACTTGTTTCTCAAAGATTGATCTTCGATATGGTTATCATCAACTTCGTGTACAAGAGGAAGATATTCCAAAGACTGCCTTCCGAACAAGATATGGCCACTACGAGTTCATGGTTATGCCTTTCGGGTTAACCAATGCACCCGCGGTTTTCATGGACCTCATGAATCGTGTGTGCAAACCGTATCTTGACAAATTTGTGATCGTCTTCATTGACGATATCTTAATCTACTCCAAGACTAAAGCCGATCATGAGCAACACCTTAGGTTGGTTTTGGACCTATTGAAGAAAGAGCAACTATATGCCAAGTTCTCCAAATGTGAATTTTGGCTAAAAGAGGTTCAATTCCTAGGCCATATCGTCAATGAAAAGGGTATTCATGTTGACCCTGCTAAGATCGAGGCTGTTAAAAATTGGAATACCCCTAAGACCCCCACTGAAGTTCATTCGTTTCTTGGTCTTGCGGGATATTATCGTCGGTTCATCTCAAATTTCTCTAAGATTGCTGTCCCCCTCACCGCTTTGACACACAAGGGTAAACCTTATGAATGGGGACCAAAGCAAGAAGAAGCCTTCCAAACTCTCAAGCAAAAGTTGTGCAATGCTCCTATACTGACTCTCCCTGATGGGAATGATGATCTAGTTGTCTACTGTGACGCCTCCAACTAAGGTCTTGGTTGTGTTCTCATGCAACGAGGCAAGGTGATCGCTTATGCATCAAGGCAACTTAAGATTCATGAAAAGAATTATACGACGCACGATCTCGAGTTGGGTGCGGTCGTATTCGCATTGAAGATTTGGAGACATTACCTCTATGGCACAAAATGTGTGGTGTTCACCGACCACAAAAGTCTCCAGCATATCTTCAACCAAAAAGAACTCAATATGAGGCAACGACGTTGGGTTGAACTCCTTAACGACTATGACTGCGAGATTCGTTACCACCCTGGCAAAGCGAATGTTGTAGCCGATGCTTTGAGTCGTAAGGACCATGTAATGCTTCATTGTATCCGAATTCAAACTGACATTCAACATCGTATTCTAGAAGCTCAACACGTCTCAGTCACCGAGGGTAACATGTACGAAGAAATGTCATGTGGTGTTGAACTCCAGCTTGAATCTAAACCCAATGGCTTGCTTTATTATTTGAACCGTATTTGGGTCCCCGATCGCGATGATCTCCGTACATTTCTCATGAACGAGGCTCACAAGACTCGTTATTCTATCCATCCTGGTGCGGATAAAATGTACCAAGACCTTCGCCCACAATACTGGTGGCCCGGTATGAAGAAAGACATTGCTCTCTATGTTGCCAAATCCCTAACTTGCTCCAAAGTCAAAGCCGAACACCAACGTCCTTCCGGTTTGCTTGAACAACCGGAAATTCCCGTGTGGAAATGGGAAAATTTAGCTATGGACTTCATTACTAAACTCCCTCGCACCTCAAGTGGTTATGATAGTATCTGGGTGATCATTGACCGACTCACCAAATCTGCTCATTTCTTGCCTATCCGTGAGGACTATCGGGTTGAGAAATTGGCCCGGATTTACATTGACGAAATTGTGAGTCGTCATGGTGCTCCACTAAACATTATTTCCGATAGAGATGCTCGTTTCACCTCCCATTTCTGGCAATCTCTCCAAACTGCTCTTGGTACACGATTGGATTTGAGCACGGCTTACCATCCCCAAACTGATGGTCAAACTGAACGAACAATCCAAACTCTTGAGGATATGCTTAGAGCTTGTGTAATTGATTTTGGTGGCAATTGGGATTCACACCTATCCCTAATTGAGTTTTCTTACAACAATAGCTACCACTCAAGTATCGACATGGCTCCATTTGAAGCTCTCTATGTACGTAAGTGTCGTTCTCCTATATGTTGGAACGAGGTTGGTGAAGCACAAATCACCGGTCCTGAATTAATCCAAGAAACATCTGATAAGATCCTTCAAATCCGTGACAACATTCGAGTAGCGAGGAGTCGGCAAAAGAGTTATGCCGACAAACGTCGAAAACCCTTGGAATTCCAAGTCGGTGACCTCGTTCTTCTAAAGGTATCTCCATGGAAGGGTGTAATCCGTTTTGGAAGGAAAGGTAAGTTAGCACCTCGCTATGTGGGTCCATTCAAAGTCATTGAAAGAATTGAAAAAGTGGCCTACAAGCTCGAGTTACCCCCATCACTTGGTAATGTGCACCCTACATTTCATGTGTCCAACCTAAAGAAGTGTCTTGCTGACGAAAATCTCCATATACCCCTTGACGATGTGCACATTGACGTAACGATGCACTTCGTTAAGAAACCGGTGGAGATCATGGACCGTGAGATCAAGCAACTCAAGCGAAGTCGTATCCCTATCGTCAAAGTTCGTTGGGAATCTAAACGTGGACCCGAGTTTACTTGGGAGCGTGAGGACCAAATGAAGCTCAAGTACCCACACCTCTTCTCTGATTCAGCCGCCTAAACTAATTAAATTTCGGGACGAAATTCCCTCAACAAGGGGATATTGTAACATTTCTGGTTTTTATTTACAATGCAATTCAAGTCCAATTTTTGTGCAACGCTTTAAATGTATTCATGCCAACAACTAAACCATAATAAACAATACAAATTTCAAATTTATTTGAGTGCAAAAAAACAAGAATATATATATATATATATATACACTTATTAACGGCTGTTTGACTTGTAAAAGTCAAACAGGGCCAAGTTCATCAAAATTTAAAGCCCGATATCGATTCCTGTGGATTGACATCTTGTATTCAAGCAATAATCGAGCAAACCCAAGCCCATACAACAAACCGACTCATCTGATTAAGCGGCCAAATTCAAAATTTAAACGAGTTTGACTTAAGAAAGTCAAACTCGTATCAATCTACACTCAATTCGAAAGATTAACGCGTTGTAATCCCGAAATTCACTCCTAAATCGATGTTAGCATGTACCTAGACTTTATCAGGACTCAATTCGATCCCGAATCACTGAAATATCACGTGATTTACCATCCGCGTCGTTTGCGGTCAAAAATTGAATTCAAATCAAACGATTTCGATAGAATTAATCAAATTAAAACCCTCTCTCACCCGCGTATACCTCCACACAATCTCTCCAAACCCTGAATCGAACCTCATTCTGCCTCTGAGTTCCTGCCGATCACCAAGCACTCTCGGAGAAAAACCGTAGCCGACCGCACTCGTGCCATAACCATTTCAGGTAAAAATTGTACCATTCGATTCGTAAACGCAAGGTTATCAAAACCCCTCTGTCAATTCGCGATGACAGAGGGTATCGGGTTCGATTTTGAGTTAGGGTTCTTATTCGTTTTTCGCGACCAAGGGGGGGATGTGGACTGCGTAGTGTTCTAGCTAATTGGGATCGCTTGTTAATCAGCGAAACCACTCGATCTGATTGGTTAAGTAACTGCACCATCGAACCGAGTGGCGCGGGTTCGAAACCCGAATACCCGGCATCTTTTTGCGCGTTTCCCTTTAATCAGAACCGGTCCCCTTGTAACCAGTTCATAAAGCTTAAACGAAGCGGGTTATAAACACTATTGAACCACTGGTCCAGTGGTTCACACCTTGGACTCCCTCCGGGTAGCCCTGGGTTCGAGTCCCAGAGGCTGTGATCCTTCTGTTTTAATTTTTTTAAAGCCCAAAAATTATATAAAAATTATTTTTATAAACCCCACAACATTTTGAACAGAATGAAACCAAATTTTATAATTTTCAATATAAAATCACTATTATTACAAATTAATTGTTAAAATGTCATTTTAATTAATTAACAAAAAAATTATATAAAGACATTTTTTGCAAAGTAATAATTTTTCACATTTGAAGTATGACGAAAATATTTTTATAAAATACTTTTCCTTGAAAACAAAGTTTATAAAGTTTTATAAAATTTTAACTTTATTTAAAACAAACAAATACTTATTTTAAATGATAAATAAATAAATAAATTTATTTATTATTTATATAATTTACACTAAAGAGTTAAATGTATGTTTATTAGATTTTATACATGACTTCATAAATAAATAAATAAAGTAAAATTATTTAATTTATATTTAATATAGAACACACATTCTTATAAATAAATAAGAATATCATTTATTTAAATCATATTTAAATAAAGGATTAGGTTCAGATAAAAAAGATTTTAATTGTAAGAAAAGTGAGAAGGATATATGGTCATTAGATCAAATTGTTGAAAAGATTTAATGGTTGAGATTAAATTGTAGGAGAAAAAGTTGTTGTAAGGGTATTTTAGTCTTGGCCACTTTTGTTGACTTTTTTATCAAGTTCCCACCTCATTTTTAAACGTTCATAACTTTTACATACGACATTATTTTTTCAAAAAAAATACACCATAAAAACGAGCGTTTTTTTATCTATAAAACAAGTATAGTATCGTTATAAACAAAAAAGAAATTTTTTTTTACGTTTTTCAGTTCATTGTGTAATAGTCAGGTCAATGTGTAATACAAGTTCATTGTGTACTACAAGTTCATTGTGTAATACCACGTCTGGTCATTGTGTAATACAAGTTCATTGTGTTATATGTATTTATCATTGTGTTTTACATTTTCCAGCTCATTGTGTAGTTAGTCAGGTCATTGTGTAATACAAGCTCATCGTGTAATACAAGTTCATTTTGTAATACCACGTCTGGTCATTGTGTAATACAAGTTTATTATGTAATTAGTCAGGTCACTGTGTAATACAAGTTCATTGTGTTATATATATTTATCATTGTGTTTTACGTTTTCCAGCTCATTGTGTAGTTAGTCAGGTCATTGTGTATTACAAGTTCATCGTGTAATACAAGTTCATTGTGTAATACAAGTTCATTGTGTAATACCATGTCTGGCCATTGTGTAATATCTGGTCATTGTGTAACACAAGTTCATTGTGTAATTAATCAAGTCATTGTGTAATACAAGTTCGTTGTGTAATTAATCAGCTCATTGTGTAATACAAGTTCGTTGTGTAATACAAGTTCATTGTGTTATACAAGTTCAATGTGTAATACAAGTTCATTGTGTTATATGTATTTATCATTGTGTTTTACGTTTTCCAGCTCATTGTGTAGTTAGTTAGGTCATTGTGTAATACAAGTTCATAGTGTAATTCAAATTCATTGTGTAATACCACATCTGGTCATTGTGTAATACAAGTTTATTGGGTAATTGGTCAAGTCATTGTGTAATACAAGTTCATTGTGTAATTAGTTAGGTCATTGTGTAATAAAAGTTCATTGTATAATACAAGTTAATTGTGTCAAATATTTTTCATCATTGTGTTATATGTTTTCATCATTGTGTTTTACGTTTTTCAGCTCATTGTGTAATTCGCTCATTATTGTGTAATTCGCTCAAATATGTCATGTCATTGTGTAATATGCTCATCGTGTAATATCAGTTCATTGTGTAATATCAGGTCTGATCATTGTGTAATATGAGACCTTGTATTACATATTGACCTAGTGTATTACACATTGACCTGGTGTATTACACATTGGCATGGTATATTACACATTGACTTGGTATATTACACATGGACTATTATGCCCTCATTTTAAAAACAATAAAATTACACATGTCAAGCTTAGAATCATTCTTACCCTTCTTATTTTTAAAACCCTTTTTACTATAACCCAACCCTTTAAATAAATATAATATCTATACTATTTTTCCTAACTAAATAAATAAATAATAATTGATTTATTTAGTTATCCAACCCAAACCCAGATTTAATTATTTTATAAACTATTTGATTTAATATTACATCGTGTAAATCACAAACACCCTCAACTCAAAACCTTTGTACACACACTCAATTAAATCATAGTCTTAGACTCAGATTTTTGGATACATTAGTAATTCAACATTTATTACACATTAGGTTAACCTTGTGAGGTTTCAATCATCATTCTACCGTATAGCCGTGCGTGTTAGCTACACTTCTAATCAAGTGAGTATTACATAGCCCCTTTTTCCTCTTTTACACTTTTGGGGTGAAACATGAACGCTATACACACAACTATTTACACTTACACAAACTACACAAATCCTATTTACATTCATGTGTGCAAAATTTGAGCTTTATGTTTGAGTGCTATACGTGTTGACTTTTTGTGTACAAATTTCATGTGCAATCATTAACTAATAAGCCGACGGTAAACAATGATAGATCTATTGAGTCTGACAAACCCACCCAGATTGGGGTGATTGTTACCGACAACACAATTTGCATGCTAGTTACAAAGGTTTGATTGTACTTTAGTTACACATTAGTTACTCCCCATAAATGCCTTATTTATTCATGATATGTAAGGATTTGATCTTTCACAACTATATACTATCTATGTACAAACCTATGTATACTCCCCATTAGTTACTCCCCATAAATGCCTCCCCAGCAAAAGAGTGTGAAACGAATTTCACAATCTGGTTCGGAGTACATTCACTGATCGAGATGGTAGACTCCATCTCAGTAAGCCAGTGGTACGTAGCCACCACATCTTTGCGCCCATCAAACTTAGGCAGATCGAACTTCTTGAAATGCCCATAGTCACAGTTACCGCCGTTCCTAGACGGTTTCTTCTTCTCTTTCACCTCATCCAGAACTCTGTTATCTAACTCTTCGAATGCCGCTTTCACAATGTCAGGCAAGTACTCGTGGATCATCTCCACCACTTCTTTCTTCATCGCATCGCGAACTGCTGGTTCGAACTGGAACTCTTCATTGTGCTCAGAGTGCACTGAAGGTTCAGTGTGCATAGATGGTTCAGTGTGAACCGACACCTCCTCTCCATTACCGTCCCCATTCTGAACATTCCTACCACGCCTCCCGGCGTTAGCATTAACAGCAACTTGTCTTTTCGGTGCCATCTACTTACTAAAATTTAACAAACAAAGCAATATCCAGGTACAGTTTAAAACAATACGAGCAGTGCAATTAGTTAATGACGGTGGTCAATCGCCATTACCCTTTTGCCTTGCCTTTTAGGTTTTAAACCATCCATGTACTGCATCATGGCATAACGCCCCTGTCTTAGCCTACTAACACGACATATTAACATGGCATACTAACACGACACACATATAAACTCATACCTGGTGCTTCTGGCTTTTGGTTACACGTGATGACATTCCCACTCATTGGTCCCACTCTCAGTCTAAGTCTAGGAATCGAGGATGCCCAGATTATTTAAACCACCGCTCTTATACCAACCTGTAAGGTCCCAAAACCGGGAACCATACTTGTTGGCTCAAACGCAAGTGCAAGATCAATCATTTGTTAATGGTGTAGGAATCTGTAAAGTGTTTACCTATGTGATTCAGGGTGGTACAGTGTGATACTGGTGAAGAACGTGATTGTCAATTGATGTAGGGTTTAATAACCCGTGTTTGCATCTCATTGCGTGTGCGTTTTAGTTATTTGGTAAGCTTCTCTAGGTTGTCCTAAACGAAGGTCCAACAACGTCACGTACTATCTGAATTAGGTAGTTAAATATACATCAGACCCAATCCCGACTCTAACGTTTTAATCATCCTAAAACATACTGACTTTACTTAGTGGTCTGCTGCCTGCGCACTTAGTAAGTGCGCATGGACTTGCTCATGCGCACTTGTCAAGTGCGCAGGATCTTTCTCTTGCGTACTTGATAAGTACGCAGGGACTTCCTCCTGCGTACTTGGTAAGTACGCAGGAAATCCTTCTTGCGTACTTGGTAAGTACGCAGTACCTGGTTCCTGGACCAAAATTTCGGAATTCTTGCATGTTAATCCGATCATGCTAATCTTACAATTTTCTTTGATCTAAACAACCGGTTTTCATTCTAGATGCTATTTCTAAGCTTATTATTAAGTTTCATCCATGAAAACGTCTCCTTTTTAGCTAAAACCCGAGAAACCCCAAAATGAACAAAAACTCATATTATGATCGAATCATTACCTGGATTGGAATTCTGATCCGGAGGTTTTGCTCACGCTCTCAGTAGTAACGTGCTCCTCAAATCTCGTGACGATCCGTCGACTTTCTCTCTCTAGACCCGGGCTCCCTTTCTCTATCTAGAATTGGTGAAATGGAGGTGAAATGGTCAAATGGGCTGTCTTGCCCCTTTTATACCTGGGCTTCCCTCGGCCCGTTGGAGTCGAGCCCAAGCCCATCCGTCTTTCTTCCGTTTTATGACGTTTAAATCTCCATCGTATTTTTATTTACTTATTTACTATTTTCGGGATGTTACAAGTCTACACTCCTTAAAGAGGTTTCGTCCTCGAAACTATTTATACGTCAAACAATTGAGGGTATAGTCCCCTCATCTCGTCTTCTTTTTCCCATGTAGCTTCTGACCCTTTTCTGTGCTTCCATTGTACTTTGACTAAAGGGATCGATTTATTGCGTAGTCGTTTTTCAGCTCGGTCAAGAATAGCTATTGGTTCCTCTACATAATTCAGACTGTTATCCACTTCGATATCGTCGTAGGGTATGTGAGCTGTGTCGTCGGCTAGGCATTTGCGTAAGTGCGACACGTGGAACGTAGGGTGTATTCCACTAAGCTCAACAGGTAGGTCGAGTCTGTAAGCAACTTGACCCCCTCTCGCTAAGATCTTGAAAAGTCCGACAAACCTTGGGCTCAGTTTGCCACGCTTTCTGAATCGGATGATTCCTTTCCATGGTGATACCTTCAATAGTACCATGTCCCCCACTTGAAACTCTAAATCTCTTCTTCTCTTATCCGCGTATGATTTCTGTCTGTCTTTTGCGGCTTTCATTCGAGCCTTGATTTGGTCAAATTTCTCGGAAGTAGCTTTGACCACTTCGAGACTTGCGAAATCCTTTTGCCCAATCTCCCCCCAACAAACCGGGGTCCTACATTTCCTCCCATATAACATTTCAAATGGTGGCATGCCGATAGTCGTGTGATAGCTGTTGTTATATGAAAATTCTGCTAATGGTAGATGGCTGTCCCAGCTCCCACCGAAGTCAATGATACAGGCTCGGAGCATGTCCTCTAAGGTCTGAATGGTCCTTTCGGATTGACCATCGGTCTGAGGGTGGTAAGCGGTGCTGATGTTCAGTTTAGTGCCCATTGATTCATTAAATTTCTTCCAAAACCTTGAGGTGAATCTAGTATCCCTGTCGGACACAATCGACAGTGGCATACCATGTCTACTCACAATTTCCTTGATAAATGTTTCTGCTAACTTTTCAGACGAAGAAGTCTCACGTATTGGCAAGAAGTGAGCACTCTTTTTCAAGCGGTCGACGATCACCCAAATGGTGTCATTGCCTTTAGCTGTTCGCGGTAGCTTGGTAATGAAGTCCATTGTGATCTCCTCCCACTTCCACTCCGGTATTGGCAACGGTTGCATTTTACCGCATGGTTTCTGGTGCTCGGCCTTAACTAGTGAACACGTTAGGCACTTGGTCACGTACTCGGTCACATCATTCTTCATGCCAGGCCACCAGTACTCTTTCTTCAAGTCTTGATACATTTTGTTTGTCCCGGGGTGGATAGAATAACGAGACTTATGGGCCTCATCGAGTATTTTGGCCCTAAGCTCGCCAATCTTAGGTATCCACATCCGGCCAAACCTAGTTCGTACTTCGTATGCATTTGTATCTAAGTTCCCTTGTTGTCCTACTATCCTTTCCCGTTTCATATTTCTTTCTAACAGTGCTTCATCTTGTGCTTTTGATATTTCACCCATCAAATCTGGTGTTATAATTAGCTGACACGCTTTGATCCGGATAGGTGCCGATTCTTCCTTTCTACTTAAAGCGTCAGCCACTACGTTTTCCTTTCCTGGATGGTACAATATCTCACAGTCGTAGTCTTTCAGTAGCTCTAACCACCTCCTTTGCCTCATGTTTAATTCCTTTTGCTCGAAGAAGTATTTCAAGCTTTTGTGATCGGAGTAGATGGTGCATTTAACTCCATACAGATAGTGCCTCCATATTTTCAACGCGAAAACCACTGCTGCTAACTCTAGATCGTGTGTCGGGTAGTTAACCTCGTGAATCTTTAGTTGTCGTGAAGCATAAGCAATTACCTTTCCTCGTTGCAGAAGTACGCAACCTAAACCCTGCCCCGAAGCGTCAGAGTAGACTACCAAGTCTTCGTTTCCCTCAGGTAGTGTTAAGACTGGAGCTTGGGTTAATCGTGTCTTGAGTTCCTCAAACGCGTTGTTTTGGGTCTGACCCCATTCATATTTTACTTCTTTCCGTGTCAGTTTAGTTAGAGGCGAGGCTATTCTTGAGAAATCTTGAATGAACCTTCGATAGTAGCCCGCCAATCCCAGAAAGCTTCGTATCTCCGTTGGTGTCTTTGGGATGTTCCATTCCTTTACTGTCTCGATCTTTGCAGGGTCCACCATGATGCCATTTGGGTTTATCATGTGACCTAGGAATTGAACTTCCCTAAGCCAGAACGCGCATTTGGAGAATTTCGCGTACAACTTTTCCTGCTTTAGCGCTTCCAGAACCTCCCTTAGGTGACAGTGGTGATCACCCTCGTTCTTCGAATATACCAGTATGTCGTCTATGAAAACTATCACTGATCGATCCAACATTGGTCGACATACTCTATTCATCAAATCCATGAACGCTGCTGGAGCGTTAGTCAACCCGAAGGACATCACGAGGAATTCATAATGTCCATAACGCGTGCGAAACGCGGTCTTTGGTACGTCTTCTTCCCTTACTTTTAACTGATGGTAACCCGACCTAAGATCGATCTTTGAGAACCAACTCGCACCTTGCAGTTGATCAAAAAGGTCGTCTATTCTAGGCAATGGGTATTTGTTCTTTACTGTCCTCTTGTTCAATTCGTGGTAGTCAATGCACATGCGCATGCTGCCGTCCTTCTTCTTTACAAAAAGTACCGGAGCGCCCCATGGTGAGATGCTCGGTCTAATAAATCCTTTTTCGGTTAGTTCCTCTAGTTGAGACATCAATTCTTTCATTTCTGACGGAGCCAATCGGTAGGGGGCTTTGGCAACGGGCTCAGCTCCTGGCAGTAAGTCAATCTGAAATTCTATTTCCCGATCGGGTGGCAATCCAGGTAGATCCTCAGGAAATACTTCCGGAAAGTTGCACGCCACGGGTACATTCTTGAGTTCTTTCATTTTCATTCTATCGTCAATAACGTACGCCAGATAAGCTTCGCAACCGCGCCTCATGTAACTTTCGGCCTTGATCATCGAGATGACATTCGGCATTGTGCAATTCCAATCCCCATAAACCGTAATTGGACTGCCGTTAGGAGCTTTGAGGTGTATCCTCTTACGTTTACATATGATTTGAGCTTCATTGGCAGCTAGCCAATCCATACCTAATACTATATCGAATCCTCCTAAGGTGAGAAGGAATAATTTAGAAGGAAACTTATGACCCTCTATTTCTATGATGCAATCCTCTGTTACTTGGAATACTGCCGAATTTTTACCAACGGCAGTTTGTACGCTAAAGGCCTTTACTATTGTGTTGATAGTGCAATCCAGTTTACGACTAAATGCATTTGATATAAAGCTTTTACTAGCACCCGAGTCAAATAATATAGCAGCATGTTCATCATTAACTAGGAACGTACCTGACACAACCTCAGGATTTCCCCTTGCTTCCTCCTCAGTTAAGGCATAGGCGCGAGTCCTTGCCTTTGGTTGTTCTTGTTCCCTGTCCTTGCCCGAACCAGATTGGCCGGCCCTCCTGCAGTTCTTTGTCAGATGCCCAAACATTCCACATACCTGACACTTGATGTTTGTTGCACATTCCCGGGAGAAGTGCCCCGGTTTTCCGCACTTGTAGCATGTGGTGGCGCCGATTCGACACTCGCCAAGATGTTGCCTCCCACATTTCTTGCAAGTTTCATATTCATCCAACCTTGGTTTCTTAGTTTCGGTTCCTACATTCCCTCTTCCGGTGCCCCTAGACGGGTTCTCCCACTTTCTCTTTTGTGTCTCAGGTGCCGGGTCCTCATTGGCGTAGTCGTCGTAGACGATTCCGCTCAGATTCACTACCGACTCGAAGGTCGAGGGTAGGTTAGCTTTTACATGAACACGGACCCGCTGTGGCAACCCCTTAACATAGTACTTGATCAAGCGGTCTTCAGTTTCCACCAGGTGGGGTACTAGTTGAGCCAGTTCATTGAATCTTGATGTATACTGGCGGTGCGTCTTGTTCCCAGCCTTGAGGTTGAGGAATTCATTTTCAACTCGGTCGATTTCGTTCTGGGGGCAGAACTTTTGGATAATCATCTTTTTCAAGTCGTCCCATGTCATTCTGTTTATAGAATTCGGTGACTTTGTTCTCTGAATATTCCTCCACCAACTTAGCGCTTCGTTGGTGAAAGAATGAGCGACGTACTTAATGGCTTGGTCGGATCGACACTCGCTGATGTTGATGACTGCATTCATCCTCTCGATCCACTTAAGCGTTGCCACTGAATCTTTGCTCCCATCGAACTTGGGTGGGTCTCCGTCCTTAAAGCCTTTGTAAGTACACCCACGATTGCTCGATCCTATCTTTATTTCATCCCCATCACTATCGTATACTTTCTCTTCTTTGTCTCCTTCATCCTCCTGTTTACTTTTCTTTATTGCCTCAGATAGTAGATCAGGCAATACCTTCTTCAAAGTGAGCACAACTTCACGGGCAATAGCATCCCTGACTTCAGGTTCCAACTGTATAGGCCCTGGACTGTCGTCCCTAATTGGGGTCACTTCTGTTTCGTGCACACTTTCGGTGTGCTCTGCGTGTACACTCTCTTCTTCTTCTTCAAATCTTGGGTTCAACGGAGGTCTACCTACTCGGCCAGTGCGACCGCCTCGGCGACCCGTTCTTCCTCCACCAGCCATAATCCTTAATTTCCTGATAGTTATAAAGGGAATACATCAATGTCATTTCTTCAAATCATAGTTTGGAACAGTACGAGCAAGGTAAATTATTAATTACAGTGACCGGTTTGTGATTACTAATTTACATTGCTTTTCGGGTTCAAAACTCTTCAAATCGGTCGTGGCATTAACATCTATTTGTTCTAAGTTAAGGTATCTATTCTTATGCAAGCGCATTAACTTTATGACTTACTTACCGTGCTAGCGTTGGCGTTGGTTACCCTTACTGACATCCGTGCGTTGGTCCCATAATCAGTTTGAGTCCAGACATTTAGGGATGTCTGAATCTCTCAAACTATTGCTCTAATACCAACTTGTAAGGGCCCCTTTCCCGGGTAACCTCACTCGTTGGATTTACTCATAAACATAGCCATAAATACTTAACTTAAATTATAATATTTATCATTTAATTACATTACATAACAGTGGAAGTCTTAACAATTTAAAACACAACATTGTATTAGCAAACAAAAGTGGGATGTCAGTCTTGTGCCGGGTAACCTTCACGCCATCGCACGACCTTTTCTTCCTTTACCTGAAATGTATACTAAAAGTCAGCTAACGCTGGTGAGTTCTAGTTTAATACAATTAGGTACAAACATTCTTTTCTTTATAAGTATGCATAGTTATATATATACATTTATATAAATACACATTTACTTGAATTGCTTTTCTTTTATCATTCTTCGCAAATGCATTTAAATATATATTCGCATCTTTTGTCTCATTTAATTTCATAACTTTTTCTTTTCTTTCTTCTTTCTTTGTGACTACATATATATATGCATTCACCCTTTTCTTTTCTTTTCTTTTCTTTTCTTTCCTTTCATGGGTGATCAACCCGCCTTTTTAGCGCGTATATCACAAAGACATACGCCCTTAAGCTACCGTCATAGCCCTTTTACTCGTCCGGTCCTAGAAACCGTCCGCCTTAACTTTCCGTCCGGCCAACCTTCGGCCGTCCGCCTTAACCGTCCTACCGTCGTAGGCCGTAATTCGCCCGTCTACCCGAAGGTATCCGTTTCCCATGCGACTATTATTTATACAACCGTTCTACTATAATATGCCAATTGCTTCGACCGTCCTTTAATGGCATTCGTACGTCCTAGCTGATGAAGGAACGCACTTGTCCCGGTTGTAAAATAGTCACATGGTCGTCCGTCTACCGAAGTAGCCGTTATCATCGAAGCGTCCATAACATTTTCTGTACTTTGCAAGCAATATATACATAGATATAAAGCAGGATTTCATTCTTTCATATGGTGTTATACTTTCATTCATTCTTTATAATCATGCTTTTCATTCTTTATTCATAAATTCTTTTTCTTTATATAGGTATATATATATATACTTATATACCACATATGATCACATTGGCATTCATAATATTTATTTACTTGGTGTATACATTTCAGCCCCAAAACATTTATAAATCTTTTGCACATAACATAGAAGGGGGCACATAGAACTCACCTGATAAGCTTCTCTAGGTTGTCCTAAACGAAGGTCCAACAACGTCACGTACTATCTGAATTAGGTAGTTAAATATACATCAGACCCAATCCCGACTCTAACGTTTTAATCATCCTAAAACATACTGACTTTACTTAGTGGTCTGCTGCCTGCGCACTTAGTAAGTGCGCAGGGACTTGCTCATGCGCACTTGTCAAGTGCGCAGGATCTTTCTCCTGCGTACTTGATAAGTACGCAGGGACTTCCTCCTGCGTACTTGGTAAGTACGCAGGAAATCCTTCTTGCGTACTTGGTAAGTACGCAGTACCTGGTTCCTGGACCAAAATTTCGGAATTCTTGCATGTTAATCCGATCATGCTAATCTTACAATTTTCTTTGATCTAAACAACCGGTTTTCATTCTAGATGTTATTTCTAAGCTTATTATTAAGTTTCATCCATGAAAACGTCTCCTTTTTAGCTAAAACCCGAGAAACCCCAAAATGAACAAAAACTCATATTATGATCGAATCATTACCTGGATTGGAATTCTGATCCGGAGGTTTTGCTCACGCTCTCAGTAGTAACGTGCTCCTCAAATCTCGTGACGATCCGTCGACTTTCTCTCTCTAGACCCGGGCTCCCTTTCTCTATCTAGAATTGGTGAAATGGAGGTGAAATGGTCAAATGGGCTGTCTTGCCCCTTTTATACCTGGGCTTCCCTCGACCCGTTGGAGTCGAGCCCAAGCCCATCCGTCTTTCTTTCGTTTTATGACGTTTAAATCTCCATCGTATTTTTATTTACTTATTTACTATTTTCGGGATGTTACATGATTCTTGCCTCCTGACAATCAAGTCCACCAAATTAATCAGTGCTCGACACCGTCCACCATCTAGTAATTCATACAATGGCACATCAACATCCATAAAGATGGATACGATGACACCATGTCTCCCGACCAACGGTAAAATAATCACCTGATTCCTCCAAATGGACAAAGCGAAGCCGATACCTCATTCTAACTTACAAGCTATGGGAACTCCATGTCGTGTCATACCATCCACAAAATCAGCATTCTTCGATTATCCATAAAAGTAGGCTTCCTTTAAGCATAGGATATGCATACTCCCCGGTCGAAGACCCGCCACTATTCAAAACGATACATGTTTCCACCATTCCAAATATTCTTGCAGTCAAACTACTACAAGTTTCTTCTACCACGCATAGGTATATGAAGCCGTTGAGGCTTCCCACACAACCTTCCTTTAATGTTTGGCTTTAGTCCACAAGCCAACGAGACATTTGTCCATATCCTTGACTATGTCTCCTTCCTCCTCATAGTTGGAAGTTCCATAATCTCCACACCAATCCATCTATTGAGATTTAAGGTCTCAAATGTTTCATACTATTGGAATTCAAAGATCCCATTACCTGTATACAACTTTCCTAGTGAGGGCATGGTAACTGTCTCACACGATCCCTCTTTCACAACCTTGGAAGGTAAATCCCTAACCGTGACATATTCACCAATTGTGAAGTTCTAAGACTTCAAACACCATTTGTGAAGTTCGGGGACTTCAAACATCATTTGTGAAGTTCGAAGACTTCAAACACCAATTACACCTCGACCATTTCAATCTTTAACGGGTCAACATGGATGCCTTCAGAGTCCACCATATCATCCAAAACTGGATTTCACCGGAGCCAAAATGGCACACCCGACAAATTCAAAGAAGAATATCTCATTCTAAGAATTTTCAAGAAGCCCATGACAACATTAAGCTTAAACAACCGTCTTTCGAAGATAGAAATGACTATCGACAATTATACGACTACCCACAAACAAACGATTTATACACCCGAACCATAAAGTACACAAACCATGGGACCCTAGGTCACTTTGTTCTATCTCTGACAATTTGTGCACACACGCAATCTTTTATCCTTCTTTCCACATAAAGGTTAGTGTACTTCAAGACGAAACACTCGAGCAAAATAACTCTTATTGAACACCTTCACAACCGGAACACTAAGTATTCCATTTACCCTTGGTTGATGTCAATGGCACAAGCCATGTATACACCATTTAGTATGCCTCGTGCTTCACCGTCTCTAGACGAGGACAAACAACACGTTTCTTCTTATTCATCCGTGACTTTGTTATGATTACTAGTTAAGTAGCCACACAACTTTAACTACAATCGTAGGACTCCGTTCCATGTGATTGTTTTACTTACATCCTTCAATTAATAATTCACATAATTGTCAACATTATGAAATTCGCAAGATTGATCGCCTCCGAATCCACTAAATCACAAATAAACTCATCCGACAATTTACCAAAAGACTTCACTCACGTCTTTGTTAGTTTAGAAATCTTGGCCTAAGAACCTTAAAATTTATATTTCTTCCCTCTACAATATTTGAGTGCATTTACTCAGGACATTCACTTCGAACGTGTACCGATTTGTAACCACCGAAGCACACATTATTAGGATTAGAACAATACGGCATAGTGTGTTCCATCCTTACTCTTATATAACTTCCACACATATGGCAACAACAACTATTACCTCCCCAAAGGGGTTTCTAGCTTGACTAGAATATTTGGCTTTCTAAAAGATACTACTAATTCCTCCTCACACCGCACTAGTGATTGCGTTGTCAAGGTCAATCAAAAACAATATTATCTCTAATCCCTAGCTACCTTAAACTATAGTATAGTGGAGTAGGGTGTCGTATCCACAAGGAACTCGTGGACAATGTCATTTTAGAAAAGTAGTTGAGTTCAGATTAAAAAGCAATTAACTTTAAAAACTTTGAAAACAATTAAGAGAAAACGGATTAATTCCGGGGTCAGATTGCAAGTTCGGTGATTACTAATTTGTACTTATTGGAAGTTACATAGACATAACTCATTTTATTAGATTTGACAAATAATTGAAAATCAAGATAGTGACTTGTAACATCCCGGTTTTTATAAAGCTATCATGATTAATGTATATATGTGCATATGTTGAAAAGGATGAACGGAAATGTTACGGGATCTAACCAGAGGTGTAGTAACGGGTTTCTTTTTATGTAAATAAACCTAGAATGGGGTGACGAGTAAATATCATGACTTAGTGGGTTTTTATTTAAAACGCGAGATTGGCCTAGCCCGGGGGCTAACCGGTTGCGCACGAGGGCCGAGCCCGATAGGGGAGACACCCTTTTAGGGTGTTACGCAAAGGGAGAGACCCCATTTGGGGTTTGCGACTGCCGAGAAGAAAGAGAGGGGAGGAGAGGCCGTTCGTCGAGTTCTTTGTTCGAATCAAGGTATAATCATGGTCCTTTTATAATTGTTTACGTGTTCTAAGTCTCGGATAATCGTATATAACCATGTTAATGATTCTAGGGTTTCGTAGGGATCGGGTGAAGAAAAGAGACGATTTCTCGGTGGTTCGATCCGCACGAATCACTCGGAATCGAAGGAATAATCACGAACTCGACATGTTGTTGTTTTGGTTTTAAATATGGTTGTGTTTCGGGCCTAGGGGAGATCGGCCGAACCCATAAGGGGTGGTCGACGTGAGTTGCGAGCATGGGTAAGGGCCGGCTAGGGTCGGATGAAGCCAACGGAGGCGGTGACGGGGCTGTGGTGACCCCAGGGCGGCGTCGACGGGCTGTGGTGGTTACGGGAGGTCGCAGCGGCGATCGTGGATGCCCAATGACGAGGGCGCGGGACCGACTTTGGGCGGGAACGCGTGGGAAGGCACCACAATGGTGCATGGCATGAGTTTAGGTGGTGTTTGACGAGTTCGGGAACCCGGAGTGCAACCGAATATAAAGTTAGACGTCGGGAACATGGACGGGGGCTTCACATAGCGTATGCATAGTTCCATGCACGTAAAATTGGTCGTGCGTGACGTAGGGTTAGTCGTGTAGGTGGAGACGTAATGTCGGGTCGTATATTGACTCGTGTATTGTGTGTGTTCTAGGTGCGAGGTCGAAAGGCGAGCAGGAGGAGTAAGTGAGTTCTAAAGATCATAGTGTGTCGAGCAAAGGTGAGTTTCTATCGCCCACTTTTAAATGTTTTATTGTTTTGGGCATGAATACATGTGAAACGTGTTTTAGTAAGTTGCATGCATAGACGACGCTTTTGGTAAAGAAATATATACTTTTAAATAGTCGTTATGCTTGCATGTGTGTGTGAGTTTGTGTCACGTACTTAAACGTCATGGCGGGAGATCGAGCGTAAGCTTGATGTTGTGTTGACGTTAGTCAACGGGATATTGACTCTGGCATTAGTCAGGCGGGAGATCGAGCGTAAGCTTGATATTGTGTTGACGTTAGTCAACGGGGTATTGTGTCTGACGTAAGTCAGGCGGGAGATCATGTTTGCTTGTGTCTTCGGACCGGACAACATGGTATAATTGTTTGTCGATAAAATATGTCTGTTTGAACTGTTGAGAAAGTACTATGAATAAACCTTTGAGATGGAAACTATTTTATAACGTTTTGGGATGTAATATTCCCTAAAGAACTACTATAGAACTCACTCAGCGTAGCTGACTTTTAAGCATGTATTTCAGGTAAAGAGAAGATGTGAGCTGGCGGCTTCTGGATGGCATTTGGTTACCGTGGGTGTTTGTGATGACATTATTTACTAGTTGTTTCGTTGAGACATTTTGATCTTAGTACTTGATTAGAATTATGTTTGGGTCGGGTCGTTGACCTTTGTTGACTATTTGATTTCCGCTGCAATGAATTGTGTTTAGTTTGATGTGTATGACCGGACGAGTAAAAGGGCTATGACGGTAGCTTAAGGGCGTATGTCTTTGTGATATACGCGCTAAAAAGGCGGGTTGATCACCCATGAAAGGAAAGAAAAGAAAATAAAAGAAAAGGGTGAATGCATATATATATGTAGTCACAAAGAAAGAAGAAAGAAAAGAAAAAGTTATGAAATTAAATGAGACAAAAGATGCGAATATATATTTAAATGCATTTGCGAAGAATGATAAAAGAAAAGCAATTCAAGTAAATGTGTATTTATATAAATGTATATATATAACTATGCATACTTATAAAGAAAAGAATGTTTGTACCTAATTGTATTAAACTAGAACTCACCAGCGTTAGCTGACTTTTAGTATACATTTCAGGTAAAGGAAGAAAAGGTCGTGCGATGGCGTGAAGGTTACCCGGCACAAGACTGACATCCCACTTTTGTTTGCTAATACAATGTTGTGTTTTAAATTGTTAAGACTTCCGCTGTTATGTAATGTAATTAAATGATGAATATTATAATTTAAGTTCAGTATTTATGGCTATGTTTATGAGTAAATCCAACGAGTGAGGTTACCCGGGAAAGGGCCCTTACAAATCAATGATGTGATTCAAGACTTAGTGTAGAAGATCTCGTAAGAGAGCGCGATTGCACATCCACTCAAGATGAACCAGAGAACCCTAGTCGAATATAGGGAGGAGGTGTGTTGATATTTAAATGGGAAACTTGGCGCTATCAAAAGTTTCGCTTAAAAGGGGGTGTTTCGTGCTTGAAAACGCGGGAGGCTAAGTCCCCGTTTTGTTGGCCTGTTTAAATCTTATGTTAGTTTAGTAAGTGGCATACCGTTTAGATTTACCCGAGGGAATCGAGTAAACTCTATGATACATTTCGTGTAGCGCATTCATGAAAATGTTTAGCGGGAGGAGTTATTGTCGCTTCTCATGGTGATGTAGAGACTGTGATTTTGAATCTAGTAAAAGAACCGGTGACTATTTTAGAATAGTAGAACGAGTTATTTGTGCAAGGAATTTACCATGTAATATTCCTTAAATGATCAAGGTGGGGCGAAATTGAAATTGGAGGAAGGTTGAGAAGGAGAATTCAACTACTATCTTAAGAGGATTATGTGGTGACGGGTTGGACGAAACCCAAAGTTAGGGGGGTGATTTGTAATGAACCAAAATTAAAATATAATGTTATTTTCCAAAAAATAATATTATACGGGTGAAAGATGAATAAAACAAAGTGGAGGATTTGTTTTAATGTTACATTTTAGCTAGTTTGGGTGAAAGGGATCAAATCTGGAAGTGTAGGGGCTGTTTCGTAACAGTTTCAAATCTGATTTCATATGGGGAGGGGGAGGTCACGCATTGTGTGTGTGTGTGTGAATGTCGCAAATGAGTAGGAAACAAGAGACCAAATCCGAATTTGAGTTTATGCATGCGAAATCAGTGGGTTTTGATGCAATCCTCTTCTTCCAAACAACAATTGTAAGCATTCTTTCATCCATGAATCTTCTTCAAATGTGTTCTTGATGGGTTTTGGTAGAAATCAAAATTGGGTTGAAATTGGGTGAAATTGGTGATAGATAACTTGTTATCTTGCTTAACTAAGGGTGTTGGGAGGTGTATAACATCTTAGAATCATCTAATTTGATTATTTATAAATTAGAGTTCTTGAGTTGTAAATTGAGGGTTTTGATTTGGGGATGTTATATTGACAAATTAAAGGTTGGAAAGTGTCTATTGTGTTAATAGACATAACATTTGGTGAAAATCCTCAAAATTTGATTGTCGAATGGTGATTTAAAGTTATGCCCATAAGGTGTTTGATTAAATGCCTAAACCAAAATGTTTAGTATAAAACTTGAGTGAATTACAAGGTTTACTTGTTTAATATAAAGAATTATAAGTCAAGTTTAAATTAGTGGGCATAAGCTTATGGTGAACATAGATAGTGAAATGATGGGTTTGAAAGTTTGACAATTATAAGTCAAACGAGTCATTTGGACCACAAGGGTGTGTTGGGTGTCAATTGGTGATCAATGGATTACTAATTATAAATGGGTCGTATAGGTGATCAAGTAGGAAGGGAGCTAGCTTGGAGGATCAATCGGGATCATCTTTAGCAAAAGGTAAGTGCTTTGCGCTTACTTAGTAATGATAGGTGGTAGCAAAATACACATACTTGATATTCATGTTAATTTTGTTAAATATCATATGTGCAATGTGTGCGTGTTGATTTGGTAGATTTGCATATGGGGATATATGCAAAGGGTTGGTGTTTAAGGTGCTTGAGGTTTATAAACCTCACAATGGTGGTTAAAATCTTTGAATTACTTATGTGTTTAAAGTATTGTATTTGTATAACCATGTTGTATGCAAGGGTTGGGAGTGAAATAGAGATTTGAAGTCCTTGAACTTCACAAACAAAAAGGGTGGGTTTCTTTGAATCCCACATGTCGGTAAATTAAGTATGAATTATAAAGATGGATTGGTAATGTGTGTGACACTTGTTTGTATGTTTAGAGTCGGTAGTTGGAGTCTAAGAACCCCACTTGCTGTAGTTGAGGTCATGAACCTCACATGTGTTGTTGTTGTTGATGTTTGAATACTTTGAACTTCACTAGTTGTAGTTTTGTACTTACTTAGTAATGTTAGAAGTGGATTACTTGTTGTTGATTGTAAATAGGGTGTTTAATTACATTTTAAATGATTGTGTTTGTATGCAAATGATATTATAGTAATAGGAGTTTGAAGTCTTGAACTTCATAAGTAAATGGATGTAATTAAGGTGGTAAAACTTACGTTTTGATTTAGACATCAATCAAACTTGGTTTAAGTCTAATGTAGTAGCCGATTTGTTTATTTTGAAACTCATGGTTGATTTTGGGAGTCTTGGTCGGTCATTTTAAATAAAACCATGTCGTTTTCATTTCAATGTAGTTAGCATGTGTTGTTTTGTCAAAGAGCGTTATATGGGACCTACTTCTGTTTGTGTTTTTGAAAGTTAAAATCGGTTGAAAATTTTGGGTGTTACATATACACACACATATATACATCTGAAATACCATGCTCATCTTCATTGCTTTGGCCACAACCGAGAGGTGACTATTGTTACTGTAATGTTCTTAGAGATGCCCCATAGGTAGGGATTGTTTAAGAAAGTATAAATACAAGAAATCTAAGCAGAGTATATTTAATTTATTATTATATATAAGTTTGGATGTTTTTTTTCACAATTCGTCATCTACCTTGAATATTATTCCTAACAGGGGTGGTCTTGAGGATTTGTCAGGTGGGAGACGGCTCCAGGCCCAACATTTTGGCCGTCCGAAAAAAAAATTCGCATTATATATTTAAAAAAACTCGTTTCTCAGTTAATTACATGTTCTAGAATCTAGAGATAACCCAATAAGTTAATAAACAATTTAAAATCCAGTTAGACAATAACATGTTTTAGAGAGGGCCCAATAAGTTAATAAAAAGAGTAAATTACACAGATTGTCCTTTAATTATATATGAAATTACACAATATGTCATTTGATTTCAATAAGTACAGATATTGTCCTTATTTAGAAATTTTTGCACGCTCTATTTCCTTTACACTAACTGGTGTTAAGTTTTTCTGTTTAGTTTTGGCATGTGCCTTGCATCTGAGGGTATAATGGTCTTTTTACCCATTAAAGGACAATTTATGTAATTTCTCAAAACCCTACTCTCTATGCCCATCCACCACACCCCATCTTCTTCCCCATCCCTTTCTTCTCTTCCATCGCATCCAACCACCATCACCACCATTGCAGAGACTCCGGCGACCAAATCACACTCAAACGATGGATGGGTATAGAGAGGGTTTTGAGAAATTACATAAATTGTCCTTCAATTGATAAAAAGACCATTATACCCTCATGTGCAAGGCACATGTCAAAACTTAACAGAAAAACTTAACACCAGTTAGTGTAAAAGACATAGAGATTGCAAAAATTTCTAAATAAGGACAATACATGTATTTATTGAAGTCAAAGGACATAGGGTGTAATTTCATATATAATTAAAGGACAATCTATGTAATTTACTATAATAAAAATTTTAAAACAACCCGATTAAGTTCAAAACAATAAAACCCAATAGGCTAATAACATCTTCAATCGATATACCCCTTGCATCATATGAAGTCGAAGTTCAACAGTAGCCAATCTCCTTCGCCCCCTACAAATCACAATTCACAATCAACAATCAATATACCCCCTACATCCTTTTGGCCGTTTTCAAAATCACAATCACCAAAATCGTTTTTGGTTGTTTAAAATCGTCGACTACAATCACTAGGTTTGACAGTCGTTTTTTATGCCTAATGCCTTCCATGTTAAAACTCATTTAATTTGGTTTAATGTTGAATTGATTAGGTTTACGATCCACAATTGAAGTTGTTGAAATCCTACTTATGATCCACAATGTCCCAAGAAAGACATAATTGATTGGCAATGATAGCTATTGAAAACGAATATTTAGTGAGTACGAATTATGAAGAGTTTATCAATAATTTTGCTTCTAAGAATGCTAGGAGAGCCTCACAATTTGTTAAACTATGTAAAATAGATCATTTTGCTACAGTAATTTTGTTTTCCTTATTGTTATAATAATTATTGTCGTATCAATGAATATTTTAATATCTATTTAGGGACTCATTTTTATTAGTCACACAGGATATCCGAAATCTAAGGGACGAAAGTGATTCCTAAATTCACAATCTAACTAATTTAATTACTTTGGGTAGAGGAAGGGAGGAAATGTGTAACACCATACTACATGAGAGCATTCTAAATTAAAAGTTAGGTATGAAAACAAACCCATGATGCTTAAAAGCAATGTTTTCAGAACCGGACAACGAACCGGTCGTCTTACTGGTTCACTGGTCCGACTTAAGAACCGGGTGACTCCATCTTCCGCTCAAGTCTCCAACAAACCACCACATTTCCATCGCCGGCGTTGGTCCATGTCCGTATTTCACTTAGTTATCTCCGGTCCAACCGTGGTTTTCCGGTCTGACCGGTCCGACCGACGGGTCTTTGCAGGATCGTTACAACATACATAACCGGGCCGTCCAGACCATCGGTTCCCGGTCCGACCGGTCCGATCCGGGTTTAAAAACACTGCTTACAAGTATCTCCCTCTCTCCTCTGCACCAGCAGAGCCATTGGAGATGCTAGAAGGTAGGTAATTAACCAAAAGCATTTCCATCTTATTATTTCTATTTCAATTTCAATTTCATGTATGTACAATTTTATGGACATGGATGATCATGCCAATGCACACATACATATATCATATTAATAGCCAGTCAGTCTAGTAGTACGTACATGGTGGTTGTTGGATTGGTTCCACAACCGAACTACACTACCGTCTAACACCGTCAAATCCTGGTAACTATACCACCCCATCTCTGCCGTCTTCAACTTTAACACTGCTTCCCATCCATCTACTTGCCTAATCGGTCTCTCCTCGTCTTCAGGGTGACACCTTTCGCTCCTACCTATGGCTATACAATCGTCATCTTCTCCGTAGTACACCCTAAATTTGCCGATTCTCCTGTTCTCCAACGAATAAAATGTGGTTGAGGAGACGAATAAAGGGATGCGCTTGGTAATCGAAGGTTGTTGATCAGCGGATGTCTGCCGTGGTGATGGCGATGGTAGCGTTTGATGATGTGGTGGCGGGGGCGAATGAATAGAAGACTTGATCTTCCAGAAGCTAAGAGCTGCGGTTAGAAAGGCTAACCAGGTCCATACATTGAGAACGGTATGGGTCAAGTAGCTGATTGCAAGCGCCTCCAGGGCCATACTCATCTCTCTCTCTCGGTGTGTGTTTGTGGGTTGTGCTGATGACACCATATATTTGATTGGTCTGTGGGTGAAGACAGGAGAGGAATGCCTTCGTATTTATGAAGAATGAGAGCCGTCAGATTGGATGCATAGAGAGATGCCAGGAATCCACATTTAGATGCCGATGGTAGATCCCAAAGATATGCCCCCTATACCACTCCATTTTTTTAATTACAAAAGATCTAATACTTTTTTTTTCTTGACCACGAAAAACTCACCTAATCATCGTAACCCATAAGATCGGTAAAATACTGCTTGCGCGTGAGAGATGCCTTCAAAAAGATTAAAACAAAAAATTAGTAAAAGCAGATGGAATTAAACGCTTACTACTGTGTCACCTTTGGAAAGTTTTTGTTTTCTTTTGTTTTCTTTTCTTTTCCACTATATAAGTAAAAGCGGATGTAATTATTATCAGTCTACAATATAAACTACTATACATGTAGATCGATAATAACCCTAATGACAAGCCGAATGGACTTAACTCTAATGGGTTTATAATTTTATGTAAACAAAAGAAATAATATCTAACTCTAATGACAGCGATACTAACTCTAATGACAACCTGATGGACTTAACACTAACGGACTTAACCCTAAAGTATAAGGGTCTGTTTGGTATAAGGTAATGGAATGGGCGAGTGAAAGAAATGGACCATTATCATTCCCTTGTCATGTTTGGTTACCCTATATGAATTAAATAAATCATTACTTCGTGCTGTTTGGTAGACAGGAAAATATTTTATAAAAACAAAATATTTGTAACAAATAAATTTATACTATGGGTCGGGTCATGGGTCAGGGCATGGGTCGAGTCATGTCACAGATCATGGTTCGGGGCATGGTTCGGGTCATGGGACGGGTCATGGTTAAGGTCATGGGTCGAGTCATGGGTCAGGTCACGGGTCGAATCATGGGTCGGATCATGGTCGGTCCATGGTTTGGGCCATGGTTCGGATCACGGGACGGGTCATGGTCCGGGACATGGGTCGTTCCTTGGTTCGGACCATGGTTCGGGTTATGAGTCCAGTCATGGTTCTAGTCATGGGTTAGGTCATGGTTAGGTCATTAATTAAACAAATTTATTTCATTCCTTTAAGGAATGAAAAGCAAGCACCCATCCCCCAATTAATGAAAATTAGGGATGAGCACAGATCGGGAATATCCGAAGACCGACCCAAAAAAATCCCAATATCGAGCCGATTTGCATAACATGTTTCGGGATTCGGTCACTGTTTCCATAAAAATCCCGGATCGGGTAATTCCCTATGAAACCGAGAAAATTTTACCGGCCCAATATGTTTAAAAATTAACAAAAATCCATTATATTTTACTGCAATATGACAGAAGATCATAACAAAACATGATTTATTTATAAAGTTTTAACTCTCATGCACAATTGAATAAGAAAAGGCAAAGAATATTCAATTTGAAATTTTTTAAGTTTCATTTTAAAAAAATCACTAATTGATTGTATTTTTTTTTTTGTTAAAAAAAGAGAAAAAAACCTTCATATTTTCACACAAGTACACCAACAAAATAGAAAAAACAAGTATTAACACTCATAACAAGAACCATCGTCCATTTTATCAACCGATAAGAATCGGATTCAGTCTAGTTTTTACGATATTGGGAATACCCTATTTCCCGATCGTTCATTCCCTACCGAAACCCATTACCGGCTGTGTGACCTAGGGACGGTATTCAAGTAATACTTCAATAGAAATTCGGGATTGGGTTACTCTAATTGACCCGGAAAACCCAAAATGCTCAGCCCTAATGAAAATTATTAGAAAGGAAAGAAACACATTCCTTATGTAATGGTCCATTCCATTACTATGTGACTACTAAACATGTTTTGTTTCATTCCAATGTAATGACTCATTCCATTCCACCATCTATTCATGCATACCAAATACTACCTAATATATGTTAATTATCACAACTTTAAATGCATTCAATCAATAAATTTTAAGGTTTTAGATTTTTTTAACAGTTTTTTATTTCTAAGTATCACCTAACATGCACTTACAGAATTTAAACTCACACCACTTTTATAGGGGCAATCACCAATGCAACTAGACCACAATGATTTTGGTTATTAAAGGGAGTTCCTCGTCTATCATTAAAATCTATACTACCTAATAAACAAGTAAACTAGGAGAACACTTGTCACATTTCTAGGCCTCCTTATTCTCATTTTTCCGCCTCCCTCTTCTATTAATAATCAATTTCACTATTTTAGGCAACTAAATTAATTATTTGTTTTAATTTTTATCTACACATTTTTTAATTTAAAATTGTGTTTATCATCAATTAATTTGCTCAATCATATTTTTATGAATTGTACAAACTGAAAACAATTTTATAGCCAGCTAGGATTCAAATAAAAAACTTTTAATTATATATTTACATATTCACATTGTTCCATTTTGACGAGTGTATGTGTTAATAGACACATTATATTTTATTCAACCCGTGTAATACACAAGTTTATTCAACTCGTGTATTACACGGGTTTTAAAAACATAAACTTTTTATTACCAAGTATATAATATTATATTTATTCAACCCGTGTAATACACGGGATTCTAACCTAGTTAAGAATATATCATTTTATGTTTGAATTTGTCATAGCATATTAAGTTTAATTAAAAGTGTGATTTACTTTCATATCGATTGCTTAGTAAATGTAATTTTGAATTTCATGAAAATTAAAGTATTTGATTTTCTAAATAATAATCGAACAAAGTATTTTTTGTAGTGAAGGAAAGACAACATTTAGATTCCAATATCTACGTATTGGTTGCAATAAATATAAACCACAATTAAAGACAACAGAATTGCAACAAAACAACTAACTAGTGGCATGGCATGGCATGAATGCTCACCGGTTGCAATATATATGAGGCTCATCGAAATCAATGCCCCACAGCCACATCTTATACCCCTAATATTATGTCTACACCATACACACCACCAAATATAACATAATACCAATGTTTTTATAATCGGACCGGACAACGAATTGGACGTCTTAAAGGTTCACTGGTCGGACCGGTCGGACCGGATTCAAGAACCGGATGACGCAATAAATATTATAAATATTCATTATAATATATAGAAAAATATAAAAATTCCAAATACTACGTATACAATCATTTAAACAATTTTGAGTCAAGGACGAGAGTTGTAGGTCTGTATGAATTTTAATTCTTTTGAATCTTCAATTTTAATTTTGATTAGGGTTTTGGAGGACCTGTGGCAGCGTATAAGTTAAAAGGAAAGGGCCAAATTGAGTTAAAATTGTAAATAGAAGTAAGTAAGAGGACTATAGGATAAAAAAGATAAAAAAAATAGTAAAATTTTTTTCTTTTTTTTTAAATTAAACTACCCGGTTCGCGGTTCGACCGCTTGAACCGCCCGGTTCAACCAGCAAACGGTCTCAGAGCATGTAACCGGACCGGTGGAGGTCCCGGTTCCTGGTCCGACCGGTCCGACCAGCCGGTCCGGTCCGGATTTCAAAACATTGCATAATACACATACTCTTTATCATATATTTTATAACTAGCTTAGAACCCGTGTAATACACACGGGATAAAAAATATTAATACATAAAATTCTTAAATATTTATGTATATATTTTACAGGTGTAAAAATGTATTACATATACTAAGGATAGAAAATAAAATTCAAAATATGTAAAAATTAATATATAATTGGGTTTCAAAAATACGTTAATTACTATTTAATGTAATTTGATTTTCATTTACTATTTGATTGAAAATAAAAGTTACATAATTAGATTTTAAATTTTCTTATAATAAGGGACAATTTAAAATAAATGTGTTTTATTAGTATAATTAGTATTTTATTTAAAAATATATTATTATTAAAAGATAAAATATAGAGGTGTATTTAATAAGAAGAGATGCAGGAAAAAATGATAAGAATGAATATGGAGACAACACGTGACATTAAAAAACCTTTATTTATTATATATTATAGATATACAGAGTTAATTACATGGATGGTCCCTGTGGTTTGCACAAGTTGCAAGTATGAGCCCCAAGTTAAATGTATTCTTAGACTTCATTATTCGTTCTTGGATTTTATAGGTAATCGATTTGAGACATAGTTATAATGTTATTTGAGTTAATTAGAAGAATCCTAATTGAAATTTTTATTCAAACCAAAATTTACCCAACAACTCTTATAGGACAGAGCTCCTGTTCCAATTGTAAATGATTTGTTTCAAGAGATTTGACTTGGTTTTTGGCATCATCCAAATTGTTTTTTAGCAATTTATTATGGATCACGATTGTTGTAACTGATTCTGCATATACTCTAGCATCCTTACATATTTCAACAACTTATTCACAATTCTATATTATGAAAAACAATGTTAAACACGTCAAACAAATACTAAAACATGTTCAGTTGTTAATACCAGTTCCAATTCCTCATACACTTTCTTGTAAGTTCTTCCAAATCCCATTGCATATACCAGATCTCTTACATGGTTTAATAAAATTTCTAAAAGATTCCAAAATAAACTTACATGGTTTAAAAAGTAAAAGTTTCATTTTTGTTGCTATATAAGTAGGATAATGTATTTATTGTAATTTGATTAACAAACCCGAATACCGATTAAAACCAACATGATTACACCTGAAACCCGATTACACATTCTTATATGGTTCGATATTTGGTTGGATTTTCATTGTCCAAAAACCGAGGAACCCAAACCAAATAATCCGAATGACGGTACGTTTTTACAAACCAACCCTTGTATTTGTATATATTAAAAACGTAAAAAGAATGTAGGTAAAATTAGAAAAAAAAAAAGACCTGATTACAATTGGGCTTACGTTGTTGTTCCCATCATCGAGTGGCGTTGGGATTGGGGATTATGCGAGTCTGGATCTGTTGCGTTACACGAGGGCAACATGCCATTAACCATACATCCTGCCTTCGTCTCTTCTGACCATGAGAATTCAAATTCAACACTAACAATGAGCCTGAAAAGGAATACAGTGGTCGGAACAGACCTACGGCTACCACCTCTATTAAACATCAAGGCTTCCTGTTTCCATCGGCCATGGCGGCGTAAAAGAAGCACATACCTTGTGATACGCAGCAATCATCACTTAACTTCATCTTCACATCACAATTCATTCCATGCCTTTCTTTCTCAACTGGATTTGCTTACGCCAGCCCTAGGTTTCACCACTGCCCTCGCTCTTCTCTACAAATTCAACTCCACCACCCACCAAATCGGAGACTGGACTCTCTTTACCTCCCCCACGCCGTTCAACCGTTTTATCAAGTTGCGGTGTGCGTCTCTTCTGTTGGAGGATTCAAATGAGAAGCTGGTCGAGGAGGACGGGCGTGTTGTTAGCTTCGATTCTGGTAGAATTCAACAAATTCATGTAGACGACGGAAAACAACTTTTCTATCAGAGGATATGTATCAACACTGACGATGGTGGGGTAGTGTCCTTGGATTGGCCTGCCAATTTGGAGTTGACCTTGGAACAGGGCCTGGACACCACCATTCTAATTGTCCCAGGGACTACACATGGGAGTATGGATGAGAATGTGAAGTCCTTTGTTTTTGAATGCTTAACACGAGGCTGTTTCCCCATTATCATGAATCCCAGGGGTTGCGCCCGTTCACCGCTCACCACACCACGGTAACCTCCCACTAGGACCAATAGCCTGTACTATGTGCTACTTATAACTCTGCTTCTAAATCTAAACCTTAAAATCCACACGTATCTTACTATGATAAGAAGAGGAACCCGAACCCCATTTGTGTAACTATTCAGCTGTAATGATTAACCAGACGACTACGTGATAGTCCCTATTGATCAAATTTCTTTGATGATTTTCATATGTTTTTGTATAAGCTGATGGTATGACATAATATGTGTAGGTTATTTACGCCTGCTGACAGCGATGATATCTGCACAGCTGTACAGTTCATCAACAGGGCTAGACCTTGGACAACTTTCATGGGTGTTGGCTTTGGTTTTGGTGCAAATATGTTGACAAAGTATCTAGCAGAAGTTGGAGAGGAAACACCTCTGACAGCTGCCACGTGCCTAGACAATCCTTTTGATTTGGAAAGGGCTTCTAATCATGTTTATGTTGATCAGAATCTTACAAACGGCTTGATTGATATGCTGCAATCCAACAAGGTTTAAACCCTTTCACATTAAAAATTTGCCTAAAATATAAGAGATTTTCATTCCCTTTTCAATTGATTTTCACAAAGTATAGGGGATGTTCCAATGGAACACGTAAGTGATGTCCTACTATTAGTCTCCATTGATAGCCTTCCACTTTTGGTGGCCAGTAAAAGGAGTAGATCAAAGGTTATAACAATTAAAATAGAACTACAAACTTGAGAGCAGGATTGTTATACCAAGTCCAAGACTCCAAGTCCTAGCATTAATTTTCTTTAGAGTAATCTCTTTCTGTAAATTTTGGTCAACTACCCTTAATAACTTTTAGGAGGCAGGGGTGAACCAAGATGTGAAAGGCTATGGTAATGTGGTGATCATAGATTCAAAGGGACTTTAACTTTCGGAAGCTTTAGAGATAGATGGCACAACATGATTTTCATCGGACTCCCCACGCTTAAAGTTTTATTTTCCCTTCATGTTTTATCTCTTCAATAGCAGCTTCGTAATGTCTTTTATTGCTTGCAGGAACTATTTCTGGGTCGATCTAAAGGGTTTGATGTTGAAAAGGCTTTACAAGCTAAGTCACTTAAAGATTTTGAGGAAGCAATATCTATGGTATCATATGGATTTGATTCGATAGAAGAATATTATGTCAGCTCCGGTACAAGAGATTTGGTTGGCAATGTAAAGATTCCACTTCTCTTTATTCAGGTAATATAATGAAATATATTTTCAGCCATAGTTCATAACTTCTTGGAGTCTAGCGTGATCATTTTACCTGTTCATGTTTCTTTTCTAATATTGATGCTGCACAAGTTTGTGCAACATTTGTGTAAATGAGGCAATACTTGCACACATATTTGCCTTGTCTAGGGGAGAGACTCTTATACCTCAGTCATGATTTCATTCTTTATAGAAATTGGTTGCTCTAGAAAAGCTTTATCTTTGAAATTGGTGCCGTTGCTAGTGATAAGTTTGATTTTCCAAACTTATTTGGAAAATGCAAGGGGAAAAGCTTGGTTGTAGTATTATTGAATTTAGTGTGTAAATTATTTATGTTCCTTTGCAACTCTGATTTGGAATAGTTGAAAGTTTTCTATCTTTGCCCTGGACTTAAGGACTCAAAGTTGTCATAATTCGGATTAGATGTAGTTGTGAAGATAATTTTTTTCAAAGATAATATAATTGCTATTGAACAACCCATGACCACCTATTATCATTCTATGATGAGTGTGTGATAGATTTCGACCTAGTATAGAATTTGACAGCGCATATTCTGATGTTTGTAACAGAGCAGTGCAATGGCATCTTTTTCCATCCCACGCGGCTTAATAGCAGAAAATCCATTTACGAGCCTGCTTATCTGCACTTTTCAGTCAGATGACAAAAGCACTACTGGAGCATCTGATGTATCATGGTGTCGGCATCTTGTTGTTGAGGTAATTACTAACAGACAACTGTACTCCGTTTTAGCTTCCAAAGTGGAAACACTCGCATAAATTGGTTATTGGTTATAACGCAGATCAGATGTGTTGGGTTGCTACATATACTCTGTTAGGTTGGTACATACGTAAGTAATATTTAATCTTACATGCAGTGGCTTACAGCTGTTGAGCTAGGGCTTCTGAAGGGCCGGCATCCTCTTTTGGAGGACAGTGATGTAACCATCAGTCCTTCAAAACAGATGACATCTCATGCAAGTAGTAGAAGCAAAAAATTTCTGAATTTTCACCAGTTGGATGGGAATACTTCACATCCTTGGAAAAAGATGCTGAAAAGAAGTGATGAATATGTTAACTCAAGCTCTGGCCTTGATTTACAAATGTCCAAAGTCAAAGATAAAGATACAATCAATGGGATGGTGACACAAAAAAGCGTTGTAGATTTGAAGGATGGAGATGTGGATAGTGAAAGAGGGAAAGTGCTACAGGCTACAGAAGTCGTGATGAATATGCTTGATGTGACGATGCCTGAAGCTCTATCAGAAGAACAGAAGCTTAAGGTAGGTACATCCAGCATTAGCAAGTTGTAGATTCACCTGGCTTAAAAGAGCATAGGTGTTTTTTCAATGCTATTAATAATGGTTCCTGAAGCTAATATTTGCATGATGGCTTTTCAATTAGGTACTGACTGCTGTTAGTCAAGGCGAGACCCTAATGAATGCTTTGCAAGATGCTGTGCCTGAAGATGTCCGTGGAAAGCTCACCAGCTCTGTTACTACAATCCTGGAAAACCAAAAGAAAAACTTAAATGGACTCTCTCATGTTCCTGATGGTACGTCAGCATTAAACACAGAGATGCAAGAAAGATCCGTGGGGCTATCAAGTGTAGAAAAAGAGAGAAATGCTTCAGAGCTTGATACTAGTTTCACAGAAGAAGACTCTAATAATCATCCTAGTAGCAAGAATGATGCTTCTGAACCCACTGAAGCTCACACTTTGGGGAATTTTGATGACGACAGTCGGTTACAGTTAACAAGTCATCAAGGTGGTGAAAATTCCAATTCAGGGACCGCAAGCAACCGTGACCTATTGGGAAGCGATGGTTTTTCCAAAGAAAAAGATGCTCAATTTCACGACTCTGATTCGAGTGTTATGCCTGACATTTCTAGGAAAATGGAAAAGTCTGAGGATCATATCAGTGATCGGGTCAATTTGGGACCTGAAGGTGGAATAAATGTGGAGAAGGATAATCAACACAAGGATGCATCAGAATATTCTACTGATGTATCAACCCTCCCAAGGACTGAAAAAAGTTCAGCATCTTCTACTGAGATGGCAAAAGACGACGGTGAAAAGCAGAAAAAGGAAGAATCAAGTGCACAGCCTGTTCCAAGTAGTAATTCTCCATCTTTTAGTGTTTCCCAGGCATTGGATGCACTAACAGGGATGGATGATTCTACCCAAGTAGCAGTTAACAGCGTGTTTAGTGTAATTGAAGATGTGATTACTCAACAGAGACAATGGATCTGCAGTTGATGATGATAACAACACATCTACAGACTCTGAGAGTGAATCTGCTGCTCTGTCACAGAAAGGAGGTGATGGAAAAACTAGCATGACAACTGAGCTTAAAGAAGTGGATAATCATCAGCAAACCATGTCAATTCTTATAGAGAAAAAAGATGAAGATAACAAGAATCGTGATGACATCGGACACTCCATAACTAGACTTCCATATAGAAACTCTCTTTATGATCACTACGTTCAAAGTCATCTTTATTCAAAGATGAAAAATGATAAGTTGCTTCAGTTGGATGCTGCTACTGCTTTATATCTTGACTACGTTCCAGAAGAAGGTCAATGGAAGCTCTTAGAGCAATCAGGAGATGGTACAAACTATATTGATGATGTCCCATCCCATGAGAGAACTCTGCCATCTGATGTTGAGTGTAACAATGACGTCGTCGAACCAACTTATGTAATATTAGATGCTGAAGGTGATTGGGACCCAGTTGGAGAATATATGAAAACTGACCAAACCAAAAAAAAACTTGAAATTGGCAATGTTGCATCAGTACAGCTCTTGCAGTTTGTCAAAGAGAGTATATTAAAATCTTTAGAAGTTGAAGTTTCTCGAAGAATACAAGCAACAGACATGGCGGATATTGCACTTGTGCTGAAAAAAGAATTAGAGAGCGTTGCAAATACCATTTCATTGGCTGTAGTGCATGACAAACAATCATGGGATGGTGAGAAATTGGTTGGACTTGGTAATCTGCAGGATGAACATGTACTAGACGCCATCTCTTCAGCTGTTCAAGGCACTATATATATGAAAGAAGTGATTCCAGTTGGCATTGTTGTAGGCTCTAGCCTAGCTTCTCTGAGGAAAATTGCCAACATGAATGCAGCAGATACTATAGGAGGCAGTGAAGACGTAACAGATCAAATCAGTGATTCTCAGGAAGGATATCATTTACAAGCAGATAGTATGGCTACTGATGAAATTCCTCTTGATAAAGTCAACCAGAACAACCTGCTGTACAGTGAAGATGAGGAGAAAGATGTGTCAAGTAGTCTTAGTAGTGACACTGTCATGGTTGGAGCAGTTACTGCTGCCTTAGGAGCATCTGCTTTATTGGTTCATCAACACGTAAGGGTTCATTTTCTGTTAAACTTTAGGGTGACTTCATACTTCATAGATCATTCTTTTCCAACTTACAAATGTGCATTTTGGTTTAACATGAAATTTGACTACACATGCAATTTATTCAGAACTGGGACAGATGAAGTGTAATTGGGTTGAATGTAAACACTAATTGTGAAATTGAACAAAAGAGATGGTGTGGGGTAAAATAAGAACTTTACTATGAATTCAGACCAATATTATTTATATAACATGCTACTTAAACCTCATTTACATGGCAATAAATTTGGTGTTAACTTTTTAACAAGTCACGTCTCCCTAATTGCATCATGTGTGGCAGACAGGTGCTGATTTATGATACCAACTATTCTTTAAACTTTAAACAATTCTTGTCTTCCAAATTTCATGTCACACACCCAGTCATGCTCACAATCTTTGTGTGGCATGCTTGCCCCACCATCTTGGTCTATGTAATATCCCATGATATTTTTTTTATCTCAATTGATTGGATTTATTTCTCTACTGCTTCACTGTCATTGTGCTATTTAAGAACAAAGCCATCAGTTCAGGTTATTACCAAAGGGCTTGTAGCCTAGCGGTATCAAGATGTGTAGTAAAGTTGTTCCTTCCCAAGTGGTTGAGGGTTCTAGTCCCGTGGTGGACATTGGTGTAGATTTAGGGATAGGTTTAGAGTGTGTGTGAGTTAGCTGTTCTAAAATTAAAAAAATAATAGTTCAGGTTATTGATATTCTTATCAAATTGCATTTCAAAAATGATACTTTTTCCCCATATATGCAATTAATTTCATTGGTGCTGAACAAAGTGTATATTTTGCATGAAGAATTCATGTAGTGATGGACTTGAAAGTTCCACAACTTCTTCTTTTTCATTCGATCAAAAAGAGAATCATCAGGAGCCTGGAAAGCTTGAGGAGGAAATGTCCAAAAGTGGTGATAATATATTCACAAGTCTTGCAGAGAAAGCCATGTTAGTTGCTGGTCCTGTAGTGCCAACCAAGGAAGACAGTGGAGTGGATCAAGAGAGGTTTGCATATTATTTATCCTATCCATCCATCCACCCCCCCCCCCCCCACTATCTTCACGTGTGTGCACACACACATACACATACATACACAAGTGCATGTACTATGTAGATGAACATTTCCCTTGTCTGGCTAGGTTGGTTGCACTGCTGGCTGATTTGGGGCAAAAAGGTGGCATCTTGAAGTTAGTTGGTAAAGTTGCTTTACTTTGGGGTGGAATACGTGGTGCTATGAGTTTGACTGGAAAGCTCATCTCTTTTCTTCGCCTTGCTGAGCGGCCCCTGTTTCAGAGGTAAATAATGACACTCTCAGAGTATTGTATTAGGTACCCAGGATTTGCATTACTTTCTATTCAGATGCTAGCAAGAATGTGTCAAACATGAAAATCAATTGGTGCAAGTAAAGATGGTACTGCGTGTCCTTGGACATTTAGGTTTTCACCTCAGAACATGCTAAGTTCTGTTTGTAATTTAAACTAAATCAGCCATGCTTCGGGTGCTTTGCTAAGATAGAATTGAGAGAACAGTACCATTAGTTAGTCTAGAAAACAATTTGTTAGAACCTGAAGAGAAAAGAAATGGTAAAATATGGACGCTTTTGATAGGTAACCTTGTCTTTCTGGATGACCTACTTTTGAGATGTTGGTCGCGCTCCGATTGAGGCTCGATTATTCAAATTAGGGGTGTTCGTTGTGTCGGTTTCGGGTTATTTGAATATGAAAATTTTGAAATCGAATTCGAATTCGAAAGGGTTGATTTTAATAACCCGAATTATGAGAAAAAATATGTGTAATTTTTATTAAAAACATAAAAATTATAAAATTCGAATAATCGGGTCGGTTCGAAATTCGTAGGTTCGAATTCGATTTAAATATTCGAAACCCAAATTCGTTATTCGAACTCTGTTCGGTTCGAATTTCGGGTTTTTTGAGTCCAATTCGAATAAGGGACACCCCTAAATCGAATATTAATTCAAGCATAATACTCTCCTCACACCTAATCTTAATTTGTAGACGTATTTAATTAAGAAATTAACATAATCACTAAAATAATATCATTAACCAAGGTAACTATAATCATTGCCTTGATTAAGGGTTACCACAATTCTTGCTGATGTGGTAATGACAATGCCACTTGCAATTCCACATGCAATCTCAGTTTCCTGTTCTTATGGAGGCATCCACCTGATGGCTTGATACAAGCCTATGTTAATTTTTAATAATAAGCTATATCATGTTGCCCCCAAATTAAGTGTATGATGTTTCTCCAACTGTCTCATGATATTAGTTTGTATTAGCTTATTAACTGGAATATCTCCTGCAATGAATACATATGCTATAGATATGAAGTAATGAATACATATGCTATCATGTTTTATACCCACTATTCTTTTTAGTTGCAGGTAGTCCTCTAGTCTTACAGTGCCTCTAGTCTTATCTACTTTAGCCTTATAGATTTGTATGTTCTAGTGGTCTTTCTATATGGTTATAACACAAATTTGTATGCCTTATTGTTCTTGTATTTGTTATGACTACTTGATTTAGGGACTATTATATATGTTGCTCTTTCTGTATGCTTAAAATATGAACTTCTATGTCTAGTCTATTGCATGCATGTTTTGTATGTTTGCCGAGTCAGGGGTCTCTCTGGATGCAGCCTCTCCACCCTATGGGATAGAGGTAAGGTTTGCCTTCATCCCACCCTCCCCAGACCCTACTTTTTTAGTGGGATTTTTGCTGGATATATTTGTTTGTTTATTTGTATTCTTTTTCTGAGACAAACTTGTGTTTATTATTCTAGGAAGTGACTTCTTACGATGTTTCTGTTTGTGATTGGTATCTATGAGTCGATCTCTATTTTATCATGGCTCTTATATTTCTTTATCGTCAGTATTAACCAGTTCTGTAAGTGAATTGATTCTGAAAGTGTGTATCATTGCATCATGTGAGAATGGAAATCCCTTGGAAAATCTGCTTACTATCTTCTGTATTCTACATGGTTATCTTAGGATTTTGGGGTTTGTCTTTATGGTGCTTGTATTGTGGACGCCTGTTGTTGTTCCTTTGCTTCCAACACTTGTACAAAACTGGGCAGCACATAACTCCTCAAAATATGCGGAACTTGCTTGCATAATCGGTCTTTATGGTTCTATAATGATACTGGTTATGCTATGGGGCAAAAGGATCAGGGGTTATGAAGATCCACTTGAGAAATATGGACTTGAGCTGACTTCAGCAAGACAGGTTATTTCTATTTACTCTCCCACTTTGTAACTGATTATGGTTTTGACATTTTGTTTTCTACTATTTTTTTTTTAATCTTTGCTTATTTTTATTTGCTTTGTGCTTATGTGTTCGTAGCACATATGACAGCTTGACGATAGTGCATTTTGGTATGGCCATGAATTTCTAGATGATGTTTATTTGTTAATTGATTTGCCTCTTTTTGTAGAAGAATAACAATATGTACATACCCATATGCTGCAAAATTTTAGTTTTTTAAGAATATGGGACCTACACATATGCTCTCCTGCTTCTGCATAATTTGGTCCACATCAATATGAATTAGTTGTTGGCAGTTAATGCTTCTAACTCCGGTTATTCAATTTCGTTGTTATACTTTGCACTTTGCAATCTTATTTTTTGAAAGATTAAACATTCTTTTTTCCAAATACAATCGATACTTACTTTCTCGGTTGAGATTTCACAAATCGTTGTAGTTGCACATTAATAAATTGGATGGAAGAGCTAATATTGGCTGGTTATTTTTCACCTACAGATCCAAAACTTTGTATATGGCTTGATTGGAGGGGTGATGCTTGTTTTGTTGATACAATATACAAATGTGTTGCTTGGTTTTGTGTCACTATCTTGGCCTACCATTCCATCTTCTACAGATGCTGTTACCCTGCTCAAGATGATTGGGAAAGTGCTTAGATTTGTTGGTCAAGGGCTTGTAACAGCAGCTGCTGTTGCTCTCATTGAAGAATTGCTCTTCAGGTCATGGTTGTCAGAAGAAATTGCAGTTGATTTTGGATACCATCAAGGAATAATCCTGTCAGGACTTGCATTTTCCATATCTCAGTGGTAAGTATGTTTTCTACTAATAATATGCAAACAAAAACACACTTCATTTTACTCCTTTCAAAGGAGTCATTTGTATACATACAAACAATAAAACACTTGATGGATAAGCGTGATATATGAGTTTATGATAGTTGATATGTTTTGGATACAAGGTCATTAAAGGCAATACCAGGACTTTGGCTATTATCAGTGGGGCTGGCAGGTGTTAGGCAGAGATGTCAAGGAAGGCTCTCCATTCCCATTGGCTTGCGTGCAGGGATTATGGCTTCTAGTTTTGTCTTAAAGGAAGGTGGCTTTTTGATTTATAAACAACATAATACCATCACTTATCCTTTATGGGTAAGTGGTGGTGGTGACCCTTTCCAACCTTTTAACAGCATAGTGTGTCTTGCTGTGGCTTTCTTATGGGCAGCAATTCTCTATCCAAGAAGCCCTCACAATGTTGAAGAGCCTAACACTCTAAAAGAAAAAATCAAGGAATAAAGAGTAATGCACAGATCAAACAAGTACAATACGTGCCATTTTGTGTAAACAACCAACTTTGGTTGGCAGTCAGAGTAACAATGATACATTTTCAAAGTCAGTCAGTTGGTCAAAGATGTTCGGTTTCCTGATGGGAATGCAGAAAATTACCTGTTCTTAGTTTAGGTGGGCAGGAAAGTTCTTTTATAGTGTACCATCTGTAAAAAAATCCGTACATATATATACACACAATTTTCTTAGCTTGGAGCCGCATTGGTGCAGTATACGTAGATGGTAAGACAATACTGTATTTGGCAATTTTCATTGTCCTGCATGTTGATGCAGTATTATATGTACATGTAAAGAATGATTGGCTAATATCATGTTACATTCTCTCAAAAAAAGCTGTATTTTCTATACATATTTGCACTACTGAAATGCTTGTCATGTTTAGAGTCAATAAACCTGTGCAGAGGCACCTTTACAATCTTTTGCATAGAGACCGCTGCATAAGGGTAGGTCTGTGGACTTTAGCCATTCATTTGCTCCATGTAAAAATGACTGTATGGTGAAGCTGTTAACATCTGTAGTGGAATTATTGTGATAACCAGCCCATTGCACCCTGCTTTTAGTATCTGCACCTGGTCCAAAGTTCATATACTCGATGTATTCAACAGTATCCAGGTTGCTGTACTTATTCCACGCACACCAACCTCGGGGGTCTATAATATCCCCAAGATAGCTCCTCATGACTATGGTCCTGGAATAGTTCCTCCATGGTCTACCCAGAAATGTTGAAAAGTTAGACCTTTCAGTAATAGAAAAGTCTGGTGCAGCCATTACTGTGCAATCCTGTAGTGATATTCCTGTGTTCTGGTTCGGGTCTAACCTTCCTTGTGCAGTGATGACATTTTTCTGACCAGGGATCGGTTTGCGAACCAGTATTAGACATCTTTCAAAAATGGCAGCCGCGTTTCCAAAGATGAAGTCAACTGTGCCATGGATGGCACACTCGCGATACAGCTGGCTCAAGGAGTGAGCATAAAGTGTATCTTGATGGGAGATGAATTGACAGTGATAGAAAGCAGCATCTGATGTCACCCTTAGAGCCACTGCTTGATGCTTCTCTGGACCTGATGTGTTGATGATTGTAAGGTCTCTTGCCAAAAAATTATTCCCAATAACAGCTGCACCACATTCATATAAATCAATCTAATCTAAAGCCATACAAACATAAAGAAGTTTGATTTGATGAAACATACATAGTGTTGCAGAGGTGAAGGTAGTATAGCCATCCACAAAGTTTCTGGAGCCGGTGATTATCGTCGAGTTCATCCCTTCTCCAACCAGCATGATGTTAATCTTTTGTCTGGGAATCACCACATTCTCATTGTAGATCCCAGGTTTAATTTGAATAACATACCTAAGCGCGCTTCGGTTAGGTGCCATGGAAACTGCAGCGCTGATGGTGGTGAAATTCCCACTGCCATCCATGGCTACAACCACAGTGGGCGGGGGAGGCGTCTGCATCAGCCTCCGGTCAGCAGCCGTCATCCAAGACGGGACATGATTGCGGTAACCCGCTTGGGATAGAAGGCGTGTGGTGGGTGTGGGGCCGGATGTCTCAATGTGGTTGATGATGGCTAAGCAGTTGCTGATCATGCGCATGATGGGCGTGAGGGATTTCTGGAAGTAGCGTCCAAGACGACGTGTTTGGGCGTGGGTGGAATCAGAGAAGCCGTCAATGCAGGTGTTCTCGTTGGTCATGGCGGCGCTGAGGAGGTTCTTGATGGTGGCGTAAGGTGGTGGTTCTAAATGGTACAAAGGTTTGATGGATTCTTGAAGTTCATAGATGGTTTGATCAAGCAAGTCGATGCAGTTGTTGACCCAGTTGGTTTCTTGAGCCTGCAGGGCGGCCATTCTTGAACGGGATTTTGTAGCACGGTTGATGGTTTTGTGGATGGCGAATTGGAGTAGGTGGCGCAGTCTTGTGTGGTTGTCGTGGTGGAGATTGAGAGGGATGGAAGAGAGGGTGTGGAAACAGAGGGAGGGGTAGAGGGTGTTGGTGCAGGTGTTTTTGATGAATGGTCGGACGGTGACTGGTGCTGGTGGTGGAATATGATTGTGGTCGTGGTGGGAGGAGGAGAATAACCAGGGAGAGAGGATGAGGAGTGCTACGGGGATGATTGTTATTAGAGCAAATCTTGATGACTTCTTGATGCTGGAGGACTCCATTGCAAGACGCCCAAGGTCACTTCGTTTTCGTTTTTATATATAAAGAGATAAATAAGATATTAGTCCGCCTTATATAACTCGTATTTATAAACTAGTGTGGAACCCGTGTTACTGCGGAGTGTACCATTTACGGGTCTAAATTTGTGTTTTGGTAGTTTATGAATTGGTTTTTATTTAAGGTAGTAGTCTTTTAAAACACATACGGTACAATCTCTGATTGCTATACCTGATTGTTGAGCCATCGTAAGTAGGTTTGCAATGTAATGTAGGTTGAAAAGTCCACGGATCCACTAACAAGATAAGAATGACAATGTTCTATTTTAATAATATATGGAACAGTTTTAGTTATGTCAGCAAAGAAATCCCAGATGACGACTTTAAAGGCTAAATAGAAATCTTAGAATGTTGCAAAACATAGTTTAAATACAGCAAGTGTGTAGGGTAATGTTTGAAGTCCTCGAAGATCCCGGAACAGACACTTAGTATAGTAACAATATTTGACGAAAAATGAGTCAAGTTAAGGTACACGAACACGGGTAGCATGTGCGCACTCTAACTCCAATGTTTTGTGCCTCTGACATGTTTGGTTCAAACATGGTTATAGTAAACTGGGTAGATGTCAGAATGTTGCCTGACATAAGACAGAAATTATGAAAGACAATATATAAGTTTGTATCAATTATGTATAATTAAATGTGATATGTAAACGGGTGTGACAATAGCGAGTTACCTTTTTTAAGTTGAACCAACTTGAGTCGAGATGCGTAGATGACACTTTTTGTATCATTGCCTTAAATGTACGGACACGGTTAGTATTGTTCGTGTCATACAAAAACAATTGTATTATGTGGCCACTGCGGACATACATTCTAAGTTAGAGCCGTTTAACATAATAACAGTTTGGAAAGCACATTGTTGTTAGGTTTTTTTGTATATAAATGAAGACTCACGTGGCATTCTGTAGGAATAAATCAAATTTTCCCTGTCGTCGTATGCGTTCACCGCCTATTATTCTTCCTACCACATCAATACCAGCAATTCCCAGTTTATGTTTGTTCGTTGTGTATGGGTGTGTGCATATATCTACACCTGTATATATAAATACATATATATATAGTAGGGAAAAATATAGTGTCATACACACACATAAAATGATGCATATATTTATAGTTGTGTGGATGTGATTACGTACCCACTATTATTTTTAAATTCCTCCTTTCGTGCGCCAGGTGCATAATAGAAGAAACCGATGGATACAGCCTAAACCCCTTTGAGATGTCACATTCAAACGGAACGAGTTTTGATTCTTCACCGATAACAATTTGGGCATCTCCGTAAATCATTAAGTAGCTCTGAGGTCTTGGATAGTGATGGTATGTGAACTCCTTAACATGAATTTGACATAGGACAAACATTTTGTGTATGAACGTTTTGTTACTGTATAGTTTCACAAAATGTTACGGGACGATGGCGGCCATTTTTTCTCTCTGTATGAATGTAGTTGTTTTTTATTTATAATAGATGTTAATTTAATTAAATAGAAGGAAGCACAGACACTTACGTTTTGATCAAGAAGGATAATATATAATATGTCGTCACCCTCAGCAGTACTAATAAAGTTAACCCAAACTAATGCCACCGTGTACCCAGTTCCGCAGTGTGTGAGAGGTGAGAAATCATCAACGGTCCGGTACACATTCATTTTTACGTATGTCGTGCTAAAAGTGAAGACACCTGTTATTTTGATCACAAAATCCACCACACAAAGTAGGACACCGTAAGCAACAAAAGCACACATTATCTACTTTCTTAAATACTCCAAAACAAAATACATTTGGGTAGGTTTACCCAACAAGGAAGTTTAACATGTTCAAAATTCAGACATAAAGTTAAAAGGTGCATATTTTTGTCTTTTATGTTGACGCGAGAGTCTCGTTGTAAACAGCTGCCTGTTTCGCTATATACTTTACCAAAGGATAGTTAGTTAAAAGGGGAACGGGTTAAATGGGTTGAAAACTGAAAGTAAACTTGTTTTTTTTTCGTAATATTGTTAAAAAGGATGGGGCATGAACCAATAGTGTTATTATATCTCATCCTAGGACACTAATCAACCATTTTGAGTAGCAACATGCTGATTACAAACACACATCACCAAACCAATAGGAATTACCACTTAGACGGGAAAGGGGAAATAAATGAAAAATGTATTATACCTGGCAACACTTCACATGATTAGTTTTGAGATAATGAAACATAATGACACCGGGTGCATAGATTAAACAACACTTCTACACATTAGTGCATAGTATATTCGACTTGAAGTTCGGTTAGCATAGATTAAACAACATTTCTACACAGTTTTAATAGCAATAACGTTCATTTTTAACAGCAAGTATGCACATTTTGACAGCAATCCTGCTCCGGTTTTAACAACTCTGCATATTTTATCATCAAAGTTGAAGTGTTTTAACAACTATTCTGCATATTTTACCAAGGGTTTATGTGGATTCTTCGCTGGTTTAAAAAAAATTTTTGTATATTTGACCATAAATTTATCATTAATTACAAGTTAATGTTTGGCTTATTATGAGTTAATTTAAATGGGTTAGTAAACTTCTGAATTTTATGAGGGAAAATATTATCTTTTTTTGTGTAGAGAAGCTTGTTGTACTGCTCAGGGATGGTAGGAAGCTGTTGGGGCTAATTTGGTCTTTTGATAAATTTGAATTTCTTTGATTTATTATTTTTTTTGTTACATATGATGAAATTATTAAAAAAATGCAAAAAAAAAAACAAAACATATTACGTAGAAATTTTAGAACTACACCTTACAAAGCAGAAATCCCGTCCTAGTTGTATGCCCCTCAGGCCCACTTGTATGTTCCCGCGACCAACTTGTATGATTTTGCGATTGTCTGAAAAAAAAAATAGGAGTAACTCATAATCCCACTCAGTAACAAATAAAGCCAAAAATAACACTGTTATAGGATATATTAAGCAGAATAGGGCTTTTTATGTTTAGAGGTTACCAAAATAAATAAATAAAAACAATGTAATTTCCGTCAAAATAAAAATAATATAAATTTAATAATAATTTCAGGTAATTTAGGTATTTTTTTGTTATCTTTCTAATAAATGTTCCAATTTACCAGCTGCGGCTATAAAATTCTCACATATGTAGCAAAATTGTTAGAATATCTAATTAAGCACATGGTTTACACTTGCAGGTTCTGCATTTTTTTTATTAAACATGAATTAATATGTCCTTAATAGTTTGTTTAACATTTTAAGTTTCTAGTATATTTTCTAAGTTCTAACCTATTATTTTTCAGAATAAAATGCAGCACTTTCAAATTTAACACACAACAGAAGAAAAGAAGAAAACAATTTTCACCTCATCAATGCAACCACTTGCATTTTCTTTAAGTTAAATATGAGCAATAATGTTAAATTATGAAAGTACAGTTCTTTTATGTAGATTTTAAAACTCTAGTGACAAATAGAAACTGAACAGAAGTCCACGAAGCTCTATAAGCAATTAAGTCTTCAATAGTTTGAGGTAAATGTGCCAAATTCAGCACATCCACTTATGATTTATGAAAGTGTCAGATACAAAAGCTTAGCCATAAAAGAGGGGGAAAAAAGCCAAACATGTCATTCGGGTTGAAAGTCGCCTGAAACATATTCTTAAGGCATACCTACATCGTTTTAGTTAAAGGTTTAAATTTTTGCTGTAACAATATTGTTTTTAAAGTCATACTCGATGCATTATAATTATTTTGGTCCAACGTGTTTTGACCAAACCTTTTGGACCCACTACCCCACCTTTTGACCAAACATTAGTAAACTACAAAGAAGTCAGCATACTTATTTTCTAGGGTTTAAAGGTCTGTTGAAAATGATTATATCACTTAGCCTTTGATTATGATTATCATATGCAGAAGCGCGTTAACAAAACAAAACAATACTCAGATAATGACTTTTAGAAAGCACGTCCTCGCCCCCTAAATGAGATATCGAAGAGTCCATTAGCATGATGTAATTTTCTAAATGACACCAATTCACCAAGAACATACCCAATGTACCAAGGATTTGCAAGATTGGTTACATATTAAATGTAGCTACAAAACTTGAAAGACCAAACTTTTTTAGTTTCTATCCACTATACCACATAAAATCAACCTTTTTAAATGAACAAAAAACCAGGTTTTAGTGAAAAAAAAAAGGCATAGATGGTATAATTTTGTTGTGATTGATTTGAAAGTGCTTAAGCAAATATGACTATTTGACCCCTAAACAATTACATAGTTACTAACAAAATTTGTTTATCCAAATATTTTAGTCAGATTCAAAATGCAAATCCAATCATTTTGTAGGTTCTCTGGGCCTGAAAAAGAATGTTGATTCTTGATAATTATGCAGGAAATCAATATTTCGATAACTCATTAATAGAAAATGAGACATTCACCACACCGTAAAAACAAATTACATTTGACTGGTATGCTGTATATATGCAGAAATCAGATATTTTTATGCATTAAGGAAAATGATCAAATCATAACTTTAACATCTGATTTCTGTGTTATAACGAACCAAGTAAAACTTAAAAAGGTGAAATTATTTTTCAGAATCAAAATTCACCAAAAATAGTTGCTTTATAATCCCAAAATAGCTCTAACTGAATATTGTTCAATGGTTTAAATGATTCAATGAGAAAGTTCCATCAATTTTTACCTTGAAAACAATTCATTTGACATTGAGAAGTCAAACATTGACTCTTTAACAGATTCATTTGACAACTTGGTTAGGTTTAAGCATGCTAGCTATATATTGAAAGGTGAAATATAACATAGTAAATGCCAAGAACCCAATAAATTATCAGAATGGACATATTTTAGGTTTATTTTAATTAAGGACAGACCTTAAAGTTTTATCAAGGCGTTTGAGTAGGGCTCTAAATTTGGGTGTGGTTTTGATTTTGTAAAATTTTTTGAGACATTTTTAGTGTGTAATATATGGTCAAAAACCACCCTAACTGCACTACTGCAGTCTAGAAGGACTAAAGATATTTAAGCATATTACTTATTGAAAACTTGATATGGGAGTTCAGGTTAACACTAAATAAAGGTTGTAGATAAAAGCTCAAGCACTCACTCGGATATCGCCTGCAAAATTTATATGCTAAACATAACTGTGAATGTATATAAATGTATAATATTATTCAAATGCAACCAAAATGAGAAAGTTGACTACAGTAGATCTCTACAATCATTGTCCTATAAGTTAAATCTTCTTTTGAAACATCTAAGCATCACTCTCTTGATTATCTCAACCAAAACATATTAGTAAGTTTCTTAGCTTGCAAATGCTGCTAGAACACCTAATTATTGCAGAATACAATATGAATTTCAGGGACAACTTGGTTAGGTTTAAGCATGCTAGCTATATATGGAAAGGTGAAACATAACATACTAATTTTTGGCTTAATTTTAATTAAGGACAGGCCGTAAAATTTAATCAAGACGTTTGAGTAGGGCTCTAAAATTGGGTGTTGTTTTGATTTCTGAAGCCATAGCTTCCATTAACTCCATCAATCCTATACTTTTTGATAACTTAATGTTCTATTTCTTTTTATCAAACAACAATAGCTTCCATTAACTCCATCAATCCTGTACTTTTTAATAACCTAATGTTCTATTTCTTTTTATCAAACAACAGATTCGGTTTTCATTTTAACAGTCTTCAATTATTCAAAGTCACACCAACAATTCAATCAAACAACTATAAAAAACACAGTGAAAATTGAAGAGTAAATTTCGGCCAAAATGCAAAGGGTAACCTAGAAGACCAACACATACAACCAAATAGAAGAAAAAAGTTACCTAAAACCAATTACAGAGATATAATCAACCAAACAGAAGTAATAGAAGAAACTGATAAATTCAAAATACATAGATCCAAAGAGAAGAAACTGAATCACAAACTGACCTACGATTGTTGTCTGAATAGGGGGTGCGGAATCAGGAAAATGGTGTTGAAGAGGGGCTTTATGGCAACGCAGGTAATCGATCGAACTGGGTGTTTAAACCCGTCGTCAGTTACAATCAGTAACAGATGGTGTCTACAGATGAAACGCATAGGAGAATTAAACACATCCGATCGATTCATGTCTAGCGATAATGAATGGGGAGCGGCTTGAGAAGAGCGAAGCGATGAAGGAGAAGTGAGAGAATTGAGGGGGTGTTTGGGATCTCCAAAACAACTTTTGAACTTCTTTCAAAAGATAAAAATACTTACTTCTCCAAAACAACTTCTCCATCCTTTTAAAACTAACTTTTTCATCAATTATCCAAACAAACTTTTAACTTATTACCTTTTTAAAAAAGGTAATAAGTTAATAAGTAGTTTGAAATGGAATCCCAAACACCCCCTGATTAGGGGTGGTGAGATTTATTAGAGGGTTTTAATTTACCTGCTAAAAAGACATATATACTCACTGAACATATTTAAGTTAAGGTTTAAGGATATGGGTAAAAAGGTAATTAAAAGGTTTTGATTATAAATAGGGGTTGAAAGGTAATTATACCAATTTTATGCTTTATGAATGTGTACATCATGCAACAACAATGGTGAAAGGTGTCTTAATTTTTAATAAAAATTACATTTTTATCCTCTTAATCTCTATTATATAGTAGTATAGATGATTAGATGGAGATGATAGTGAAATACTTGGTAGTATTAAATAAATAAACAGAATCACGAAACTAGTTTGATTTTATATTAACTACACATGCGTTACTTGACATAACAATCGTGTGTTTCAAGTGCAACAATCGATTCACATTTATTATTATTCAGAAATCTAACTCTAAAACTGAATTACAATTATAAACCCATGACTCGGTTTATATAGACTAACCTGGACCCGTTAGACTACAATACAAATTATATAAATTAAATATTAGCAACCTAATCCAACTCAAATAGGATACCCCCCCCCCCAACCCACCCACCCACACACACACACACCAAGCTTGTGCTGAGGGAATTATCTCGTCAACATTTACCCCCTTTAATCTCCGAACCATTTTAGGGAGGTCTTCAACGCCGAGTAACTTTCGCATTTCCTTGAACTTTATTCTCGCAAAGGCCTTAGTATGTCCACTCACTGCTCATAAATGCTCACATGCTACACCTCACTTTTACCATTTTCAACACATTCCCGGATAAAGTGATATCAGGTATGTATATGCTTGTTTCGATCGTTGAATACGGGGTTCCTCATTAACGTGATCGCCGACTTGTTGTCTACTTTAAATACCACCTTTTGTTTTTGTCATCTCGTGATCTCACTTACAACTTTTGCAGCCAAATAGCTTGACACGCGGCTGAACTTGCGGCCATAAATCCGGCTTCACACGACGAGAGCACAATAGTATTGTGCTTTTGCGAACACCATGAAATCAGGAAGGATCCGTAATAGAATACAAAAATGGTTGTGCTTTGTCCATCGTTTTTATCCGTGTTGTGACTAATGTCACTAAATCCCGTTAGGACCTTGATCGTCTTTTTTTTATGATACCATATTGTTAGGATTCATGCAAGGGTTTCAAAAACAATTTTAAAACGCGAAGCGGAAAAACAAGCACGAACCGATCTAGGTCAAACCCTAGATTACCCACCAGGAGTCTAGATGCAAACAAATATTCAATAACAACAACCATAGGGTGTTTAGGGTTATACATTTTGCGAGAAGGAGACGGTAACCGAAGATGAGACACCACGTGACAACAACCTGGTCGCTAGATCCGGCTCCATGAACTAAACCTGAATCTTCTTGTCCACCCGAGCAACCCGAATCTCTATTCGGTTTATCTCCAATGCACTCGTACATCAAAACGAACCTAGTTCGTATTCCTCCTTCACCCGGTGTCACTCAGTGACAAAACAAAACGGCACAGGGCCGAGAAGGGGAGAGGCCGACGACGGCGGAATCGACGGACGGAGGGCGGGAACGATATCCCTCGGCTGCAGCAGCGCACAGCAAATGCGGCTCCCGGTTATGGAGGCGCACAGCGGAGATGGTTCCCGGCGGCGGTGGTCGGCCGACAATGGTGGGGTGGCGGAGATATGGAGGAGTAGGAGGGGAGGGATTAAGGTTTTATTTACTCTCCAAGAATAATAAAACTAGTTAAAAATTCTCCCCTTGACTATTGTATTTATAGATTACTAGTAACTTAATTCCCAAGTTAGGTAATTAAGTTTATTAATTAACCCTCAATTATCTAATAATCAGTATTTAACCCAAACTCTTTGATTAATTAAATATAGAACTTCTGTATGTTTATAAATACAATTAATTAACTTTATATAATTATATATATATATAACTTAATTATTCCGTAATTCCAAATTACCGGATCAGTTAATTTAGTTGTTCGCAATTCCAAATTACGATCTCCCTTTGTCATCGATTATCCCATATAATCTCTAGACGATTATTTCACAAATAATCATTCGCCTTTCTGTTTAGTTTCGTGTAAGGTTCACAAATAATCATTCGCCTTTTGGTTTAGTTTTCGTGTAAGGCTCGTTCAACTCTTAAACGTCCTTTAATATATATATATATATATATATATATATTGTTGTTCATGGTGTAACTCTTTGAATCTTATCTCGAAGGCAGTGTTGTCGAATGTCGTTACTCGGGCATATATGCCCAACAGACTCCCACTTGCACGAGTATTGATCATTGTCAACACAAACAGTGGTGGACGTCTAGCTACATCTCACTAGGGGTGTTCATTTTACCCGAAACCCAAATACCGAACCCGACTCAAATTAACCCGAACCCGATTTAATATGGAACCCGAACCCGTTTAAGATGGAACCCGAACCCGAAGATAGTATTCGGTTTGGTAATTGGGTTAAAAAAATGTTAATCGGGTTAACCCGATTAACCCGAATAATAATAAAAAAGTATTTTATTATTAATAGTTATTTGTAATCTTAGCTCAGTATAAATCTAAACATTTTTAATGTTTATTTTATTTCACTTTTTTTTAATATATGATTGGAAACGGACGAGCGGACATGAAGGTGAAAATTTGAAGAGTGAACATTGTTAATGAGTTTATTGGTTGATACAATTTGTCGTTTTTTTAGTTTATACGATTGGTTGATACACTTTGGTTTTATGCTTATTTTATTTGATTTTTTTTAGTTAATATACGTGTTTAGTGCATGGGTTTGAACGAAAAATCATATTGAGAGTGTTTTTATTTGACATTTTGTGAATATTATTTAATAAATATCATGTTAAGTTAAATAATAAAGTATGCGTTGCAACTTGTATTTAGAAACCCGAATACCGATTAACCCGACCCGAAACCGAATAACCTGAAACCGATTAACCCGAATCTTATCTGGGTCGGTAAACGGGTAGGATTCTTATAACAAAAAACCCGAATAACCCGAACCGAATAACCCGAAACCCAATTAAAAAACCCGATGAACACCCCTACATCTCACTGCCCCCATTAAGATACGATGTTTTATAAACGGTCTCCTATTCCCGAGTAGTCTAAGTACCCTTACTTAACTATTCGTAATAGTTATGATAATCTGTCAATTATCCATTCTGTAATGGAAATCTATCAAACATGAGACATGGATCATATCACCATTCTCATATAGTGTTCGGTCATTCTCCTTCTTGATCCAGAATCAAAGTGGTGTATCAAACTCTCAGTTTATGCACATATACCAGTTTGAATCAACGAGGACGCAAGAAATGTCACTCACTTACTAGTGTAAGGGAACAAAATTCCATCTTGACTACATACAATTGTCACTAAACTGTAGATATACTCCCAACAAAAATCCTTATTACTGTCTGATTAAAGAACAACGTTAGATTAAGTCAAAGAGCAATCCTCCGTAGAATCGAGTTCCGGTATGTATCTCATGTCTGAGGATACAGTGGAAATATCATTTTTAAATCTACTTATGATTGTGATCCATAAAGTAGTTTGAAGCGAATTACTTCCAATATTCATTCTCTAATGCAAATCTGTGAATTTGGTTTCCAACTCTTCGGACTTTCATTCTAAATGAACAAAGCAACTGATTCACAATAGTCTTGATTCGATTTCATTCCCATAAAATCAAACGACTATGGAAATTTAGAATAACTATTTATTCAAGGATCCTAAACGAACTAAAAACTCGAACTCAGTGACATGATGATCTTGATATTAACCATTAATATCCAAGTCATTCTAATGTGACTGTTACCATTCAAGCAGAAACTCAAAATACTAATAGACCTACTTTTCTTGTTTGACTATCCAGATCAAGTATGCGTCTTAACTCTTAAGACTCTGATTTGGTTCAACGGACGTGTCAAACTAGGACCTAATCTTCATTATATAATGTGTCTCCAAGTTTAATGATCCCGTTAATGAAACTTATAAGGAAAACTCTTTCCAACTCTTAGAAGCTATCTAAACTCTTTCATATTTGTTAAATCTTCATTATTTTTTATTTATAATTTTTAAATCTTCTTTATTTGTTATTTATAATTATTAAATCTTCATTATTTGTTATTTCATCAATGACTGATAACATTCAACATACTAATCTTCATAGAAACTAGTGATTTATAACAAGTTGGATTTATTCAACCTGTGTAATATATGGGTTTCTAACCTAGTATATTAAATAAAATATATAATAATAATATTAATAAATAGGCATGTTTAGGCTCGCGAGCCAACTCGAGTTTGATAGTTGAAGCTCGGGCTCGGGCCTGTTTATTAAACAAACTTATTTTTGGGGTCGAATCAAGGTTTTAACGAGCCAATTTCAAGTAGCTCATTAGCCGGCTTGACTCGTTACACCCTAAGACCAAGCCAGGGAAGTTGTAGAGAAAAGGCAGTGGCATTGGAGGCGGCGTGCAGTTGCGAGGGAGGCTAAGGAAGGGTAGAATAGAGAAAAATAGGTATTGGATGGTGAGGAGAGGGGAGGGTTTGAATAATTAATTTTGTTTTTTTTTTAATAAAGTAATCAGTTGACATGAGATTAAAAAAAAGAATCAATACTGTTGGCTCTCTATTATTCTAGATGGATGGGAGGTTGTTTGAAAAGCAAGGAATGAGATCAACATCCAACCAAACAAGAGACAGCCTTGCCTTGTATACACGCTATGACCCATACAACATTTAAACTTTATATATATATAGAGAGAGTAAGAGAGGACAAAAAATTTCATGACAAATTTCAATTTGGGGCCAATGCAAGGCAGGAGTCCATTACACAATGAAATGAGAAGACACACAAAAGCAAAAGCAAAATGCTCCCTTCTTCACTTTATTATAATACATATATATATATATATATATTTAAACAACACTTGAAGCCTCCGTTTGACCACCCTCGCTTGCTTACTCATCAACAGCCAATGGAACAGATTCAGCCTGGAACACACAAATCACTTCAGTCCCTTAATAATAATTATTAATCATATGTGGCTTACCAATTTGCGGTACTTGAGAGCATAAAACATTTCAAGGTATCGACGGATCTCAAGCCTGTCAAGCTTTGACACATGCTTCCAGAATCCATAAACTCCAGCAAGCGTCAACAACCTATCTGAATAGATCTGCCATGTGTATCTACAAAACAAAACAAAACAACCATACATTCTCATCATGTTTAATTTAACTTCAAAAATGTTAATACTTACTTCTCCTGGATACGCTGCAGGCCACCCTTGGAAATAGCCTCCCAATGAGAAGGCTCTTGTTTGGTTTTCTCAAAGAAATTCACAAGCAACTCAGTGACCTGGTCCCCATGATAGGGGTCGATGTGGAACCCAGATTTTCCATGAACAATGATCTCAGCAGGGCCACCATGAAGGGTTGCAAACGTGGGCAACCCGCAGGTCATGGCCTCCACCACCGTCAACCCAAACGCCTCATAAAACGCAGGCTGAATAAACGCTCCCCTGGTGTCCGCAATCACACGGTACAACTCCCCGTTCCTCACTCTGTTCATCTGTGAAGAAATCCATCTAAACTGACCATTTAGCTTGTAGTTCTTGATCAGCTCGTGCATCTTCTTCATCTGGGCTTGCTCTTCAATATCTTTAGATTCCTTCCTCCTGTCACCACCTACCACAACAAGGTTCACCAGTTGGCGAAGCCGCTCATTCTTGGCATACCACTCCACCAGTCCTGTTAAGTTCTTCACATTGTCCAATCGCGCCATTGTGAATAGAATCGGCTTCTTCTTGTCTTTCAACACGCATCTGTGTTAACATATACATGTTTGTAGTTAAGGTTTTCAACTGATGATCACATATAAAATTAAAAGCTTAACTTACAGGTGTTCTTCGTTCTCAACAGAACTGAAGAGAAGGTCGTCGATTTCAGGGTGTAGTGCGGTGAGCCTCTTTTCTTTCTCAGTGTAAGAGTAGTAGATCCCCGTATCAGCACCGGGTGAAACAATATTGAACTTGGGGTCAAAAACATCTATCCCATGGACAACCCTGTACAGTCCAGGCATTGTGAAGGCTGTATGACTCTCATACTGACCAACTGTGTCCTTGCTGATGGATAACACACACAACAACATTAATTAGCTTTTTTTTTTTCTAAAAACAGAAGAATTAATCAATGAATGTGTATGTATACCTTCCAGCAATCTCCTGGAAAGTACTGGTGATGATGAAGTCGGTATGGTTCATGGCAATAAGATCAGCTGTAAACTGAGAAGAGAAGTGATACTTTTCCTCAAACTTCTTCCAGTAGATATCAGAATCAGGGTACTTGGTTTTCTCCAGGGCATGTGCAATGGTACACTGAGTGACACCCAACTTGTGAGCTAGCAAAGAGGCAACCAGGTTGCCCTCACTATAGTTTCCAATGATCAAATCCGGTTTGGCTTGCAGCTCTGCTGTAACCTCTTTGGCGACATCCTAATCAACTCCATCATCAATTAGCAGCAAATAAACTATACAATTGAATTGGATTGGATTAGTACCTCTGTGAAAGTCTCAATGTAGGGCCACACATCAAAGCGAGAGATCCATTTACGAAGGATTCCCTTTTCTGTTCTGAAGGGGACTCGGAGAATATGAGAGTGGTCTGCTCCGAACACTTTCTCAAGACGCTGCCCACAAGTGGTTCCCACCGCATCAGGGAGAAGCCGTGTCACCTGCAACTCCATTCATTAATATCATTTCCATTTCCATTTCCAAACAACAAGCTTTAATTACGTACTATGAGTATACGAGGAACAATATCAAGGCCTTGCTCCTTGATCCTCTTGAGCATCTCACGCTCCAAAGCAGGAACTTGATCCAGAATGTAAACAACCTGACCACCGGTGTCAGGATACCCCAAAACGTTCTCTTGAGCAAAGTAACCGTGGGGAGACAGAATAACCACGTTGAAAACCATGGGGATTCTTCCAAGGAATTTCTCCAGGGTGCAGGCATCAGGGGCCTCCAGCAGATCCAAAAGCATATGGATCATCTCCATCACACGCTCTGCCTTGTCACCCCAACCTCTCTCCAACCCGATCTCTTGAAACTTATGTTCAAACTCAGAGAAGGGTGTTGTCCCGTCCAGCGTCGACAGGTACTCCGACGCCTTCCTCAACACAGATTGGAGAGCATTCAGGTTTTGGATTCTGTCATTGAGCATCATGGTCTTGCCCTTGTAGTTGTGGGTTCGGAGGAAATCAAGGAGAGGGTGCATGCTATCCTTGTCATGGAACATCTTAGCAGAGAGATGGCGGTTAAGGAACTCCACCCCGTTACCAATAGACTTGGTGAGGGTTGGCCGTGGGAAGGATGCGGTGAAGGGTTCAAAGTCCAGCTCCAGCACGAAGTTGCCGTTGGAGCCGCCATCAACCAGTTCTTCCTTGAAGTGAAGATACTGAGGAACACTTAATTCCTCAACCACCAGTGCGTTCACGTTGACTCTAACGTATTCCCAAACACCAGGCCTAAGACGAATGGCAAGTGCAACCCATGGAGGCAGCACGATTGCTTCCTGTGTGCATTTCAGAACTTCATAAAAGGCACCATCATGGAGCTTGCTCTGGTCCTCCTTTTCCATGGCTTCGAACTCAGACATCAGTTGGTGAGGCTTCAGTATTCCTTTTCCATGGCTTTCGATCCTTCAATTTCACATTAATCAAGAATTTGTTGTGTAAGATGACGCATGATACAAAGAAAGTGCATACATACCTTGAAAGAACCATAAGGATTTCATTACGATGGGTTGCGAGAGTGGAATCCAGGCGCTCACGGAGACTGTGAACACGGGTGAGTACACGTTCCGCCATGATCGACGATCAATTTGGATGGATGGCGATCGCCAAACTTTGATATCAACCACCTAACATAACATTAATTATTGATGACGGAAAATTCATTAAATTAGTACAACAGTTGCAAAAATTAAATTAACAGAAACATGATACCTTATTACTTGCTTTTCCAGAAAAAAAAAAGAGAGGAAACGAAACGAAAGAGATGACGGGATGAGAAGACGATGGTGGCAAGGGTGAGATTATATAGGAAGCCAAACCAGAAAGTGGAAATCACAAGCTCCTCTTTCAACGCTACCACTTTTCTCTACTCCCACTACCACCCTTCAATTTTATTTTTTTATCATCATGTATGTATTTCTTCACCCACTTTCATCATGTCCTATAAAAATATATATATATATATATATATATATATATATATATATAAAATATATATATATATATATAAAAACACACTCTATCCTTCCCAAATATTAATCTTCACTCCTAAAAACATAATAAACTATTTATTTTTAATTATGTATTATTTAAATTCATTTATAAAACAACTAGAAAAGGGGAAAAGAACAAATGAAATTCATCATCTTCCAGAATTACCAAAACAAAATATTTCATCAACATCTGTTGGTTATGAGCCATACACTTGTCACTTGTGTTTTTCATCAAGAATTAAAAATAAATACAAGAATAAATAATCATTACATAAGATCATTTGTGGGTCAATCACACTTTTTTTTATTGTCTTGTTACTAAACAGAGCTCTTATATGTACACACGAAATTGTTTTTCATGTAAATCTAATAAGGGTCGTATTGTATCATACGGTCCGTATTCCCCTTAGTCAAACGGCAATAGTTGTTGCACCTGAATTCAGTCATTCATGTCTACATACGGACCGTATAATACAATACATACTAACGTTATACGGGTCGTAATGTGTGATACAACCCCTTGGACGTTGTTACATACGGGTCGTATTGTACCATATGACTTGTATTGTTGTTGAGTTATTCATGAATTTTGTTTTTTGAATTATTTGAAGCCACGAAACCCAAAAAAACGAGCTTATCAATTTATTTTGAACCGGAAAGAGATGGCTCTGGTGATATTCGTTCAAGATCTTTCACAGTGTTTCCTGCTTGTGATTGTTTAGATCTCTACCTTTTCTAATACAAGGAATAACTAAGATCAAAAGCGCAGTTGTACTTTATACAGGCTATTTCACTTGTAAATGCTTCACCATGCGTTAAAATCTGTACTAATTTCTTCGTTTACGTATTCCCTACTAATTTATTTGTTTACGTTAAAATTCCTACTATTTTCACTTGTAATTTCTTCCTCGTGCTTCTGTTAAAATCCCTATCATTCTACCTTCATAGCTTTTATGTCACGTAAGAAGCTCATACATCCTATTGTTACTATGTAGGCATCTCTATTGTTGCAGTGCTTGTGAAGGTCTACAAATGTTTTGTCTTGTGTTGTGAATTTGTAAAAAATGGAAGCTTGGAGGTTTTCTTTGGTCCCTGCTAATTTCTTCGTTTGAATGTCGGATATGCATTTGTTAGCTTCATGACATATGAAATAGCTTGATTGAGGTTCAAGGGAAAGTGTATGTGTGTAAAGTGTATCAGATTCTGTGAAAGGTTATTCTACATCGTCAAATAAATTTAGATATTGTCTTTCACATGTAGATTGGTCGAACATCAAACTGTCAAACACCATGTTTCCTTGATGTGTATGTGACACAATGATTGTGTGTACATATAACAGGCGAGGGTGTGTGTATAACGAAAGCCATTAAATACAATCAAAATTCTTAGTTTCACTGAGTATCAATATTGTTATAAAAAAACATCTCATTTTATTTTTCTTTACTATAAAAACACTGATAAATAATCAAAATTAACATTAAATTGGCAACCAAGAGTTTAATAATTCAAACTATGACTTATTATCTGATAATAATTCATACTAGTAATTTGACCGATGACGGTCCTAACTTTAACCTTTTTTTGCTAACGGCAATCCTAGTAGCATAATCATCATAAATTTACCATCGATTTCCACTTGATTTCGTTTATACATTTCTCCACATCGTTCAAAATCATCATTTTGAAAAAAGCAAGTGTAAATCTATTATAATTATGCTACTGTGATTGCTCTTGGCAATAAAAGTGAAAGTTATGACTATTACCGATCAAACTATCAGTATAGATTATTATTATTGGCTAATAGGTCATAGTTTTGATTATTAAAATTCAATTTATCTGGTTAAATCAAACATGTTTTAAACCAATATTTGAAAAGGTATAAAGAAATCCTTTCATCGCGTTAATTAATTTGTTAAAATATGAATGAAAAGAGAGACGTATTGTTGTTTTTGTAGACACGGTCATTTTCATAGGCTTAAATTGTGCTTCTTTAATCATGAAGGGGTTATATCCTCCCTTTCATATATCCATTTCGATTATATTTATAAATCGAAATTCAATGTTTTTTTTTAAGCTAGCTTGGTTATTTAAATGTTAATATTGTTTTTTTATAGAATGCATCTCCACATCATTAGAATAGCCATTCTTTATGGAATGGGGTCAATTTTTTATCACTATCAAAACCTTTTCAAAGAAAAACCATTAAGACTTTTAGTTAAATAACAGAAAATTTATGTGAAGGATTTATTAAGTAATTAATTAAAGAGGATAAACATAAGATTTAAAAGCAAAATCTCTCTTGAAACCTATGGCAGGCAGGTTAGGTATCTCTGTTTTCTTAATAAATTAAATGCAAAACAATGTAACACTTGGCCTTATTTAATTAGTAAGTGGAAGAAATATTAAATAAACAAATACAAATACCCTATGGTTTTTTAATAACTTTATCGAATAGAAACCCTTTAACTAATTGACGAAACCCAAAATAATAATTATTTTTGCTATTTTCCAATAGTAATATATTGTTTAATCAGGTAAACAATATGGATTGGCATAGTTTTCGGTTTAGAAGAAATAGTTGATAAAATCAATACATTGCTTCCCTTGGTCAATTGAAAATTGTAATATTTAAACAGACACGATTTTTTTTTTGGTGGGAATAGCTATTTATCATTTCTTTTAAGTCGTATTTATTTTACACAGTATTGTTTTGAAAGGTTTAGAAAAGATGTGGACAGTTGTAAATGGAAATGGGAGTACAAGTATACATGAGGGGAGCCCACCAATTTCGAAAACCATGTGCCATCAAAACCATGAGCGGTATTGATCTATCCTCCTGTTTGCATGGAGACTTCATATACATATAAAATAAATATAATTAAATTGTTGTTATTTTCAAACATGTCTCCCTCCATCGCTTCGAGTATAAGCAGACACAACCTGGAATGCTAAATTTAACTTCGTAAACTTATACTTACCCAATACTATCAGACAACAAGATCATAGGCAGAAGAGTTTACATAGGATGGTTTTATTTCTAAAACCAATAGTATCTTAAAGCCCCATCCATTGTCACGATAAATAAATATTTATTGTGCATCACTTTTAAATATTTTGGGTTTCATAAAACAAACCGTTTTTTTTTTACTTTATTTGTTAAGGAAGATAAAGAAGGTGATGCCGCAACCCTAATTGCAAAATTCATTCTTTGATGTGAAGCAACTATCGGGATCAATTATCAAGTGGGGAAATGTGAATGTGAAGTGTTATCTCATATTTTTAGTGCCATTATGATGTACGAAGAAATAAAATGTTGGGGGTGGGGACGGTACCTAATTTGTAATTCCTAAATTAGTGGTTATGAAATGATGCTTTTCTCACGCTTAAAACCCAAGCTTCCTTAAGGGGGTGTTTGGATTGACTTATTTGAGCTACTTATAACTTATTAACTTTTTAGAGAAGGAGATAAGTCAAAAGTATGTTTGGCTTTCCTTACTTTTTCTTCTCCTTTTAATGGTTTTTAAGAAGTAAGAGCTAGTTACTTTTAACTTATAACTTATTACTTTTTCATTAAGGTAATAAGTAGTTTCAAATAAGTAACCCCAAACACCCCCTAATTATCCATATCCCTAAATTATTATTATTATTGAATCAGTGCTTACTTCTACTCTATTTTATACCAATAATTCTAAACTACTTCGTTGTCCATGTTTGAACATGAGAGCTTACTTCTAAGAGACATGTGCCTCTATCAAGTGAGTTAACTAAACCCACCAAAGCGAATCCTTTTCGGTTAGTGAAGGGAATACATCATTTATACCAGAATGTCCAGGACTGTTATTATTATTATTATTATATTTAAGTTGTAATTCCGTGACATGTACTCCACCATAAATCATGTATGCTTCCGATTAACTCAAATGCCAAACAAAGTGTCGTTTTAACCATGAAAATTCGTTTCCGAAAACTCGTATGACCCGCCAATACCTTGCTAACCAACGGGTCAGTTAAATCACAGTTTGTAATGGGTAAATTGCATTGAAGAGGTTACGATAGGAAACAAGTGAAAATAAGATTTAAACTTAAGAGCTCTTTTAATGAGGAATTAGGTGTTTAAAGTGATTATCACTCCATCTCCCTTAAAAGATAAAAAAAACAAATTGTTTGGATAACATTACTTCCAAAACAGTCTGCCATCCATCATTTACAAAGTTCACATCACGATTAAAAGAATTACTTGGTTGATTTTAATCAAAATATAATAAGATTAAAAGAATTACTAAGGAAACTAGTTACTGAAATAATTGTAAACTTAGCTGCTTATCCAAACATTAAACAATATATACCCAAACATCTTAATTTTTATAATAACCATCAATGTTTTTTTTAATAGAGATGGGGTAATTTTATACAACCACGGACTAGAAAGAAGCTAGACACTAGAAAATCAACACCAAGTACAAGCAATTACAAAATAAAAAAATTGAAACTACGCCAAGCATCTCAATCTATGCTATGAAGCTGCCCGCGGTTAATGATCCAAAGATAGCTCAAAACCTTGGTCTCGTCCATGATTTTAGTAGTAGACATAGAGATACCTTTGGATACACAGTCATTTCTAGATTGTCAAACGCACCAAAAAGCAACAAAACGGATAGCATGGAGGATTTTAGACATCACCCGGATAGAGGTGAATTGGGTAACGGTTGGAGAATGTCTTCAAATGTAGAGGTGCAGGCAAGTGGTAACTTGCACCAATTGGACCAACCCATTGAAGCGATATGACAATTTATCATAAGATGCTCGGCCGATTCGGAAAAGGAATCACACGATGGATAAAACGGTGGATGGAAGTGAAATTCCTCTACTAACCAAGGCATCTCTAGTTGTGATTTTTCCCTGGATAGCCCTCCACACACAATTTTTTTTTTACTTTAATAGGCATCATTGTATTCCAAGCGAAATGGAATAACTAATCAGAAGTTGTGAAAGATAAGAAAGCCTCGTCGACAGCAACCCTCACGGGTTTGGAAGCGAAACTAGATGCATCAGATAGAAAGTCACCAATGTTGATTGAAAATCGCTCCAAATCTTTGTCAAAAGATTTGATATTCTTTCAGACACCCGAGATATTCGAGTGAAGGGGAAGGGGTAGTTATGCCTTGTGTTATTATGAATAGTGGATATAGTTTTAAACCACAATTTATGTTGTTTGTGTTTTGATAACCATCAATGTTAGACGCCAAATCTCATTGATTTATTAATGCATGTGGTTTTTATGAAATAGATAGATATCCCTTTCAATAAAGAAAAAGGATGAAATCATTACCATTATGAAAATGTTTTAAAATAAAAGTCTCCATCCATTACTTCCAAAAAGAAGAAATGGTCTTGTAATTGTATTTATTTATTTACTTACTAGGTTAGATTTCGTGCATTACACGGGTTGAATCATAAAAAAAAATACAATAAATAAATATCTTATATGCTGATAAATTATTACTAGATTTTAGAGGGCCAGAATTAGCAGATTACTTAATTTTATTATATTTTGTACAAGAAAATGTCAATCTAAATCTCATGTTCATTACTGATTTAAAAAAAATTATAAAAAATATTTTGTTTTATTATGTTGATATTAATCAAATATTAAATAATGATGGAATATAAATAATGGGCTAGAATGGTTTAAACGAGAAAATATAAATGAATGGGGGCTCTAGAATTACGTCAGGTGTCCTCTAGAATTTTATTTATTGAGTAGTATAAATAATAGATAATAGATTATATGTGTGTGTGTTGCGTATGAAATTGTTTTAACATAAATAAAACACTTATACAGTAACAATTCATAATATTTCAAAAAATAAAAAATTAACACCTCTAAATCTTATGAATTAGTTAAGTTTAATTATAAATAATTTATTTAAAAAGAAAGTTATTGGTTAACCAAAAGTTATCCTACATTTAATTTTAAAATTTAAAATCATAAGAAATATGAAAATGTTTAAACAGTATTTAATCAATTTAGGAGTTTTTTAAAAATAAATTAAAATAGATAATTGGAAAATGTTTAGGCGGAAAAATAAAGATCTAGCGGCTCTAGAATGATAACACATAGCAACTCAAAACTTTTATTTATTATAATTGATTAACCCTTATTTGTAAGGGTACTAGTTTAGAACCCGTGTACCACACACGGGGTGAAAAATATCAATACATAAAATTTATTAAATCTTTAAGTATATATTTTGTTTATGTAAAAATGTATTACATATACTAAGAATAAAAAACAAAATTCAAAATATGTAAAAATTAATATTTAATTGGGTTTCGAAAATATGTTAATTATTATTTAATATAATTTGACTTTCATTACTATCTGATTGAAAATAAAAGTTACATAATTAGATTCAAAGTTTCTTATAATAAGGGACAATTTAAAATAAATATGTTTTACTAGTATAATTAGTATTTTTTTTAAAATATATTATTATTAAAAAATAGAGTTGTATTTAGTAAGAGAGAGAGAGAGACGGAAAAAAAATTAATGATGATGAATATGGAGGCGACACGTGACATGAAAAAACTTTTATTTATTAGATAGTATAGATATTAAAATGTAACGGCATGAATTGTGCTCATGCCACTAAGTTTCTCGACTTTATATATATATATATATATATATATATATATATATAGGGGAGGGTTCAATGGTGTAACATCCTGAAAATATATGGGAAATAAATAACACGGAGTCGGGAAAATAAATAAAGATCGAGAGGCGATTGTGTCCAAACACGGAAAGGAAAGGGATGGGCCTGTAGGCTTGGACCTTGGGCCGATAATGGGAGGAAGGGGAGGGCTAAAACTCTAGCATCCTCCCCTCATCTTCATTCATCACCTTCATCTTCTTCCTCACTTCTAGAGAGAGAAACCCGTAGAAAGAGAAAGTGACGGTTTTGCTCCAAGATCGTTCTATTCTTCATCTCCACTGATTACTTGAAGTTTTGCTTAAAGAACGAGCCGATTAATTGAGGTAAAGATCTCGTCTTTAAAACTCTGTTTTTGGGTAAAAAGTGGGTAAAATGAGTTTAATCCAAAAAGCTTCAATTTTTACATATAACATGGGGTATTAAGCCCAGATCAAGCTTCATGGAGGTTAAATAAACGATTTGGACGTACAAAGTTGGAAACTTGGATTGAAAACGGGCATGTTTGATGAATAATTACATGGGGCGACACTATTAGCTACACTAATCGGGGAAGACGACTGTGGGAGGCGTCATCCCTAAGGTTTCCGATGATTGGGGCACGTGTCATTCCCTGGCGACACTAGTAGTGTCGCCAATGTTAATTGGCGACACTAATATTGGCGACACTAATAGGGTGACACTATTTCATGGGGTGATAATATTTCATGGGGTGACACTATTTCATGGGGTTTTCATGGGGTGACACTATTTTATGGGGTGACACTATTAGGAGCCACTAATATGGACGGCACTAAGTCCAGAACGAAAATTCTGACGACACTGATAGTGTGCCTGGCGACACTAATCATGTGCCGACGACACTAAGCTTGGCGGCACTGACCTTGTCCCGAGCGACACTAGCATGAAATGATAGAATTCGCATGCTGACTTATGTGCAGATCGGTTTGCGCGTTAGCACTAGATAGAAGTCCAATTCATTTTATATACAAACGATCAGTAAGAGCCGTAGTGCCATAAGCACAACAGGGGTAGTGCCTTGGTGGTCTGTCAATAGTTTTGATGTTGTACAACTGGGACTGGGGTAACGACAGTTACTCAGGGTTAGCGTGACCCACTGGTTAAAGGATGATCCGACAGTATTATGGCCGGTGTGCCATAGCTGTCGATGAACGAGTTAAAGGATGACCCAACAGTATTGTGGCCGGTGTGCCATAGCTGTCGATGAATGGGTTAAATTATGATCCGATGGTATTATGGCCGGTGCGCCATAGTTGTCGATGAAAATGACGGTTATTCACATATTTAGATATTAATGTATGACTTAATGAATGGCTTAAATGAATGTTCCATTAAACGGTGTTTTGACGATGTTTGAATGATGAATTATGTGCCCTATTTTCTTATAAATGTTTTAAAACCCTAATGACTGACTGATTAATGAAACCATTTCCTAAATGAATGAAAGACTTGAACTCACCAGCGTTAGCTAACTTTTAGTATGCATGTTAGGTTAAGGATAGATGAATGATGAATGGATGTTGCAGGGCTACTTGAGGAGTACCCGACGTGTAACGAACCAAAATCCGGGTCTCGTTATAAATAAATAAATATTTCTAATTAATATTATGGTGAAAATAATATTTTAGAAATAAGTTGAAACAAGTGGGTTTCAAGTTTGTAATGGGGCTATGTTAGTTTTGACTAACTTTACAATGAAATGGGTGAAGTGGAAAGTTGAGGGACTAAAGTTGTAATATGGCAAAATCTGCCATTTGACTAGTTAAAGTCAAAATTAACTCATTTTTGAGGTGTTAGTCGTTCAAGAGAAGAGGAGAAGAAGAGAATTTCGGTTTTGGAGCTAAATCGCGGAATTGAGGCTTGTTTTGTGAAGGTTTTGGCTCACACAACACCTTCATAACATCAAGTAAGTGATTCTCTTCCTCTTGATTTCACCATGAATGTGTTCTTGGTGGGTTTTGGGTGAAATCCGAAATTATGTATGCATGTGATGAAATGGTGTTAGATTATTGATAATCTAGCTAAACTAAAGTTAAAGAATGATGATTAACATCCTAGAACCCTTTGATTTTGATTATGAGAAGTTAGGGTTCATATGGTGGAAATTGGGGGTGTTTGGATCATGATGCTAAAATGATGAATTAATGAAGATTAAGTGTTTTTAAGATGTTAGACACTTGAACAAACACCAAATTAACTTAATAATAATTTTTGAAAGAAAAATTAGTGTTAAGATTAAGATAATGAAACTCAAGTGGGTGAGTTTGTGGTGAAAGAGGGTGTTTGGTTATGAGGATAACCCAAACGGGTCAATTTGGGTTGGAAATGGGGAAATTGAGTTGTGGACTCAATTGTAATAGAATTTTGATGTATGTTAGATTACTAAACTAGGTGAATGTGTTTAGGTAATCTAATTGCAAAGCTAGAAGGTGGTGCGGGATCCTCTAACTCAAAAGGTAAGTGCTTTGCACTTACTTAGTAATGATAGGTGGTGGTGATGTTCATATTTGAATTTCATGTTGGTTATTCAAATATCTTATATGTGTTTATTGGTATGTGGATGAAATTAGTTATTTAACCTATATGGTGTGAAAATTTACTTGTGTGGTAAAAGTCAAGTTTTGTATGCATAATGTAGTTGGCTATGTGGTATATGGTCAAACTAAAATGTAGAATATGTTGAATTGGTGTAAATGACTATGTGGTATATAGTTAAGCAAAAATGTGGTATGTGATAAAGTAGAGTAAATGACTCGTGTGGTGTAAAGTCAACTAAATGTGGTAAATTGAAGAAAGTGACTTATGTGGTATATAAGTCAACCATTGTGGAATAATGGTGAAGTCGGTGTAAATTGACTTATGCGGAATATAAGTCTAACCATTGTGGAATAATGGTGAGATTGGTGTAATTGACTTATGTGGTATATAAGTCAAGCCATTGAGGAAAAATGGTGAATGTGGTGTAAGTGACTTATGTGGTATATAAGTCTAGTGTAAGGGGCCTTATTTGACCAAATGGGTGCAAATGGGTCAAATGGGTGAAAAGGGTGAAAGCAAGTTGTAAATACTTGTTTGTTATGTTTATATCATTACTAATGGTGTTATGTCAATGTGGTGATGTAGGGAAAGCTCCGAGGTAGGTCAAGGTCAAGTCCAAAGCGCGAAGGGATCTCGTATGCATTTTTGGTGGTTTTAAGGATTTGGGGAAATTACTTGTAATTTGGTGATTTGATCCTTAAACTGTAAATTTGATATTTGAAAACTTAGTTTGGATGTTTGGGGTCAAAACCCAAGTGTTGGAAATTTTTGGATGTCAAGTGATTTGATAAAAGTTGGAAAAAATGGCAAGGTTTTGAAACCTGCAGCTGAAGGGAAACTCACTGGAAATTTGGTCCCTCGCGGTACGCGAAGAACCTGGGAGGATTCTCTCGCGGTACGCGAGAGACAAAATCTCCGGTTTTGCCTTTCTGAGTCCCCTCGCGGTACGCGAGAACTTGCAGGGAAGTCTCTCGCGGTACGCGAGAGACCTGGGTTTCCGGGTAAGTATTTTGGGACTCCCTCGCGGTACGCGAGGGAGGTGGCCCGTGTGCCTCGCAGTACGCGGGGGTTTTAAAAAAAAAAAAAAAAAAAAAAAAAAAAAAATCTTGGGAAATGCTTCCGCTTGTTTAAACGTTTAATTGTCGGTGTTTTAAAAGTGGTGTGTTTCAACTTGGTATCAGAGCAATGGTTTGAGGGATTTGGTGTGGTGGCACCAAACTCAAACCGGATGCTCTTGATATGGGGGAAAATGATACGAGAATCCATGAAGGACTTGACTAAGACTCGGAGCTTGCGGAAATGAAAGGTTAGTAATGATTTGATAAAATGATAATATATATATATGGTGTATGTATATATGTATGATGAATGTTGTTAAGGTGTTATGTGTGCCGAAACTTGTTTTGTGACTTGTTATATGGAGATGGTAATTACAATTGGGCATGGCGTACTATTAAACATGTCTGGCCAATATGTTTAATAAGACGAAATGTGCAAGAGACTTTATGATAACCATATAACAATGAACATTTGCAAGGATTAGGTGAAGGTGGTTATATGTGTGTGTATGTATGTATGTATGTATATGGATGATTAGATGGGGGTAATACATATACACATAGATAAGATATAGTGCCTTAACGAGTGGGTAGATTAAAGACCTATAAGTAGGTAGAACATCTACAACTTAGTTAAAAATTTGTCGGGGAGACTAAGGGGCACTTGTGTAAGTAAAAGAAATGGTGGATGAAAGTCATCTTAAGGACTCAAGTATGTTAAAGCCTAGTAGTGTATCACCTCGTGGGTGGTGAGGAACATGGAATAGGTTGGGAGAAAAAGAATGCATCAATCTAGCGGAGAATGGCTAGAGCTTTCTATCATGTTGTATCAATCTTCCTTCAAGGAAGATAGGGCTCTTTGAGGTGATCCTTGGGAGGAACAGTGTGAAGCCTAGAGAGCGGGAAGAACTTCGGTTGGTGAACCGAAGTGGAAGGAAAACCTTGTTTTCACAAGAGGGTTCGTGGTGTGCGAACCAAAGGAGTTAAAGGGTGAGAGTTAATAGCTGATTAATTAACGATGAATCACTATGATGGTCTTGTCTTTTGAAGCAATCCATTGTGATTGGTAGAGGGCGTATTACGCACGATGAGTCGACTCCGGGACATGGCGGAGGATTGGTAAATTAATCTTCGTGAGGAGAAAGGCATAAGGGCGTGAAGGCACATGCATCGAGGGAATTCATGAGATGACGTTGAATTACCATCGATTACAAGCCATGGTGGGTGGCATAGTGGAAGAGTTCCTTCATGTGCAGTGGACAGCAGAGGTGATCAATAAGATTTCGGGCAAGTGTTTTATGACTGGTCGAAGTCGCTCGAATCTTGGAATCATCGAAGAAATGTAGATAGATCGGGTTTCTCGATGCTATCTGTTGACGTTATAAAGGGGATCCTTGCGTATAGGGTACAACTCAGGTGGAGTCAATTATTAAATGCGCAAAGAAAGGTTGAACATAGGAGATAAGTGGAAAACGAAGAGTAAATGAGAAGTGGCTTCGTGAAAGCCGAAACATTCTAGCTGAGCTAGAAACCCTTTATGGGAAGAAATGTCGGACATTGCTATATGTCCGGAGGATAACACAAATGGTGAGAAAATTTGAAATTTGCTTAGGCCTATGGGTCACGCATTTCTAATCACCATAGTCGTGACTGAAGCTTTTCGATCATTGTGTTTGATGAAAGGCTAAGCAGATCGGTGGATTCGGGCGATCATCATTAAGGGTGTCATAATGTTGATGTTTACATGTTTTAATAACATGAGGTTGTGGATGAAACGATCACATGGATTTTGATCCGATGATTGTAAAAGAGGTGTTGGGTTACTTAGTAACCATATCATTGCCTAGTATGATAAAGGGGTGACGTGTTAATCTGTTCTCATTAGAGACAGTGAAACACGAGGTATACGAACTGGTGTATATACATGGCTTGTGCCATTGTCATCAACCGGGGATATAAAAGGGATACTTAGCATTCCAGTTGAGAAAGAGGATTTGATAAGGGTCATTGAACCTGTGTGCTTTGTTCTAAAGCACATAAACTTTTCGGTGAAAAAGGAAAATGGAAGAGTGTGTATTGCCACTGTCAGTCGGTGGTAGGATAAAACTGATTAAAGGTCTCGCGGTATGTGGACTTTTTGGTCAAGGGGTAAATGTTAAAATGTACATTGTACGCAATCGGTGTTTAAAAGCGAAGTTTTTGAACTTCAAAGGTGGATTCGGTGATTGAGATCCTTAAATCTCAAAGGATGAATTATGATTAAGTCAATGGAGATACTTAGGGTGTTTGGGTCACGGATAGGGATTTTCCTTCCAATGTTGTAAAAGAGGATTCAAGTAAGGAAGTTGTGGTATCCTTACTTGAGGAGGTCGCATGCTTTATCGGTTAAGAATGGGTGAGTTGAAGACTCGAGCTTCAAAGGGTGTTATGTATGGGCATTGGGATCCTCGAACCCCAAGAGGTATGAATTTGAGACCTTGAGTCTCAATTGGTTGATTGGTAAGGAAGTTTTGAAATTTCCATGTAAGAGGTGGGTGACGTGGGATTAGAACTTGGATTTCTTTAGTTGTCAAAAGTGTTGACTACTCGTATAAAGTGGTTCAAAAATCCAAATATCCTATGGTTAGGAGTGTTGAAATTCAAGTGGAAACTTGACGTTATAAAAGTTTTCCTTTGAAATGAGTGGACTCCATAATACATTTTTACGTGACCATACATGAAAGCATTAGGAGGATAGAACTGTTGTTATTTCATATGGTGAAGATGAGATAAATGATAAACGTTTCATCTAAATGAATCAGTGACTATCTTAGATAGTGGGCGAACTAATTGGCGCAAAAGTAGACAAACTGCATATCGTTGTCAAAGGAACCATTAAAGTGAAGTCGTTCATGATGACAATTTCATCGTCTCTTATTGACGAAATTTGAGAGTCTCAAGTGTTAGCACTTGGTGGTGACTTGAAGAAAGAGCGGATGGTTGCTTATGTTGATAAACTTGGTGAAAATAGCATGGGCTTGAAGACATGCTTTGGTAGGATTTGGATTCCTAGGTTGTCAGGTATTTTGACAACTATTTTAGATGAGGCGCATAAATCCAAATATCCTATCCATCCGGGGGCCACAAAGATGTTTTATGATTTGAGGTGTCATTTTTGGTGGCCGGGTATGAGGCGTGATGTTGTTAAGTATGTTGAGAGGTGTCTCACATGCTTAAGGGTGAAGGCGGAACACCAAAAGCCGTATGGAAAGCTCCAACCGCTTGAAATACCGCTTTGGAAATGGGAGAATATAGCTATGGATTTGATCACTAAACTACCAAAGACTCGAAAGGGTTATGATGCGATATGGGTAGTAGTGGATCGGTTGACGAAGAGTGCACATTTCCTACCTATAAAGGAAACATACTCTTCGGATAGATTGGCGGAAATGTATGTGAAGGAAATTGTGTCACGTCATGGTGTGCCGGTGTCGATTATATCGGATCGTGATACGAGATTTACTTCTCGATTTTGGAAGAAATTCCATGAGGATATGGGGACTAGATTGAATCTTAGCACTGCTTATCATCCACAAACGGATGGTCAAAGCGAGCGAACGATTCAAACGCTCGAAGATATGTTGCGAGCGTGTGCTTTAGATTTTGGTGGTAGTTGGGATGACCATTTACCGTTGGCGGAATTTTCCTACAACAATAGTTACCATTCTAGTATTGGTATGCCGCCTTTTGAGGCATTGTACGGGAGGAAATGTCGATCACCCGTGTGTTGGGGTGAGATTGGTCAACGGGAACTTGGTAGTAAAAAGGTGGTCGAGGAAACTAATGATAGTATCGACCAAATTAGAGCACGCTTGAAAGCGGCTCAAGATCGCCAAAAGTCCTATGCGGATAATAGGAAGCGAGCGATTGAGTTTCAAGTGGGGGACTTTGTGCTTCTGAAAGTCTCTCCTTGGAAAGGGGTGATACGGTTTAGGAAACGGGGGAAGTTAAATCCACGTTTCATCGGACCGTTTAAAGTGATAGCAAAAGTGGGTGCGGTAGCTTATCGTTTGGAACTACCGGAGGGACTAAGTAGACTTCATAACACATTTCATGTGTCTCATTTGCGAAAGTGTTTGGCGGATGAATCTACTTTTGTTCCATTGGATGATATTGAGTTGGACGAAAAGTTGAATTATGTGGAAGAACCGGTGGCAATCTTGAATAGAAAAGTGAAGCGTTTACGCAATAAAGAGATTAGCCAAATTTTGGTGAGGTGGAAACATAGAAGGGGAGCGGAAATGACTTGGGAAACCGAGGAGGAAATGCTCAAATATTATCCGAACCTTTTTATGTGAAGTCGGGTTTCGGGGACGAAACCCAAATAAGGGGAGGAGATTTGTAACGAACCAAAATCCGGGTCTCGTTATAAATAAATAAATATTTCTAATTAATATTATGGTGAAAATAATATTTTAGAAATAAGTTGAAACAAGTGGGTTTCAAGTTTGTAATGGGGCTATGTTAGTTTTGACTAACTTTAGAATGAAATGGGTGAAGTGGAAAGTTGAGGGACTAAAGTTGTAATATGGCAAAATCTGCCATTTGACTAGTTAAAGTCAAAATTAACTCATTTTTGAGGTGTTAGTCGTTCAAGAGAAGAGGAGAAGAAGAGAATTTCGGTTTTGGAGCTAAATCGCGGAATTGAGGCTTGTTTTGTGAAGGTTTTGGCTCACACAACACCTTCATAACATCAAGTAAGTGATTCTCTTCCTCTTGATTTCACCATGAATGTGTTCTTGGTGGGTTTTGGGTGAAATCCGAAATTATGTATGCATGTGATGAAATGGTGTTAGATTATTGATAATCTAGCTAAACTAAAGTTAAAGAATGATGATTAACATCCTAGAACCCTTTGATTTTGATTATGAGAAGTTAGGGTTCATATGGTGGAAATTGGGGGTGTTTGGATCATGATGCTAAAATGATGAATTAATGAAGATTAAGTGTTTTTAAGATGTTAGACACTTGAACAAACACCAAATTAACTTAATAATAATTTTTGAAAGAAAAATTAGTGTTAAGATTAAGATAATGAAACTCAAGTGGGTGAGTTTGTGGTGAAAGAGGGTGTTTGGTTATGAGGATAACCCAAACGGGTCAATTTGGGTTGGAAATGGGGAAATTGAGTTGTGGACTCAATTGTAATAGAATTTTGATGTATGTTAGATTACTAAACTAGGTGAATGTGTTTAGGTAATCTAATTGCAAAGCTAGAAGGTGGTGCGGGATCCTCTAACTCAAAAGGTAAGTGCTTTGCACTTACTTAGTAATGATAGGTGGTGGTGATGTTCATATTTGAATTTCATGTTGGTTATTCAAATATCTTATATGTGTTTATTGGTATGTGGATGAAATTAGTTATTTAACCTATATGGTGTGAAAATTTACTTGTGTGGTAAAAGTCAAGTTTTGTATGCATAATGTAGTTGGCTATGTGGTATATGGTCAAACTAAAATGTAGAATATGTTGAATTGGTGTAAATGACTATGTGGTATATAGTTAAGCAAAAATGTGGTATGTGATAAAGTAGAGTAAATGACTCGTGTGGTGTAAAGTCAACTAAATGTGGTAAATTGAAGAAAGTGACTTATGTGGTATATAAGTCAACCATTGTGGAATAATGGTGAAGTCGGTGTAAATTGACTTATGCGGAATATAAGTCTAACCATTGTGGAATAATGGTGAGATTGGTGTAATTGACTTATGTGGTATATAAGTCAAGCCATTGAGGAAAAATGGTGAATGTGGTGTAAGTGACTTATGTGGTATATAAGTCTAGTGTAAGGGGCCTTATTTGACCAAATGGTTGCAAATGGGTCAAATGGGTGAAAAGGGTGAAAGCAAGTTGTAAATACTTGTTTGTTATGTTTATATCATTACTAATGGTGTTATGTCAATGTGGTGATGTAGGGAAAGCTCCGAGGTAGGTCAAGGTCAAGTCCAAAGCGCGAAGGGATCTCGTATGCATTTTTGGTGGTTTTAAGGATTTGGGGAAATTACTTGTAATTTGGTGATTTGATCCTTAAACTGTAAATTTGATATTTGAAAACTTAGTTTGGATGTTTGGGGTCAAAACCCAAGTGTTGGAAATTTTTGGATGTCAAGTGATTTGATAAAAGTTGGAAAAAATGGCAAGGTTTTGAAACCTGCAGCTGAAGGGAAACTCACTGGAAATTTGGTCCCTCGCGGTACGCGAAGAACCTGGGAGGATTCTCTCGCGGTACGCGAGAGACAAAATCTCCGGTTTTGCCTTTCTGAGTCCCCTCGCGGTACGCGAGAACTTGCAGGGAAGTCTCTCGCGGTACGCGAGAGACCTGGGTTTCCGGGTAAGTATTTTGGGACTCCCTCGCGGTACGCGAGGGAGGTGGCCCGTGTGCCTCGCGGTACGCGGGCGTTTTAAAAAAAAAAAATAAAAAAAAAAAAAAAAAATCTTGGGAAATGCTTCCGCTTGTTTAAACGTTTAATTGTCGGTGTTTTAAAAGTGATGTGTTTCACGACGATAAGAGACTGGCTAGATGCGGTGGACGTCTTCGGGAGGAAGCTTGATTTAAAACCATCATTTGTTGAGGATGAAAATGTAGACGTGGATAAAGTACTTGGTCTTGTGAGAAACAAAATAATGTCACAACCCGATCAGATGAAAAAAAGTATGTTGTCGAGGGTGGTTTTTCCAAGCAAAACTAACAAGAAAGCGCTTGTGGTACAAGAAGATACTCGTGGTCGTCCAACTTTGAAAAAGCAACAACAAAGGAAAAAGGACATCGCGAGAAACAACTCCATTGTAGAAGACGATAACGTCGCGAGACATGGCTAGTTTGTAGAATCCCAACAAAGCATATGTGACCTACGAGACATAGCTCGTATATTGTGCCACAGGACTGTCGACAAGCGAGTTAAGTCGTAAAGTCGAAGAAACTCGTCATGCAACGCAGTCGTTCAACAACTTGTAAAGGAAAACATTCACGCGATGATAACGGGTTTCCATTGATGGTGGGGGATGAAACAGTTAACAATATTCATCGTTTAAAGATTCCATTCCATATTTGTTTCATCGCTACATTTCACATATATAGGATGTAATGTCCGACGGTAACTGTGGTTTTCGATCGGTAGCTGTGTGTGACACCTACAAAATTCCAGGATCCTAAAACCCAGTTGTTGGGTTAACCCAACTAGGCCCAATAAGGCCCAATAGAAAATCAAGCCCATTTGAGGCCCGATAAGGATCCGGGTTCGTTAGAGGTCCAATTTACATAATCTGTACACCAAACTAGCCACTCGGTTTCGTCTAATGACTTGTTACATGATTCTAAGAAATTGGGAAAAAGATGTAAGAACTTACGCGATTCCGTAATATTAAAAGTTTAACGGGTCAGATATCGGTTTAATACCGGATATTCGGCAAAAAGATTAAGTATCATGATGAATTATTAATATTAAGTATTAGTATTCAATCAAAGAGACCGTTCAGACAATTAAGCATGAAGTACGCGTACGTAAGCGTTAAATTGCGTTAGACGCACAGTAGACCAACATTAATGGCATAAACATTACAAATGCGTAAATTGATATGACAAAACATTATAAGATGCTTTTTATACTTTGTTATTATTATTAAAGAAATAATAATTACTTTCGGAGAGCGAAAACATTTAGACCCGAGTTATAGGTTTGAACCGACCTAGGCTTTTCCTCATTAATAAACACGTGAATTAAATATTTAAAGATTATTTAAATTAACATGTATACAATTATAAGTAACAAGAAATAAACAATTAAAACGAGAAGCAAATAAAAAAAATAAAAAAAAGACGAGTATACGAGACGAATTGTCGGGTTCAAGATGCGATATTTACCTACTTATTAGCCTACCCCAAAACCCTAGCTATAAAAGCCAAATTTTTCTTCAACACCCCCATTTTCAACTCTCATTTCACACACAAACCTCACACACACATGTGTGTGTTATGGCAGAGAGAGAGAGCCGGTTGGGGGAGGAGGTCGGCCACCTCAGGCGGCTCCTCCGGCAACCACGGTAACGGCACCGAATTGTCGGGTTCGAGATGCGATATTTACCTAATTATGTTAAACCCTAATTTTGGACTTTATATTTGGAAGCTAAGATCATATTAAAGCGTTAATTTTGGACGAATTTAGTTTTTAACACGTAAACCGGATTTTACGCGTGTAACGACCTTTTTTCGACAAACGAATGTGTGATTGAGATTTTATCACATATAACTATATAACTTATGTTATACTTTATTAAAAACTTAAACTTTAAGTTTTGAAGTCACGAATTTATATAAAAGTCTGTTTTACAACTTTAAGAGGTTCGTACGCGTATGCACGGGTTTTGGGTATCCAACCTATTACATAGCCACGTTTTGTTTTGTTGACTTGGTCACAACCTTTAGGAGTCTGTTTTACAATATTTAGACTAATCGGGTCCTACTGTTTTGTTGACTTGGTCACAACTTGGCCATTTTCGTAAATAAAATGTTTAACACGAGTTTTTAGAGAGATAAAGTATTCACATTGTTGAGTGGAATGAGCCTCTAGAGTCGAAAGCTTATAGTCTAGCTTCTAAACTTGATTTCTCTAGTGTAACAGCACTTTTACGAGCTTTTCTTCTTAGTCTGGGCACTATGATGAGCGGGAGTTGGACCGGAATCGTTGGAACCGTCTTAGGGATTTCCTGGAACAAGATTTAAAAGTGGAATTCGATTTTGGGATGAAGAAATTGACTGAGATTGTCCAACTATTTATAGGCTGAGTTCTGGTTCCATGTCGGACCGTTATCAAAGGGATGTCGGTCTGACATCCAGCTATGCCCACGTTAGCCCTAAACGTCAACTCCTTATTGGACCACACATGTTTTTGGTGTATGTCGGACCATTACGAGGACCATGTCGGTCTGGCATCTAGACTCACGTCCCATCATTAGAGCTGAGTCATTAGACACGTGGCAACACCATAAATTACGGCTGAGAGGAGGTTTACGGACAGTTATGGATTGATGTCGGTCCGATAACCGACCTATCCTTCCATTGCAGACCGTTATGAGAATGGATATCGGTCCGATATCTGACTGAGCTTCGCCTCGGTCCGGTATCAACATCCTTATTCACTTCAGACCGATATGAAAATGATGTCGGTCCGATGTCTAGCTATTTTCACAAATTTTCATTTTCAACCGTAGGCTTATGTACTTTAGATACAACAAGCTCTTAAGGTTCTAACCTTGGCATTTCTCTGACATTTTTGTGGCAAGTGTTACATCCTCCCCACCTTGTTTTGATCTCGTCCTCGAGATTATTCGAACAATTGAGGATATTTCTTTTTAATTTCTGACTCTAGTTCCCACGTGTACTCAGGTCCACGTCTGGAGTTCCATTTTACTTTCACAATCATCAATTTCTTCCTTTTCAATCTCTTTTCTTGCCTGTCCTTGATTTGCAGGGGTTGTTCCACAAATTTCAACTTTTCATCTACCTCTACATCGTGTAGGGGTATTACCAGAGATTCATCTGCCAGACACTTGCGCAAATTTGATATGTGGAATATATCGTGTACCCCGTTCATTTCTTCTGGTAGTTCGAGTTGATAGGCCACATGTCCAACTCTTTTCAGGATTTTGAATGGTCCTACGAATCTAGGACTTAATTTCCCTTTCTTTCCAAATATTACAACGCCTTTCCATGGTGAAACTTTCAACAGAACATTATCACCGATGTTGAATTCCAACGGCTTTCGTCTCTTATAAGCATAGCTCTTTTGACGATCACGAGCCGTTTTCAATCTATTTCTTATTTGATTAACTTTTTCAGTTGTCTCCAGGACTATTTCAGGTCCGGATAATTGATTTTCTCCTATTTCAGACCAACATATTGGAGTTTGACATTTACGACCGTATAAGGCTTCAAAAGGAGCGGCATGTATACTCGTATGATAGCTATTATTGTAGGAGAATTCCATTAGAGGTAAGTGATCATCCCAACTTCCTCCAAGATCAATAACACAAGCTTTTAACATATCTTCCAGAGTTTGAATTGTTCTTTCGCTCTACTCATCCGTTTGAGGATGGTAGGCAATGCTAAGATTCAATTTTGTACCTAGGGCTTTTTGAAAACTTTGCAAGAATCGAGAAGTAAATCTACTATCTCTATCTGACACGATAGATAATGGCACACCGTGTAATGTTACAATTTCATTAACATATAGTTGCGCCAATTTATACATATTGAATGTCTCTTTCATGGGAAGAAAATGAGCAGACTTAGTAAATCTGTCAATGATAACCCAGATGGTATCATTCCCATGATTTGTTCGGGGAAGTTTCATGATGAAATCCATGGTTATCATTTCCCATTTCCAGACAGGAATTTCAAGTTGCTGTAACAAGCCAGATGGCTTTTGGTGTTCAGCTTTAACTTGAGAACATGTTAAGCACTTTGCAACATAGATAGTGATATGCTTTTTCATCCCTATCCACCAATAGTTGCCTTTTAGGTTTTTATACATCTTATCGCTTCTAGGATGCATGGTGTATTTAGATTTATGAGCTTCTTCAAGAATCTCTGTACGTATATTTCCATAGATAGGAATCCAGATTCTCTTATTCATTCTAAGAATTCCATCATCATCTTTGACCAGTTGTTCGATCATACCTCCCAAACCTTCTTTCTCTAGGTTGGGTTCTTTTAAAGTCATCAGTTGAGTTTCCGTAATACCAGTAATAAGATCGATTTGAAGATCGAGTCTTAAGGCAAGAACTCGTTTAGGTTTCTCATGTTCCTTTCTACTCAAGGCATCGGCTACATCATTGGCCTTTCCTTCATGATAACAGATTTCGCAATCATAATCATTTAGGATTTCCATCTAACGTCTTTGCCTCATATTCAGTTCTTTCTGACTGAATATATACTTCAAGCTTTTGTGGTCAGTGAATATGGTGAATTTGATTCCATAAAGATAGTGCCTCCATAATTTCAAAGCGAAACCCAATTCTAGATCATGAGTCGTATAATTCTTTTCATGAGTTTTTAACTGACGAGAAGCATAAGCAATGACTTTGCTTCCTTGCATTAACACACAACCAAAGCCAGTGTGTGAAGCATCACAATATACTGAAAAGCCTTTGTTTCTATCTGGTAAAGCCAGTATGGGTGCTTGAGTCAGTTTCTGTTTCAAAGTTTTGAAAGCTTGAGATTGCTTAGGTCCCCATTCATACTTAACTGATTTGCGAGTCAGAGAAGTTAATGAAACAGCAATTCGAGAAAAATCTTGGATAAATCTCCGATAATAACAAGCTAAACCGAGGAAACTTCGAATTTCAGTTGGTGATTTCAGGATTTCCCATTTGGATATTGCTTCAATTTTAACAGGATCAACTTGGATGCCATCAACGTTAATGACATGCCCAAGGAATTGAACTTCTGACAACCAGAATTCACATTTTGAGAACTTAGCATATAGCTTTTCGTTTCTTAGGAGTTCAAGTAAAATTTTCAAATGATTGGCGTGATCTTCTTTACTCTTGGAATAAATGAGGACATCGTCAATGAATACGATAACAAATTTATCCAAGTAAAGTTTACAGACTCGATTCATCATGTCCATGAATGCTGCAGATGCATTAGTAAGTCCAAATGGCATTACCGTGAACTCATAATGACCATATCGAGTTCTGAAAGCAGTTTTAGAAATATCTTCTTCCTGTACTTTCAATTGGTGATAGCCAGAACGAAGATCGATTTTGGAAAAACAACGGGCTGCTTGGAGTTGATCGAAAAGATCGTCAATTCTAGGGAGTGGATAACGGTTCTTTATCGTAACTTTATTTAGTTCACGATAATCGATACACATACGCATCGAACCTTCTTTCTTTTTTACAAATAAGACTGGAGCTCCCCAAGGCGATGAGCTTGGTCTTACGAATCCTTTTTCGAGTAATTCATCCAACTGTTTCTTCAATTCTGCCATCTCAGTTGGAGCTAATCTGTACAGGGCGTACTAGATTAATTCTGAACTCCATATCTCTTTTAGGTGGAATTCCAGGCAGTTCGTCAGGAAAAACATCGGAGAATTCAACCACAACCGGCACATCTTCAATCTTCTTTTTAGTGTCGGTGGTTACAGTTACAAGGTATGCTAAACATCATTTTCTTAAGTATTTTGTGGCTTTTAACATGGAAATTATTCCAACGGGGTTGGATAATTTATCGCCATTGATCGTAAGGATATTGCCTTTCGGCGAGCGAAGTTCTATTGCCTTTTTATCACATAGGATACGGGCTTGGTAAGAGGCTAACCAATCCATTCCTATAACTATGTCAAAACCTGCCAAAGTCATTGGCAATAATCTTGCATGTATAACATGTCCTGAGAGTGTGATATGGCAATCGTTCAAAATTTCAAAGATTTGGACGAGGTCACCATTGGCAGTTTCTACCACATATTTCTTGTCTAATTTAGCTAGAGTTTTATTTAACAGTCTACAGAATCTATGATCTACAAAACTTTGGTTTGCACTAGAGTCAAATAAAACTCGAGCATAAATATCATTAACAAGAAATGTACCCGTAATGACATCGGGCATACCTGTTGCTCCATGAGTGTTGAGAACGAATGCTCATGCATTCTTTTTCACTCCATCTGCAGGTTTGGGACCTGTCCCATCAGATTTCTTTAGCTTGGGACAATTGGTTTTGATGTGGCCAGCTTCGCCACACTCAAAGCAAGTAATCAGCCTTTTTCTAAAACAATCTTCAATTTTGTGTCCAGACATCTTGCATAGGCTGCAATAAGGTCCAGATCGACATTGCCCTAAGTGCCTTTTCTTGCATTTTAGACACTCAGAGATAGAAGAGTTGTTATTTCGAAGAGTAAAGGATGATTTCTTGAATTCACTAGGGCCTTGCCTAGATTCCTTCTTCTTCTTCTTCCCTTCCTCCTGATTTCTAATTAGGCTACTGGTTAATGATGCTCCTAAATCCATAGCATCATCAAGATTCTCACAATTTGCGACTTTAACCATGTCGCGGATTTCTCCAATCAAACCCCAAATGTATCTCTTTATTAGATTTGATTCAGGGGTTGCTAGATGAGGAACTATTCGCGCATACTCGAGGAGTTTAGTCGAATATTCCTGATGATTGGTTCCAATCATCTTTAGATTTAGAAATTTCCCTTCAATCTGTTCCCTTTCATTTTGGGGAACGTACTTCCTCTCCACTCTTGTTTTGAAGGCACTCCATCCCATAGCATAAGCTGCTTCTCTTCCTTTGGCAGCAACAATGTTGTTCCACCATTCTAAAACTTGATCTTTAAATAGATTGAAGGCATATAAAACTTTATCTTCCTCAGCACAGTTGCTGATAGCCAGCATAGATTCAGTTTTCTCTATCCACCTAAATGTGGCGATTCCTCCTTCTCTCCCAGAGAAGTTATATGATTTGCAGTCTTGAAACATCTTATAGGTACAGCCAACCACCTTCATTTTCTTTTCTATATGGCCGTAATTATTACCCATCCCTTCATCTTCGGATGAATTATGGTAATATTTCTCCTTTTCAGTTTTCCTGGTTAGATGAGTGGCAGAACCCTCTGGTTTGAAAGTAATGGGCTTGGATTGAGTTATGGTTCGGGTATGTTGGGTTAATGGTTGAAAATGGACAGAATTTGGAATTGAGGGTTTTGCAGATAGCTTATCTGCTTGTCTCCTTTCCATTTCAGTAAAAATCATTGGGAGGGAATCCTTGATTCCTTCTGCAATTAATTTCTGTAGTTCTTTACGAGAATCAGGAATTTCATAAGCATTTTCAATTACTGCCTCTCGTATTGTAAAAATGTCTGCTTTGTTTAGACATGCTATAACAGAATTAAAATGGGAATCAAAAAACAAAACCTTTTATTGATGAAATATATATACAAGAAAAGAGTACATATATGGATTATTGTTTCTAGAAATTTCTAAAATTCTTTTCTTCAAGAGCTTGAACTAACAAAGCATTCCGAGTTTCAATTTCAGCTTTTTCTCGTTCCAATTGAGCTATTCGGTTAAGCAACATTTGTTCCCTCTCATTTCCCGATGCACTCTCATTTATATGAGGAACATGGATGTGAATCGTCTCATAGTACGGAACGTAAGGTATATTAGAGTCAACACGTTCTTCTTCTTCAGGATCACATATGTTTTCATAAGGCATTTCAGCGTATCCATGCAAGGTATATTAGAGTCAACATGCTCTTCTTCTTCTTCAGGATCACATCTGTTTTCATAAGGCATTTCAGCGTATCCCTCATTAAAATTTTGTGAATACATTGGATTGACGTGTAACTTCCAGCGGTAGGACCATAAGGAAAACTTACAGAAGGATTATAGGGAACATTTGGGTTTCCTATTTCTCCAAGACTTCTGAAAGTTGAACTTTCAGTTTCCTCATTACTTTTTATTGTAGTTTCATTCGTTTTACGTTCGAAATAATTAGCTGGAGCGTATTTACGAAGAAAACTAGGACCTTTGCCCTTTCCAACCATTATGTAAACAAAACGAGATTTATTATAAAATATATTACAAGAAAATAAAATACAATATATAGAATTTTAATCTTTCATCAGTTTTTCTCCAAGGGTCATTAGGCTTTCTCCATATTCATAGACCTGTTGTCCATAAAATTTGGTCCTTGCCTTGTCCATTATCTTCTCATTTGTTATTTCGTCCGTTTGGCACAACGAACGATATAAACATTTGATAGGGGAAGAAGGCATACTATGCTCATAACCGTATTTTGGAGGAGGTTCACGAAGTCCAACCATAATATCGTTATAAGCATTTTGGTATCCCGGAGGAGCTTGGAAATAAGTTTCGAAAGGACCATGGTAAACTGGTTCAGGAAATATATAGGGATCATACAGGATAGGAGATTCAGAATTGTAAGGTTGCTGATCAGAACTATTTGAAACAGGATTATTGAATGGATAGTCATCAGGGTTTTCAGAAGCAGGTTCATAGTGGTGAGATTCTTCAGATGGATCTTCTTCTGTTGATAAGCCTGCTTGGACTTGACTTGATTGTGCCTCATTTCCTTGCAGGGGTGGGGCATCAGTATTCCAATTGCTGAAATCGGATCCAGCATCCATCCATTGGCTAGAAGAATCATAAGACTGAGGATGATATTCGGGAGAGTTATGGTCAGGAAGTATGGCGAATGGATCGTTGTTATAGTAGGGTGACGATATAGGATTCATTTGTGAACCCAGTGGATGGTATTCCGGGGATTCTTGTTTAATCGGACGATTGAGATCATAATAAACATGAACGGAATTTTCTCCAGACATCTACAATCTTAATACATTAGTACTTATCTTACTTAATTTAGTTAAGACTTAAAGCTAGTATCTTTATTTTAACTAAAGTTCTATAAGGATGGTTATCTTTACAGAGTAGTACCTTCAACAGAGATGTTCCCAGGTAAGAGCGACGGGTCTAGGAGAGATTAATACACCGCTCTTTCCTTAGACAGAACATTCCGTTCGTCAGATAACTACATAGCGGTCAGAAGGTTACCTTGTTTTCTTATATTAAAAGCATTAATGGTTGAAGCCTAGATACTACTTCCAAGTATCTAATTCGTTAAAACATGTGGCTCTGATACCAACTCTGTCACACCCCGCCTCAGGCACCCCTGGACGTGTGCGACAATCAATTGGCATCACCTGATTTGATTTCAGAGTTCTTGTAAAACACAGCGGAAGTCTTTTAAAAAAGGACCGTTTCTTCATTATTTCAACCTCAAGGGTTTGTAATTGTATTTCAGAGTTCTTGTAAAACACAGCGGGAGTCTTTTAAAAAAGGACCGTTTCTTCATTATTTCAACCTCAAGGGTTTGTAATTGTAAATATCAAAACTCAACTGGAAAACAAAAGTCTTGTATTTACTTTCATAAACATAGAGATTTAAATACCCTTTCATTTGATTACAAACACAGAGTTTGAAATCAAATACATATAAACCACTGGAAATAGTACAACTCAGGGTTGATCAATTCCCTCGTCCTATCTCCTTTTCATCTTTTTTAGGATTTCCCTTTACACGAGGCCTGAGAATCCTACGTGCATTTCATCCTTTCCTGTCATGGGTCAGATCTCATATCTACCCGCCCTTTTTCCATCATATTTTATTGATTTCCTGAAAACATTTTTGAAAATGAAACGTCAGTGCGAACGCCGGTGAATACAATTATCTTGACACTAAAAAGTATTTGGCACAAACAAGTATTAATTCGATAATCACAACTTTATGTTCAATCTACACATTCAGCAGACCCTCATGTCCTGACTATTACACCACTGTATACACTGGTAGTATGTCTTTATAACAACGGGGACTCATGTCTCCTCATTTGTTAAAAAGGGAAGTACCAGCCACGATCCAAGACTTTCACCCATGACCCGTGTATCCCTTGCAAGTTTTACGTATACTTATGGCTCGAATGCTTACACGTAGGTGAACGTTGAACATTATTCCTTTAACCTTTATTTAGCCATTTTTGTAAATAAAATGTTTAACACGAGTTTTCAGAGAGATAAAGTATTCACCTTGTTTAGTGGAATGAGCCTCTAGAGTTGAAAGCTTATACTCTAGCTTCTAAACTTGATTTCTCTAGTGTAACAACACTTCTATGAGATTTTCTTCTTAGTCTGGGCACTATGATGAGCGGGAGTTGGACCGGAATCGTTGGAACCGTTATAGGGATTTCCTGGAACAAGATTTAAAAGTGGAATTCGATTTTGGGATGAAGAAATTGACTGAGATTGTCCAACTATTCATAGGTTGAGTTCTGATTCCATGTCAGACCGTTATCAAAGGGATGTTGGTCCGACATCCAGCTATGCCCACGTTAGCCCTAAACGTCAACTCCTGATTGGACCACACATGTGTTTTGGTGTATGTCGGACCGTTATGAGGACCATGTTGGTCCGACATCTAGACTCACGTCCCATCATTAGAGCTGAGTCATTGGACACGTGACAACACCATAAATTGCGGCTGAGAGGAGGTTTACAGACCGTTATGGATTGATGTCGGTCCGATAACCGACCTATCCTTCCATTGCGGACCGTTATGAGAATGGATATCGGTCCGATATCTGACTGAGCTTCGCCTTGGTCCGATATCAACATCCTTATTCACTTCGGACCGATATGAAAGTGATGTCGGTCCGATGTCTAGCTATTTTCACAAATTTTCATTTTCAACCCTAGACTTATGTACTTTAGATACAACAAGCTGTTAAGGTTCTAACATTGGCATTTCTCGGACATTTTTGTGGCAAGTGTTACACCAATTTGGGCAATCAATTAGCTGACCGTAGCCGTTGGGAATTTTGGGTAGTACTACTTGGGTTGACACCCCCGCTCATGGTTTGGTCGCGCCAACCTGACTTGTAGGGTCACTTGGGCACAAAGTTAGCCAATTTTTACGCGGTTGTTTGCATTAGACTTCCGTATGGGGTAATTTATTTTTATTTCATCCAGGCTTTGATTGCGGCTCATGGTAATATGTTGTCTAATACATGTGTACTTGATCAATGGATTTTTGATCACTTTGGATTTTTATCAGAAACTTTTTATAGAGTTGCAAAACCTGCGAACTCACCAACTATTTATATAGTTGACCCGTTTTTGAAACATGTTTTCAGGTAAACAGAATTGAATAATAGATTTTTATGAGGGTTCACTTTTGGATTATAATTAATGCTTTTACTTTTGATTATGTACTTTGGTTGTAGTCAGACATTTAGACACTTTGTACCGTTTTAGAGATTTTTCTTGTATTTGTACTGCCGTTAGAAGCATGTAGTATGGTTCAATGTAATGCACAATTTTTCTTTTAATTTCTCTTGTACTTGTGTTCAATGCGATATACCTGTTACATCCCGTATTTCCGTCTTGGCGGGGTGTGACATTGTCACAATTTAATATGAAATTAATTATGGATAGTAATAATTTCTGATGTTACTTATCAATTTTTAAAAAATAAATTTGTATTATAGGTAGTTATTATATCATTAAGACTGTTTTTACATTTTAATCAACTCCGTTATTTTAAATAGATTAATAATTCGTTTCAATTTTTTCTACAAAATTTTAAATTCATAATTATGTTTATCATCAATTAATTATTTTTATCATCAATTTTTATCTCCTATAATAATTATTTTATTCTTACCATATATATTGCATTTCTTTTGTTTTGGAAGTGTATATATTTTGACAATTGCTACAATGTCATCCATCAATTCTTATACAATCTTCTATTTTCTGTACTTGATAAATAAGTAACTAGTTACAGTACATGTTACAATTCGGTAAGCTCAATATTATTTTCTCAGCTTATTTTTAATTCCTTTAATATTTTCTAAATCTTCATTAGTAACTATTTAATCTTCCTAATATTCTTTTTCCTCGGGAGCTAATGAAACTATTTTAGTAAAATTGAACTGGCTCAATTCTCGGGCAATCGCACCAAAAGCTATAGTTCCTTTTGGATTTCCTTCTTTAAGGGCATCGTGGCCTAACCGTCGAGGTAAAGTCGGGACCTAAAAGATCGAATGGAACACCGATTCGATCCGAGCTCTCTTGCAACGGCCAATCCTCGCATGAATTTCTAAGGATCCAATACACCAAAAGGATATTAAATGAATGGAATTACGTACCTTTTCCCTATTGTCTCTCTGAAGGAGTTGAGAGATAGTATATTATACTCTTGACGGGGGGTTAATTAAATCTTTATTACTAACTATTGAATATTTTATCTATTCAATAGTTTTTAACATCTATTTATGTGAGTGTAGGTAGAGGTGCACAAAAGGCGATTTTTGAACCGAACCGGCCCGAACCGGTTTGGTCAACGCGAACAGTAAACCGGTTTTGACCAAAACCGGTTCGGGTTAAACCAGTTTAGTAAGTATAAAATATCGAACCTGTTGAACCGGTTCAGTTCGGTTCTGGACCGGTTCGGGTCGGTGAACCGGTTTAAACCGGATTTTTTTTTAAATTAAAAAATAAATTAAAAAATATTACAAAATTACAAAACATTACAATACGAGAAAAAGAAAAACATAAAGTTCAACGTTTATTCATATTGTAGGGGTTCGGAAATCACAAAATATTACAAAATTAAACATTACAATACGAGAAAAAAAATATTTTTATTTTTTGGAGTTTTTTTGTTTAATATTAGCCGTCATTCTCGGAGTTACTAGTGGATCCTCGTAGTCTATCATCTTCGGCGAATTCTTCATTTGTAAGTGGGCTCGCCAATCCTTGGTTAACCTCAGATTCGTGTATGAGTTCTTCAACTTCAATTTCGTCTTCAAGCGAAGCCCTATCTTGTCTCCTATCTACCGCATCCAAATGGTCTTTCAAGCAAATGCACATTTCCATTGCCGCGTGAGTGAGTCTAGTTCTTCGAATAGATAAAACCCTGCCACTAAGAGAAAAAACGGATTCCGAAGCTACCGTGGAAGCTTGGACGGTTAGTAAATCACGGGCCATGGCGGAAAGGACCGGAAAAGTAGATTCGTTTCCATTCCACCAAGTCAAAATATCAAAGTCCTCAAAAACATTCGGACTCATAAATGATAAAAAGTTTGTTCCCGTATACCTTCCGAGTTCGCTACTCGGGGTGGACCCTCTAGCCCGTTTAGTAAATTAATTTCTCATTTCGTTATACAAATTTAAGTTCACATTCCTCGAGCTGCTACTTGATGCGCCCGCGCCCATCGTATCATGTGGGGTTTGTGTTGTACCATATTTATGTAAATAAATATCAAACAAATCTTGCAAACATTTGTTAAAATAAGTTTTTGTTACGGTTGAAAAATGAATATCTTCGGCATTCAAATCCAAATCGTAAGTTGTTTTATCAATCAAGGTTTCAACACCGTAAACATTAATTGTAGGGTTTAATGCGGCGGCACAAGTTATAACCGGAGGCATTTCTTTAAAATATTTAACAAATTTTTCTTTCATCGGTTTTATCATTATCGTAAAAAGAGTATTTTTATTTTCAAGTTCGGCTAATTTGTTACACATTAGAAATATTTGTTTAAGAGCCAAGGGACTTGTGGGGTAATAAACCCCGGATAAAAAAGTAGTGGCGGTTTTAAAAACTTCGAGCAATTCGATTATATTTTCAAGAATGTCCCAACTCGTAGACGGAAAACTTTGAATTTTACGACGCGGTTTTGAGGAAAGCATATCATGAAAAATTGATAAAGTATCTTTTTGTCGTATAGCACTATGAAACATTTTATAAGTTGAATTCCATCTTGTTGGGAGGTCCCAATTGGGACCTAAGCAAATCAAACCCGTATCGTTACATAATCTAATATATTCATGGTATCTTTTTTTACTACTACTAAAAACGTCTTTAAGCATGACTCGAAATGCATTACTTAATTCAATAACGGGTTCAACCGCAAGCTCGTCTTGCACGGCTAAGTTGATGATGTGTGCAATACATCGACTATGGAAAAAAGCGCCGTTGCAAATCGGATTATATTTTAATATTAATTTTTGAACCGCATTTGTATTATTTGAGGCATTATCAAAAGATATTGAAAATAATTTATTTTGTAATTTAAAATCGGTTATCACACCATCTAAAATGTGAAATAAATTTTGACCCATGTGAGGATATTCAAACATATCAAACGCGATTGTACGTTTCATCATTTGCCACGTATTGGGATCAACCCAATGAGCAGTAACGCAAATATATGAGTCGGGAATACCATGTGGAGCCGACCAAACGTCGGTGGTTAAGTTCACACCGGTTTCCAATTTTTCAAAACCTAAAATTAATTCTTTTTTTTGCTTTTTTCCACATTTTTAGACAATCACGTCTAAGAGTATTACGACTTACTTGATGATAACGTGGTTGAAGGGCTTCTTGAATCATCCTCGTCGTGAGCGGGTTGTCGAAGTGGTTGAACGGCAAACCTCTTTGAATAACTAATTTCGCCATTCTATCTCGAACAATATTTGGATCGAAGTTCCAAATTCCACCCTCGCTTGTCATAGATGCTTGACCCTCATCCGGAATTTTCTTCAAACTTGAGTACGATTTTTCCATATGAGTTTTTAAAGTAGAGTTTGAATCCTTTTTAAAAAACCCACCACATTTTTTGCAACGAGCACGTTCCAACCCGTTAGACATCTCACATAGATCGTAGTTTGACCAAATTGCGGGGTTCCTCGTTGTTGGTATGATTCTCACAACGCTAACTTCGGAAGAGGAAACACCAAAACTTGAAGAAGTTGTCATAGCGTTTTTTGAGCGTTTGAAAAGTGTGATTTAACCAAAACACCCACTACCTATTTATAATGTGTTTGGGGGTTAAAATGGGTGAAAAAAACGGTCAAAAAAAGGGTTTAACGGTAAAAAACGGCTATATAGCCGTTACCCAACGGTCATTTTTCGAATATTACCGTTAAACCGGTTAAAAAAAAACCGGTGTCTCGTACAGAACATTAAACCGGTTCAAAACCGCCGGTTCAAACCAGTTTGAAACCGGTTTCGACTAAACCGGTTTGCAACCGGTTTGGATTTCCAAACCGGTTTTTTTGTTCACCTCTAAGTAGTGGTGCACAAAAAAACCGGTTTTTTTTAACCCGGTCCAAACCGGCAAACCGGTTTGGCTTAAACCGGTTTGGGCCAAACCGGTTCGGGTTGCCCAAAAACCGCCGGTTTGAAACTGGTTTGAAGCTTCCTGGATGAGATCGGGTTAGGGACCGGTTCATCCTAACCGGTTTGATAAATCGGTTTAAAAACCGGTTTAAACCGGTTTTCGAGCTGGGCAAAAAATAGCCGTTGGGGTTGATTTTGGCCGTTTTTTTTGGAGTTTTTTGCACCCTTAAAACACTATAAATAGGTGGGGGGGTGTTTAGGGTTGATCACACCTCTCTTTACACTCTCTAATCTCTAAAACCGCTCTTTAACCGCTCAAAAACGCTCTCTAAACTCTCTCTAAACTCAAAAAAAAAGCATGGCAAGTTTTGGTGTTGGTGGTTCCTCAAACGAAGTTACCGTTGTGGAAATTCGAGCAACAACGAGAAATCCGGCAATTTGGTGCAATTACGATCTATGTTTGTTGTCAAACGGGAAGGAACGTGCTCAGTGCAAGATGTGTGGTGCGTTTTTGGGGAAAGATTCAAACACTAGTTTGAAAATGCATATGGAAAAATCTTGCTCGTCATTGAAGGGAATTCCAAGTGAAGGTCAAGCCTCAATGACAAGCGAAGGAGGAATTTGGAACTTTGATCCAAATATTGTTCGAGATCGAATGGCGAGGTTAGTGATTCAAGAAGGATTGCCGTTCAACCACTTTGACAATCCGCGCTTGACAAGGATGATTCAAGAGACACTCCAACCTCGTTATCACCAAGTAAGTCGCACAACCCTTAGACGAGATTGTATAAAAATGTGGAAAAAAGCAAAAAAAGAATTAATTTTGGGTTTTGAAAATTTGCAAACCGGTGTAAACTTAACCACCGATGTTTGGTCGGCTCCACATGGTATACCCGATTCGTAACTTTGCGTTACCGCGCATTGGGTTGATCCCAATACGTGGCAAATGATGAAGCGTACAATCGCTTTTGACTTGTTTGAATATCCACACACCGGCGAAAATTTATTTTATATATTGGATGGTGTTATTAACGAATTTAAATTACAAAATAAACTTTTTTCAATGTCTTTTGATAATGCATCTAATAATACAAATGCGGTTCAAAAACTAAAAATTAAATATAAACCCGTTTGCAACGGCGTTTTTTTCCATAGTCGATGTGTCGCACACATCATTAACTTGGCGGTGCAAGCCGGGCTTGCAATTGAAGAGGTTTCAAATTTAACATATACTTTTCGACAAATGCTTAAAGATATTTTTAGTAACAGAAAAATATACCATGATTATATTAATTTTTGTCGTGATACGAATAATCTTTGCTTAGGCCCGAATTGGGACGTCGAGACAAGATGGAACTCGACTTATATTATGTTTTATAGCGCTTTACGACAAAGAGAAACTTTAGAACTATTTCATGATATGCTTGCCTCAAAACCTCGTCGTAAAATTCAAAAGTTTCCGTCTCCAAATTGGGATATTTTAAAAGACGTAACCGAATTGCTTGAAGTTTTTAAAACCGTCACCACTTTTTTATCCGGTGTTTATTATCCCACAAGTCCATTAACACTAAAACAAATATATTTAATGGCTAACAAGTTGTCTGAGCTTGAAAATAAAAGCGATCTTTTTACAAAAATGATAGAACCGATGAAAGAAAAATTAGTGAAATATTTTAAAGAAATGCCTCCCGTTATAACTTGCGCCGCCGCGTTAAACCCTACCATAAATGTTTACGGGGTTGAAACCTTGATTGATAGAATTACTTACGCTTTGAATTTGGATAGTGAAGACATCCATTTTGCACAAGGCACAAAAACATATTTTAACAAATGTTTACAAGATTTATTTGATGTTTATTTACATAAATATGGTACAACTCCGACTCCACATGATACAATTGGTACATCATCAAGTGGTACCTCGAGAGATGTTAATTTGAATTTATATAACGAAATGTTAAATAAATTTAGTAAACGGGCTCGAGGTACCACCACGAGTAGCGAACTCGGAAGGTATATTGGCACAAACTTTTTAGCGTTTATGCCTCCTACCATTTTTGAGGAGTTTGATATTTTGGCATGGTGGAAAACAAACGAAGCTTCGTTTCCGATTCTTTCCGCCATGGCCCGTGATGTACTAACCGTCCAAGCTTCCACGGTAGCTTCGGAATCTGCGTTTTCTTTTAGTGGCAGGGTATTATCGATACGAAGGACTAGACTCACACCCCTAGCGATGGAAATGTGCATTTGCTTGAAGGACAATTTGGATGCGATGGATAGGATACAAGACCAAACTTCTCTCGAAGATGAAATTCAAGCCGAAGAAGTCATACACAACAACGAGGTTGATCTTGGAATATCCGAACCCGTCACGGATGAAGAACTAGCCGAAGATGCAAGGCTACGAAGCTCTAGTTCCGAAGACAACGCACAAGAATAATCAATCAATATTCCAAAAAATAAAACGTTGAACTTAATGTTTTATATTTGTTATATTTTTTGTAATTTTTTACAATTTTATCTTGTCATGTTTTTTAATTTCCGAACTTTCCAAATATTAATAAACGTTGAACTTTATGTTTTAATTTTGTTATATTTTATTATGGATTTTATATTAAAAATATAAAATTTATTTGGTTTTTTTTTATTTTTTATAAAAACCGGTTTAAAGGACAAACCGGTTTAAAACCTACCCGAACCGGTTTGACCGGTTTACATATTTCCATTACTGGAACCGGTTTAACCCGAACCGGTTTGGGTCCAAACCGGTTTTGACTTTTCGTTGATCAAACCGGTTCGGATCGGGTTGAACCGGTTTGGGTTAAAAAGACCGATTTGTGCACCACTACCTCTAACTCTAAGTGTAGGTGGTTGACCGAATGCGGTCCATGGCCCATTAAAAGGCCAAAGTCCAACCCTAACCTAACAGGACAAAACCACATACCCTCTCCCTTGTGCAAAAAGAACATTCCGGTAGAAGAAAGATAAAGATGGGAAGGGAGGCGCCGTCTCAGTCGCAAATGTCATACACCGTGGAGCAACTCGTAGCGGTCAATCCCTACAATCCTGACATACTTCCCGATCTTGAAAATTACGTCAACGAACAGGTACCCTACTCTCTGATTGATTCAGACCATGGATTCTATCAAACTCTTACTTTGCTAATCCCCTTACATCGGAACCCTATGGGGCTGGAATTAATCTTTGTTTAGTTCACATAAGAAAGTTCAGGGGATGTTTTGGAGTATCTTGAAAATTTTGGATGGCTGCGATAATATGTCTGGAAGTTTTAGAATTGGAATCATTTATTATTTATTGAATGTGTTTGAGTCCTTGTTTAAATATAATTTGTTAGGGATAATTACTTAAATTTATTTATTAGGTTTAAGGTTTTTAGTAGGATTAGAATGTTTGGCTTTTGTTTTCTCTTTATAAGGTTTATTTGTTTGCAAGTTTAATTGAACAAATGTAAATGGAAGTTATGTAGAATTCCAGGGTTTCAATTGGTATTCAGAGCGTTAGGCTCATACCAGAGAAGAAAGTGGTGATCGGAGAATAAAAAGAGGGCACGAAGGGGATAAAAAAGAATTAGGAGCTGTGAGGAAAAGAAAGAAAAGTAGAAGCAGGCAAGCACACTGGAGGCGAATTGTGGCTGGAATTCATCGAAGAAATCATACTCACACACAAGCACATGAATATTAATTGAGGCTAAATTGAATCGGTCGAAGAAATTAAGCAAGCTACCCATCTCAACTAATTAAGGTAGTAAGCAGGCATGTGAATTATCTTAAGCTAGCAGGCAGACAACTGAATTAATTTAAGCAAGCAACTAGGCGGCTGTCGATTAGTTGAAGCTGAAAAATTAATTCAGAGCAAGATAACAAGTTTTTATTTAAAGCAAGTAATTAGCAAATTTTCGTTCTCGGGAAGTTCAACAAGTAGGGTTCAATCCTTGAATCCATGTGAAAGTGAGTGAGTGAGCGAGCAAGAAAGAAAGAAAGAAGGAAGAAAGAAGGAGCAAGAAAGAAAGAATGAAGAAAGAAGGAGCAAGAGCAAGAAAGAAAGGCTAGAAAGAAAGTCAAGCAAGAAAGCAAGAATGAAAGAGAACACAAGTAAAAAAGAGATAGTACGAGTTCGTGAGCAAGGGAATGCGACCAAGTGGAAAGACAGAAAGAAAAGGAGGTGATTGTGAACACAAAGATTAGGGGGATGGTTGTTGGACTTAATCTTTGTTTAGTTCACATAAGAAAGTTCAGGGGGTGTTTTGGAGTATTTGGAAAACTTTGGATGTCTGTGATAATATGGCTGGAAGTTTTAGAATTGGAATCGTAAGTTTAACAGGTAATTTAGAAAGTCTTTTATTTATTATATATTGAATGTGTTTGAGTCCTTGTCTAGTTATAATTGGTTCGGGATAATTACTTGAATTTATTTATTAGGTTTAAGGTTTTTAGTAGGATTAGAATGTTTGGTTTTGTTTCCTATTTATAGGGTTTATTTGTTTGCAAGTTTAATTGAATGAATGAGAATGAAAGTTACGTAGAATTCCTGGGTTTCAGGGTGGTTGTGTAGTGTTGCGGCTTTGTAGGTGCAATCGTGTAAGTGTAATATTTTGTTTCCCTGAACTTCTTTAGTTGTACACAGAGCTTATTGGTTGTACGTATAAGAAATCTAACAAATAAGGTGGTTCGTGCTTTTATCTTATTTTTTGGTTGTCGAAGGGTTAAATAGGTAGACAATTGTTATGTAGAATTAGAGTATAAGTATTTTATGAATGACAAATGCCTTACGTATAAGGTGGTTCGTGCTTTTACCTTAGATCACCGCCACCATACCCTAAATCCAGACTAGCTCGTGGCCTGTACCTTTTCCGTTCACCACCACCACCACTACAACCACCAGATCCGTTCTCTCTCTCTCTATATATATACATATATATTTATATAGGGGAAGGATCATAAGAAAACTCATTGTTCATGAGAAAACCAAAAAACTATTTATTAAAGGTAAAAAAAATAATAAAAAAATCATAACTCAAAATATAAATCAAAAACTAAAAAACCGCTTCGGAAACCTTGTTCCCCACGTCGTCCTCGTTAAAAAAAAAAAATTCAGCGCAATACTACATATGTGTAGTAGGGGTGGGGGTTTAGGTTTTTGGGTGGGGGTGGGGTTTTTGGGTGTACTACACATATGCAGTACCTTTAATGAGGAGTTTTTTGGTTTTCTCATGAAAATGAGTTTTCTAGTGAACTCACCCCTATTTATATATATATATATATATACATATATACATATACACATATACATATATACATATACATATATATATCAGAGCCACTCTTGCGAACAGTAAGAAACATTTATTTTTAATTGCAATCTGGTTTTAGTTTTGTCAATATATATGCCTGGAATGGCGCACAAAGGGGGGTTGTTAATCAATGGTTTTCAGGTCGGTGCACAAAAGGATGGTCGATTTTTCAAATCGCTGGGGCATTCAGATGAAATTGGTTGAGCCAAACCTAGAATCCAAACTGTTAAGACGGATGGTGGTGGCAGTGCAACTGGTCAATATGGAGAAGACGAGCGGCGTCATTTTACAAATTTGAACAATCAACAACTTCGGTGCTGATGTTGGGCGTCGATGTCGTTTCTCAGATGTCGGACACCCTGCAACTGTCGCCTTCTTTCTGTCGGACCGATGATATGGTGCAGGTCGGAAAATCGTTTGGAGGTGGTGGTTTGGGGCTCGGCAGTATACAAAATAGAGAGAATAGAGAGAGGGTGAGAGAGAGAAAGAGTTAAGAGACGAGGTTTGGTCGACGACGGAGTCGCTGGTGTTTGCCGGAGATGGAGGCGTTGATGTTGGCCGGAGATGAGATGGAGAAGTAGAGACAGGAAGAAAAGTGGTCTGAATGAAACAAAGAGGAAGCCCAAAGAGGTTAGGAATGAAACAAAGAGGAAGCCCAAAATTATACCATCTGGGTAGTTAAAAGCTCTAGATTTACACCACTCGATTTCATTGACTTTTTTTGAGAATTCGTAAACGTGAACCAGTTTAGTCCTCGCAATATGTTAATCTATGATTGAAATTGGATCAGATGAACATTCGATGGAGGTTACAGGTGGGTCATGGAAGGAAATGAAGAGTTGGTGGCGGAGTGTTGCACGGGGTGGAGACGAAGAGTGATGGTGGTGGTCTAGCCGGTGGTGGCGGCGGTCTGGCCGGAGATGGTGGCTTGTCATGAGGTGGCTGCTGGAGTGGAGGGGCATCTAGGGTTTGGGTGGTAGATAGAGCAGTGGTTTGGGGAAGATGATAAAGAGGGTGAGAGCTTTTGTATATTTTTTAATTTTATTTTATTAATATCAGGGGTACTTTTGTATTTTCTCATAATATTTAATAGAAATAATGGATCGTGTTAGTGGGCTGGACTTTAATTGATATGAAAATGGAACTATTAGACTAAAAAAAGTCAAATTTAAACTTTTGGATTGAAATGGTTATTTTGAGCAAACCACAGGGACTAAAACTGTATTTAACTCAAGTATCTAACATACATTAGACATTTCTTCCTTCATATAAAATTATCTTTCAACATTAGAAACTTAAAACCATACATGTTATTTTTTCTATGTGCATGATCTTTTCAGTATTTTGTTCTTGCTCTATACAATCTTATATTTTTCTACTATTAGTTGTGTACATGTGTGTTTATGTGTGTCACTTAATATCTCTTTTAGCTTTTATTTAGTTTGGTTGATTAATTTCAGGTTTCATCGCAGACCTACAGTTTAAATGCAAATCTTTGTCTTCTTCGCCTGTATCAGGTTATTTTGATTTATAGTCGTCATGAAATTTTATTAGCAATTTATTTTTTAAATTAGTGAATTGTGTTGATTTCTTAACTTATCCTTTTTTTCCTATCTTGTTGCCATTACACAGTTTGAGCCAGAGAGGATGAGCACTCAGATTGTTTCCCGCATTTTGATAAAGGTTTGGACATGCTAAATTTATGTGTGTGCATGTGGCAGTGGCATCCTACATGATGAATCTTGCTTGTGTTTGGGGCACCATTTGGGAAACTTTCATGTGACATTAGTAATGAATAAGAGTGCCCAAATCCTTTTTTTACATACATCATGGGAAGTAGCATTTGAGGTATCCCACACAATGTATATTGGTGGCATTTGTGAGGCTTGTGGGAAAAGCGTTCACATAAAAATGTTTTTTTACGAGACATTCTAAATAGTATTTTCAATGCAGAGCCACGTGTCATATGAGAAGTTTTACAAGTTTTTTTTCCTAATGTTATGTATCTCTTGATCTTCTATGTAGGCTCTTATGGCAATGCCGGCTCCAGATTTCAGCTTATGTCTCTTTTTGATTCCAGAGAGAGTGGTACTTTTGTCATGCTCATTTTATAGTTGTGATGTATTTTTTTGACTAATTGTTGAGGCATTTTACAAGTTTTCTCGTGTTTCATTTACAATTATCAGCAAATGGATGAACAGTTCAAGACTCTTATAGTTCTCTCCCACTATTTGGAGGTACATATTTGTCTTTAGTAGTTGATTTATTACAAGTCTTCAAGACTCTTGTAGTTGTTCTATGCTGCTGCCTTTTGCTTTTGGATATCTTTGGCTTGTTTGGAAATATGCTTTGAATGGGAGTAGATATTATGTATGTATGTATGTACATTTTGGTGGATGGGACTTATCGGAAACATGATCTAATACACATCAAAACATAATATCTTGTGCATGAGAAGTGGTTTTATTTAGTTTTTGACAATACACTCTCTTTTTCTCTCTCCACTGGAATAAGGTCTATTAAATTTAGCATTGAAATGACCTACTATTTGGTATGCAGACTGCCAAATTTTGTCAGTTTTGGGATGAAGCAGCTAAAAACCGCCATATTCTTGAAGTTGTGCCAGGTATGTAGTCATTTGCCTTTTTATTGATAGCAAGGCTGTGTTACATTCATATATGTTTATATTGTTTATTTTAACAGTCATTTTTACTACTGTATTTGCTTCTGATTATCCTTTCTTTTGTAAGATAACTCGTCCCAGGGTGGGTTTTTAATATGGTACTTTTGTCAACTTGGTATATGGAAAAACAGTGGATCTCCCCTCCATCTAAAGCAATGTTTTGAGTTGGAGTACGAAGGGATTCCGTGTTTAATCTGATTTTATTAGGGTACTTGAACATCATCAAGTTTGTAACTTTTGGTGACATACTGCCATCGTTATTGTCTTTGAGGGTCAACATGATTAAATACTTTTATCTGCTCCAGTGTTCAATTTTTTTTTAGGAAAACCCACTAACCTAGATGCTGAATGAAATGTTCTTGACTTCTTGCTGAAGTAACTTGCACAATTATAATTGGTACCAATAATGGTGCTTTTCTGGTTATGGATAACAAGTTAATCTGCCGAATAAAATTTACAGCGTACCCATGTGTTTATTGTAATTCAGTTATGAACTTCCTATCTGCATCTTTGTCTTTAGTCAAATTTGAAAATTGTATAATAAAAAGGAGCCTTGTTTTAATTTGCTACAATTTTCTATGCTCTCTCTCTCTCTCTCTTATATTATGGGTTGTTTTAAAACCTTTGGATTCAGGGTTTGAGCAAGCAATTCAAGAATATGCAGTTCATGTCCTGTCTCTGACATACCAAAAGGTCTCAAGATCTGTTGTTGCTGAGGTATTTGTTCTCATACCATTGCTCTTGCTTTCTCATAATCCATTCTGTCAATCCTAAAGTTTTCTTTCTGCAAATTAATACTAGTAAAGGGGATGTATGCCATGTCTTTTTACTGCCTTGCTATATCTAAATAAAAGCAACTATGATTAACCAGGCCACTAGCAAGTAAGTTTGGAGATTAACTACACGCGTTTTGTAACATGACAGGCAATTAATGTCGAGGGTGTATCTTTGGATAAATTTATAGAGCAGCACGTAGCAAATAGCGGTTGGGTTGTTGAAGGCAAAGGCAAACTTGTTTCACTGCCTAGGAACGAGTTTAATCATCCGGAGCTGAAGAGAACAAGTAGTGCCCAAAGCATTCCGCTGGATCGTATAACTCGTATTTTCCCTGTTCTTGGTTGATTTACTTGTTAACACAACCTTTTGATCAATGGATTTTTTTTGATAATCTGCCTGGATGTTTTTTGGGTTTATTTACTAGTGTGAACATTTTGATGTTTATGCAGACATTGTATGGAAAAGTCTTTAAGCTTTCTAGTGAAAAACTAACCCTACATATTTGGTAGTCATGGTTTTTTGTTTCAACAAAATTTTCTGTGGTTATTTTATATTATTTACCTTTTAACTGTGGTTATTTTTAGATGATCTGAAAATATATATACTTATTTCTGACATCAACCTGATCTCTTGTTTATCCTATCAATATTAGAAAGACCATATTATAAAATGAATCATCTTTTTCACAATTGTTTCTTTTAGAAGTCGTTTTTTCTTCTCAAAAACACTTGTATGAAAATAATAATAATAATAATACCGTGAATCACTTCCTTTTGGAGCTCCCCGAACCTGGTTGTCTTGTGTATATCCATAAGATCTTTGACCAAGAAAGCAAAGATCATGAGGAATGTTGCACCAACTACTAACACGTTGCCATATAACTTGAAGTAAGCAAGTGCTCAGTAGTCTTCAAAGCATTATCTCACAACACACACCTTTATGAGACAACCTAGATATGCCTTTTGCTCAATACCGCTGCTAATGTCGGCAATCGATCCATCTCCGCTCTCCGACCAAAAAATTTACATTTTAGAGGGATCTATTTGCACCATTCCATAACGAAAATATGGCTTTTATCGATCTTGTTGGACATAAGCTTTTTTTGACCAATCTAACCGAGAATTGCCCCGAGCTATCCTTCAATCAAGACCAAGAATCTTTCCACCAGAAATCTGAACTAGATTGAGGATGATGCTGCATTGCTGTCATTCTAAGATCTCAGCCGGTGATTGAGGAGCCTGTTTCCATCTCCACTTCCACACAATAAGTTGATTCTGCAAAAAAAAAAAAATCACTAACGTCGCAATTTTTTTTACCCTCCAATGAAAATAGACTAGTGAAAACATCCTTGAACGGTTCACTAGAAGCCCATGGGTTGATCCAAAATCTGATATCTTCCCCGTTTCCTAAAATGCCCCTGATCAATTTGTGGAGCTTCAAACCTGCAATGGATAATATTGACTCCAACCTAACAATATTGTTCCACACCTCTATTAAGGCTTTCTTAGAGAGCAGCATCGATCAACTTTTATTAATGTAATTGAAAGCGAAAATCACTTTCTTTTAAAGATTTTGTTCTTCACTTTTAAAGTGCCAAACCCATTTTGTTAATAGAGCGCAAATGCCTAAGCACCCGGCCTCTTTGGGAATGGACGCCCGGTCCTAAGCAACCCAACTAATCTATACATTATAATAAATCAAGGTTTTGGGGTGGACACGTGTCGAAATTCTAGACCATGTACATTGCATTTTTCCGCCTAAAATCATATATTAGTAAATCTGAGGTAATTTAATAAATAAATAAAATAATTAAAATATCAACTAGGAAAGTCATTGAAATATAACCGATACATCAAATTCTTTGAAATTTGAAATATTTAAACCCCTCAATTAATGTCCCCCTCATCAACATCTCACGAAAAAATGTTTAGTTTTATGAATGTAATTATAATTTTATTTTTTTGTCTATGTAAATTAAAATTTTATTTTGTTTATAAAATTAGTTTAGACTTATTAATAATATATGTTTCTTTTCATCAATACCGCACCGCACCGCACACGAGTAGTAACCTAGCGGTAGATAAGAAATGAGAGTCGAGGGACCATTAATGTAACACTCTAAATCAAATGAGATGACGAACACATCATGATTTAAGGTGTAAACGAGGCTGAAGTCTGACGCAGAAAATTGGGGCAAAGGAAGAAACGTCCGCAGAGGAAGAAACGTCCGCAGAGGAAGAAACCTCACGAATCAAAATCTCTTGTTTGCCGTGAAGGTAATATCTGATCATCTTTGGATAATATCCGACCAAATTAGGTCTTTGAAGCTAGTAGAATACATTGCGGAATTGATTGGCAATCTTTCGCTCTAGCCCTATTTAACCTGTGTTTCAAAATACGATTTATACTGTAAGGAAATATTGATGATTAATTAAAAGCATGAAAGTGATAGATTTAATGATACGGATCAAAATGCTTGTTGCTTTTAGGATGTTGGTAGTTCTTGAAAGATATTTTATCGAGGCCGCACAGTTTGATTTGTTATTTGTGTTGCAGAGCGATTGATGCATCATGACTGATACATCTCAACAGAAAGCTGCCTGTTCTTCACTTGCCAATGCGCACATGGAGAAGAACACATACTTCATTGATGACTCCGTGTGGGCTGTTCCTGAAGACCTAGCTAATTTTCATCAGGCTCAAGATTTTCGTGATGATGATCATCTCCACTCTGTTCAGCCTGAGGTAAATTTAAAAAATGTATTGAGTGGGATAATTGCAATTGTCACTGGTCGTAACAAAGACACAAGTGAAGAGACTACTGTTCCTGATGTTGCGTTTATTGGGCTTGGGAAGAATGGAGATACTTACTTGCACCCTTCTGTCCACATTCCCAGTGCCCCACCACTGCTTGAACCAAATGGAATGGTTAACTATAATGCTTACAAACAAGTGTTGGAAGCAGAGCCGCCAGAGTGGCTTCGGGACAGCTCTACTAAAGTTTGTATGCAGTGCAACGCTCCCTTCACGGCCCTCACTCGTGGTAGACATCATTGTCGATTCTGTGGAGGGATATTTTGTAGGGCCTGCTCAAAGGGAAGATGCTTGTTACCTGTTAAGTTCAGAGAGAGGAATCCACAGAGGGTGTGTGATACCTGTTATGATACGCTTGACCCGTTGCAAGGTGTATTGATCAATACCATCAGCAATGCTGTACAAGTCGCCAAGCACGATGTCATGGATTGGACTTGCACTAGGGGATGGTTAAATCTTCCACTTGGTTTGTCTTTGGAACATGAAATATATAAATCTACTAATACGTTGAGGAATTACTGTCAGGTACCATTTTTTTTACCATTTCTTACATGATGATTATAATTTATATGTTAATGTTACAGCTCCAACAAGTTATAGATTTTTATCATCTGGGTAGGTTGCCAGGTTAAATCCTGAAAGGTCTATTCCTGCAGCAGTTATAAAAGGAGCTAAAGGTCTCGCTATTTTAACCGTTGCCAAAGTGGGGATGCTAATTACATACAAGCTTGGTACTGGTTTGGTAGTGGCTCGAAGGGAAGATGGTTCTTGGTCTGCACCTTCTGCTATAATTTCAGCTGGTCTAGGATGGGGTCCTCAGGTATAACTATTAAGTGCATTGTCCTTATCAATAATGCTGTTGGATTATAAAACCTCTAAGGTCACTTTGCTTTGTGTTTTGTAGGTTGGAGGTGAGCTTATGGACTTCATAATTGTGCTTCATGATTTCAAAGCTGTGAAAACGTTCTGTAGTCGCATGCATTTTTCTCTTGGAGCTGGTTGCAGTGCTGCAGCAGGGCCTGTTGGGAGAGTTTTGGAAGCTGATCTTCGAGCCGGTGATAGAGGCTCTGGCATGTGCTACACTTACAGTTGTAGCAAAGGTATTTATCATAGTTAGAATGTTCATGTTTGTTTGTTACATATCAACTTCTCCTTCGTGTCATTTTATCACAAACAAGTTAACATCTGAAAAGGTTTTTGTTATAAGAAAATAATTGTTTGATTATGTGAACTAATTGGTTCAGGTGCATTTGTTGGAGTGTCATTGGAAGGGAACATTGTTGCAACGAGGATGGACACGAATCTTCAGTTTTATGGCGATCCATATCTGACAACTGGTGATATACTTCTTGGGACCGTAAACAGGCCAAAGGCTGCTGAACCCATGTATGCTGCTCTGGAAAACCTTTACTCTACACTTGTCTGTTAGCAGCTTTGTGTTCAAGTCTCCTGTTGGCAACTAATGTTCTATATGTACATATTACACCTGTACAAAACTCATTTCCCCAAAACAATCCAAACATACTTGAAAACACTTGTTATAACTTTGTGATTTTATTATTTATTCAAGGTGAAAGAAAAAGAAAAAAAAAACACCAAAAACTACATCTATTTGCAGATAAAGACGTAATAATTAGACTAAACCCCATCATCATAAGGAAAGGTTGTGGATTCTAGCCACTCCTGACCGGTGATGAATTCTGACACTGTGAAATTAGAAGCTTCATAATAGTCCATGACATGATGACCAGGCCATGTAACTCGACCGCCTACATTGGAACCAGGACCAACGTTGGCATACTCACCATAATATAAGGTGTCCAAACCTTCATCTCCGGACCAACGGATCCACCCCTTGGGGTCAATCAAGTCATCAATGTAGGACTCAATGAAGACTGTGCGAGAGTATGGCCTCCATGGCCTCCCAAGATAGTTTTTAACAGTAGTCGAATTACGAAGGTCCTCTGTAGCTAGAATGGAACAATTCTGAAACGAAATCCCCGTTTGTTGGTCAGGAGAATCCCGGGACTGGGCGGAGATGACAGTGAACTGACCGGGCATAGGCATTCTGGATATGATGTTGCATCCCTGAAACACCACTGCTGCATTACCAAATATGTAGTCTATGGTCCCATAAATGTCACACTCTCTGAAAAATTGCCTGAAGGAGTGGACATACAACGTGTCTTGATAACTGCTTATAGCACATCTGTAGACCGCTGCTAAGTCTGCATTGATACGGAGGGCTACTGCCTGGTGCTTCTCTGGTCCTGCTGAGTTGTGAAACCCAATGTCGCATGCCAAGAACCCGTCACCTGACACAGCTGTTCATCACCATTATTCAATAACCCATTACAAGTGTGTATGTAAAAGAGAGTAGGCTTAATTATTTTGTTACCAACGGTGGCGGATCTGAAAGTAGTCCACCCATCAATCACACTTCTGTTACCACTGATTACAGTAGTATCACTTCCATCTCCAAGAAGAACAATGTTGGGTTTGTTACTGGGGATCTCCACGTTTTCTTCATACAACCCCTGTTTAACGTAGATGATGACCCTGTCAATGCTATTGTTTGGAGCAAAATTTATGGCGTCGGTGATGGTGGTGAAGTTACCACTCCCATCGGTGGCAACTGTCAGTGTGTTGTAGTCGTCATCATCATCATAATCGTAATCACTTTCATTGTGGCGATCTTTCCTGGATATCCAAGACATGCCATTGTTGGTGGTGTGGAGCTTTTCCCTTGAACCAGATGCAGCAGCAGAGAGAAGAGAGACACAGTTGCTAACATGCTTGTAAGCCGCGATTATGGTGCCCACTAGAAGTGGTTTTAGAGGGCCTGATGCAGACTCTAGGCCTTCTAGACAAGTGTTCTTATTGGTGACAGCTGCTGCCAGGAAGGCGCCGACATCTGCCATTTTGGGGGAAGAAGTCGCGGTGAGTCGAGCGAGGGACTTGTTCAAGGAGGAAAGAGTTATTCGGTGGAGTTCATTGCAGTCTTGGATGGTTCCCTTCTGCTTCTCGATGACATTAATGCCATCGGTATTTGACAACAAAGTAAATAGTTTTACTGCTTCTGATATGGCAACCTTGAGAGATTCTTGGAGGATATTGTTATAATTGATATTTATGGATACCGAGAGCTTTAGGGAGTCGAAGCATACGTCCGGGAATGGCGTAGACTTGCAGACGGATCTTGTTAGAGACGTGGAGTCGGGAGAAGAGAGAGCCGACAAAAGCATCAGTATCAGTAATGAGATCATTTGTTTGGAGAAAGACATTAGTAGTATCTTCTTTCTTTCTTTTTTGAATATGGGTATGTGTTAAGTGCACAAAATCTGAATTTAAACCAAAGTAACATCCATAGGAATACACAAAAAAGAAAATTACAAAATCATCGAACCAAGAGCCGTGATTGTACATAGTTTAGGACAAAAGGTCACATGTCTTGCTTTCAACCATTCTTTGCATCAATGATCTAGTGTTGAAGAGAATCCATGGTCATTTAGAGACAAATAATTACTTCACGGGGAAGAACAATGACCGACTGCATACGCTGTTTCTTAAGAATATAACGCTTCATTTGGTTGTTTGTGTACAACTTTTTGATAAATGACAATAATAGACATAGTTTATTTTATTTATTAAATTTAGGAAAAACTATTTACAAATTATACATGGGGCTTCCCACGTGTATCTACCTGGCTAAACTTGAGCCGCTAAAAGTCTAACCGGCCCACCTGTAGCCGGTAAAATCATAAACCAATTAATGATCGCCATGTGTCACCCTGAGCCACTAGCATACCGACCCAAGCCGAACCGAGCCAAGCTGATACCGGCTGCCTTATAGCCGGGCTAAAATGCAATATCCAATCATGTCTTGACATGTGTGCACCTAGAGCTGGGTAAAACATTTTCTAGCCGGGTAAAAGTTACCGGCTATGGAGTAGGAAGCCGGCTACTCCTTAGCCGTTAGAAATTTCACTTTAACGATTATTAATTATTTTTTCGTTAGAAATTTAAATTTAATAATTGAAGATTATAAATGCCGGCTACTCCACATCCTTCCTCCTCCATAGCCGGGTATTTTTTTTTTAAATCATTCAAGGTCTGCAATCTTCCTTTGTCTTCACAGCCTTCCTCCTACCCGAATTTTTACAATGTTTTCTTCTAAATGTCTTCTATCTTCCTTTGTCTTCAAATTGATGGATCAGCCTTCCATAGGCTTCCTCCTACTCGAACATTTTAGAAACCCTGGGTTAAAATTGGTAAGTTAATTACAATAAAAAATATATTATTATTGGGTTAAAATTGTTTTTATTTGTTTGACAGCATGTTTCGGCGTGGACTAATAGACTAATGTATTGGCGGTTCCATGAAATACAAAGAGCAGGCGAGTTGCTACCTGGCCCAGCCAGAGTTTTACACCCTAATTATAGAAGGATCACATGACGCCGACCAATATGGTGATGGGACCAACATACATTATCCGTCATTGTGGGACGTTGAAACGGTATATTTTTTTTTTAAATTTATATTCTTGAACAATAAAATTAACACATTTTTTTTTTGTTTTTGCAGGTTTATTTACCGATTACCGGTGACGGTGAAAACTGGTATCTTTTTCAAATTTGTATGGAGACACTACAAAATCATGTATTCTTCCCGTACGATTGTTATCCAAATACTTGCAATGACTCATCGTGTATTCATCGACATGTTCTTTCAATTCTTCTACAATTCGAGTCTCACTTTATATGGTTTCTACAACAAACACTTTATTTTCAACACTCTGGACAACAACACCTACTTGACTCTCAAACAGAGGACGAGCCCTTTGAATTACCAATGTCAGGTCAAAGCGTATGGCCTGTTAATGTTGGTCATATTGGTCTAGACTCGGCGGTTGTAATTTGTATGTTGTTGCGTAGATTAGTAGTAAACAGGTCACTAGGTTGGCAAGAAATTAGTCCTACAAGATGCTTGTCTTAGATATAGGCGTTTCATGGCCGATGAGTTATATGCTAGGCGTACATTGTAGTACGTATTCAAAATATTAGTGACGAATATTGTCATACTACGTAGTTTGATAGTGTAATACGTACAAGATGCTTAAAAAACATACATAACCGGGTATATTAGTGCGGAATTAAAAACATACATAACCGGGAACTAGGTACTAATACGTACAAGATGCTTAAAAAACAACCTGGCTAGATTATTGCGGAATTCATTAGCCTTCATAACCTGGCCTTCGCCTGGGATAAATAATGGTTGCCCTTGAATTATACGTTCCAAGAATATACAAACCCAAATTCCACAATCTTTCGCTCCGACTTGTTGAGGCACATGCGTTGGTATAACAACTTCAAATTCTTTAAATGGTTCTCGTTCATCAAAGTAACCAAGCAACACCAACCACTCCACAATTGACTTATTCATATATTCCAAGTGATACTTAACATCTCCTAGGCTGGTTTTGGGTCTCAAACTGTTAAAAGAATACAAAAATATATTTAATGAGAGATGTGACACGTAAACTAAGACTAAGAAAAAAAGATTAATATAATACCTGTCATAAACATATATTTTCTTTTATTTCAAATTAAAACCGGCTAATACCCAATGGTTCTCATTAATATGAAGTGACACTAAAATCTGTAACAAAAAGTTAACATTACTAGATGAGTTAATTGAAATATATGCTTTGAATGGCTTAATGAATGTCTTGTGTTATTTCATGGTTTAATGAATGGTTTGTTACTTTATTGTAAAAAACTGCACAAATCACAGGTTTTTACTGCACTATTATTACTGCATTTCGGCAGTGTTTTTACAGTAAAAAAATTACAAAAAACTGCAGTTTTTTACTACAAAAAAACATTACAAAAATTGCAGTTTTTTACAGCATTTCGGCAATTGAAAAACTGCATTTACCGCAAAAACTACATTTTTTTAACATGTTGCTTCAACATGCATTTACTGCACAAACACCCAAATTGTGCATTGTTTCAACAGTTTGGTTCAACATTTATGCGGAAATAGATCATTTTAATGCAGGAATAATTTGATTTGGGTTATTTAAGAGAAAGTTGATTCCTCAAGCTCAAGTGCCATCCACGTGGGTTAAGTTCCGTTAGGTTTTAACTTCAATTAATGGCAGGGGTCATTCTTGCAAATCGGGTCCAAACCACAGGGGCAATTTTTGCAATTAACTCTTACTAGATTGTAATAAGCTTTAAAAAAATAAAATTACTAGACTATAACAGGGTTTAAATAACTTACTAGATCAATTTCATCTACCGAAGGATACGGTTCATAGGAGCCATCACTAAAGTCATACATCGAAACCTCGGATCTAAATGAAGCCTCCAACCATGGAGGTAGGATGCTCCAACGAGCATCCGAAGACCTGTTGTAGTACAAAAACGTGGACCACGCCCAAATATGCTAACCAAGCCCAAGTATAAGTTATATAATTAGTTTCTACTAATTAACATATATAAAATTTTACAAAAAAATTTACTTACGTCACAATCAATCCATCCATCAATACCATTGTCCATCAACAAAACTTCCCAAAATCGTTTATACACTTTCACTCCGCCGGTGAGTGAAAGTGCACAGGACTCACAACTCTTATAAAAGTCTCTGATTTGAGAAATGGTCACATTATTTTCACCAGGGACTAGACGTTGAGCATCCTTATATTGTAAATATGGTGAACATAAAGATGGTCCATCTTTTCTCACCCTTTTTTATTTTCTAATCGGTATCTCCGGAAAAAAACAATAACAATTAACTAAGGGTGGTTTTTTAAAGACGGGTTAGAGCGGGTTCGGGTCATAAATTGGGCAACCTAACTGTTGAAAACTGTAAAATTTTAATAGGTCACCTTAAGTGGGGAATTTGTGACATCCACATGTTCATCCTGCATATAAAATATTTAATAAGCGGATTAGTAGTCGTTACGTATAGATTAAAAAAGAAAAATGACATAAATTACCTTTTGATTTTGCACTTCCACATGTTCATCCCCATGGTGTTGATCTTTTTGGACTGTGACGGGACCCGGTGTCACTTGGTCCGTATTATTAAGCAACTATGTTATGTAAAATTTAGATAAAGAATATATGTATACATTTAAAATTGAAAAAAATGTAACTCAAATTTTATACAAAAACACCTGATCCGCATCAATTGATTTGTTACCATTGCATAAATTCTCTTATACTACAATCTACAATAAAACAAAACATGGGGCAATTATAAAGCATTTTAACTTTACAACTTTTACAATAAAGAATTTATTTACTGATGTAAAGTCAAATATCCCGTGTTTAAGAGTCGGTTTCGTATAGTTTTATGCGTTTTACTTTGTATATCGAGTTGGTTTTATGTTGGTATTTGTATTTGTGTCTATTACAGGTTAATGGTGCTACTTGAGCGGAAAACGAGATATATTCGAGAAGGCATCAAAGTACATGAGGTTAAAATGTTAAAATGTCAAAATCTTGGATTTTAGGATCTTCGCGCCACGCGAAGACATGGGAGAGTATTTTCGTGACACGCGAGGAAGTGAGAAACATGCCCCGACTACTTTGTCCTTCGCGCCACGCGAAGGACTGGCTTGAAATGTTCGCGACACGCGAAGGGCCTGCGATTCAGGAAAAAAGCCCTAAATTCTAATTAAAAGGAAATCCAACCCTATTCGCAAATATCTTTCATTCAGACGAATTTGGAGCAGCAAGGGGCGATTTTCAGAGGCAGAAGTCATTCCGGATCAAGTATTGAAGCTATGCTCGCGTGTCAGACAAGCATGCGTGGCTAAGCTGCGTGTGGCTTCCTCCGGCGGATGGTTCGTTTAGGTTTTTGTGTTTTATTCAGTTTGTTTATGATTGGATCTTGTTAGTTTCTGACAATAACTTGATAGATTGATGTATTAGTTGATTTAAACAATTTATGTTGATGCTTTGAGTTTTCTCGTTTACAATCTTGTTCGGTTGATGATAAAACCTAATAGCAGGGTTGGGTGACTAAAGGGGGTAACTTGGTATTCATAAATTAGGTGATTGAATTGTACTGGTTTGTGACGAAACTAGTTGTAAAGGTTGCTGAAAACAGCCCGTCTTCAATTACTATTTTAACTGATTTTCCAATATTATGTCTATGTGGTGTCAATTGAACAACTGAATTTTACCTAAACCTAGAACCTGAAGTTAGGAGGGAGTTGCATCTTTATTTGATCTGTGTTTCATTCTAATTTACTAATCTAAGCAATTTAACTTTCCACTGATTCCCTGTGGATTCGACAACCCTACTTCCCTGTCTACAGTCCAAGGTAGATAAGTAGTAGATTTTATAAGTGTTTTTGATTGACCTTGACACCGTGATCATTTACCTTATTCAATAAAGAATTTATTTACCTTATTCAAAGTTGAACAATGCTTCTGATAAGAATGCGGGTCGTGATAATATCCCTCATTGTGTTTTTTGGTCCTCTAAATTATAAAAACAATCAAATATTATTATAATTTAATAATAAATGACAGGTAAATATAAATAATATTAGTTAAAATATAACTTTAAAAGTTCCAAAATAAAAAGCCACATCCGGTAATTACAAGATTTTTAGGCTTCAATAAACTGGTTCAACTTCTCATTCATTTGATTCTGATCTTCAACCACTTTACCCAGCTTCTCTAAAATTAAATCCAACCTTTGACCAAAAATTGATTGTTCGGACCTGTTGGAATGTTTTCATCAAGTTCCATGGCTTCGGGTTCCTTATTTAAACCCGGATCAGAATTTTTGTAATTTTGTTGATTCATCACCGGATCACTATTTTCAACTTCCTTGTTATCCTCATCAATGTATCATCCTTTTCCAGTCACATAATAAAAAGTATCCTGTCACCAATCCTCAACACACTCAAGCTCATTGGGGAACAAATGCTTTGGCTTAAGTTCGGGTACCTTAATAAAAACATAATAATTAGTAGCTAAAAATTAACTCATAAACTCAATAACTCAATAAACTTACAATTGATGAATTTTTAAAGATTTGTATAGCTTTCTTTCAACTAATCTTCTGAGTAGAACCCCAACTTAAACATCTAGGAATTTTCAACACATAATCTTGGCTTAACGTTCTTAGTTCCGGTAGAATTTCATAAATCCACATCTACAAAGTGAACATATAACATAATAAATTTCAACAACATTTAACAAAATGGTAATGTAATGGTTTTTACCTTAAAAGCCCAAACAAACCCGTTTAATGAATAATTCATTTCATCCTTGGCATCTTCCTTTTGTTTATTTTTTTTCTCTTTCTTTTTTTGGTCAGAGTTTTTCCTATTGAAAATATTATCAAGATGCACATAGGTTGATTCCCAAATACAATCACCCCAACAAAATTGGTTCCAATCATTTAAATCATTAACAAGTGATAATAAAAGCTCATCTACGTAAGCACGAGTTTGGATACCTTTAAAACCAAGCTCTACAAATATTAACAAACAAATACGAACAACATCCTCATCTTGCAATTCGTGTAAATGATCCTTAAATATTTTTTGCAAATCACAAAGTCTAATTCTATTTCCAATTTCACCTAATACCCTACTTTTAAATAACATTAGAGAAGACCAAGGAAAGAAATTAGATTTACCGAATTTCAAACCAGTGATCAAGCAAAACTCTAAGGGACAAAATTTTACCATCTCATCACCAACTAGATAAAACAAAACGTTCACCTTAGGGTTTTCACCAATTATTTGGTGTTGTGAAATCACGTGTACCAGTTTACTATCACAAACACCCGCCTCAAAAGTTAACCAACTCTTAAAACATGTGCTATTTCATATTTGTGCTTGGGTAAAAGATAATTTACTATATATTTCTCTTAAGATATGTAGAGAACATTGAATTTTAACTTCTCCCTACATAAAGGTAAATAAATATATATTATTTTGGATTTGGAATCGATTTTGACGACATTGGAAAACAAAACACGATTAAAACAAACCGGTTAAAAATGACGATTCCCACGTGCCCGGGAAAGATTCCCACAAAGCAAATAAAACTTACGTGGTCCCGGGAATGAATCCAAAAAGCATCCGACTAGCAAAACTTCCTTTGATCTCCACAAAACAAGCAAGAAAATAGCCACAATCGGATTCTAGCAAAGAAAACTAATTTTTTGTAATTTTTACCAAGTGAAATCAACCCCAAAAGCAAAACCGGCTAAAAATGACAAGTGTCGGGATTCTATTGGAGGAAAAATCGGCAAACCGGCTACGGTGTAGGAGGTGGCTACTATAAAGCCGGCATCGATAATAACGCTAATTGAAACGTTAATGACAGCCTTTAGCGGCTAAGGAGTAGATGGCTTCCTACTCCATAGCCGGTAACTTTTACCCGACTCTAGGTGCACACGTGTTAAGACGTGATTGGATATTGCATTTTAGCCGGCTATAAGGCAGCCGGTATCAGCTTGGATCGGCTCGGCTCGGGCCAGTATGCTAGTGGCTCAGGGGTGACACGTGGCGATCATTAATTGGTTTATGGTTTTACCGGCTACAGGTGGGCCGGTTAGACTTTTAGCGGCTCAAGTTTAACCGGGTAGATACACGTGGGAGGCCCCCTGTATTGACACCTGGCTGGCTAATTTGAAGCCGTCAAAACATTTTTTGCCTGTGTGTCACCTTCCTATTTGTCTAAATCATATATGTTTATTTCTCTTGTTGTGACTTTTCAATGTACTTTTTATCAATTTTTTTGGTCAAAATGTATATTTTGGTGATTTTCTTTAAAAAAAACCTGTGTTGTGTAATTTTACTACATAGTCGAATGATTTACTGTCATTTGAGAAATTTTGTATTCTGAATACAAAACTACGTGTAGTTTTCTACATAACTGTGTGATGCTTAGTGTAAACTCCAAGACCTCCGGATAAGGATCGGTTGTCGAGAGATCTCCAGAAGGATTATACTGAGTTTGACCTAGCAAAACAGAAACACCGTTAATCTCGTCACAATTTGGATAAAAAAAACCTTTGTTGTTTCCTTTATTTATGAGTATTTTGTCATCTTAACCACAATTTAAGTTTGGACAGGAATATCAAGTGGGTGGGGCGCCAAAACCGCGTTAAAAGTCAATACAATGAGTTATCATATCTCATGTATGCCCATTTGCTTTGGTCGCTTTCCTGTAAACATCATATCACTTCCTGCCCTACATCCAATGACCACATTAAACTAACACATATATACTTGACCCATCAAAATTATGTTTTGAAAGCACATGGTCTTATTAAAGCACCAAACACCTATCCCTCCCTACTTGCAAATCGATTTCAGCTTGTGAATAACATATTTTTACCATATATAATGACAATACATGAATGCCCCTCCATGTAGTACGTTGTGGTCGATCTCAGAACATGCATGCATATATGTTTTAGTGAAGAATATATCGCTGCTGGTCTTGAAAGAAACCAGAGTTAATTGTTTCTAAACGTTCTTGTACGTGGTTTGTAAATATGTCTCTGAATCATGTATGTATCACTCTCAAATTAAAGTATTTTGATGATACTTCCAAAATCTATAATCGGATAAGTCAAAGAGAAACAAGAACTAGTATGTTAGTTTCTGATATGAAACCGAATACCAGAAATAGACCAAAGACTTTTCTCATGCAACTTTCTATCAATCATCCGAAACAACTTTTGGAGGCTTTCAGTGAGAACCCTTTGATAGTTAATTCTTTTTTAGGTCATTACTAAGGGCAAGAGGGGCACCCTCGGGTAGTCGGGTTGACGCGGGTACACCGCCGCCGTCAATGCGGGTTCGTTCACGGGTACATTTACCCGAGTTCAATTACACAAATCGAGCCGTTTTAAAACGGCTATAATGCCGTTGCCCCTATTTAAATAAAAAAAACTTTTTTTTTCCTATATATACAATACATTTATACCATATTTTTCACACCCAAAATATTTCATTCAACTATATTTCTACTTAAAACCATGGATTCTAAAAAAGCAAAAGCCGGTACTCGAAAATAATCAAAGGCCGGTTCTAGCCAAAACCCCTCAACACAACAACCTACTCAACCATCACACCATCCGCATCAGCCGGCACCGACAACGGGCGGCTATTCGGGAGGATCGTATGGACCGTGATTTAAAGATATTTACGGATCCTCTCAATCATGTGACCGGACCGATGATGGAAATAGTTCTAAAACGAAAACGTGAAATAGCTAGTCGATACGGGTGGCCTTGTGATTTCTATATTTAATTTTATGTACTTTTTAAATTTAGTGTTTTTTTTAATTTTTAATGTACTTTTTTTATAATGAATTTGTTTTTATTATTATTATTATTTGTTTTACTTAAAAACATAATTAACTTAAAAAATGAGGGTATTAAGGTTGTGCCCCCTTCACTTTAGGGTATTACGGTAGTAAAATGGTAAAATGAGGTGACACAACCTTATTGGTTGGTTTTGTGAGGATACATTTTTTGTGAAGGTTGTGCCCCTTCACCCTAATTATTGCTTCACGCGTAAATTGATCAATTAATTCCGTACTAGAATTTACACTTATATTACGAGAAACGAGCCTTGGACATAGTATCAAACACACACACACACACACACACACACACACATATATATATATATATATATATATATATATATATATATATATATATATATATATATATATATATATATATGTAATCCACGATAATAAGTAGCTAGACCAATACAACGATATGATCTAAATTAAGAAGAAAAAAAAAGAAAGTAAAATGATTAAAAAAGAATTTTTCATATTTTCTTTCTAAATCCTCAAACCAGCAATCCTGCTGTATACTTGACTCCCGTGGATGGCAACCACGAGTTTCCTAACAAGAATTGGGCGACGGTGAAGTTGTTGGCTTGAGACGAGTCATTGATGGCATGAAGACCAGGCCACTTTACGCGACCTCCTAAGCCAGCACCTGGACCATAGTTCATGTACTCTGCATAGTAAAGAGTATCGAGAGCGAAGTTACCATTCCATTCAAGCCACCCCTCAGGCCTGATGAAGCCACTTATGTACGACTGCATGATGATGGTTCGCGAATATAGCTTCCATGGGCGTCCAAGATATGTAGGTATACTGGAGTTACCCAGCAAAGCAGATGGCTCAATGGATATGTTGGAGAACTGAATCGAAAAACCCGAAGGCTGAGTTGGTTCCTTACGGCCCTGTGCCGTAATGGTGTTCTTTTGGTTAGGGAGGCCCTTCCTGGCTAGGATCTGACAGTTCTGGAACACCACAACTCCATCTCCAAATATGAAATCAACCGTGCCTGTGATCAAACAGTCGCGGTAGAATTGGCGCATCGAGTGGGCGTACAATGTGTCTTGGTAGCCCGTGATAGCACACCTGAAAACAACCGAAAGGTCCGAATCAGATCGGAATGCGACTGCTTGGTGCTTTTCAGGCCCTGCCGTGTTCTCAAATCTCATGTCACGAGCTATAAACCCTTTTCCTTTTACAGCTGTGTATTGAATATATATGCATGTAGTGGTTAGAATTCAGCAATTGATCAGTTAAAGATAATTATTGAATTTTTTTTTTTGTTTCTAGGTAGTTTATAGAAAACATAATAGTTTTCAGGAAAGCTTTTTGGTTTCCAGAGAGTTTGCGACTTTAAAATAAATAAACTGCACATGAGAATTTTTAGAGTTCGCTATCATTGGTAGCGAACTCCCTAGAAACCAAAACAGTTTCTCTAGACCACCTAGATATCATAATGTTCTTGCTTAATTAATTGTATACATACCAAATGTAGCAGAACGATAGGTGGTCCAGCCGCCGATGAAGCTGCGGTTACCGGAAATTATGGTGAGGTCCATGCCATCACCAATCATCATGATGTTGGTTTTCTTTTTACTAATCTCAACATACTCCCGGTATACACCCTTCTTGACATAGATCACATAGCGCTGGCTGTTGTAATCCGGGACTGCAGAGACGGCATCCATGACTCTAGTGAAGTCGCCGCTACCGTCTGCAGCCACTACCGCATCAGCTGCTATGTTGGCTTGGAGGAGTTTCCTATCTTTTGCTTTTAGCCATCCAGGAAAAAGCAGCTTCCTCCTGTCATGGGCAATGGTTGGTGGAAGCTGGCGTACCATGCCGAGTATCTGACGCACTAACGAGGTGACCTGGCTAAGGCTACCGCCTACCAACGTCTTCACAAAACTGTTTGTGCCCTCAAATCCATCCATGCAAGTGTCTTGATTACCCAGTGCCCCGCCAAGCCATGTCCTCATATCAGCACCCGTGTTACCGCTGCTGTTATACTTGCCTTTGCCTAAATTTCAAAAATGATATCAGATTTTGCTATTTAAATAACAACAAATTTGAAATTCCTGATGGAAAATATTTTAAATTAAAATGAAACGGAGGGAAACTTGGTTACTGTTATGCCTCTTTAAATTAAGAGAAAATTCCTAGAATTAACATTTTCATCATTGGTTTCCAAAAATAAACAAAGAAAAGTCAACTTCCCCAAAATAAGCAACATTTTTCGCCAAGTTTAGGTACTATCTCGGTGAAAATCCATGTTCATTTTGGGGATGTTGACTTGTCTTTGTTTTTTGAGAAAAACTTTTAAAAAATGTCCGTTCTATGAATTTTCCCATAAATTAACATCATTAGCTAGGTGACAGGGCAGTCAACAAAGCCCGTTGACCCCAATCTGTCGTAATTTTATTATAAAATCTAAGTTTTTTTTTAGGAAAACATGTCAGTAACCAAGAAATTCTAGTTCCGCCGCTGAGATTAATCGAAGAAGTACAGTTTTAATTTTCGTGTAGAGAAAATTATAACTAATCATGTCTCTATGTTACCAGTGGTGGGTTTCTGGGAAGCAGAAAGAGTCCAGGTGAGTTCATCAGCAGAGAAATCGAGGAGATCGAGGCAATCGGCAATGGCATTAGAAAGTCGGAAATCCCTGCCAATGGGACCACTGAATCTGGAGACGATGGAGATCACCTCTCGAACTGTTTGAATGGTAGACTTGACGGAATCCACAAACTCAGATCCGGGAACCGTTAAGCACTCAGCGTCGACAAATACATCGCTGCTGTAAGCATAGCCAGGCCCAAGAGTAAATAGTATTACTAATATCAAGACAAGTTTGGTGAATGGAGGAGCCATGTAGTAAGATTTTCAAGGATATCGATTATATTTAATGAGTGGTGAAAATTAATATGGTTGGGGGACGGGTGAGATATTTAATGCCAGGAAGAAAGATGATCGGAAATATTAGCAAGCTACGTAGGAGATGGATGTAAAAGTGTCAATCCAAGATTCTCATCTTCCCTCCATTATTATCACATTTGCTGATGATTTGTTTGGGCAACAGTCGCCATCTTTTCTTTTCTTAGTGTTATTGTTATGCTGCTGCTTTTAGCATCGTTTTTCTTTACAGCATGAGAGATGCTAAAAACCATAAAAATGCGGTTTGGCATATCAGGAATATTATTATTATTATTATTATTTTTTAAAGCTCCTTTTTCATAACTAAATTATTTGTTATAGTAAACTATTTATTTTTTTTATTTCATATTATCTAATTTATAAGTTTAAAAGTGTTATAAATTCTTATAAAGTTTTCTCTTATGCACAGTGATATATATTTTATAAGTTTACATGCCAAAAATAATTTTGTTAGATCATGGGTGACGTCTATATCAATGAACGAATAGATGTCGGCCACATATAGCAGATCTAAGCCTAGCAAACTGGGCCTGACAGGTCAGAATGGGTTCGAGTTAGAACGGATTCTGAGCAAAATAAGTTGGATTGAAACGGGCTATTTTAAAAAAATATCTAAAGGGACTCTGTTGAAACAAGCCGTTTTAAAAATAGGTTCACCTGCTATATATTTTTTATGACGGCTAGTGGCAATGGGCGGTGGCCGCGATGGTGTCGGTGGCGGTGAAGAAGACGTGATTATGGCGCCAAGGTGGCGGCAGCAGCATCGGAGATGGATTTATATATTACATTATGTCAACATATAAGGTTACCCAACATATAAAGATTATTTTTGTTCAAATTAACCGATTCTTTAAAGAATGAGTCATGATTGTCATCTATAAGCAAATCTATGCAAGCAGGGGCGGATTTACATAGGCCCGAGGGGGTTCGCCGGAACCCCCGAGTTTTGAAATTGTAGTAGAAAGCTATATAGAAAAACTAGCGTCAACCTTTAAAAAAATATAGGGTGAACCATTTAAAAAAGTTGAAAACTGATCAAGATCAGATTTTAAGATGTGAAGAATGGGTTGCTCGGTTTACAGCCATCGACTCCCACTTGATTCTCTTGTTCTATAAGAAATGAAGAATGAAGAAATGGAGCAGACGAAATATTAAGTCTAGAAAAGGGGAAGATTTGAAGAAGAAAGATGAAGACATAAGAAAATGGGTTCTTGGGAATATAATAATACTGTTGGAAATGGAAAAGTTTTGAACAAATCTTGTAATATCTTTTTTTTACAGGCTATTTGTTTTAAAATTTTATAGGTGGTCATTAAAATATGTTAATACATTGTAATATATCTCCTATAATTTAGGGTGATTCTAACCGCACATGTAATATTGCTAATTTGACCCGCCGCCGCCCTATACGCCCTCGTATAGGTCAATACGAGGGTGTATAGAGTTCAGTCACTGCCAACAAAATGCCACGTGTCATTCTCTATCTGGCGGCTGGTCCAATACGTGACGTATTGACCTATACGCAGCGTATGAGGCACGTGTTATATTTTTGATTCAAAAGTTGGAAGATTTGGGAGTTTTATGAATCTTATACGTGGCGTATTGACCTATACGCCACGTATAGATATTTTTTATTTAATTATATTTTTTTTATTTTATTTATATTTTGTTTATTTTTATTTTAATTTATATAATTTTGTTAATATAAGTTTGTTAATCAAACAAAATATTAAACATTACAAACCAAACAAAATATTAAACATTACAACCAAAGAAATAAACTAAAATTATATACATTACATCAAAAAATTAAATATATACATCAAAATGTTTTAAATACATAACAACGAAAGAAACAAAATACAAATAAAAGAACTAAACCTAACCGGTTCCGCCGTCACCCTGACCGGCTCCGGCGTCACCCTGACCCGCCCCGCCCTCACCCTGAACGGGGTCGTCCGGATAATGACGTGGCGGTGGTAGTGGGGGTGGCTCGATGCCGGCGGCTCGTGACTGATTCACGAGCTGTCCAACCGCCCACATCATCAGGTCCTCTATGCGATCGAGTTGACGACCCTGTCGCCGTGAGTCGGCAACAAGGCCATCAAGTAATGTCTGGGTAGCCCTATCCAGCCTAACAGACCGACGTACGTGTCGGGGATGCTGTGGCGGATGCTCGTGGACCTGCTCGACGTGTGGCGGCTCGTCCTCAATCGCCACACCTTGTAGCGGCTGAGGCATAGGCGGGTCCCCCTATCCAGGCATCTGCGGCAACGACACCGAGACCCAAACCTGGTCCTGGACGGCCCCCACGAACCGAAGGCCCTGCGGGAATCGGTGCGTGATGCGCATGCCGCTCGCCGTGCGACGGTCTAATCGGACAGGGGGAATGGGCGGTAACATCGCAGGCTCATGGTCGTCAAATGGTATGACTGACCGCATGATATGCGTGATGAAAGCACCGCCATATAAAAGTCCGCGCTTCTGTCGCATATAGGCAGAAGCAAATAAAGCGCCATGCTCGTAGACAGGTCAGTAAGCAGGTAGAAAAGGAAGAAAAGATCTCTATCAGTGCACCACTCACGGCTTTTCAGACGCAGTGCGATCGACGTCGAAATAAGCCGGTGCAGATATCTATACAAAAGGTCTCTAATACCCGAGACCCTCCCCTTGGTACCCAACCAAGTACTATCTGAAATCAAGCCCCAAAAAACAAGGAGTTCCTCCTTGTCCACCTCCGTCACCGCCTCGGTGAAAAGCGGCGTGACCGTCTCAGGCTCGTAGTATAAGCCCGTCGTGACGGCCCACTGACGGAGGGTCTGACGGTAAACGACCCCAAAAATAGAAAAAGAAATACGATCCGGATCAATATCCGGCGCCTCCCCGGGTAGAGGCTGCAGCCCAGTCTCTGAGTAGATGAACGTCGAAAGAAACTCGACGACCAGCTCTTGGTATGTCTCCTCAAAAGAAAGGTCAAAAAGACGCGACCATGGCCTGTCCTAACCGATGATGACCCTAGCTCGCTCGGCCTCTTGCACCTCCTCGAGGAGGGCCCAATCCACCGCCGTACCTGTACCCATCTGCACCTCCCGGAGCTTCTGGCAACGGGAATAAGTCTCCGTATCGGGCGGAAAATCCAGAAAAGGGTAGTGCGCAAGATCGTCTAGCTGATCCATCTCAATATCATCATCATGATCCGCCATATCTGATAATAATTAATTGTTTTTAATTTTTGAATTTAAATAATAAATAATAATAATAATATATCGTTTAAATTTTAAATAATAAATAATAATATAATATTATTTAAATTTTAAATAATAAATAATAATAATAAACTGTTTTTAATTTAAATAATAAATAATAATAATATATTGTTTTTAATTGAAATAATAAATAATAATAATATATTGTTTAAATTTTAAATAATAAATAATAATAATTAATTTTTTTTATTTTAAATATTAAATAATAAATAATAATTATTAATTTTTTAAAAACCTATACGCCACGTATAGGCTTATACATGGCGTATAGGCGGTTGCCGGGCAAAATAAGCCATACGCAGGCCAATTAAGCCATACGCGGGCGAGTTGCCGGGTAAACCAAGCCATACGCGACCCAAACCAGGCCATACGCAGGCAAGTGACCGGGTAATCCTAGCCATACGCAGCGTATACACTTATACGTGGCGTATGGCTTCATCGTCTTCCTAAGACGAACTATACGCCACGTATGGCCCTATACGTGGTGTATAGTTCTTAAGTTCAAACCTAAAAATCGCTAATCTACCCGGTTTTACCCGCTAATATTCAATATAAACCTAACATTAATGATCGTGGGTGTAGAGACGTACCTTTTCGAAGTTTTTTTGAGACGACAATCCTAATCAACGAGCTTTTTTGCCGGATGCGTATGGGTGTGTGTTTGTTTGTTTTGGGTCGTTTGGTTCTGTACGCTGCTTTTTCCTGGTATATCAAGTGGCTATACGCCACGTATTGACCTATACGTGGCGTATAACCTTTAAAATATCTTGTTCTAGTCTATATGCCACGTATGGCCCTATACGTGGCGTATATAATATTAAATTAAAATTAGTTATATTTAATTAAAATTAATCAAAAAATAATAAAATATTAATTATAATTAACTTAAAATTAATTTAAAATAATTAAAATTTAAAATAATTAAAATTTAAAATAATTAAATTGACCCTATACTTAAAATTAATAAAAAACTAATAAAGCATCATCCGTGAGTCGTGAAGTATTGTGGAAATGTAGATCCATTAGTAGCCATTATTTTCTTAAATCGTTCAATACGATCACTGTATATATTTTCCCATTTTGTTGCATCATCATTTCGGTGCAAATTCCAAAGTGCATTCGGCGTGGGAATCGGAAAATCTCCGTCTAACTTGACGTGGATGAAATGAGCCCTGTTGACGTGAACTAATGATACAGTTTGATGTTGAGCGTGAACGTTTGGACCAAACCACAATGGAAAAAATGTTTGATTACCGGCGATGCTTAAAAGATGAACAATCACCCCAAATCTTTGAGCAATTAGGAGTCCTGTGTATGGCATCGACATCCAACGACTAACTGGTGCGGCTTTCACATCCTGCCAATCTATTGTGTGACGTAGCATATCATACTCTTGAAAGGCGACTCTGTCAAAAACAGTTCTCCACCATTCCTCTTTATTGTCCATCTCCTGTAGAAGTTGTTGTATGATAAAAATCCACCGGTTTTCATTTAACCCTAAGCCCAAAGCTACCGATCGAAAACCACAGTTACCGTCGGGATTTACATCATGTATATGTGAAATGTACGGATGAAAGACAGACGGTATCGAATCCTTAAAACAATTTATATTGTTAACCGCATCTTTCCCCATAATCAATGGAAAACCAAGATATGCGTTATCATCTTGTGGTTGCTTTCCTTTACCCTTCGTTGGACGACGGTGTTGAATGACCGAACTCGCTTGTATCGAGTCTTGTGACGCAATGTACGAGTTGTGTCTCACAGGGTCTGTAACATCCCAAAAAAATAAAACGACAGTTATAATAACGGAATAAACGAACGAGACATGACGAGTCGGGTCGGATGGGTCAGTGGGCTATAAATAGCCTATGCCACCCCTATTCTCTCATTTGTAACTTTTTAGAGAGAGAAACCGTAGAGAGATAAAGTTGGCGGATCGACCCGAGACTTCAGCAAAGTGCTACTCCATAACTCGTGAGAAGAACCTCCAGATCAGAAACTCGATTCAGGTAACGATCCGACCTAAGTATGAGTTTTAGTTCGTTTTTGGGTTTTTCGGGTTTTGGGTGAAAAGGTAAGGTTTGAACGGATGAAACTGAAAGATAATCACGGATTTGAGTTCCTTAATGGAAAACGAACGTTTTGAATGCAACAGGTTCGGGATCTTGACATGATCAGACCCGAATGCGAAAGTTAGGGTTTTTCACGAAGAACAGGTCGTGCGCACTTGCTAAGTGCGCACGGAGCAGGTCCTGCGCACTTACTAAGTGTGCAGGAGGAGGGGCCTGCGCACTTGCTAAGTGCGCAGGAAGCATGGTCTGCGCACTTGCTAAGTGCGCAGGCAGCAGGGTCTGCGCACTTGCTAAGTGCACAGACATCAGAACTGATTAAGTGAAGTCAGTATGTTAGAATGGTTAAACCGTTAGAGTCGGGATTGGTCTGATGTGTATTTAACTAATCAATTCAGATCGGAAGTGACGTTGTTGGACCTTCGTTTAGGACAACCCATAATAGCGTATCAGGTGAGTTCTAGAGCCCTCTTTTAAATGTTTTGTTAAATGTTTTGGGCTGGTGTGCATACTTACGAAATGATGTTTTAACGAAATGATGTTTTAACGAAACGATGTTTACGAAAGGAAAGGTTATGAAGTGTTTTTGCCAAAAAGGTGTACGAATGTTTATGAACGGTCTAAATGAGGAAAGGTTTAATGAAAAGGGAAAGAGGTAAAGGTTTAGATAAGTCATTACAAATCTAATTTGTTAAATGAATGGAATTGACGAATGAAGTCTGGGAATGAGATTCCCAGCCTTGTGGTAGATTATGGACAGCGAGCCATAGTTGCCATAAGAACAACAGGGGTAGTGTCTTAGTGGCCTGCCAATGGTTTTGATGTTGTACAACTGGTAAGGGAGTAACGACGGTTACTCGGGTGATGACGATCATCCTAAGTGAATGGTAATGGGAAATCAATGACGGCGATACGTAACGGTTGATTTCCAAGGGAAAGATGCGTGTTGGGCAATGACGGCGATACGTAACGGTTGAACCACGTATTGAATGGTAATGGGAAAATCAATGACGGCGATACGTAACGGTTGATTTCCAAAGGAAAGATGCGTGTTGGGCAATGACGGCGATACGTAACGGTTGACCCCATGTATTGAATGGTTGTGGCAATGACGGCGATACGTAACGGTTGCCCACAACATCAAGGGTCCCTTCGGGGACACAAAGACGCGTAACGATACAGAATTTAGATAATAATGTATGACTTAAATGAATGTTAAAAGTTTTAATGAACGATCCGTTTAACGGTGTTTATGATTATGATGTTGATGATGATATGGGTACGAAACCTTTTTAAAGATGTTATTATTACATGCTTTTGTGAAAGGTTTTACTAAATGAATGAATGATATGTTTTTGACAAATGTTGATGTTAAAGTTTTTATGAAATGCTAGAACTCACCAGCGTAGCTGACTTTTTAGTATGCACATTCAGGTTAAGGCAGGTATGGACGATGGACGGTGATGCTTGGCAAGCGAGAAGAGTTACCCGGCCGATCATGAAGACTGGCATCCCGTTATTAGTTGTTTATGTTAAGTTTATGTAATTGACAATGTACGCTTCCGCATGTATGAACAAGTTTTTAGTTATGTTGAATGAATGATTCCGCTGCGTTATTTGATATTCATGCTTAAGAACTGTTTGTGAATGAGTAAATCCAACGAGTGAGGCCTCCCGGGTTTGGGGCCTTACAGGGTCACATTTGCTTTGTTGAGATCCTGTGAATGAGCTGTTTCTCGCGACATCCTGTTTTCTTTGTTGTTGCTTTTTCAAAGTTGGACGACCGCGAGTATCTTCTTGTACCACAGACGCTTTCTTGTTACTTTTGCTCGGAAAGACCACCCTTGCGATTCTCGACAGCATACTTCTTTTGACCTGATCAGGTTCTGAAATAATTTTGTTTCTCACTTGACCAAGTACTTTATCCACGTCTACATTTTCATCATCGACAAACGACGGTTTTAAATCAAGTTTCCTCCAGAAGACGTCCAACGCATCTAGCGGGATTCTGCCACATGTATTAAAACGAAATAGTCAGAAAATTTTGAAAATTAAACATTCACAAATTCCAAAGTCAAAACAGTTTACATGTAGCTTCGATACTTGCAGACGACAAGTACACGGCAACCCACAACTACTGAAAAGTTGGCAATCATACGTTGCATTTTGTTTCCGTATATGTGATAACTTGTACCACTCGTTTTCTAACAAATTTAGAGCTTTATGTGAAACCTTATCGTGCAGGTTATCAAACAATTCAATAGCTATGTGGCTATCCATTTTTCTTATGAGGCTTGTTCCAAACACAAACTGTAATTGATAATATTGATCTGTTACAATTTCATCAACAAACCCAACAAGTCTATCTAGGGAGCTGTTAGCATTTCTAAGATAACTCTTTAAAAGCGAATGCTGGCTCTCGACTCGGTTCGTTGTTTGTTGACCAAAATTGAGGTTTTTGTTGGACCAGGCGGATACAAACTTTTCTTTATACGGGTCCAACCAATTTTTAGTCACATAATGTATAACTCCTGGAAAAATATTGAATAAATATTTAAATATTTAATAATTATTCAATACTGAAAATATTAAATATTCAAAACTTACTTCCTCGTTTGGCAGCATACAGTCGTTCGTAAAGCAGGTTGAAGTTGTACTGGTATATATCTGGCGTGAGAGACTCACATAATACCGACCATGAATACTTGAAATTTGCCCGGTCTTCGTCTGTAAATGATGCTCTGCAATGTTTTGCTATATTCTCGTGTATGTGCCACCGACATAGGTTCTTCAAACAATCCGAAAATATTTTATCACATGCGTTCATAAGAGCTTTGTCCCTGTCTGTTACTATCACACGCGGCTCCGTACACTTTTGCAACATTGCTTTTATTTGCAGTAGCACCCAGACGAAGTTTTCCTCTTGTTCTTTTGATATAAATGCATGAGCGACGAAAACCGACTGGTGTGTGGAGGTCACACCGACCACTTGGACAAATGGAAGTCTATACATGTTTGTTTTGTAAGTCGCGTCGATCATCAACACGTGCGGGAACGCACGCCACATCTCAAACGATTTCGGATGAACAAAGAATATCTCCTCCACAATATTTGTGGCAGGATCTTCCCAAGTATAGTAGACGTATTTTTTAGAAGAAAACAGGTTTTTCCAGAATCTGCATTGGAGTTTCACCGACTCTCGTTTTGTTTTTTATCTTTTGTATCGCATTATAAATGTCCTTTTTAATGAAACTACTCTCTGGGTTTTGTTCCCTTATAGTTGCCAAAATGTTTCGTGGCAACATGTTTTGAGAATACAACTTCGCTACCAAAAGTTGTTCCGACTGAGACAGTCTCCTCGCAAAGGAGTGCGCCTCAAGATGTTGACTAGGTGGTTATGACTGTCATCCTTCATCGTTAATTTCCAATCACCAGTATTTTCTTGTTACTCTCCTTCTAATTTAAAGGGACAACCTATTTTATTGATACCGGCACGTCTAACCGTGGCAGTAGATGCACGTTCGCCGTGACGGTCACACACAAGCCACACCTTGATAAACGGTTCCGTCGGATCGTCGCCTTTTCTCCTCGATCGTCGGGTGACAAGGACGTAACCATTCTCACGTCCTATCCTGACTGCCCAATCCACCAACTGTTCACGAGACTGAAAATTCTGGTAAATTTTATACGACACGTTTTGATGGTTTTGTTCCTCGTCTTCGGACACGAAGTCGTCGGTTTGTTGTGTCGGGTATGAGACTTCACCGTATACGTAGTCGTCGGTTTGTTGTGTCGGGTATGAGACTTCACCGTATACGTAGTCGTTCGTGGGCTGTGTAAGGTAAGACGGTTCACCGTATACGAACTCGGGACTGCTCAGTGGCTCGTTCAAATCCGGAAGCCTTACCCGTTGATGAGAATAAACGTCGGACGAGACCTCCTCCCGGTTCACCTCTTGAACGCCAGAACTTTGCGGGTTGTTTTCCACCGACTCGTTAAAATATACCTGAAAACCGTAGTTACCATCCCACCACCAAGACATGTTTATAGTTTTTTTTTTGGAAAGCATACGTTCGTTCGGTTCGAATGAGAATTCTGCATTGTTAAATACACAAAATTTGGGCCCTATACGCATCGTATAGCCCAATACGATGTGATGGGTTTAGTGGCAGAAGGAATCTCGTATCCTAAACTGCATCGTATTGACCTATACGATGCGTATACGAGGTTTGAATGACAGGTTGTAAGAGAATGTCGGGCACGGGAATTTGTGAAGGGCTATACGCATCGTATTGCCCTATACGATGCGTATATGACCAAGTGCGATTAGCATTTCTCGTGTGTGGTTAGTAGTCCCCATAATTTATTAAGTTTATATCTGTTATTGTTTTTTTTATATTATTATAAGATACTTATATTTTATTTCAAATTAAATATTATTTATAACATTTTCCGGTTTTTATCCGATTCGACCGGTTCAACCGGTCCGACCAATGGACCGATAAGACGACCGGTTCGCTGTCCGGTCCGATTCTTAAAAAAATGTTAGTTGTCTTCCTTGAAGTCCGCTTCATGTGACGTCCATAAGCAATCTAGTCAACATGATAATTTCATGGGATAGCTAATGGACTAATGCAATTTTTAATTTTTTATGTGATTAATCTTACCCGACCCGAACCGAACCGAACCAAATTGAATCGAACCGAAAATTTTTATGTCCGACTCTAATTGGAGCATCTAAAAACAGTAAACCCACTGGAAAAAAATTGTTGGATCCGCCACTGTATGCAAACATATGTTACGTAACTTATTTATATGTGTTTATGGTTTATTATTATTATTATTATTAAGTTTAGGTATTAGTAAGGCTATTTTGGTTTAGTTTATTGTAACTTGCATTGCTTATTATTTATATTTCACGTATGAATGGATTGAATCAAGCTTTTGAGATAAAATTTCTGCTCCTTCTTCGTAGCTTTTGTTATTCCATTCTAACCAAGGGTATTAGAGCGTTCTCGAGGCGATCCTATCGGAACGCACGCAACCATGACGAACACACGCAATCAAGATGTTGACAAGACGCGCAAGGATTGAAGACAAGGCCATCACCGAACTGCATGCTACGCTTGCGACTTTGATGAAGCAACATGAGCAGATTTTAAAGGCGGTCAACAACAACAAATCCCTTGCTTCGTTTAGTACATCGAGTTAGACGGACGATGGAGACCAAAGATTGGGTAATTAGCAGATGCAGGTAGGGAAGGTTGAGTTTCCCTGGTTCAACGGCTAAAACGTAGTGGGTTGGATTTATCGTTGCTAGCACTTCTTCACCATCGACGAGACACCGGACAATTTGAAACTCAGGTACGCTGTCATACATCTCGAGGGGTATGCTGAATTACCATGGGAAGACTATGTTCGGGCCATTACCTCCCATTTTTCCAATGCCACATTTGAGGACATAATGGAAGAAATCGCATCTCACCCAAATGATCAAGTTGCTTGCGAAAGGGCAACTTGTGAATATGATCACGTCAAACATATTCCTTCAACAAGATATCAACTAGTTTTATACCCGTACTAGTACGGGTTTTCCAGATTATTTAAAGAGTAAATTACCGTTTGCATCCCTGTGGTTTACACGATTTAACACAATGCGTCTCTAACACGAATTTTTAATGCTTTGAGTATCTGTGATATACAATCTGTAACACTCTCTGGGCCTAACTTCGTTAAATTTTTTCCGTTAAGTTTAGTTTCGACAGGGGTAATATGGTATTTTTAACTCACGACCCCCTATCGAAACTCGCCGTCCTCTCTTCGTCTTCAACAGGAAAGGCTAACCGCAACATAAGTTGCTGCGGATAAGTGTCTATGCTGCGGATAGTTATGTTTTGCTGCTGATCTACAACTATGCCGCGGATACCCTGTCGAAACTAAACTTAAAGGAAAGAATTTAACGAAGTTAGGTCTAGGGACTCAGAGTGTTACAGATTGTATACCACAGGTACTCAAAGCGTTAAAAATTTGTGTTAGGGACGCATTGTGTTAAATCGTGTAAACCACATAGACGCAAACGGTAATTTACTCTTATTTAAATTTAAACTTTACCAAACTAATCAAGCAAACACACTTACTATCTAACTAAAATGAACACTGCTAACACAAAAGTGTAAACCAAATTGTAAAACATAAACATGATATAATTCTTAAATCACTTCGGCTTCTACATACGCCTCCTAAGTCTCGAACGTTGAACTAATAACATTTTTGAAAAACTTACGATTATTTGAAAAACGTGCATATAGAAAAAAAAATTATAGTTTTATACCCGTCTTAGTCCGAGTTTCAAAATAATAAAAATAATCCTTAAGCAAAATGTTCATCCTAAAAAAACTTACTAAATGACCGGAAACTAACAAACAAAACATAACAGTTAAACTCAAATTAACTAAATGACTAGAAACTAACAAACAAAACAAGTTAGGACACGAGGGCATGTGGATTGAACATTAAATTATGATTGAAAGTTTAATAACTGTTTGTGCGAAATGATTTTATTGTCATGATAAAGATATTCAATGACATTCGCGCTAACGTTTTATTTTCAAAATGTTTTCATATAACAAGTGAAATGTATTGGAAAGAAAATAAATAGTCGGACAAACTACTAGTCTAGCCCAAGACTATGTGTATGTACAGAAAACAAGATGACGTGTGATGTGGACTGAGATGCCCTAGCACAACTGATCCCAAGAGATGAAACATGGATAGTGTCGAAGGACTGGTCCACCTTAGGCATATTATTACCTGATGGCTTAAATCTTGTCAGGCGACAAGTGTTGTATGTTGATTTCAATTATGTTTGTAATCAAAACAAGATGGGTGTTTAATTCCCAAGTTTATAAATACAAGATCTTTTTTTATCCCACTGGGTCTTGATATTTACAAAAGCAACCCTCGAGGTTGAGATTTATAATGAAACAATCCTTGAAAAGTCTTCCGCTGTTTTATAAAAACTTTGAAGTCAAGGTTCCCGAGACTTTTTGCGATTGAGAAGGATAAGGATTGCTTGGTGAGTCAAAGGGGTCGCCGGGAAGGTTGGAATTTGCGTAGGAATATCCGTTGGGGGAGGGGGGAGTAGTTTCACAGGAGTTACTTTTCTTAGTGATCGGGTTGAGTTATCTCCGGTTAAAGATCGATGGGTATGGTCATTAAACGGCATGTCGGAATTCTCGGTGAAAGGTGCGCAAAACTTTATTGATGGTGTGTGTCTTCCGAGTGGGCCAACGCATACGTATTGTTTTAAATACCTTCCTCGGAAGGTTAACATTTGTGGGTGGAGAGTAGAGGTGCACAAACCGGATTTTTTTCGAATCCGGATCGGATCCGTCAACGGTGGTCAACGACCGGACACGAGGGAACCGGTTCTTGATCGGATCCGGTTATGGAAGTGGAGAGTTGGAACCTATTTGGGACCGGACCAGATAATTGGAACTGGACCAGACAAAAAAAACCGGTTCCACCAGATTTTTTTTTAAATTAACAAAGATACACTATAAAATATATGTTTTATTTATTTTTTATATTTTTTTAAGTGATTTAACAATAGTTCGTACAAAAAACATAATTGAATCACAAAATATATAGTATTTATTGTGACTCGTTATTCGTCGTCTACTCGTCTTAGTATTCGTAACATCGGTTTTCAATATTCTTCGCTTGAGATATGTTGTTGAAGTATTAGCGAAGACGTGGGATAATAAATTCCCAATAAACATGTAGTTGCATTTTTAAAAACCTGAAGCAAATTAGTTAGTTTCTCGATCGTATCCCAACTTATATTATCAAATTTTTGTGAACAACGTTTCTTTGTACAAGTTTATCATGGAAATGTTTTAAAGTAACTCTTTGCCTTAAGGCCGATTCAAACATTTTCCATGTCGAGTTCCATCTAGTAGTACGTCCCAATTCGGACCTAAAAAGATGGAATCCGTTTGTTGGCATCTTTCACGTCTCTTTTTTCTTGGACGTTTAGACCGTCTTGCACAACCAAGTTAATGATGTGTGCAACACATCGACTTTCATATTTTATTTTTAATTTTTCCACCGCGTTTGTGTTATTTGAAGCGTTATCAAAAGATAATGAAAATATTTTTGATTGAATTTTATAAGTTTGAATTACCGGGTATAAAATATAAAATAAGTTTTCACCGGTATGTGGATATCCAAAATAATCAAACGCAATCGTACGCTTCATCATTTGCCACGACTCGGATTGAACCCAATGTGCGGTAACGCAATTGTACGATTCAGATAAACCATGTGGAGCGGACCAAACGTCCGTGGTTAAGTAATGCCGGTATTTAAATTTTCAAAACCTAAAATTAATTCTTTTTTAGCTTTTTTCCACATTTTTAAACAATCTCTTCTCAAAGTAGAACGACTTACATTTGTGTAACTCGGTTGAAGCGTCTCTTGTATCATCCTAGTTAAGCGTGGGTTATCAAAGTGATCAAAAGGCAATCCTTCTTGAATGACGAAATGTATCATTTTCTCACGAACCCTTTCAACATTGTATTGTCAAACTCCTCCATCCCTACCAATTTGAGTTTGATCTTCACCTTGAGTGTGTTTTGCGTGACTACCAATATGTTTTCTCAAAGTGATATTTCCCGCAGCACCTAAAATTTTACCACAACGTTTGCAACGAGCCGTTAGACATTTCACATAAACCGAAATAAGCCCATATCTCTTGGTTTCGGGAGCAAGGAAGTACTCTCACCACCGTGGCATCGCTAGTACTAGTAGAACCACCAACCGAATTTTGAGTGCTTGCGGAAGCGGAAGCCATGAGAGCTTTTTTTTTGCGTAAAAGCGAGCGTTTTTTTGCGTTTTTGAGTTTTGAGAGCTAGAATGTTGTTGTGAACTAACTCTTACCCCCAATACCTATTTTTTGCCCCAACGGCTAGAACCGAACAAAACCGGTTCTTTTTTGTCCGAAAAAAACCGGTTACAGAATATCCGATTTTTATCCGGCCCGTATAAAATCATGGAACCGGTTCTGAACCCCTGGTTCTCAAAATGTCCGGACCAGTTCTTTTTTATCCGGTTACAACCGGATCCGATTTCGGATAATCCGTCGGATCAGATTCGGATCCGGTTCCTTTGTGCACCTCTAGTGGAGAGTGTTGTGGGTGGAGAGTGTTTGGTAATCGTCTCCCAACCCGGGTTAATTTGGACACGAGGGGTTTGAGGTGCCGTCTAACCTTTGTCCTTTATGTACGAACGTTCACAAGTCTTATCTTCATGTTTTTTGGAGAGAGCTCGCCGGTGAGGAGAATATGGGACTTGTGGTGTCTTGGCTACAAATTTCTTTGCCGGTTATTAGATTCTAATATTACAAGGTTCAAGAAGCATTTGGTACGTTCGATCATCTTTGTCGTTTGGTGGGCTGTTTGAAACCTAAAGAATGATGTGATTTTCTTGAAAGAGAGGAGCAAAAATACATGGCTTTTTGATGATGTCTTACATTTTTTTTCTTAGGTTTTGGTAGTAGAAATAAAAAGATGTAAGGTGTCGTGGATAGAGTGGCTTCAAAACCCTCTAAACTTTACGTAATTCTTTTGGTTTTGGCCGTCTAGCTTCATGCTAGTCGGTTGTTGATTTATATGATATGCCGAAGCTCTAAAAAAGAAACCAAGTCCACAGAAAGTATATTACAACACAAATTCAAACCTGGCAAATCTCCAACTAAAAACATTTGCCATGATCAATTACGGAGTAACACCAAGTTGTTCAAACATATATAAACATTGCATTAGTCAATCGAAGAAAAGATAGATAATAAGTCGGTTAAAAACCAAAAAAAATTACAGCGTTTCAAACCTTGAAATCTTTTTCAATGTTCAATTTGTCAATGGAATTGTTTCTTTTCATTTTTTTAACAAAGTATTTGCATCAGAATGAACTTATTTATCATAACACCCTTGCTTTTGTATCTGCCTGACAAAGATCACCTCAGATCAATCACATCAAACTTCAACTTGGGGTTAATATAAACATCTGTACATTGTTTATAAATTGGACTGCCATCTGAAGGTGCATCGTGTGCGTGGAAACCCCGATGAGGACAGTTTCTTATGACACCCATACCGCCAGGTGTAGTCAAACGAAAAATGCCATGATTTCTGTAAACATGACAGTAAATGAAGGGTCAACAAGTTATAGATTCTAGAAAGTGGTTGGAGCCGGATCATCCAAAACTAAATTTTTAACCCCAAAATAACCACATAATCAAAATCACATAGACTTGAAGTCCCAATAGTCAGGATTATCCAGTTTGATAAAATACATCCAAACACCCCCCATATAAGCATTATATATACTTATTGTAACAACTGATGTGCACAAATACCTTGAACTATCTCTGGGTGCCATGACGATTGCAATGGCCTCTGGCAACATAATCTGGAGAATGAACAAGCAAAGTACTCAATAAAGAAAGACAGGCTTCATGTTCTATAAAGTTCCATAGATTTGGATTTTTGCCTACCTAGTCCTAACGAGTTCACAACTTTTATCAAATATTATTATTTTTCAAACCTCATTTTTACCCGGTTTATATGTTGGTCCCACTCTTGATATTTTGACAGTGAAAACCCCACATAAGAAATTAACTTCGTGACTAGATTGGCGATAAGATTCTACAAATTGGTAGTGATGAACAACTACAATCTGATAATGAACTATGAGTTGGTTATCACCGATGGCATATTGATGGTGAAATTGGTAATGGAAATCAAAATTATCAAATCTTGATGAATAACCCTGAATCTTAGAGAACAAATGCTGAATATTAAATAACTTAAAACGTCACACAAAATGATTACTCTTGACTTAATTGGGTGCAAACTGATAAAATGGCAGTCACACTAAGATCTATTTACCTTGTTTTTTTATTTACTGTTTCTAAAGTCGAAATTTTGATGGAAAAAGTAAATAATTAGAAAACAGCAGAGGGAATGTCACCTGATACGCGTAGTGTGTATGGACATCAATAGATGACATGAAACAAGATTGTGTAGGATGCGTCTGCAAAAATATAAATAAACATCAGGATGTACAAATAAGTAGACAAAAATCTCAGGCCATTTTCAGGATAACAAACATGATGCACCAAACTGAAAACCAACAGTAATAGTAATATCATGAATAATGGATGATGATTCGAATGTATCGAATCACTGAATACTAAAGGTGACAGTTTCAACCTATTTACATACACATGGGTCGAATTGGGTTAAGCTTTAAGCTTAGAAGTTCAAATGAAAAAGAATCAGGTCAGATAGATCAAATCGGTTGAATCCATCTGAAATGTATTCGGTTGCAAACAATGGAATTCAAATAGGTCTCAGAATTAATAATAATAATAATATAATTAAGTGTTTGCGGGTCACTCCAACTCGACCGTTTCGAGCTGAACTACAGATTACCCGCTTTTACCCGAGAACCTGTTTAGGCCTGTTACAAAACTCGCGCATTTTGCCAGCGGTATTGAAAGCATAACTTTTGAATAATATTTGCACCAGAGATTTTAGTGATGTACAGAAAATGAGAGGAGTCGATTGCACTTCTAAATTAATTACACATTTGTTTCTATAGCGTGACATGTTTGCACATGCGATAAATTCAATTATGTATCGTTACAGCCCAAATAGGAGAACTCACCCAAAAGACTAGTCTGGTGGGTGAGGGAGCCCATTTGGTCTATAAACCTCACATTGTTGCCTACACAACTGATGTGGGACAAGTCCCATACCTTGCAACGGTTTCAGTCTGTAATATTCGACCCTCGTCGGTCACGGCCACATTGTTCACGGCTGGTTCTCTCCAGGCTACCACTCCGAGTTTGGCATTGATACCAGTGTTACAGCCCAAACAGGAGAACTCATCCCAAAAGACTAGTTTGGTGGGTGAGTAAGCCCATTTGGTCTATAAACCCCACATTTATTGCCCACATAACCGATGTTTGGTAGCTTTTCCTTGTACACATTGCTTGATCAAGAACTGCATATTAGGATCTTGCGGCCAAGAAGCTTTGATCCTATCAAGTAACACAGGATCAATAGCAGTCATACCCATAGCAAATAATGTCATTCCAGAGACTCTAGACAATCCATCAGCCACTATATTCTCAACTCCTTTCTTATATGTAATCTCATAGCTAACCAAGATTGTTGCAAAGGTGTAGTGATCTTTTGAGTTAACAGGAACTTCAAGCTTTTATGGTCAGTTTTAATCACAAACTTTTTAGGAATCAAGTAGTGATGCCATTGCTGGACAGCTAAGAGTATAGCCAATAACTCCTCATGTACTGATAATAATTGTTGTTTGGTGGACAAGGCTATCTGAGAAAGGCTATAGGATGGTTATCTTGCATGAGGACTGCCCCTAAGCCTTTTGAAGATGCATCAGTTTCCACCACAAATGTTTTGTCAAAATTAGGCAATGCTAACACAGGGGCAGTGGTTAAAGCATGTTTGAGTTGGTCAAAAGACAGTTGAGCCTATTCATTCCATGTGAAAGCATCTTTCTTGAGAAGACTAGTCAAGGGTTTGGTCACTAACCTAAATGATCTGATGAATCTTCTTTAATATCCAGTTAGTCACAAAAATCCTCTTAATTGCTTAAGATTTTGAGGTGTTGGCCACTACTAAATAGCTGAAATCTTGGGATCTGTGGACGCACCTTTGTCTCAGAACTAATATGACCTAAATACTCCGCCTTCGAACCTCCAAATGAGCATTTGGATCTCTTTGGAAGTAAGGAGTTGCTTCTGAGTAACAACAGTACTTCTTCCAGATCCAACAAATGATGTGCCATATTTGGGCTATACATTAGAATGTCATCAAAGAAAACTAGTGTAGACTTTCTCATCAACTTTCTAAATGTGGTATTTGTAAACTGATAATGTATTAATGAAAGTGTAATTACAAGTAAATGGGACTCCTCTATTTATAGAGAAGGAAACCTTAAAAGGAGGCCCATGGGCCAGGACTGAATGGACTCATACAAATGGGCCTAATCTAATATTTACAATTAACACTCCTCCTCAAGTTGGAGCATAGATGTTAATCATGCCCAACTTGCAACATATAAAGTCTATCTGTGCTTTTCGGAGTGGTTTCGTTAAGATATCTGCAAGTTGAAATTCTGTCTTGACATGAACCGGTTGGATGGATGGAGGATTAGCCTGGGTGCCAACCACACGGTCCCTGATAAGGTGACAATCGACCTCTATGTGTTTCGTCCCCTCATGAAATACTTGATTCTTGGCTACGTGTATAGCCGATTGACTATCACAATATAACCTCATCAATTTATCAGAAGCAACCCCGAGTTCCTTGAGAAAACGACGAATCCAAATCATCTCTGAAGTAACTTCTGCCATAGCTCTATACTCTGATTCAACACTTGATCTAGATACCGTGTGTTACTTCTTGCTCTTCCAAGACACCAGATTTCCTCCAACAAATACGCAATATCCAATTGTAGACCGTCGTGAAATAGGGCAACCTGCCCAATCAGCATCTGAGAAACCTGATATTCGTCCATCTCCTTTCTCTGTAAAAGCACACACACGACAGTGGCCCTGGTCAGAATACAAGATCCCTAAACCTGGTTTGGTCTTAAGATATCTCAATACACGAAGAGCGGCATCCCAGTGTCCAGTGTATGGTTTGGCCATGAATTGACTCGGAACACTAACAGCAAAGGAGATATATAGACGTGTAACTGTCAGATAGTTAAGCTTCCCAACTAACCATCTATATCGTTCAGGATCCTTTCCCCGTAGGAAGCATTGGAGTATCAGCAGGCTTACAACCCAGTACGCCACTCAGTCAGCATATCAAGGACGTACTTCTGTTGAGAGAGAAGTATTCCTTGTGGAAAGCGAGATACCTCTATGCCAAGAAAGTACCGAAGTCGACCTAAGTCGCTAATCTGAAACTGAGACTGAAGAAACCGTCTGAGCTCGGTAATCCCGACCTCATCATCTCCTGTAACAATGATGTCATCGACATAGACAACTGCAATAATCCTTCTGCCCTGATGATATTTGAAGAATACAAAATGATCATATGCACTGGGAACCATACCAAATTCTCCCATAACACTAGAGAACCTACCAAACCACGCTCTGGGGGACTGCTTAAGGCCATATAAGGAACGACGTAATCGGCATACTTTCGATGCCTCCTCCTCAACAACAAACCCAGGTGGCTGCTCCATATATACCTCCTCCTCAAGAACACCATTAAGAAAGGCGTTCTTGACATCAAGCTGGTGAAGCGGACAATGATTAATGGCGGCGAGAGCAATACAAATGCGCACAAACGACATTTTAGCAACCGGGGAGAATGTTTCATCATAATCGATACCATATGCCTGAGAATAACCCTTCGTAACCAAACGGGCTTTCAGTCGATGTAGGGAGATATCAGGGTTAAGTTTAACCGTGAAAACCCAACGACAACCCACAACACGCTTTCCAGTAGGAAGCGTCTCAAGATCCCATGTATGATTATCCTTGAGAGTCACGATTTCTTCTTCCATAGCCTGTCGTCATCCTGGGTGACCAAGAGCTGTCCTCATATCCTTGGGAATCCGGTAGGAATCAATAGCAAGTAGTATAGGCATGGGACTCGGTGCAGAGGTGGGTATAAGCAACATAATCCTGAATAGGATAACGGGTGGGGTGTCGAGGTTCTTTGCGAAAGGCAATCGGTATATCGGGAAAGGGTGCACCAGGAGGGCCATAAGCATGTGTGTCTGGTGTAACAGGAGTAGTATCATGTATGTCAGGCTCAGAGGGGGAACTGAGGACGTACCAGGGTCATGGTCCGGTTGTGAATCAGGTGTCTCTGTTGTCTGAACCTTATGTCTGCGGGCATATGTGAAAACCAACGGTGGGAGCTGGGTCGGTAGGCCAGATGTAGCAGGAACTGGATTTGTGACGATTGAGACCGGAGGTGAAGGTGTAGATGGAACAGGGGATATAGGAATGGTAGGAACAGTGATGGACTCAGGTATAACAGGATAAGGTCAGGCAACGAGATAGAGGATTCGGGAAAGTAAGGACATGACTCGTGAAAAGTCATATCAGCACTAGTAAAGTATCGACGAAGAGAGGGGTTGTAGCACCGATACCCCTTCTGAACATGGGAGTAACCAAGAAAGACGCAACGAATGGCCCGCGAGTCAAGCTTAGTGGCCCCTGGACGATGATCATGAACATATGCCACACACCCAAAAATTCGAGGTGTGAGGGGAAAAGTAGTTCCTAAAGGATACAGGATAGAAAACGGGGTTTTACCATTAAGGACGGATGAGGGTATGCGATTAATTAGGTGGGCTTCAGTAAGAACAGCATCATCCCAAAATCGATGAGGAACATGAGAATGAATCATTAGTGTGCCAGTAACATCCAACAAATGGCAATTCTTGCGTTCAGCAACACCATTTTGCTGAGATGTATGTACGCATGACGTCTCGTGAATGATACCATGGGTTTTGAGATATGTAGAGAAATTAGTGGATAAATATTCTTTTGCATTATCAGTAAGAAGAGTTTTGATTGATGTATTAAACTGATTTTGGATATACGAATGGAATCCACGAAAGATCGAATTGATTTCACTACGAGATTTTAACAAATAAACCCAAGTAGTACGAGAAAAATCATCGATGAAAGTAACAAAGTACTCAAAACCTAGAGGGGTTTTGACAGGGGAAGGGCCCAAACATCAGAATGCACAAGTTCAAACAAATGAAAAACTTTACTGAACACTTTTGGAGGATAGGGACGTCGAGTATGTTTACCAAGCTGACACGACTCACCATGAAAATCATCTGGAACAGAAAAGTCCGGTCTCATATGCCTTAGAACTGCTGCAGAGGGATGGCCTAACCGACAGTGAGCATCCCTGATACTGGAATCACATATATTTGCTTTAGGGCGTGACAACGGGGACATACGGTAAAGACCTCCAGATTCAAAACCGGTGCCAATCACCCGTTTCGTTCCTAGTTCCTTAGATACACAATGAGTACGATAAAACATTACTTTATAGTTATTTTGTTTAGTAGTTTAACTAACGGAGCACAGGCTGGTAGGAAATTTAGGAACAAATAGGAAATTTAGGAACAAATAGGACAGAAGACACGTTTAGGGTGTTTGAGTTACCAATGAACCCGATGCCTTGAACGGGGCATGAGGAACCATCAGCAAGTTGAATAGGTCGGTAAGAAGTATCATGTAGGCTAGTAAAAATTCCTCAATTCCCAGACATGTGATGGGTGGCTCCAGAATCAATCACCAACGATGAGTCAAGGCTAGAAGACGTACCTGGGTGTGCTGAGTTGGTTTGAGGACTAGGTGATAAGGAAGCAAGCAACCGTTGGTGACTATAAAGGTGTGAGCATCATTCTTTCCGTCTCCCATTTCCAACAAAAAATAGTTCAAGAACAACAGCGAACAAGTCAAGTATGGTAGATAAACAGTGGTTCTGGTATAACTATGGACTGGAACACCAGCAGAAACAGCAGGAACAGGTTTCTTGTAAGAGCAAGACACAGGAACAACAGCAGGAGCAAGACAGAAAACAAACGACTGGTACGTGGCGGCAACAGGTCTAGTTAACAAACGAACGCTTGAACATGCATCAGGCAACATGTCTAAACTGGAACAACCGAGCAGTCAACGGGATAAAACACAAGCAACAATGGTTCAGGAACAGTAAATTTAGCAAAAAAAAAAGTCTCGGGCGGTTGACAGAAACAAGGAATAGGGGGGTCGACAAGGATAATCGAGTAGTCAACCCAACCAATTAGGGTTTCGACGGTAAACAGAAGCAAGCTATCAACCAACAGTTGAAAAACGAGCAGGAATGATTCTGTAATACAAAGTAATTAGCGGCAAAGGTTCTGGAACGGTCGGCAGTGGTAGATGGTGGCTGGCAGTGAGATTCCGGCAAGACCGAACGGCGGCCGGCGAGATTCCGGCGGCGGATCATGAAGAACAGTGATTTCTGACAATAATCAGTAACAAAAAGGTGGTATTCAATACCTCAGGTGTTCTGGGACAGAAAACAGATCAAACAATTGATTCTGGTCAGATTCCAACGACGGCCGGCGGCAGCAGGTGGCAGAGATGGCAAGGGTTTGTTCAGAATTTCCAGGGGAGTGCAGCGGTGGTGGCGGCGTGACTACACCCGCCGGAAAAAAGGGGTGGATCTGAGATTCCGGCAGCGGCGCGTGGCAACTTCTGGTGGCACGTGACGGCGCGTCCAACGGCGGATTTTCAGAGTTGGCAAATCGGAGGCTTCCGAGAACAATGGTGGTGGCGGTGAGATGTAATAGTGTCTCGAAAAAAGATTCTCAAACTGGAACAAATTTGGTGGTGAGAAACCGGGATAGAGCTGGAACTAAACCGAAACACGGGCTGTAACTAGAAGACGATCTTGTACAGGAACCGGTGACGGAACGGAAACGGATAACGGATCTAGAGTCGTAGCTCTGATACCATGTAAACTGATAATGTATTAATGAAAGTGTAATTACATGTAAATGGGGCTTCTCTATTTATAGAGAAGGAAACCCTAAAAGGAGGCCCATAGGCCAGGACTGAATGGACTCATATAAATGGGCCTAATCTAATATTTACAATTAACAGTATTCATTAAGGACTGAAAAGTGGCAGGAGCATTAGTCAGCCCAAAGGGCATAACTACAAACTCAAATGGCCCTTGATGAGTTCTAAATGTTGTCTTGTGAATGTCCTTCTCATCCATTCTGATCTGATTACCTACCCTTAAATCCAATTTTGAAAAGACAGTAGTTGCACCTAATTCATCCAATAATTCTTCAATTAGAGGTATGGGAAATCTGTTTTTGACTGTGGCTACATTTAGCTGTCTATAGTCAACACAGAACCTCCAACTTCCATCCTTTTTGACTAATACCACAGGTGAAGCACAGTGGCTTTTAATATCTATTATCACTCCTGAATCCAAAAGTTCTTGTGTCAACTTTTCAATGATGTCCTTTTCACCAGTAGGATAACGGTAAGCTCTTTGATTGATTAGAATATTATCATCTTTTAGTATTCTGATGATCACAGCTTCTCTAGGGTAGAAGGAATGTAGGAGTAGCAAAAAATCTTCATATTTCTGTAATAGCATTTCCATAGCTAAATTTGAAGTGGTATTAGACACATTAGCTTCATGTTGAAATGAACTAGTGTCAACTGATTGTAGGCTAAACAATTATGCATTTGCTAGGGTGGTAGTTTGAGTTTGACCTAGGAGAGTATTAATTTTCTCCATGAAACACAGCTGAACAGCACTTGACGCAGAAGAACCTTTTAGCTCAAACCCCTACTTTAAATTTCATGGTTAGTGATTTAAAATTCCAAATGATGTCATTTAGAGTCTGCAGCCACTGTATTCCTAGAATCATATCATAGTTGCTAAGGGGAATTAGCAACACATCAGTTGTAAACCAAATGCCTTGCATAACTCACCTAAACTCCTCACATAATTGTGTGCAGGACAATTTGTTTCCATTAGCAATTGTGATGTTCATAGCAAGAACTAGTTTAGTGTTGGGTTCGTAGGCCTTTTGGGGCAGGCACAGGTCAAGGGCAGCCGGCCCTAGCACGGTTGCTAAGCCTAATTCAGTTTGGGCCTAATTGTTACTTGGGGATTAAGTTTCCGAACCCTAGTTTAGTCTCTATAAATACAATGCTTTGTACTTATAATTTGTGTCACCTCTAATAAAGAATATCCTAGTTGCCACCCATGGACGTAGGTCAGTTTAGACCGAACCACGTTAAACCCCGTGTTCGTTACTGCTTTCGTGTGTGTGTGATCGTGTGTGATCATGTTTAATCCTAACAACTGGTATCAGAGCCAGGTTCGAGATCAGATCACACGAACAGGTGACTGTTTGCCAGATTAGGGTCCCGTGCTACAGTACCCGCGCATGAACAGTAACGCAACCGTGAACAGTACCCCGTCGTGAACAGTACCGCCGCTACAGTGCGCTACAGTGATTTGGTCACGAACAATCACTGCAGTCACAGGTTCTGTTGATGTTTTAACGTTCAACAAGGTTCGTGATTTGATCTTGAATGAAGACTCTAGAAGAAGTGCCGGAGAATCATCAAATTCCCTGCTAAGTACTGAGTCAAGGGGGAGAAAGAGTGAAAGGGGGAAAACATAAGTAGTGGGAGCAGGAGGAGTCAGTCAGTCTAGGACTCGTAATGATATAACTTGTTGGAACTGTAAGGAACAAGGGCATTTTAGAAATCAGTGTCCAGGTATTAAGAAAGAGGATGATAAAAACGAGGTGAATCAGGTTGTAGTAGACGACGCACTGGTTTGTTGCGTAGAGGATACTATAGATTCATGGGTGATGGATTCTGGTGCTTCATTCCATGCTACCCACAGCAGTGAAGCATTGCAAAATCTAAAAGAAGGGGATTTTGGGAAGGTAAGACTGGCGAATGATGATCTTCTTGAGGTTACGGGCATGGGTGACATAGATTTGAAGACTTCAACTGGTTCATGGACTTTAAAGGATGTCAGGGTAATTCCAAGTTTGAAGAAAAGGTTAATTTCTGTCGGACAGTTGGATGAACAAGGACACGAAGTTAAGTTTGGGAACGGTCAATGGAAGGTGGTTAAAGGTAATCTTGTCATGGCTCGAGGAAGAAAGAGGGGTTCGCTTTATATGGTCAGTATACCGTCTGAGGGAGAGGTTATCCCGATTCAGAAAGAAAACAGAGTCCGGTTCACAGAATCTCGTGGGCAGAAGAGGGTTTGCTTTGCAAGTGAGCAACCCAGAGTCAAAGTGAAGATTCAGGATGAACGAGTTCGGAAGGTTAAACTAGGTAGAGGGCATGGTTACAGTGGGAGCATAGATCGTGTTTCAGTTACAGCTCCAGTGCTTCAGTGGGTTAAGAAGACCAGCATTCTGACCGGAAAAGTCTCTCCAGTGAATTACTTGCTTATGATGGAGAGTGTGGGTTCTCATGATGTTTCAGATGTCAGCAGTGTAACAGGTTCGTTACAGTGGAAGCAGGCAGGGACAGAGAACGAGTCACTGGTTGTGACTGATGAGTTGAAGCTCAGGGGAGCTTCAACGGGCCTTTCGGTTAATTGATGAGAAGGCGGTGGTAACTAGGAGGAGCATGAAGTTCCGTTGACAGATTACAGAAGTACATTTGAGAGAGGAGACGAAAGCATTCAAGACCTCCGAGTGGGAGATTGTTGGGTTCATAGGCCTTTTGGGGCAGGCACAGGTCAAGGGCAGCCGGCCCTATCCGGTTGCTAAGCCTAATTCAGTTTACTTGGGGATTAAGTTTCCTAACCCTAGTTTAGTCTCTATAAATACAATGCTTTGTACTTGTAATTTGTGTCACCTCTAATAAAGAATATCCTAGTTGCCACCCGTGGACGTAGGTCAGTTTAGACCGAACCACGTTAAACCCCGTGTTCGTTACTGCTTTCGTGTGTGTGTGATCGTGTGTGATCATGTTTAATCCTAACAACTGGTATCAGAGCCAGGTTCGAGATCAGATCACACGAACAGGTGACTGTTTGCCAGATTAGGGTCCCGTGCTACAGTACCCGCGCATGAACAGTAACACTGCCGTGAACAGTAACCCCGTCGTGAACAGTACCGCCGCTACAGTGCGCTACAGTGATTTGGTCACGAACAATCACTGCAGTCACAGGTTCTGTTGATGTTTTAACGTTCAGCAAGGTTCGTGATTTGATCTTGAATGAAGACTCTAGAAGAAGTGCCGGAGAATCATCAAATTCCCTGCTAAGTACTGAGTCAAGGGGGAGAAAGAGTGAAAGGGGGAAAACATAAGTAGTGGGAGCAGGAGGAGGAGTCAGTCTAGGACTCGTAATGATATAACTTGTTGGAACTGTAAGGAACAAGGGCATTTTAGAAATCAGTGTCCAGGTATTAAGAAAGAGGATGATAAAAACGAGGTGAATCAGGTTGTAGTAGAGGACGCACTGGTTTGTTGAGTAGAGGATGCTATAGATTCATGGGTGATGGATTCTGGTGCTTCATTCCATGCTACCCACAGTAGTGAAGCATTGCAAAATCTAAAAGAAGGGGATTTTGGGAAGGTAAGACCGGCGAACGATGATCTTCTTGAGGTTACGGGCATGGGTGACATAGATTTGAAGACTTCAACCGGTTCATGGACTTTAAAGGATGTCAGGGTAATTCCAAGTTTGAAGAAAAGGTTAACTTCTGTCGGACAGTTGGATGAACAAGGGCACGAAGTTAAGTTTGGGAACGGTCAATGGAAGGTGGTTAAAGGTAATCTTGTCATGGCTCGAGGAAGAAAGAGGGGTTCGCTTTATATGGTCAGTATACCGTCTGAGGGAGAGGTTATCCCGATTCAGAAAGAAAACAAAGTCCGGTTCACAGAATCTCGTGGGCAGAAGAGGGTTTGCTTTGCAAGTGAGCAACCCAGAGTCAAAGTGAAGATTCAGGATGAACGAGTTCGGAAGGTTAAACTAGGTAGAGGGCATGGTGACAGTGGGAGCATAGATCGTGTTTCAGTTACAGCTCCAGTGCTTCAGTGGGTTAAGAAGACCAGCATTCCGACCGGAAAAGTCTCTCATGTGAATTACTTGCTTATGATGGAGAGTGTGGGTTCTCATGATGTTTCAGATGTCAGCAGTGTAACGGGTTCGTTACAGTGGGAGCAGGCAGGGACAGAGAACGAGTCACTGGTTGTGACTGAAGAGTTGAAGCTCAGGGGAGCTTCAACGGGCCTTCAGGTTAATTGATGAGAAGGCGGTTGTAACTAGGAGGAGCATGAAGTTCCGTTGACAGATTACAGTACATTTGAGAGAGCAGACGAAAGCATTCAAGACCTCCGAGTGGGAGATTGTTGGGTTCGTAGGCCTTTTGGGGCAGGCACAGGTCAAGGGCAGCCGGCCCTATCCGGTTGCTAAGCCTAATTCAGTTTGGGCCAAATTGAGTTTACTTGGGGATTAAGTTTCCTAACCCTAGTTTAGTCTCTATAAATACAATGCTTTGTACTTGTAATTTGTGTCACCTCTAATAAAGAATATCCTAGTTGCCACCCGTGGACGTAGATCAGTTTAGACCGAACCACGTTAAACCCCGTGTTCGTTATTGCTTTCGTGTGTGTGTGTTCGTGTGTGATCGTGTTTAATCCTAACATTTAGTTGGACATTTCAGTTTCAAAGCTACATCCAAATTTAAGAAATTATGAGTAGATCCCGAGTCTATGAGGATTTGTAAAGGTCTTGTGCCAATTGCTCCTCTAATTCTCATTATAGAATATGAGTAAACCCCCGTGAGAGCATGTAAGGAAATCTGTGGTTCTATTTTTTCCTCAGTTTGTGGTCCTTCCTGATTAACATCTTGTTCTTCTCCTATCTCAGTGACATCAATAAAAAAAGAACTGTTTACCTCTACAATTATGACCTGGTGCAAATTTGTCATTACACCAAAAGCACTCACCCTTGGCTCTTTTCTCATCCATTTCTTTACAAGTAAGTCTCTTGTGGACAGTTAGTTTGTATGGACTAATAGGTTTAGCATTGATAGGAGTAGGCAGTAGGGGTAGTTTAGAAGCATTAGTCATAGGGTTTTGATTAAAAGGGCCTTTGTAAGTGGTCTGAGTAGATCTTGTTATACTCATGCTTCTTGAATTATTCATAATAGTGTTAGCCTCATTTTGTAGCCTTGACATGGTATAAGCATCCCTAAGATTTAATGGTTTAAGCAATTTTACATGACACTTAATTTCTGGCTTAAGACCCTCTATGAACAACCTAGTGCATACTCTTCACTAAGTGTGACCTTATTCAAGAGTAAATCAAACTTATCACTATACTCTTCTAGTGTTCCTGTTTGGTTTAATGCTTTTAATGCACCCATGACATTTTCAACAGCAACAGTAGCAAATCTTGCAGATATAGATCTCATATAATCGTCCCAAAGTATTTCAGATAAGGGTATACCTATTGATTTAACATAAGCCTGATGCCATTGCATTGCTCTACCTTCTACATGCAAAGCTGCGTACCTTACCTTCAATCTCTGCGGTGTCTCATTGATTAAGAAAAAATGTTCACATCGGTATACCCAGCTTTCAACATACGTACCATCAAACTTTGGAAATTCCACCCGAGAAAACCGATTGGTGCTTAATCTTGACTCTTCAATTGCAGCGCCATTATGACCATTGCCTCCATTAGTATTCAAATTACCACCATTGTTGCTACTTGACTGATTATTGTTGAGGATTTGCAGATTCTTGAGTCTCCATTTGTGATTTCATATTCGCCATCTCCGTTGATTGTTTCTCCACCAATACTTTGATTCCAGTTAACTCATTCAAATCCTTTTTTGCAGTCGAATTAGAGCTAATTCATGCTCTTTGATTGTCTTTTCTAGTTCCTGATTACTTTGATTGCGCGTGGTGGTCATCTTCTTCACTTGTTGCCGTCAATTGCTTCAATCGCAATGTCCGATGGGATCAGATTGCTCTGATACCAATTTGTTAGCTACCAAAAGAATAGAGAAACCAAAGAGGGGGAAAGGTTTATTCAATTCATAGCTAGCTCATACAATTGCCCTAACTCGTTGATATGCAGCTTAATCCCTAACTACCATTAGTTAGTAACTATACACTTATTACAATTTGACCCCTACACTTATACATTTTACATTTCTTGTCCTTGTACTATTTAAAACATAACATGCATGTACAAGAAATAGCACAAACTAATACTGTAAATATGATACAACTAATATATAGTAGTCAAAGTAACATGAGGTCGCGCACAAGACGCAAAAAAAAGCACGTGTGTGTTATCAGCTACCAAAAGAATAGTGCTTTGATGTTCCATTGGCTTTGTGTTATACCCTTCCTAGAAATATGTTTTAGTTTGAAAAATAAAATAACCTGTTCAACAACTTGAAAGTGTCAAAAGGCCTGAAATTAGCAACTAAGAATATAACCAAGGATTTTAAGAAATTATAAAAAGCTGATATAACAATAAGATGCATTTATAAATTAGCAATCAATTTAACTTGAAGCTTATTCTAAATTTCAATTCATATATGTCTCACATGTATCCATCCGAGAGGGAATAGTGATCGTTTGTCCTGCACTTCAAATATTTCCTCCTCGTTGGTAGCCTGACACTGTACCAGAAATATGTATTTACTGAAACATCAAAAGAAAGTCTTTTTTCCAGCCATTGCAATCAATTTATGGCTAATAATTATTAATCATAATCAATGCATTAGTTAAATACAGAAAACTATGCAGAAAAAAAATGTTATATGTGGGTCAACTTGATCCTGCCAATTTTATTCCGACCCATTTTTTGACTTGTTACCTGGCCCGCCTGACCTGCCCATCTATCTACTGTTAGGTGTGGAGTCTCGTTTAGAGGCGGCCGGCCCTAATTAGGGTTAGCCGGCCCTAATGGGCCTATCTCTACGGTTTGGGCCTAACTTGGAGAACAAGTTAGGAACCCCAGTTTTAATCTATAAATACCCTATGTTGTAACTGTAATCTGTGTGCCTAGAGCTTAATGAAATAACCTAGTTGCAGCCCGTGGACGTAGGTCCCCCACTGGGACCGAACCACGTAAAATTCTTCTGTCGTTTATTTTTCTGTACCGCGTGATTATTGTTTGTGCATGTGTGTGTGTTGATTCCATTGCGCCACGTTGTTCCTAACAAGTGGTATCAGAGCTTTGGCTCGTTGTTTACACACGGTCTGCACGGTTTTCGATCGAGAAAAAGGGTAGAGGCTGATCGAGGGTTGATTCAGATCTGCTGCTACAGTTCCACCGCCGCTACAGTACAGCCGCCGTCGTAACAGTGTTTTCCGGGATGAACAGTGTTTCCGGCATGAACAGTGTTTTCGGGACTGATTTGGAGTGATTTTGCAATTAGAGTTTCTGTTGTGGATCTCTTGGAGTTGCTGGTTTCACTCGGGTTTGCAGGTGAAGCGTCGGGTCAGGTGTCTCAGGTTATGATATCGCAGGTATAAATGGTTTTGTTTATAGTACCGGGTTAATCTCTTTGAAGCCGCCGATTAGGGTTTGGTTATAAAACTCTTGGATTCGTCGGGTAAAGGTTAGAGTTTTGTTTAGCTCTGTTTGACTGTTTATTATCAACTATTTGGGAACCGGGTTATGTGAAATTCAGTATTCGGGTTTAGATTTGTCTGCGAGGTTTATTGCAGGAGCAGTTCGGTTTATTGACAGTGACATTACTGTGTTTATTTCACTATTTCGATATGTTTTCTGTTTGCTATTGTTATGGCTGAAGACGGGATGGTTATTATCTAAAGGTTTGACGGTTAGTTGGTTTTGTCAAAAGAACTTGGGCGTGGTACTGTGGGATAAAACCGGTGAAAATGGAACCAGCAGGTTTGGAATGCTTTGGGTTTTAAGTATTCCGGTTCTGGTGTGCTTGTGACGACATAAGTGAAAAAAAAGGAAGTCGGGTTATATTGCTCGGTTAAAAGATTTTTTCGGTTAGGGTTAGATGATCGGGTGTACGATCACGGAATCCTTGGTACCGTTTGCTTTCATGAAAGCTCTGCTGCTGTTGTAACTGTTTGTCGGTTAGCTGGTTTAGAACTGTGAAGTTGTTTCTTGTTCGGTGGTGATCAGTGGTACGACATTTGGCATGGGTTGGGATAACAGGGACAGTGGGAGCTGGGCATGACTTGGTGGAGCTGCATGGAGGTATGTGGGACATTCTTTAGAGTCGATGTCAAAGATAGTAAATTCTGCTTCTGAGAATGTGTCTGGGTTGATGCATTGGGACTCAGTGAAGGTAGTGGAGACTCTTGGGTTCAAGATTCTGGTATGCTTCATTACTCACTTCTGTGAAGCATTGGTGAATCTATTGTTTGAAGACTTTGGGAAGATACAGGTTTATGTATCGCTGGAAGAAGGGAACCAACTTCCGAGTATTAAAGTCTTGGCTCGCTACATCGGGTAGAGCTAAGTTGATTCATTTTGCAAGTGTGAACCCTAGAGCCACGGAGATGTTAGCTGAATGCATTCGGAGGTTTAAACCAGGTCAGGGGTTTTGGGAATAGTGGGAGCATGGGACGTGTTCTGGGTACAGTTCAAAACACCGTTGGGTTTTGAAGACCGGAATTCCGAATGGGAAAATCTCTCCATGGTACTTGCAGGTTTTGGAGAGTGGTGTTTCCTCTGGAAGTCTCTGGAGTCGGTAGTTCGAGTGAGTAGGTGCCGGTTGAGATTGAGGATGAGTCAATGGCGGGTTTTGCCATGGCTGGGTCAGTGATGACTGCTGGGTTGGAGCTCGGGGGAGCTTCAACGGGCTCTTCTGGTAATTGAGGAGTTGGCTGCTGCAACTAGGAGGATTGGATTGAAGTCTTAGCTTGTTTATGGGAACTGAAGGCTTGGAGGACTTTTGTTATTTGAAATCTTAGCTTGTTCTTGGGAGCCGGAGGCTTGGAAACTTCTAATAGTGAAGTGTTAGCTTGTTCTTAGAACTGGAGGCTTGAAGGATTTCTGTTATTGAAGATTACTTGAGTTAATGGTATAGGGTCTGCTTGGATGGTGGATTGAGGATTGCTCGAGCCTCCAAGTGGGAGATTGTTAGGTGTGGAGTCTCGTTTAGAGGCGGCCGGCCCTAATTAGGGTTAGCCGGGCCGGCCCTAATGGGCCTATCTCTACGGCTTGGGCCTAACTTGGAGAACAAGTTAGGAACCCTAGTTTTAATCTATAAATACCCTATGTTGTAACTGTAATCTGTGTGCCTATAGCTTAATGAAATAACCTAGTTGCAGCCCGTGGACGTAGGTCCCCCACTGGGACCGAACCACGTAAAATTCTTCTGTCGTTTATTTTTCTGTACCGCGTGATTATTGTTTGTGCATGTGTGTGTGTTGATTCCGCTGTGCCACGTTGTTCCTAACATCTACCTCTTCATAGATCCCATAGAAAAATAAGAGAATAAGTTAATAACACTTTACCGAGTTCGCTGTTCCTTCTTGCTTAGGAATAATGAGTGTTGTAACATAGAACTTTCGGTTTTTCTACAAGTAATAAATAAAACAATTAGACAAACACTGAGAAAGAAAATAGGCATTGTGTAAACTAACGACACATACAAGTGACCCAGCAAGAATACCACATGTCTCCAAATCCTTATCAGTGTTTGACTTTGCCATTTTCATGAAGTGATCCATCACTGTCGAGGACTGCACAAGACCCTTAGTTAGTTTTGCCTTTGCTGATACCAATTATACTTCTCATCATTAAACAGAGCTGACCAAGTAAATATATATTCGCAAAACCTCAAGATGGCAATTTCGACCCATAACTTATTTACTTTTTAATCGGTCTATTCAGGTTATGATTTATTTCTAACATGTCAAACAGGTAAAATCAAATGTTGCACGAAGCATATTTCTAATGCATAAAACCAAAATCATAATATTAAATAAATTAGATTAATATAAACTTTGTAAATCACATTTGACAAGCTAAAGTGCCAAACACAACCAGCCCATTTTGAAACGTATAAAAATTAGTTGTTTTGAACCGTTACCCCTGTTACCCAATCAGCTAGATCTGCCCATTTTGCCACATCTAGCAAAATCCAAATTTTCCAATGAACAATTGAAGGATAGAATATCTCACAATGTGCAACTCAAGGGGAGATTCAGAACAAACACCATCACTGGAATTTCCAGATCCAGGCCCTGTATCCGGCGATGTTGTGGGAAGCAAATCTTGGACTTGAGCAAGAACAGGTGGTGGGGAAGGCTGTCTTATAATATCCAACTCAACAGGGGTTTCTATTTTTTCTTCAAAAGAAATCAAGGAATCAGGTTCATCATCTATATGTGGCTTATTGTTTTTGTTTGGTAAAACAACTGATTCTAGACTTGATTTTTCATGTTCCAAGGTGCTACTAATTTTATCAGATGAAACGCCATCCTCCAAGGAAAACAACTTTTTCTCCCTTGCAAAATCAAAATACCAAATATATGTTAGTATGTCCAGAAAAAAAAAAAGAAAAATCACACCGAGGGACTTCAAATTCACTTCTAATAAGGGCATCTCCAATGTATATAAAATATTCATGTTAGTGTACCAGTGCAAAAAATCCATCTCCAAACAACACACTAAAAGTTACTCTGTTGAAGTGTTATGAATAGGAAAGTGCAAAATTTACAACAAATTTTGAGTAACATTATTCATTATACAAGAACTTTAATGTTTCACTTTTAAGCCTTGCCCTTTCATTTAATGAATTTTAATTGTCATATCTTGATTACTTCACCTATTTGCAAATGTTTAATTACAAAATAAAAATTAACTTATATAAAATATATTATTGCAAAAATCTCACTCATACCTCTAAAATGCACCAGATAATGAATATAATCTAATTTATTTTAAATCTATTTTTACGAATATTCTTATATGCTTGGTTTTAAATAGCATGAGGTGAACGTGCTAGCTTTATGTACAGGGGGGCTCGAATTCATAAAATACTTATAAATTATTTTAACAGGTAACTGTTGACAAGTAATTTAATTTAACAGGCAACGGCTGATTAAAATACCAATCAAACTATATAATTACTGAGTACAAGTTTAATTTAACAGCCAACATTCCAACAACCAAATGTGATCAAAATTTTACAGCCAATCAGCTTATTTTGAACCAATCAGATTAACAGCTATATTCAAAATTAAAAATAGGGGAAACTTAAGAACTCAATTAAATGGACTACAACACAAGGATCATCAAAAGATCAACTCACATATCAAGTGATCATATTGGCAATAAAAGAATCACTATTTGCAAAGGAGGCAACATATGAGATCTACTGTATGATATGGCCACAGAACAAACTTATATATTAAAAGAAAAGTATTGCAATAAGACGGTAAGCAAGAAACAAGGATTTGGGTTGAGCTGGGGTGCCTTATACACAAAATTCCTAAAGCGGCACCTCAGACAATAAGCGACCTCCTCAAGTCGGCTTCACGTGATTGCGCCGCTTTTTATGTATGTATACTAAATATTGCTAATTTTGTTATACACACATGTGTGTTAAAATTTATAACATTATATTAGCTTAATATCATAAACTAGGGGTATAAACAGGCCCAGCCGACTCGTGAGCTACTCGAGATCGGCTCGCTAAAAGCTTGAATCGAGCCGAGCTTAAACAAGCTCGAGCCTAAAAATAAGCTTGTTTAATAAATGAGCCCGAGCTTCACATAATTTTTATTTAATATATTAAATATATAATAATAGTTAGTATATATAAAATTATGATAAAAAACTAACTAAATAATATATATTATGTTATATGTATACAAATTATAATAAAAAATTATTATAAAAATATATTAATTAATAAATAATAAACGAGCCGATCGAGCTCAAAAAACTATTCAAGAGCCAAGCTCGAGCTTTAGAAATAAAGGTTGAAACGAGCCGAACTCGAGCTCGAGCTTTTTGTAAGTTACACGAGCCAAACTCGAGCCTAGTCGAGCTCGGGCTCGGTGACCTTTATATTAGTTAGCATACAAGCTTAGTGCTAATTATAAAATTAAAAAAAAAATCATTATGACTTTTATACATTGAAGTTCAAAAAGATTAAGAGTGAGCATAATCCAAGAATACACCTTTTTTACACCAAACATGATCCAGTTCTAAGTAGGGGTTTAAACGAGCCAAGCCGAGCCCGACTAGGCTCAAGCTCGGCTCGTTTAACTTACTGTGAGCTCAAGCTCGAGCTCGGCTTGATTCGAGCTCTAATTTTTGAAGCTCGGGCTCGGGCTAGGCTCGTGGATAGTTTTACAAGCTCGAGCTCGGGTTTGGCTCGTTTATTATTTATTAATTAATTTGCATATATTTATAATTATATTTTTATATAAATTTTATTATAATTTTTATATAAATTAAATTTGGTAATCTGAAGTGTTTCTTGAATTATTGTTGTGATAATGATGAAGTAATACAGGGATATAAATAGATTGCACAGTTACATTTAGAACCCTCTAATACAGGGATATTGTTGTGATAATGTATGAACACAAGCTCAAATGGAGAAATGGCAGAGTTGGCTCGTGACGGCATCCGGTTAATGAGGTAAGCCGTTGTTTCAAAGGCAAAGTGCCAAAAGTGTTTTGGGACATTGGATTGGGCCATAAGTGTGAACCCAGTCTCAACAACATGTCGGTGACGTCTTTCTACCACACCGTTTTGTTCACTACCGTGAGGACAAGAAAGACGATGAATAATACCGATGGAGGAGAAAAACTGGGATAGATTTCTAAACTCACCCCCCCAATCAGTTTGGACACATTTTATACGTGTGGTAAATTGGCGTTCGGCCATTGTAACAAAACGTTTAAACACCTCAAACACATCAGATTTGTGCTTTAATGGGAACCACCACATGAATTTAGAGAAGTGATCAACACATAACAAGAAATAGGTGTGACCATCAAAGGAGGTAACCGGTGCGGGCCCCCAAACATCACAAAATATCAAGTCTAGAATATGAGTACTTTTGTATTCCGAAGATAATAAGTGAAGCTTTGAAGATTTTCCAATAGAACAGGAATTACAATGTAAATCAAACGTTTTATTTGAAATAGGTAAACAGTACTTAGATAACATAGTCTGAAAAAGTTGATGGTGTGGATGCCCTAAACGTTGATGCCATGTGGTAGGAGATGTGCAGGAGGTTGAAAAGGCGACTTTGGGAACATGTTGAGCTGTAGGGAGAGTGATTGAGTAGAGTCCATCTTCACTTGGACCCGTGAGGAGGGTATTGTGGGTGCCCTCGTCCTTCACAGCAAAAAAGGTGGAATGAAATTCAAAATAGACATTGTTATCATGGAAAAACCTTTGAACAGAAAGAATATTACATTTAATTTGAGGAACGTGAAGAATATTGGTAAAGGAAAAGGTTTTATTAGGTGAGTAATGACGAGAGGAACCAATATGTAAAATGGGTAAACCCATACCATTACCAACATGAAGACTGTCGTCACCGTAGTAAGACTCAGCAATGTCAAATCCAGACATATCCTGCTGCACATGGTTGTTTGAACCTGTGTCAGAGATCCAAGAGGATGTTTGTGAACGGTGGTCAGCATAATTGGCGGATGGTTGTTTCATCCGGAACGTGGACGGGTCACGGTTTGGACAATGTGACGGGAGATGGCCTATTCCACACCTGTTACATGACCCATAAACCATGTTTTGATTAGAGGCTCAACTGAACTGACCTGAATTGCGATTTCCTTCCCCTCCTCGGTTGCTGAAATTATTTTGGAAACGTCCTCCACGGGCACGGTTGGTGTGTCCACCCCTGTTCCGGTTGTGATAACCTGCTCGAGTAGTGTAGTGGGCCTGTGGTGGTTGTTGGGCTGATGTAGAAGTGGGTTGTAGTTGTAGACCCAGTTTTGTGACTAACTGTTGGAGGGTGTTCATAATCTCTGGTTGGACAGCAGTGGAACTGGGGGTCAGGTTTGTTGTAAAAGCCTGAGTAGAGGTAAGAGCAGATGGAACATTTTTTCGGATCATGAAATCATGATCAGCAAGTAGGCCATGAAGTTCGTTGAATGCTGTTGGAAATTGTCTAGCCAACACGTTTGATTTGAGAGGTTGTACTCTTCACGAAGCCCTGCGAGAACAAGCATAACAAAGTCTTTTTCGGGCATTGGAGCTCCAATATTGGCGAGGGCATCAGAATACTCTTGAGCCCTAATAAGATAGGCAGAGGAGGTCTCGGTTTCCTGCATCATAATCTTTAGAAGTTTTGTTCTCAAGGTGAATTCTCGTGAAGAGGTGTGTGGTGCATAGGCACGTTCAAGAGACAACCAAAGATCACGAGAGGTGGCCCCTTGAACGTGCTGAAACGAAGATTCAGATATGGTAGAGTTAGAAGCATGCGGACGTGCGCATCATTGGAAACCCAAGCCGTATGGCTAGGGTTTGGGATCTCGGCAATGGCAGAATCATCCTTGCCGGACGTATGTGGAGACTGGATGACAGGAGGGGGACACATAACAGTGCCATCAACATAAGCGAACAGTCCATTGGTAACCAGAAATGGTTGAATCATAGCCTTCCAAAAGCCATAGTTGGTTGGAGTCAATGTGAAACCAAACTTGTGTGAATTGTGAACAGTTTTCTCAGCACTGGTGAAGGGAGGAATTGTCGTCGGTGCCATAAGGATCAGAGGCTGTTGCTCGATCAGAGATAGGGAAGGATTCCCGGAGGAGGAGGTGGCGGCTGAGAACTTAGGAAAACCCTAAGCTCTGATACCAAATTAAATTTGGTAATCTGAAGTGTTTCTTGAATTATTGTTGTGACAATGATGAAGTAATACAGGGATATAAATAGATTGCATAGTTACATTTAGAACCCTCTACTTATACTAACATAACTTATTCGGCTAATAATATATAATAATATATATTATTTATTTTTATCATAATTTTATATACACTAATTATTATTATTTTATAAATATATATTTAATAAAAAATTATATAAATAATAGGCTCGTTAAGGCTCGCGAGCCGGCTCGAGCTAGATAAGTGAAACTCGGGCTTGGGCTCGTTTATTAAACAAGCTTATTTTTAGGCTCGGGCTCGAGCTCGTTTAAGCTCGGCTCGATTCGAGTTTTTTGTGAGCCGATCTCGAGTAGCTCGCGAGCCGGCTTGGCTCGTTTACACCCCTAGTTCTAAGTGTATACATCGAAGATGTCCTAATATCTTTTATTGTGTTAAGATTAGGGGTGTAAATGAGAGTCAGGTCGGCTCGTGAGCTACTTGAGATCGGCTCCCTAAAAGCTCGAATCGAGCCGAGCTTAAACGAGCTCTAGCCCGACCTCGAGCCTAAAAATAAGCTTGTTTAATAAACGAGCCCGAGCTTCATTTATCAAGCTCGAGCCGGCTCGCGAGCCTAAACGAGCATGTTATTTATATAATTTTTATTTAATAAATTAAATGCATATTTATGTAATAATTAGTATATACAAAATTATGATAAAAAATAACTAAATAAATATATTATGTTATTAATAAGAATTATAATAAAAAATATAAAAAAAAATAATCATTTATATAATAAATTACTATCTCAAGCTGCCACGTGTCATCTTTCTATGAGGTCAACTAAAATTTTTTTCCCGCCAAAACTAAGTTAACAGAAATTATAGAAACATCAATTAGAATCCTTAACTTTCAATTGAATACAATTAAGAAATTTTCAATATGATGGAAACATCAATTTGAATCCTATGGAAATTTATGAATTATGAATTATAATTATCTTTTTTTTTCATTTTCAATATTATTGCTTTATTACTTAAAGTCATTACTTATACGTAATTTCAGTCATGAGAAATACTTACAATTTTAGGAATTTTGCTGTTTTTATTGTTCAACCCGTGTGGTACACCGGTTTCTAACCTAGTTATAAAATATATATATAGGGGACGGTTCCACTAAGAAGTGGTTTTTCACTAAGAAATACTAAGAAGTGGGTCAAATGAACTCCGATTGAGCTCATTCCAGCAGCGTTGAAACCGTTTCATCGAACTCAAACCCGGACCCAAAAACCTAAACCCCCCTCCACCCGCACCCCCAAAAACCTAAAACCCTCTTCCAACCCTACCCCGAAAAGCCTAAAACCACCACCCCCACCCCCCAAAAACCTAAATCACCCCACCCCACCCCCCTCAAAAAACCTAAACCCACCCCCACCCACCACCAAAAACCCCCACCCACACCCTAAAAAAAGACCTAAACCATAAAATCTAAAACCTAAAAGCTAAATCATAAGGCTAAAACCCTAAAATTCGGGCCTAGGCGCTAGGCGGCCATTTAACTTGTAATTTTGAGCTAGGCGGACCATTAATCGGAATCGGGCCTAGGCGGTCCTAGGCGGCCAGATTCCGGCGGCCAAATTCCGGCGAAAGCCTTGGATTTTCCGGAAAAGCCTTGGATTTTCCGGAAAAACCTTGGATTTTCCGGCCAACCCCTTCAAATTCCAACCAAATATGTGTATAAATATTTAAAAATGAACATTTTTATAAAAATTACTTATAAAAATGTGTGTGTATATATAAAAAACTAAAAATTACATATAAAAATTCCAATCCGATTAATCCCGCCTAGGCCTCGATTAATCTCGCCTAGGCCCAGGCCCCACCCCACTGCCCGACTAGCGCCTAGCGATTTTTCCAACCATGATTCAAACGTATCTAAACCTTAAAAGCTAAACCCTAAAAGCTAAGATGGTAGAGTTCGACGAGACGGTTCCAACGCCGCTGAAATTAGCTCAATCGGAGTTCGTTTGATATCGTTTCTTAAGGTTTGATATCGTTTCTTAAGGTTTTTGTCATTTCTTAGATTTCTTAGCGAAAAACTACTTTTTATTTGATCCTCCCCTATATATATATATATATATATATATATATATATATATATATATATATATATATATATATATATATATATATATAAATTAATAAATAATAAACGAGCCGATTTAGAGATAGAGCTCGAAATGAGCCAAGCTCGAGCTCTCTGTAAGTTAAACGAGAGCTCGAGCCTAGTCGATCCCGACTCGGCTTGTTTACACCCTTAGATTACAATAGCAATAGTGAAATGAAAATGATTTCTTTGTAAAGCACCTAACCTTGGAAATTCCACAGGTGTCAAATCTATATTCTTTGGATATCGAACCTGAGGTACATATAAGAATTTAAGGATTCTATATTGAAAAATATAAAAATATAAAGAAGGGAGTGAAGGGAAGATCACAATACCACAACATTATTGGTAGGGGGTTGCCATTGCCCACGAAGTCCATTTGGACCCAAAATAGAATGTCTGGAGAGAGTTTCTTCCTTTGCACGAGGAATATTTAGATATCTAGAGCACCAACAAAAGAAGGAAATAGTTTGTATGAGAATAACATGAAAAACAAAAATAAAAACTTAGTTGTTTAATCCTTGAACCAGATACTTATAACATTGGCGCCTAATGTCAAATAAATAAAGCTTCGTTTTAAGCAGGCTATTAAGCAGCAGCCTTGGTTTAAAAAAGCGCTAGGCGAGGCGAGGCGTTTCGGTCCCAAAATCCGAGGCGCCACGCCTCAAGCGCGAGGCGAGGGCTTCACGTATGCGAGGCGTTAAGCTAAAAAAGTAATAAAAAATTTAGTAACATTCTTAAAACCTCCCAGTAAATGTTGTTTTAGTCTAAAAACTCCTCCTTTTGAGTAATTTTCACAAAACTTGCAAGAAAAACAACTTAAAAAACTGATTTAAGTAAAGAGGAACTAAAATTGGAACTCAAATTCATAAAAAAACAGTGAAAAAAGGGCAAAAACACATGAGGCGCGCCTCACCTCGCCTCGCCTGTCAAGCCTGAGGCGGCGCCTCAGGGCGCTTCATGTATATGGGGCGCCTCACCATTTTGAGGCGTTTTGTTCAGCGCCTCACGCCTTAAGCGGCGCCTCAGGGCGCTTTTTTAAACCAAGGCAGCAGCTAAACAGGCTATTAGAAGGTGACGACTTTTTCTAATAGAATAATCAAACAGTTGATAACTAAACCAAACTATATGAACAGAATTGCAAGGTTCTCTTGTATCGACTAATAACATTCACAGAGACCCACAATTTTCCATCCTCTATTTGATTCCTTTAGTTTCACAGGACCAAAATAATACAGCAATATGTCACTACTCACTAATCAATTAAAAAGGTCAGCTTGTTCTATCTCACCAATAGTTGAATTTCATAACTTTGCTTTTTATAATGTGTTCAGTGGCATGATTCTGTCATAAACATAAGAAAGCATGTAACCAACTAATCATATCACAAATATTAAAATAAATATTCAAAACGGAAGGCCTAGTGTGTCGAGTATGGAGTCTTTATACAGGGGCCGGCCCTAGGGGCCTCCTACTCGTGGGTTGGGCTTAGCTTGTTGGTTAAGTTAGAAACCCTAGTCTAGTCTCTATATATATCAATGATTGTACTTGTAATTCCTAGAGCACCTAAATATAATAAACACCCTAGTTGCAGCAAGTGGACGTAAGTCATACCGGCCGAACCACTATAAATCTCGTGTCGTTTAGTCGTTTTAGCGTGTGTTGTGTTCGTGTGATACCTAACATAGTGCTCATCTAAAGTCCAATTAAAAGAATTAAGTGCTATGCAGAGGAAAATTAACCCTCCTCAATTTCACTGTATAAACAACTTCTAGTGGACCTGCATTGAATCAGTTTCCAACAATCTTGTATTAAATTCACAACCACCTCCCCTTAATTTCCCTATATGATCGGCTTAAATTGACTCTTATACCCTTCACTGTCCATACATAATCAAAATGATGTTGGACGGCCTAAATTAAATGGACATTTGGACACCCTGATGGAGGGCCACGATTAAAACTCCTTACTTTTAAGAGGTCTTCAAGTGAAGATCTAGATGTTTTATAATAAAATGGATGAACATGTGTGTGTTCAAAGAGAGAAGTGAACTGCAAGACAATTGACAATATATGAGATTAAGCCATAACAAAAACACTTACAATTGACTGGTTTGCTGAGTATCTCGATACACATGCCCATGAGCATTAACTTGTGGTGCCTGCTAGATTTTAAAATTTCACATAAAATTAAAATAAGCATATTCCAAGCTAGATTTGGTAATTGTATTGTATTGTATATTCCAAAGTTTAAAAGAACGGAATCGCGCCTCGAGGCTTTTTCCCTTCACCTCACGAGGCGTAAGCCCGAGGCGGAACTAAAAAATAAATATAAAAATTATATATCTTATAAATATAGAACTTTCCTTACTAATTTCATCATAGAAAGTCTAAAACAGCATATAAAAATTATATATCTTATAAATATAGAACTTTCCTAACTAATTTCATCGGAAAAAGTCTAAAACGCCTAGAGGCGCGCCTCGTGGCGTACGCCTTTCACGTTTTTTTTAACGCCTCAGCCCTCTGAGGCGCACGTACCAAAATGGCCCCTGAGGCGTCGCCTCAAACACGGTTTCTCACCGCCTCGCCTCGACCGTTTTTTTAAACCATGGTATATTCTGATGAATGATTACAAGAGATTATATAGAAACCATAAGTTCACATAGAACCCCCTAATATAAACCATAGTTATCAAAAGCGAGTGCCTTGTGCGCCTAGGCGCAATTTTAAGGCGATGCACGATAAATGCGCTTTGATTTTAAGGCGAGCGTCTTGTGAAGCTCAAGAAGATTTTGGTACTATACTTTGAACATTTTGTTATTAAAGTTTTGGAATTACATTTGAATCTTGACTATTTTAGAACTTTTGATACTAATTAGATGATATTAATGTTACATAATAGCTTTTCTTTATTTTATATAAAGAATAGTATTATTTTTAAACATAGATTCTTTTCATTTAAGTGCGCTTTTTTTTTCAGGCCCTTGTTTTTTTGCGCCTAGCGCCATTGACAACTATGATATAAACTAATGACTAAACTGTCTAATATTCCCCCGCAAGCTAAGGCCAGATATTAAACATTACATAATAGCTTGGACTATAGAAGGAGAAACCATTGTGAGGGCAGAGGTTTAGTGAACACATCAGCAATCTGATCGTTGGTAGAGATAAATTGAATAGAAAGTTTCCCTTGAGCAACCTTTTCTCTTACAAAGTGAAAATCGACTTCTACATGCTTTGTACGCACGTGGAACACGTGATTTGCTGATAAATATGTAGCGCCTAGATTATCACACCATAGTGTGGGAACAAAAGTCAGAGGAACATGGAGTTCGCGCAAGAGTGCTTCAAGCCAAGTGAGTTCCGCAACCGTATCAGCTAAGGCCTTGTATTCGGATTTTGTTGATGACCGAGAGACAGTCCTTTGTTTACGAGCAGACCATGAAATGAGATTGTTACCAAGGTAGATTGCAAAACCCCCGTTGGATCGGCGGTCATCAGGGCAACCAGCCCAGTCTGTATCCGAAAAAGCACTCAAGGAATTAAAAGCAGCATCAGTATAGGCATGGAGGAGCGAACCAGAGTTGTGTTTGAGTAATAAACCGTGATCAGATGTACCCTGAAGATAACGGAGAAGTTGTTTAACCACAGACCAGTGATTTTCAGTGGGTGAATGCATGAACTGGCAGACCTTGTTGACTGCAAAAGTAATATCAGGCCGTGAAAGGGTAACATATTGAAGAGTACCCACCATCTGACGGTACTTAACCGGGTTGTCGAAAAGAGGACTGTCACCGAGAGCCAGATTAGCCGTAGTAGTGATAGGAGAAGGCACTGGTTTGGCATTAGAGAGCCCCGCGCGTTCAAGAAGCTCCTTAATGTATTTCTTTTCGGAAAGCATCATATCATCACCCTTGGAGAAAATTTCAATACCCAGAAAGTAGGTGAGAAGTAGGTGAGAGTGCCATATCCTGGATTGTACTAAGGCTTTGAACAACTTGATCGATGGCCTGAGAGTTGTTATCTGTCAGGATAATGTCGTCTACATAAACCAACATGTATAAAAGAGTGCCCCGAGCCGAGGAGATTAAAAGTGAAGGGTTGGTTTTGGATCCCTAGAAGACGAAAGCAAATAGGGTCGTGGAAAGCCGTTAAAACCATTCCCGTGGGGCCTGCTTGAGACGTTAAAGGGACATGCAGTACGCAAACGTGATACGGTTTGTTTGGATCAAGGAAACTCGGTAGTTGTTGCAGATAGACTGTTTCTCTGAGATCATCGTGCAAGAAAGCATTTTGCACATCTAGCTGTCTTAGGGGCCACTTTTTGGTGACAACAAGGGAGAGTGCAACCCGTATGGTAGTGGGTTTGACAACCGGACTAAACAATTTCTGATAATCAATGCCTGGTTGTGGATGAAATCCCTTTGCGACCAGCCACGCTTTGTGACGCGTAACAGCTCCAGTTCGGTAACTTTTAAGTTTGTATACCCGCTTACAAGCAACCACATTGGCATTAGAGACCCGTGGAACCAAAGACCATGTCCCATTTCTCAAAAGAGGCGAATATTTGTCAACCATAGCCTTACGCCAGTTAGGATGTTTGTTAGCAATGGAAAAGGTGGCTGGTTTGGTTATAGTGGAAGTGGTGTTGGTATGAAAAGAAGTGGGTTTGAATTTGTCTGTTTGTTTTGGTTTGGCCGAAGGTTAGGAGGGCGAGTGCGAGCAGGAGGTGGGGCCTGTGTGGAGTTGGAGGGCTGCTGGACAGAAGAAGAAGCAGGGGCCAGGGGTTTTGGGCTTGTAGAGGTGAGGATTGGGCTGGTGGAAAGCGGGTTGGAGGTGAGGGAGGTACGTGCTGTGTGTGGCCCGTGGGTGAAAGGGGTGGAGTGTGTGGATCAGAATCAGGAGGAGGAAGGGTGGGTGGGGTAAGATGAGACACAAGAAGCTGGAATGGGTGTGAGCGGAGTGTCGGGATGAATAACTATAAAAGGAAAAGATTGTTCGTTAAAGCGAACATGATGGGCTACATAAAGGCGATCGAAAGTGGGGTCGAACCACCTATAGCCGTGATGAGAAGTGATATATCCAAGGAACACACAAGGTGTAGAGCGGAAATCCATTTTGTGTTTGTTGTAGGGACGGAGGTGAGGATAGCATTGACACCCAAAAACCCGAAGGAATGAAAAGTCTGGTTTGTGATTAAGGATTTGTTCAAAAGGAGAAGTGCTAGAGTTAGTTCGGGACGACATTAGATTGATGAGATAGACGGCCGTGTAGAAGGCAAAATGCCAAAAACGTTTTGGGACATTGGATTGAGCTAATAATGTGAGACCCGTTTCGACCACATGGCGATGGTGTCGTTTGACGATGCCATTTTGTTCGCTCGCATGTGGGCAAGATAGTCGATGGATGATACCGAGAGGAGTGAAGAACTGAGAAAGATTTCTAAATTCCCCTCCCCAATCAGTTTGAACAGATTTTTACTTAGTTTGAAATTGTCGTTCAACCATGGCTAGGAAGTGTTTAAAAGTGGCATAAACATCAGATTTAAGCTTCAAAGAAAAAATCCACATCCGCATAACAGAAAGTAATTGTGGCCATCAAAGGAAGTAACAGAGGCTAGGCCCATACATCACAGAAAACTAAGTCCAAAAAATGGTTACTTTTATGAGCAGATGCTAACAAATGGAATTTCTTAGATTTTCCAACATAACAAGAATTACAAAAAGAATTTGAACTTTTATTAGAAACTGGTAAATAATACTTAGATAACATAGATTGTAAAAGTTGTGGATGTGGATGACCAAGCCTTTGATGCCAAGTGGGGGAAGATTCACAAATGGTGGAAAATGCAACTTTGTGAACTTGTTGAACCCGAGGAAGAGAGGAGTAGAGCCCATCATTACTTAGACACGTGAGGAGGGTAATGTGTGTAGACTTGTCCTTCACAGAAAAAAAAAGTAGAGTGAAATTCAAAAAATACATTATTATCATGGCAAAATTTTTGAACTGAGTAGGTTTTTTTTTATTTCGGGTACATGGAGTATATTGGTAAGAGAAAAGGTTTTGTTTGGTGAATAAAATTGAGAGGAACCAATGTGAATAATAGCTAACCCCTTACCATTGCCGACATGAAGATTGTCCTCACCGTAATAAGGCTCGGTGTTATCGAAGCTTGAGAGATCCGAGGCAACATGATTAGTGGAACCGGTGTCTGGAAGCCATGATGTGGATGCTTGTGAGCGGGAATCAGCAAATTTGGCAGATGGTTGTCTTCCCCGAACGGTGGCAAGGTCACGATTAGGGCATTGTGAAAAAACAAGACCAATACCACACCTGTTACACGAACCATAAACGGTGTTCTGATTGGAAGCCCAACGAAATCTTTTTTCCGACGACCGTTGCACCACGCCGCCGCCGCCATCATCTTCAGCTACCCTCGATTAGGGAAACCCGAAAGGCCGCCACCGTTCCGACGACCCACGCGCCACTCTTATCTGCCACGCGCCGCCGCCTATTTCTCAGATCTGGTCCACTCACCGGCGAGTAACACTACACTGCCGGCACCACTGTACTCCCATGAAATTTCCGAACAAACCCCTACAATCTCCACCGCCCGCCGCCGCTGTCAGAATCTGACCAAAATCACCTTCATGTTCTGTTTTCTGTCCTCGAAACACCTGAGGTACTGTTTTCTGTCCCCGGAACACCTGAGGTACTGTTTACCGCATTTTACCACGAGTTTGTTACTGTTTATTGCCAAGAATATGTTGTTCTCCGCAAAAAGTGTTAGGAATCAGAGTCGGTAACGCAGCGGAATCACACACACACACGCACAATCAATAGACAGAAAAAGAAGAGACACGATAGATTTATAGTGGTTCAGCCCCGATTGGCCTACATCCACTTTGCAACTAGGGTTCTTTATTATTAGGTGCTCTGATATACAAGTTATATCATAGGTTCTATTTATAATACTAGGATTAGGGTTAATGACTTAATTAACAAGAAACTAATAACCGGGCTCAAGCCCATTAGGGTCGACTCCCTCCTTATTTCCTGCACAAGCCTTCACAACCCAACAATCTCCCACTTGAAGGCCTTGCGAATACTCCAGCCCGCCATCAAGCACACAATAACCCAGATTCAGTAACTCATATCCAAAGTCTCTCGAGCCTTTAGTCCCCATAAACAAGCTCAGACTTCATCAAAATCCCCCTAGTTGCAATCCCCCTCTCATCAAGTACATGAAGGGGCGGTTGAAGCTCCCCCGAGCTCCAACCCAGCAGTCATTTCTGACCCATCCTCTGTCTCAACTGGTTTACACATTCCACCAGTTCCAGAGATACACCGAGAACCATCACCACTCTCCACATTCAGCAAGTGTTTCCCTGGAGAGATTTTATCAAAACCCAACGTTGTTTTGTAACTGTGCCCGGAACATGCCCCGTGCTCCCACTGCCACCAAACCCCTGAACTAGTTTAGACCTCCGATCCCGCTCAGCTTGAGTCACCTTAACACCAGGCTTCACCCTTGCAAAATGAACCCTCTTTTGCTCCTTTGACTCAGCGAACCCGACTTTGTTATGCTTAACCGGGACGGTAACTCCCTCTGCAGATACTTCAACCATATACAGTGACCCCTTCTTGTTTCCCCGAGCAATAACCAGATTTTCATTTATCACTTTCCATTTGCCACCACCGAACTTTACTTTCATTCCTTGTTCATCCAACTAACCGACAGAAATAAGCTTCGTCGTCAGACTTGGAATCACCCTGACGTTCTTCAAGTTCCATGTAGTTCCCATTGGAGTTTTCAGACCAATGTCTCCCATGCCCGTTACTTTAAGAACCTCACCATTACCTAAACGTACTTTCCCAAAGTCGCCTACCTTCAGATTCACCATCGTTTCCCCGCTGTGTATGGCATGAAACGAAGATCCAGAATCCATAACCCAAGAGTCCATACTACTCTCCACACTACAGACCAGTGCATCATCATAACAGACGACCTCAACAGTGTTTACTCCAGCAGCATTTTTCTTATTTGGACATTGACTCTTAACATGTCCAACTTCATTGCAGCTCCAGCACTTCACATTCTTCCGAGCTCTAGACGAACTCCTTCCCCTACTCCCACTGCTCCTGTTATTTTCCCTTCCTCTGCCCACATTGAATATATCAGAAGAAGAAGATCCTCCACTAGTGTTCTTCCAGCGAATATCTTCACCCAGAATACTGTCCCGGACCATGTTAAACTTCAAATTCCCAGTTCCACAGAGTTAGTGATCGCCGTTACATAACCTGACCAGCTGTCAGGCAAAGAGGATAACAGAATTGCCGCTTGAGTATCATCATCAAGCTTTGTCCCAACGGTCGATAGCCTAGACAAAATTTAATTTATATTATTTATGTGATCAGGCACCAAGCTTCCCTCATTCATCCTCATCATGAATAACTCTCTCAACAAGAACACTCTATTACCGGCAGACGGCTTTTCATACATGTTTGACAGAGCCGTCATCATACCATGAGCCGTGGTTTCCTCCTTGATATTAAACGCTACACTCCTCGTCAAAGCTAGTACAATCTTACCTCTCGCCATTTTGTCCTTTGACTTCCAAATCACTTCGTCGGCCTGACTCAAACCACTCGGTTTCTCTTCTAATGTCATCTCCAAATCGTTTTCACCGAATAACGCCTCTATTTGCATCTTCCACCATGCAAAATCAGTCTCGTTAAACTTCTCGATTCGAACTCTCCCGTCTTCAGCCATTGCAAACGAGAATTAGAAAAAACCAAAATTAAAGAGTCCACCAACCGAAGCCAAGCAACCTCCAAAGAAAAAACCCTAAAACCCGAAACACCCGAACAGGCACTTCACCGGCAAAACCGAGTGTAACCAGCAGTCCCAAGGGGTCCAAAACCGGAAACCCTAATCGCTAAACACCCCGGATCAGCCCTGAAAAAACAGTCCCCTTTTGCGCAACCTAGGGTTTGAAAAAAAAAAACCCTTACTTTCGGCGGCCAAACACTGTTCACGCCGGAAGTACTGTTCACGCCAGAAGTACTGTAGCGGCGGTTGTACTGTAGCAGCAGACTCGAACACAGCCTTTCCTACCCTTTTTCTCGATCGAAACCCGTGCAACTCGTGTGTATACAACGAGCCAAAGCTCTGATACCACTTGTTAGGAATCAAGAGTCGGTAACGCAGCGGAATCACACACACACACGCACAATCAATAGACAGAAAACGAAGAGACACGAGAGTATTATAGTGGTTCAGCCCCGATTGGCCTACGTCCACTTTGCAACTAGGGTTTTTTATTATTAGGTGCTCTGATATACAAGTTACATCATAGGTTTTATTTATAATACTAGGATTAGGGTTAATGACTTAATTAACAAGAAACTAATAACCGGGCTCAAGCCCATTAGGGTCGGCCCCCTCCTTATTTCTTGCGCAAGCCTTCACAACCCAACAAAAAGTACCGTCTACAGCCGGATTTTATTGTTTATCACCTGGAAATTAACATTCTCGTAAACCTCGTTCCGTTTGTTCTCCTGTTTTGTTTTTGACATACTGTTTCCGCTGCTCAGTTGACCTGTTGTCTAGTCCGAGACTTGTTTTTGCTACTTTTACTGTTCCTGAACCATTACTGCTTGTTTTGATCCTGTTGACTACTCAGTTGTTCCTGTTTAGACTTATTGCCTACTTTCATTGCGAGTCGTGTCCGCTTGGTAAACACACCCAACGTCCCTATCCTCCAAAAGTGTCCAGTAAAGTCTGTTATTTGTTTGAACTTGTGCATTCTGATGTTTGAGGCCCTTCCCCTGTCAAAACCCCGTTAGGTTTTGAGTACTTTGTTACTTTCATCATCGATGATTATTCTCGTACTTCTTAGGTTTTGTTGAAATCTCGTAGTGAAATCATTTCGATCTTTCGTGGATTCCATTCGTATATCCAAAATCAGTTTAACACATCAATCAAAACTCTCCGTACTGATAATGCAAAACAACATTTATCCACTGATTTCTCTCCATATCTCAAAACACATGGTATCATTCACGAGAATCATGCGAATATACTTCTTAACAGAATGCTGTTGATGAATTGTTGGATGTTACACGCACACTCATGATTATTCTCATGTTCCTCATCGATTTTGGGGTGATGTTCTTACTGCAGCCCACCTAATTAATCGCATGCCCTCATATATCCTTAATGGTAAAACCCCGTTTTCTATCCTTATCCTATAGGAACTCCTTTTCCCCTCACTCCCCGAATTTTTGTATGTGTGGCTTATGTTCATGACCATCGTCCATGGGGGCACTAAGCTTGACCCGCGGCCATTCGATGTGTCTTTCTTGGTTACTTCCATGTTCAGAAGTGGTATCGGTGCTACAGCCCCTCTCTTCGTCGATACTTTACCAGTGCTGATGTTACTTTTCACGAGTCTTGTCCTTACTTTCCCAAGTCCTCTGTCTCGTTGTTTGACCTGTTTCCTGATCTTAATCCTGTTATACCTGAGTCCATCATTGTTCCTATCATTCCTATATCCCCTGTTCTATCTACACCTACACCTCCGGTCTCAGTCGTCACCAATCTGGTTCCTGCTACATCTGGCCTACCAACACAGCTCCCACCGTTGGTTTTCACGTATGCCCACAGACATAAGGTTCAGACAGCAGAGACACCTAATTCACAACCGGACCATGACCGTGGTACATCCTCAGTCCCCCCCCCCCCCTCCTGACACACCCTGTTACACCATACAAACATGCTTATGACCCTCCCGGTGCGCCCTTTCCTGATATACTGATTGCCTTGCGCAAAGAACCACGATATGCCATCCGTTATCCTATTCATGATTAAGTTGCTTATTCCCACCTCTCTACTGAGTCCCATGCCTACACTGCTGATATTGATTCCTACCCGATTCCCAAGGATGTGAGGACAGCTCTTGCTCACCCAGGATGGTGACAGGCTATGGAAGAAGAAATCGGGGCTCTCAAGGCTAATCATACATGGGATCTTGAAACACTTCCTCATGGAAAGCGTATTGTTGGGTGTCGATGGGTGTTCACGATTAAACTACACCCCGATGGTTCTCTTCATCGCCTGAAGGCCCGGTTAGTTGCTAAAGGCTATTCTTAGGCATATGGCATTGATTATAATGAGACTTTCTCCCCAGTTGCCAAAATGTCGTCTGCACGCATTTGTATTGCTCTCGCCGCCATTAATCATTGGCCGCTCCACCAGCTTGATGTCATGAATGCCTTTCTTAAAGGTGTTCTTAAGGAGGAGGTTATATATGGAGCAACCACATGGGTATATTATCGAGGAGGCATCTAAAGTATACCGATTACGTTGTTACTTATATGGCCTTAAGCAGTCTCCTAGAGCGTGATTTGGTCAGTTTTCCAGTGTTACAGAAGAATTTGGGATGGTTCGTAGTGCGTATGATCATTTCTGTATTCTTCAGACATCATCAGGGGCAAAGGATTATTGTAGTTGTTTATGTGGATGACATCATAATTACAGGGGATGACGAGGTCGGGATTACCAATCTCAAACAGAACCTACAGTCTCAATTCCAGATTAGCGACCTTGGTCGACTTCGATACTTTCTTGGCATAGAGGTATCTCGTTCACCACAAGGAATACTTCTCTCTCAACGAAAGTATGTCCTTGACATGTTAACTGAGTGTGGATTACTGGGTTGCAAACCAGTAGACAGTCCAATGCTTCCTACTGGGAAGCTCCTTCCGGAGGACGGAAGCCCGTTGAAGGATCCTGAACGATACAGACGCTTAGTTGGAAAACTTAACTATTTGACAATTACACGACCTGATATTTCATTTGCCGTAAGTGTTCTGAGTCAATTCATGGCCAAAACCATACAGTAGACTAGACACTAGGATGCCGCTCTTCGTGTATTGAGATATCTTAAGACCAAGTCAGGATTGGGGATCTTGTATTCTGACCAAGGCCACTGTCGTGTGGGTGCTTTTACAAAGAAAGAAGATGGACGAATATCAGGTTTCTCGGATGCTGATTGGGCAAGTTGCCCTATTTCACGACGATCTACAACTGGATATTGTGTATTTGTTGGAGGAAATCGGGTATCTTGGAAGAGCAAGAAGCAACACACGGTATATAGATCAAGTGCAGAATCAGAATATAGAGCAATGGCAGAAGTTACTTCATAGATGATTTGGATTCGTCGTCTTCTCAAAGAACTCGGTGTTGTTTCTAATGACTTGATGAGGTTATATTGTGATAGTCGGTCAGCTATACATATAGTCAAGAATCAAGTATTTCATGAGAGGACGAAACATATAGAGATCGATTGTCACCTTATTAGGGATCGTGTGGTGGGCACTCAGGTTGATCCTCCATCTATCCAGCCGGTTCATGTCAAGACAGAATTTCAACTCGCAGATATCTTCACGAAACCACTCCGAAAGGCACAGATAGACTTTATATGTAGCAAGTTGGGCATGGTTAATATCTATGCTCCAACTTGAGAAGGAGTGTTAGTTGTAAATAATAGTAATAGTTAGGGCCCATTTGTAATAGCCCATTTAGGTCTGGCCTTTGGGTTCCATCCTCTATTTATAGACCCTCTCTTGTATCAACACCTTTTCATTTTTAATACAATACGAGTTTACACAGCGGAAACCAACACACAATCGCACAAACGATTTAAACACGCAAAACGAACAGAAAATAAAAGCAAATAGGAACACGAAAATTTAACGTGGTTCGGTCTCAGTGGGAGATCTACGTCCACGGGCTGCAACTAGGTACTTTTATTATGCTCAGTACAAAAGATTACAATTACATGACTAAACATATATAGAGATAAAACTAAAGTTAAGAAACTTGTAGACCAAGAAACCAAAACCGGGCCTTCCATCTCAAACATAAGAGCCGCCCCCATCTAATTCCTCCATGTCGACCCAAAAGCCCAATAAGGCCTTCATAACCCAACAGTTCTGGACTACATAAAAGAGTTTCAACAACTCAAAATCCTATTAATGTGAGGGAGGCTGAAGAATACGCCATTATATTATTCTATCTCCAACTCTGCGCAACTAATCTATGGATTGTTATTACTTTAAAATTTTGACTTTGTTTGGAGTGTGTATTCTATTATCTATTTTGCATAACAAATTACTATTGTATTGGATGATTTTAAGTGCTAATTATATTAGGTATTTTATTATGCTTCGAGTGGTATTAATTTTCTATGTTTGTTCACCTTTTGATCTTGGGCGCGCGATTTTTTTTGCGACTGTGCCTAGGCGACACTCAAGCCCTTTGCGCCTTTGACTACCTAGGTGTGAAGTGTTCTCAACCTTAATCCCTGGTTTCACTATTTGGGAGCCGCTACATGGTGGTTTTGTTCTTAATTCTATCCAGGCATTGATTTCACATCACTAGTATACACATCTAACAACTTGGATATGCGTGGCAAATTGTCAAAAAGACAAATGATAATTCGCTTAATATTGTACAAGCATGAAGATTGATGACCATTGCCAGAAAAGTTATTTATGAAGATTTTTAATTCAAACAAGTAAAGTTAAGATGAGTTATAAGTATAATGAACCAGAAAATATGACAAAAGGACTACATTATTTCATCAAAACCAGCGGCTTAATCTGTAAAATCACCAGAAAACAAGAAAAAACATATAATGTGTTATACATACCTTATTGACGGTATATGTATAATTGTTTATCGGTGTTTGCTGATCAAAAGAAGACCGCTCGGGTAATGATTTTGATGACTCCAACAGTTTCTTTTGAGGAAGATGACTCCACCCATTTGATTGATATGCATTTTTTTTGGATAACTCCGCAAGCTTCTGTTGTACAGCTGGCTTCAACTCCTCCAGCTCAGTTAGGGCACTCAATGATTTCTGAGGTAAAAATTAAAAAGAACTGATGATGAAATTGCTGACAATGGAACAAAAGCTTACTACTGGTGCTCAGTTAGGGCACTCAATAATTTCTGAGATAAAAATAAAAATAATTAAAAGAAAAGAAAAATTGATGATGCTGTTTCTGACAATGGAACAAAGGCTTCCTACTGGTTAGAGAACACCGATTAAAAGATTGTACCTTCTTGAGAGAAATCTTATCTCTCTGCAGAGATGCTCTAAAATCCCGATGGCATGGTATTGTTTCCGTAGCCAAACTTAAAAAGAAACGCATGTTTTAATTTCAGATTCAATGGAAGACCTTACCAAGGTCGTATTCATATCAAAATAATATAGTTTATTACCTTGAAAATCTTATGAGCATAATATATAGATCGATTATATTCTTCTCCTCTCGGAAGATTGCGGCCTGCAGCAGCACATGCAACTTAAAACCTTATAAGAGATCGGAGAAAAGATGACCATCCAAATATCAACTTTATTGGATAACGTCACCGGGTAAAAATATCTATGCCAACTCTGTTATTCTTTCATTACATGAACATAGTGATCTTTAAACATAATTATATATCATGTCTGTCTATTTGTATACTGCTGTTCAAGAGAAACAACACATGCATTCACAATACAACTACAATCAGTATAAGCTAGTAGCAGGCGCGGCCCAACAAGTTTAAAGTAAGCCAGGGTTTTAGGCTGCCAAAACCTAGGGTACCCATTTTTTGGTTTTGGCCCAATTTGTTTTTAAAATCATCAAATGGCTAGGGTTGGTCAGCTTTGAAGCGGGTGCACCAGGATCCAAATTGAACCGTGAAGCGGTGAAGAGTGAAGCGTCATGGACAATTCCCAATGGAAATGGAGAAGATCAGAAAACACCGGATGATTCCTTTTTCCAATAGAGACTTCAACTATCGATTCTAATCATCTGTTTACATTTCCACTTCCCGATCAAAGTAATAATGTATTTTATTCATTTTCTAGTCATCATCATTCATCAATTCAGACATTATGCTATTCATCATCAATTCTATTCATTTGTTCCCAAGTCTTTTTTGATTCAGTCAAAACTCGACACTCTTCTTGGCTTCTAGGGTAAGGGTTAGAATGTAGTCGCGTACTCTTGACATTGAGTCTCGAGTCTCATGTTAGACGGAGATATTAGAAGTGTTAATCAAGATTTTGTGATATATGGATGATTGTTGCAGGCTTGTTCAATTTTGTAGTGGCTTTTTGAGTTGAGGTTGTTCCTTTGTATTTGTCATACCACCGGATTTATGTAATTTGGTTTAATCTTACATGTTTCAATTTTGTCATTGAACTGTTGTTATTCTTGCATTTGCTATTCACTGCTATCTACAGTAGAAGGAAGTCATCATGGAGGATTCTTGTAACTGTTTTAAAGTCTTTTTCTATCTATTTTAAGTCTGTGTTGGATTTGATCCCTGAGTGTTTTCTAGTCCGGATTGGATGTAATGACTGGTGTTATTTGATTCAGCAAGTCGACAGACTAATTAGATACATAATTTTAAAAAATGCTACTAAAAGATAAAAAATATGCCATTGCTTGGGGTTAGAAATAATTTTAATTTCTGTGATAACTGGTTCTGTGACTTGAACTTCCAACCCTTAATTTATGTTAATTGAAGTTATTTGCATTTAGGATCTTTTAGAGAAGATGAATTGTATTGTTTCCATCAAATTAAAGTGAAAAAGTTGCTGGCTGCTCTTTTCTACATGATCATTGTGCCTTCTGGCTACATAAGTCTTGAACTTTTAGGACAAAACATCTCTCTCAATTTTGTTGGCTTCTCTTTCTGTATTGTTATTGAGAAAATCATTCTTTAGTTTGCTCAAATTAAAGTGAAGAAGTTGCTGGCTGCTCTTTGCTACATGATCATTGTGCCTTCTGGCTACATAAGTCTTGAAATTTTAGGACAAAGCATCTCTCTCAATTTTGTTGGCTTCTCTTTCTATATTGTTATTGAGAAAATCATTTTTTAGTTTGCAAGAACTTCTGTTCATATTTATCATCTAATCCTGGTATTCCTGTACTGTATAACTACTATTGTCCATAGCTTTTCTAGTAAACATATGGCATCTGTATGGATTTTAGCAAACTTTCAGTTACTTATATAATTTTACTATGTACTGGTGGGTGTTTGGTTGCTTATTCTGAGGCGAACATACAAACTGGTGCAAAGATTAATGAGTTACCAGATGTAGTGAGAAAAAGAGGGTGGTGGTACTTAGAACTGGTTGGGCTGGAACGAGTTTTTTTCTTAAATCTCAAGAGTCCCTCATATGACATCCAACTGATATCACCAAGGAATTACTTTGCATTCACACCTTTACTACCAAGTTTCGCAACTAATCATCATAAATTCATAATACAGTATAAAGCTATCCTTAACTGGCTGAGCCGCCCTGGCTAGTAGACAGATGGGCAAGGGAGCTAGCCTATAAGTATGTATGAATTCTGTAAGCACCTAGCAGTAGGGGTGTTCACGGTCCGGTTTTGACGGTTTTTAATTAAAACCGTGAGCCAAACCGTAAGTAACGGTTTTTTATAATCGAAAACCGAAACCGAACCATTAAAAATTAAAATCAAACCAAACCAATCCGTTACTAACGGCTTGGTTTCATGGTTTAGGCTTATCGAGCCTTTATAAAAAAACACAAAACAATATAAGTGTTAGTACAAAATTTACAGTTGACGCAAAACTTATATTAATATTGAAAAAAAGATTAACAGAGTAACAGTTTCAAGTGCATTGGTACAAAAAAATATGAATAATATTTGAACTTTACAAAATAACAAACAGTTAATATACAGAAGATTAACATTTACTAGGCTAGTATTGATAAGGAAAATCAACAAACAGTTACTAAGATTAAATTGCACGATCAACAAACAATATGTAATAATCAAATTGACATCTATATTTTCATTTAACAATCAAGAACTTTATAGAACTTGCATACTAGCTGTGTTTTAAACAAGTTAAATACATCTAATATAAAATATATAAAAATAAAATATATATTTATCTTACGGTCCGGTCCGGTTTTACACGGCCGGTTTTTGGTAAAAACCGTAAACCAAACCGTTCACTACGGTTTGAAATTTTTTAAACCGACCAACCAAAAGTTACAGGAAAAAACCGACCGTGAAACCAAACCGATGACCGGTTTGGGCGGTTTCGCGGTTTTAAACTGGACCATGAACACCTCTACCTAGCAGGAAAAAGGCAATTTAAACTAAACAGCATCTAACACATCGTTCCAACTTATCTCTTGTGTTCCCGAGTTTACTAAAGGAGAGAAAAGAAAAGAAAGTGTTCCTTCCCTTTCTCTTCTTTTCTCTTCTGTTCTCTCCAAATCCCTCCTATTTGGGAGGATGGAGATTTTGCTTGTTTTCCCTTCAAAACTCTGGAACACCCTTCCTCCCTTTTCCTCCCTTTTCCCCCTTAAAAAAAATCTAGAACAAGGGTTTCATTCCCTTACTTTCTTTTCCCTTCTTTTCCATCCTTAAATGAGACTCGGGAACACAAACTTCAATATAATATGGACATTCAAATTGTCAAGAAAATATCTATATTCTTAACATATGGAAAGTTTCTGACGTCAATATTTTGAGATATTTCACATGAACAAATCAGAAGTCAAAATTAGGGGATAAGTAAGAACCTGTCGGAGAATGTTATCGGCGATCCGGTAGTAGTAACGGAGAGAAATTCGATTATCAACAACTACCTTCTGTGTGTTAGCAGCTACATTGATAATTCCGGAAGACCTCATATCCTTAGGGTTTGAATTTCCTCTTTCTACTTCCGATCGAATACAAATTGCATCTCCTTAAAGGATCTGTGTAAGAATACAAACACAAGTGTGTGTATGGATTCAATCTTAAGAACAAATTATGAGAGACGAGATTTGAGAACTAAACAAGAAAAGTTGATTATTGTCAACTTGATATTTCTGAGATACGAATCACAAACTCCATAACAATTATCTTCACAAAAGTGATGATGAAAATTACAGCTGAACTCGTAGACTTGTACAATCTGTATACGATCGATGAAGAAGACGAGATGATTTTTTTGGTGATTTTGACACGGAAGAATTCCAATTGTATAGGTAGGTTTTATAAAATTGTAGACATATTTTAAAGTTAAAATCTCTTGGTCCCTCCTTAGCCCAAAAGGTACATCAAGCCCATCATCCAGACCAACAGTATAATTGAGTGAGCAGAAATATAGTTAAAAACATAAACCATTCACCGATCAAATTTTATGATGGTCATCACCATCTTTATAATATTTTCATTTGTATAAATATGTTATATCATATATATTTAACTCATGGGTTATTATTATGTTTTATAGATATAACTAGCTTAGAACCCGTGTTTACACACGGGGTGAAAAATATTAATATATAAAATTCTTAAATTTTTATGTATATATATTTTACATGTGTAAAAATGTATTACTATTTAATATAATTTGACTAGTGTATTACTATTATTAAATCTTTACACATACTAAGAATATAAAACAAAATTCAAAATATGTAAAAAATAATATATAATTGAGTTTCGAAAATATGTTAATTACTATTTAATATAATTTGACTTTCATTTACTATTTGATTGAAAATAAAAGTTAAGATTTCAAAGTTTCTTATAATAAAAGATAATTTAAAATAAATATGTTTTATTAGTATAATTAGTATTTTCTTTAAAAATATATTATTATTAAAAGATATAGACGTATTTAATAAGAGAGGGAGGCGGGAAAAAAATGATAAAAGAATATATGGAGGCGACACGTGGCATGAAAAAACCTTTATTTATTATATAGTATAGATGATTCACTTATCATTAGGGGTTCCAATGCTAAGTGGTATAGTTACAAGATTGGGTACAAGTAAAGAAAACAAGTGAATACACGAAAGGTAGCCTATTACAAGGAAAAGTAAGCTGAAATAAGGAGGAGTAGGTAGGAAAGGATAAAGCTATCATATGGGTTGAAGTCTTAAAACCGGTGTATCTTTGAATGAAGCCCGATGTCTGTATTTATAGTGTCTTCAACGGGTTCCTCTTTTTTCTAGTTAGTCTCGTGACTTTTCCAGAAGAGGAAGTTCCCCGGGGGCTTTCTCCTTCTTAGCGTTCTCTCTCCTAAACATTCTTAATCAGGTAATAAGCTGACTTTCTCTTCTGCAGACAACTACCATTCTTTTTTGTCTTTCTTACTATGTCAACATCTCTTTTGCCTCATTCTCCGAGATTTGATTTAGGCAAGATGCTCCTCTGTTATTGTGTTGTAGTATTATTTATCCACTAGAAGGAGAGGCCTTATCCTTCTGTTACTACGCGATGCTGAGGATCTCCTTTCTCTGGCAGGGTCCTCTCCTGACATAATCCTTAAGTCTTTAGTTCTTTTTATCAAGGGATGGTAATGGGGGATGAACCCTCCTACGTCATCAGCCCCTAGTACGGGCTTTTAGTGGAGAGGTCTTCACTACTGGGTCGGACTCTTCATACACTTTTGTCTTTTCTGCAGTTAAGGAGGTGCAAGGGTATCGAGACCTACTCGCCGCCTCTAACAGGCATCTTTCAAACGTCCCATCACTGCACGGTTTTTGAACGGTTTCTTTATTTAAATTCAAAATACCCACACCATTTGTTATCTTTCCTCATTTTTTTCATCTTTGTCGATCTTTGCTTTGATTCCCAGGTTAGTTTTATTTCCATCTCTTTTCGATTGTTCATTTCGTTTTGATTTGTATCACTATGGAGGGTAAGCATGATATGCATTTGCACTACTCAAAACTCAATCGTTGGTCCTTAGCCGAGTATTGCTCGCGTTACGGCATTGGGAGTGAGTTTGGTCCAATACTCCCGTCGGACTACGAGTAGATCAGTAGTCCGCTTGTTGGGTATATGGGTTTGTACACCATCTATTTTGAATTTTCGAACCTTCGATTGCCATTCACCCTGTTTTTCCTACAAGTAATCGAGTCTTTAGGGCTTGAAGTTCATCAATTGGCGCCCTATGGTATTAGCAAAATCACTCATTTCGAAATGATGTGTCGGGCCCATGGTGTTGTTCCCTCTGTTCCATGTTTCAACAGTTTTTCCGCCTTGCTCGCAACAACGATTGGCTCACCATTGAGATGTTGAAAGATAGGAGTCCTCGCTGTATATATCGTACCACAGATCTCGCACCAAACTTCTTCAGTTTAGATCCTTAAGCATGATTGTTTTGTCGACATCACATGATTAAGTGAAACCTTCGAGTGTTATAATAAAACATATTGGAATATCTTGAAAGTTGGCAAGTTGAAAAATATAACATTTATGCATGTGGTTTTACCTTAACCCTTATCCTTTCATTTCTGTGAGAGTTTGTAAGCCTTTATTGCTTGTGTGCGTCATATTGCACTTCCGTTTCACATTTTTGTGAATTTTTGAGTATGCTAGATGTTGCATTCATATTAGAACTTGCTTAGGACATACATTTCAAGATCATGAACGGATTTGATGCATGAAAATGATAGAGGCATTATGATAAACCACTTTGTGTTAGCCTTTTTCTTTTCTTTTACCTCATCCACGTTATTACCACTAGTCGCCGCGTTGAGCCTTATTCCCGTTTGTGTTATAACCCTCATTTTAAACTCACTTAGCCAAATTAACCTTTTATTTTTAAACCTTTGTGTTAAAACTCCGGTTTATGTTGGTTGTCTAGTTTGTGCTTTCTAGTATGTTGTTTCATTTGACGTTCGTTGCGGCTATATATAGTTTCAAAAAAAATTCAGAAAATTAAATTCTTGTAGCAGTCTTGTATTAGAAAGAAAGATATAAAGTGAGTGAATTTTATGTATTGATTTGAAGAATCCTTATCTTAGTTCGCTATTAGTATTGTTTAAGTTGTTTGTTTAATTTTCCTTATATTCGTTGTAGTTTTTCACATTTAGCTTCTAACTAACCCGGATTTTAACCATTTAGCCACCTTATATCCCAAAAATCCATACCCCTACCCCAAGCCATGTTACAACCCGTCAAAGTCCTCTTGATTTATGAATCTTCTCATGTTAATAGGTGGAGATTTGATTCCTTTGCAAGCCTATGATATGTGCTTCATTTCTTGGCATTGAGTGACTCATTTATACACTTACACATATAAATAACCGAGTGTTGAGTGAACTTTTGTGAGAGGTTTAAGGTCATGCATAAAAGAAAGATCTAACAGACTTGTTACGTTTGAATAAATATTTCCAAGTTTTGAAAAGAAAACACAAAAATACGTTTAACTCGTTTGGTTTCTCCTTTTGACTGTTGCATTGCTTGATAATCTTTTATGAATTTGGATCTTTTGCTAAATTGTGGATTTCTTTTCACCTTTCCTTTAGTCAATGGGATTTTTATAAAACTTTTTCATGAGAGTTTGCTTGAGGACAAACAAAGTTCAAGTGTGGGGATGTTTGATATGTTAATAATCATACATGTAAATAATGCATATTTTCCTCTCATTCTTAATATTTTTGGTTGCAAATTCATCGATTTGGACACTCATTTGTGTTTTATTTAAATATTGTAGTTCCCGGTGGAACCTGGTGATTTTTAGTGAAAAAAGCTTAAGAATTGGAAATGCTGAAGAGAAAAAAGTTATGTCATGGCCATGTTCATCTGAACACATCCGTGTTCATCCTGAAAACCCATTTTCCTATCAACACCACCATGTTACTTACGAACACAACCGTGTTCGGTACTAGATACGGGTTTTGATACCCATTTGCCCCTCATTTGCAAGAGATTCCCCTTTTTAACACAAACCCTAGTTCTCCCAACTCTCTTAGGTGATTTTGGGTAGATCTTACAAGATTGAAGGCCAAGATTGAAGATCCAACACATTCAAAGAAGATTTAACCTCACACTACTCGTCTCTTCTCATTTTCTTGGTTTGATTACTAGATCTACTATGTTTTCATCCATGTTCTTGAGATTGCTTATGGTTTTTGGACTAAACATCTTGATTCACTTAGATTAGATGAATATTAGCTAATTTTGGTGATGTATATTTGATTTTTGATGAGCTTATGTTGATGAATTTAACATGTTTTTGAATCTTCTTCAATGATTATGTGTGTTTGTTTGATTTGAGTGTATATTCTATCTCGTGGGTATCTTGACCATATTATGTTGGAAAACCGTATGTGTTAAGATATTTATTCATGAAAATGTGTATGTGTGTATATGTATTCATGGCATTTGACTAGGAATGGTGGATGGGGATTAGAATATATATGATTGTTGTTCAAATGTGCATCCTTGTGTATATGTTTGGAAAGGCCATTACACTCGTTGTGAATTCCTCATGTCATTGTGTATGTGTAATTATAATTTGCTAGCGTGAATTTGTATTTCATATATTCGTGATTTGATATTCACAAGTTGAAGAACTTCTTGATTATATTTTCATTACGTGATTCGAGGTGGTTAATATGTGTTCATCGTATTAGCTTTCCAAAGAGTTATGGGACTAAGAGTCTTTAGCGGGATATTAGTTCATCTTTATATTCAACATAATGTTATCATTGGGTTTGCATAGAATGATTTTAGGTGGTTACTGTGTTAACATCGCTTTAACTTTCCGAAAAGTCATATGATTGGATAACCCTGACGGTAGTCTATTCTATTTCCGTATTTTACATGTATAAAATGATCTCATTATGAATCTATATATGTTGTCATTATTTGGCTAAGTGGATTCGAAATCTAAGTGAATATCCTCTCTTGCTTGTTATATACCACCACACCTATCTATCTTTTATGTTTATTTAGTTTAAAAACACAAAAATATCAATTCTTCTACTTTGATCGGCTAGACAGTGACAAAGGTTAATTATCAGAAGCTATTGTGTCCACGGATCGATACTCGGTTCTTGCCTAAAATTGTACTACTTATGCGATAGGTGCACTTGCCTATTGTGTGTGTAGTTAGTCCTAAGGTGATAATCGTTTCTTATTTTAAAACCTAAGTGTGAAAAATCTTTATTAAATTATATATACACTTTACACACATCAATGTCCTTGTCAAGGCTAGTGTTAATGAGGTTCTAGTGATTATGAGGGGAGGTTTAGGTGAGCATTGGAAGATTTCGTGTTATTGGGATTTTTCGGTTCCTTGTGCTTACTTTATGTTTTTTAATTTGTTGCAGAGATGAGTTTATGGAGACTTTGTCTGACAAGAGCTTGGACGGTGTGGAGTATTCTTCTCGCCCCTTGGTTGAGGGGGAGAAATCGACACTTGAGGTGTACGACGCTGCCTTCTTTAGTGGTGGAAAGTTTGTTAGCATCCTTGTTGGGGTGGACAGAGAGGATCTCCCGAATCATCCTGCCACCGTTGTTGTTGTTATGGCTGATTCTGCTGGGGATGCCTCTGTTCCAAGTGGTTCTATTCCCAAAAACTCTTACCGTAATGAAGGCTCCTCCTGCTGGTTCTACAAAAAGAACAAGTAAAAGGAATAAACAAGTTGTTGCGACAGGCTCCTTGAAGAGGACACGGGCCTCGGTAAAGCAAGTTGGTTTAACTGATCTTCTGGACTGTGAATTGAAAATCCTTGATTATGAGGAGGGTGAGGGGGAGTCCCCTAATATCGGTAGAGAACCAACAATAATAATAAAAGTTGGATTGCTCGGATAGTCTCAATTTGGAGTATATAAATTAAGACATTCGACCTAGAAATCTTAAACGAACGATTAATATTTAATAATAATATTAAAATATATTATTTTAAACCTGCTCCGTTTCTGATAAAACTTAGGTCGAAACGTAGAGAAAAATGAGCACATTCCGACGACGTATTCAAAATTTTATAAAACGTTATACATGAAACATTATAAGAGAAAAACAAAATATGAGCTAAATTAAATATAACAATAATAATGATAATGAAAAGAAAGAGGTTCTTTCATTCTTACTCGTTAAGAAAAAAATATAATAATAATAATAAATAAATAACAAAAATCAACATAAAAATTTTTCCTTATCTTTCTTTGGAACAAATCCACAAGCACACATAGATGTGTGCGTATCCGAGAAAGAAAACAGAGAGAAGGGGAGCCGCCTTGCCTCCTCTAGCGGGCTCCCGCTCCGGCTACACCTACGACCCTCCACTGTTTCCTCTTCCCTTCCTCCTTCGCTTCTGTTCGACGGCACCAAATCATGGCGATGGTGGTGCTAGAAATCAAAGGCGGCTATTGATGATGGATTAATCGGAGAAGACGTGTGGCGAGAGGTGATGGATCTGGTGGTAGATTCGGAAGACTCAAGGTAACACAGAACTGTTTTCCGGCCAAGAACCCTATTTTTCGATCAACTCTTTGGATTAGAGGTAAAAACGCGAATTTAATTTGTATCCCAACGAATTAGATCCTTGTTTTATTAGATTAGACAAGCTTGGATGGTCGGGTTTCATTCCCGTGTATTAATTGGTTGATTTAAACTAGAAAAATAGAGATGTAAAGATTTTCAGGCGAGATTCCGTAACTCCGGCGAGATTCCGTTTTGGGGCTTTTTCATGAAAATTATATTTTCGGGCTCCTAGCGACACGTATAATCCATACAAAAGAGTTTGGTTGCGAAACGGAGATATTTTTCGGATACATGTCGTATTCCGGCCACTGTCGTGGCGGCAGACGGCGGCGGAGGCGGACGGAGGTGGTAACAATTTTCTAGCGATCGATGAGGTGATACGAGACTATAGGATTTTGAATCACCCAATTCGGAGTCCGTTTGGTCTAGATACAAACCAAATTAAAAAGATTAGTTCGTTTGGGTAGCTTTGGATGTTGATCAACAAAAGTCAAAAACAAATAAAACTTGGTTGTTATATTAATATATATTAGTAAAGTTTTATAATAGCCAAGTTTTATTCGTCTTTAGCAGACATCTTTCAAACGTCTAGCAGGCATCTTTCAAACGTGTGTTATAAAACTTGGTCAAAGAAGAATAAAACTTGGCTATTATAAAACTTTACTAATATATATTAATATAATAGCCAGTTGTGATACGATACCAGAGTAGGATTTAGGGTTTAGGGTTTTTTTTTTTGGGAAAGGGGACGGTACCCCAGACAAATTTTATTAATAAAATGAAACAAGTACAAAGAAGGGAGAATCTAGCAGCCAACCAAAGGACAATCCCCTAAGGCCAGAAACCCACTAGACCCTGAAAAACAAAATATAAACACCACTTAGGTGATTCCATCCATGAGTTCAATCCAACCTATACAACCAATCCTAAATAACAGAATTAACGAAAACCAACCATACCTGCACACAAACATAAAACAAGAATATAAAGTAATCACAATAAAGCTAGTAAACTTGTGGCTTCGTTTTCTATATCCTTTGTGCTCCCCATAGCTTCTAGTATATCCATCAACCTTGGCCACTTGCCTATGATCCGGGTGCCTCAATGTAGCGTTCCACTTCCTGGTAAGCATCCTAGCAATAATTGAACACCAAACCGGTTGAGCCCTAAGAGAGGGGTTTTCCCACCCATCAACTGAGCGTAAATCAAGGTTACAAGTCTCTCTTCCCAGCCCACCTTTTACCACATGCACAAAGTGTAGCACGAGCTGCCACATCCAATCCCAGCCATTATGATCAGCAAAATATCTACCCTGCCCACCCATTATGATAGTAACCCTCACTTCCCTCTTTTTGGTGGTAGCACGTGTGCATCCTGTACCAACCCTCCCATCCCTACCAAGGATAAACCATAATGGGCCCAAACCAAGAGAAACCATCCCATTAATACTTTCACTCTCATCACTCAGAAACGAGGTGCAGTGTGTGAGTTGTGTGCCAACCCGCACCCGGGCAAACCCTGGGGTAGGTTGCATGTAAATGACTCTCCCCATGCAAACCTCGATCATACTTGCCCCGGCTTCAAACCACGTTGAACCCCCCCAAAAAAACTTGACAATATTTAGCAAGCTGATTACTCTCCGGAGGCAGACAATGTAGTGTGTGCAATAGGTACCAACCCTTTTCCCGTGTCTCCCAAATAAATATTGCAAGGCCAAACCATTCCCCACCCAGCTACCACGAAGTAGCCCAGAATACATAAATCTAATAACCAAACTCTCTTCTCTCTTTAAGGTGGTGTTTTGTGAGTGCAGTGTACCAGCCCCCTCCCCATTAATGCCCCTTGTAGTATATTGCATGCATGTCTCACTCCCCATGCACCAATAATCCGTGACGCAATCCATCATATTGCACCTGTAAAATAACAAAACATATATCGAATAAAGTGGATTAGAAAGTTGCCTCAACACCCCTGTCTTGCTTGACCTTTCATCACTCTTTTTGGTAGTGTATAGTGTGCACTTTGTACCAGCCCTTCCCTTTCCCCTCCCGATACAGCAAGACAGGTCCCAACCCCCTTTCCTTTTAGATCCCTCACACATTAATGTATTCCTATTATCCTGAAGCGTTTTGAAAAGGATTCCCATTTACTTGAGTCTAAGCTCATGAGTATTGCAGGCCTGCTGGCAGGGGGGTTCTTACCGGATTGGGAGGGGAAAATTTGCACTGTCGGGACATATTTAGAAACACCTGCAGAGCCATTAACCGCTCTAGAGAAATCGAATCCTTTACTTTTCGACCACCACTATTTTGTATCCCATTCTGAGCGTGAGAATCCACATGACTAGTGACATCCACATGATTTTTGGTGCTCGAAATATTAGGATTATGGCTATATTTGTTTTGCTGGTGGATAGGCTTGATCACAACCGGTTTCTGCTTTTTATTTTGGACCTTGATTCCATTCCGTTTTTTCCTTCTATTTACCACAGTAAAACCCTCACTATCCACTCCGGTATCATTTGTCAAATTGACAGCAGGAAGAACTCTAGGGCCTTTTGAGTTAATCTCCAACTCAATGGAGCCTGTTACACACCTAAGGGGGCAAATGTGGGGGGCACAACAGCCTCCTCTTCCATTGGCTTGGGATTGTTGCTACACTTTTGCAAAGAGTGACCAAATATACTACAATGACTACACACAGGGGGCTTCCATTGATATGACACCTGCAGATTTGCAATTCGGCTGGGGTGGGAGTTTATGGGAGGATATACCACTTCTAACACTTCAGGGAGGTTACTATTAGCTTTAGCATTAACAAGCATCCGGGCATACCCCATCTTGCCTGTTTGATTCGCACACCTTTGGAGAGTCAACCTATCCATTAATAGGGGGTTACCAATACCACTCATCAATTTGCATATCCCATTCTTAGTCCATAGTTCCAATGGGATGTTATGGACTGTAACCCATAGAGGAATGGCATTCAATTCGATTTTTTCAAGACTAAGTCCAGGCTCCCATCTATTCAAGAAAATAGGGATGTTATTTACCATCCATGGACCATTTTCCAACACCTGATTGAGTCCAGCCTCACTTTTGAATTTAAAGTAATAGAAACTAGCGGGGCTTTTAGTGATTTCATCCAGATCATACAAATTCCATAGCCTATGGAGGCACCTGTTCACAACTCTATAGTCCATGGACGTACCCAAAAAATAGCCATATAGGTGGAGAGAATATACCTGCGCCGAGGTCTTGAGGTCATCCAGAGATATATGGATTCGACAGCCCCCGTCATGAGTGATTGTAGGGGGAAAATATTCAAGCTTGAGCCCCTCCATTTCATTACTCTTTTTGATTTTATCTGCAAAAGACTCCATCCCCAACATGGGGGAATTCCAGACAGAGCACACTCCTATTTGTTTGACCGGGGAAGAAAAAAGGGTGTTACCTGTATTGGTCGAATCCCTCTCCGGCAGACTCTCAGTAATGCTGTAGTGGCCGTTCGAGGCGTTCCAAACGATCGATTGGATATCACTCCCTTCCCGGCGAGGAGAATACATACCATAGTGTGTAATGCCAGGAGAAATTTCCGGATCCACCATAACAGAGTCGAAAGAGTCTATGACGCCGATTTGAGGCGTAACATCACCACCTGAGGTCGGACCATCAATGGACTGAGGCGACGTTGTAGACCCCGTCAAATGGCCAAATTTGTTGTTCGAGTCCTCACCACGGAGATAATTGCCACTCTTGGGCCCTTCACTAGTCTGAATTAGGTCTGAAACCTCTATTTCAACCTCATTCGGCATATTCCCGATTCCATTGTGGTTTAACCCAGTCTGTGACAACCCGACTTTTCCGGTTAACTCCGTTAACAATTCCGTTAAAAATCCTAACTGAAACTTAACCCCGTTAACTGAAACCAGTTAAATCTAACCCCAGGGACTGGTAGTGTAATTAATCCAAACCCTAATTGTGTTGACTTCTGAAGTCAAAATTGGGTGATGTGGTTCGTGTTGACTTTGTAAAGTCAAACCGAGAGTTTTTGGTCCAAATTCACATCCCTCAATTGAAAATCGTTCGAATTCGTAACTGAAATGGGAATTAATAGTAGTAACGAGCATCATTGAGTCATTGATCATAGTTATAAGTTCGAATTAATCTTAATTTTGGGTATTAAACCCGTAACCGTCGACCACCTCCTCGTACGCATCAAATTCGACGGATCCTTGTATTGTTGTTACAAATTGAACTCTCACATATCTTATTCGCACCTTGTGGAACCTGCTACACTACTTACTTCGATCGGAGAAGCTGTCCAACCCGTCGGAGATCAAAGTCGCATAAGTCGGAACACATTCTAGTCGATCTCGGTCAATTCACAACTGTTTCTGGTAAATTATCACATCCTCACTTTCGTTTTTACCTCCTAATGAAAAGCCCTATGTCAATTAGGGCTTACAACATCGATCTTAGTAGGATCACTAATCTAGGGTTCATATGAAACTCAATTTGGGGCTTTTGATCCTAGACATATTTATAATCCAATTAATCTATACCATTAAACTCGTAATCACTTGTATAACGAAAGCCCTATGTTAATTAAATCAAACAACACTCAATTTTACAAGATCCGAAAATTAGGGTTCTTCATATTCGATTTTGGGGATTTTAATCTTAAACACTGTTTTAATCAAATTAAACCATACCATCAGATTCGCAACTTGTCACTCTTTGAAAACCCCATATCATTTGATTCAATTATCATCGAATTGAACTCGATCCAAATCCTAGGGTTTATACATAATCTATTTGGGGGCTTTTGATATTAAACGCATCCTTAATGAAATTAAACTACTCCATTAGCTTCGCAATCGTCTGTAGAGTGAAAGCCCTATGAAATATCGGGCTTCCACTATCGAATTGATCATGAACCCATAATTAGGGTTTATCTGTATTCTGAATTGGGGTTTTCGATCTTAGACTCAAAAGTAATGAAATTAAATTACATCATCAGTTTCGTTTTGATCCGATTAACAAAAGCCCTATGGTTTCAATCACCTTCATCATCAGAATCTCTCAAATCGATTCAAAGTTTTCATAATAAGTTTTCGATCTGTTTTCGACATTTTAAACAACCTAATCTTGATCGTTTTCGAAACGGATTGTATGCTCAGGTTCGTAATCCTCTGAGCAACAAAACTTATTTCTGTATTAGTCAATCCACCATCGAAATCATCGGATTCTGGCCGGATTCGATCGCGGGTGATTTTAGGAGGGAGACCTCTTGAAACTGGATGTTAAAACCATTCTGATCCGAGTTCTTTCGCGATGACCCTAGCGGGCGTGATGGTTAAACTCGAGTGCGTGTGTGGGAGAGACCCGGGTTCGAGTCCGGGCTCCCACAATCATTTTTAAACATTTTTCTGTTAATATTTAATTAATAAAAATCAAACCCTATAATATTATAAGGTTATACAATTGTGTTTTTACCCGGAAAACAACCCGTAGGCTCGGGTTTGAATTATTAACATATTTTTATATATTAAACCCACTTTTATAATTAATATATTGTTATTATTATCAAATAAAAATAATGTGTTTATATTATTTTTAAACCGTAAATTCATATAAAAATAATATGTTTATATTATTTTTAAACCGTGACCCGTATTATTAAATAATATATATTTATATTATTTCAAATCATTTTATAACATCGTGTGTCGATTGAGACTAAATAATAATATAGTTGGTTATACTATTTACTCGTATACATATATTATTATTTTATTAATTTTTGTGAATGACAAAACACCCGGTTATAATTATTATTATTCGTGTCATTCGTCGTGTAAGGTAATTTCTAACTCCGTGGACACTTTCGTCCAATCTTGAATATTGGAGCGTTTCTTTAGGACATTTCTCAATCCGTGTCATTGTCACATTTCCCATTTCTCTTTTATCCCTAATTTATGTGTTTATAATGTTAGGGCATTCGTAAGTCTTTTGAGACTTACACACGTGGCTCCAACTTTTCCCTTATGTGATTCAAATCCTTACTCAAGCTCAGGTGAGTTTTCATGGCCCCTTTTTACTGCTTTTAAAATGGGGGAGAAAACATGATACAACTCTTTTGATTTTTGTACTTCATTTTATATCAATTGTTATGACTATGCGTAAACTCTATCATGAAAGTCCTCACATCGAACCGTTTAAATATGAATATAGCGAGGTATGTTGGGTAGTACTACTGGGTTTGACAAACCTCACCCGCGTTAGTCGCGCTAACACGATTGGATATCGAACGGGTGCAATATTGACCTAAACGTGCACCGTGGTTGATAGACCTGGTGGGAGGCAATACAAACAGTCAGTTTACGGTTGCGAGCGTAATAGCAAACAATGAACATGGGTTAGCTACTCATATGGTATTTATGTTGATTGTGCAATAAATCTGGTAACGTTTATTTATATATTGAAACCTGTGAACTCACCAACCTCGTGTTGACACTTTTTCTTACATGTTTTCTCAGGACGCTAAGCTAAGACACAGGTGCACGTTAGGGCATGCATGGGATTCAACTGCTTTGCTTTGTGTCTATTTATATTGTTTGAATTATTTTAATGTACTTTGTTTGGTTGGACGTTTGGACTTTTGGACTTTGGTTTTGGGCGCGTGTATTTTGCGCATTTACTTTCTTTACGCTTCCGCATTGATACTCTGATTTAAAAGATATTTTCATTTTGAGTCCCATGTAGAGTCGTTCAATGTAACTAGTGTCTGAGATCCTGGTTTGCCACTTCCCAAACGGTAATACTCCGTTAGTTGAAATTGGGGGTGTGACACAGTCGCTCTTCGGTCGACTAGGAGCGTAGTTTCACGAGCAAACTCCTACACCTTGAGGTCCGCGAGAAAAGGCCTGAACCTAGTATCTCCTTTCGGTCTTCGCATGACCCTTTGGCCATGTGTTTTCGCCGTAATAGAGTTCTTCGGGCCATCAGCTCTTGGCGAAGACGGAGGAATATGGTCCCCGACCATAGAAATAAGCTCCGGCGAGGTTTGGCTGGTCGATTTAGGGGAGGGATCAGGGGGTAGTGGTGGAATCGGCGGTGGGGACGGGTGATTACCCCCGCCAATTGATGGTTTCATGAAACGGATAGAAAATAAAGCAGCTGAAAGAGGGATCCGGACTAGAGAGCGTTTCTAGAGAGAAGTTAGAGAGGGAAAAAAATTACACAAATGAAAATCCATAGGGTTTAGGGCTTTTTTTTGGGAAAAGGACAAAGCCCTAGGTAAATGTTTTATTAAAATAGAATGGGTGTTACATACGGCGTGCATCCCCCCCTCCTGGCTTTTTTACCATGGAGGGGGGAACCACGAGAATAAAAAAAGACATACTAACAGGCCGAAGCCTAAAGCAAACATGAAACATACTAAGGCATGCAGGCCCAACCAAACAAATAAAACAAATAGGCACACAGGCCCAAATGAGACAAACTAGGCACGCATGCCCATAATCAAACCATCCAAATCTAAGCCCTAAGAATAAAGTCCAGAAACACGCGAGGCCCAAGTGCAGATATAAGACAAAGATCATCCATCCAAGCCCAAGATATCAAGTCCGTACTAGCCACCACATCAAGCCCATACTCAATGTCCACCCCTGTCCCATTTCTACGGCTCATTTAGGGGGCTTAACAGACCAACCCGCAGAATCCAATACCCGTTCCACAACTATACTAGTGATACGCCCAATCCCATACTTGGGCTTATTCCCTACCCCATTTCTAAGGCCCAAAGGAAATAAGGATAATGCCGGTCCATCTGTAAGTGGTCTTCCTAAGCCCAAACAACTGCCACCTCAAGCCCATTCTCAAGGTCCACCCCCGTCCCATTGCTAAGGCTCATTTAGGGGATTTAATCTATGCATCCATAAGGAGTGTAGCCCGTTCCACAACTGTACTAGCAACTAGCCCAAGCCCATACTTGGATATACCTTCTACCCCATTTCTAAGGCCCAAAGAAGATACCCAACCCATGCATACATAAATAAGCAAAAATTTAAAGCTTCAAGACTAACCATCCAGACAAGAATATAGAGCCCAATCCATATATCAACACCCAATGCCTCGCCCATCCTAGAAACTCCACCCGAGCTCAGACTCCATCCATTAAGACATCATAATAGAGAAAGTAACACAAACCAAATACCTCAAGCGTTTCCACCCATCTAAACCAATTGATGCCCAATTCACACATGAGATAAGGCACTAAAACTGTTGAAGCACTTTCCTGTGACAACACTCTGGATAGAGTCTTAGTTTGTATTTTCATGTCTGTAATTGTCTTTGTATGTAAGAGTCTTTATGTATTAGTTTATCGAGTTGTATTTACTTTTACATATTGAATGTTGCATTTCTTTCTAAGTGTTTTGCGCACTTACATGTGCGCAGGAGGAAGCTCCTGCGTACTTAGCAAGTACGCAAGAATACCTCACAAGTACGCAAGAGCATTTTGCCCTGCGCACTTGCTAAGTGCGCAGGCATCAGGTCAGGTATAAGTAGGATAGGTTGACAGAAGTTAAGTACGCAGACATTATAGCAAATACGCAGATTGTAAATTCAGTGCTTTTCTCTGTAACCTTCAAGTGTTTATAATACAAAGAATGTTTAAAGTGTTTTATCTTGTCGGTTTACTTTATTTAGCAAGACTCTCCACCTAGTCACGGGCATTCCGCGCCCGGTCCGACTAGTAGACCCACTTGCATGTGACGATCCGCCACACCCGAGGGACCTACAAGTGGTATCAGAGCTTTGCTCCTGATTTCGAGTGTTGTGAGTGAGTTTGGAGAGTTTTTACAAGCAAAAATAGGTATTTTTGGTGATATTTGTGATAAAATAGGGGTAGCTCTTGAGCACTATTTTAGAAACAAAAATCACTTAGAAAAAACTGATTTTTGTTGTGTATTTGAGTGTTTTGAGCATCAAAGGTTGGTTAGAAACAAGTTTCTGACCCTTTGGCTCATTTGCATTGATCATCAGACCAATTTTTACCATCTCCGGCGAATTTCAGGTGACTGGAAAAGTTTGGTGAAAGTTGCTGGAAAGGTGTTGTGCGTACTTACCATTTCTGGCAAAAAGTACAGTTTTGTGCGTACTTACTAAATACGCAAGACTTATCTCCTGCGTACTTATAAGTGCGCAAGACTGAACTTGTGCGAACTTAAGTTATATCCTGCGTACTTACATCTACTCCTGCGTACTTACAAGTACGCAAGAGGAAATCTAAATACGCAAGACCATTTCTCAAGTGCGCAAGGCCAAAACCAAGTGCACAACTGTCTGACTTTACTGAAATTTGACTAAGTGTTCACAATGTCGAATCTTTAGAATCTTGGAAACATGCTGAATTATGATAATGAGATCGGTACACCACACAAACCACCAAAGTTGCTGAACGAGAACGATTATTCTAATTGGAAAGCACGTTTCGAGCACTACATTTCATATACCGACTCATCATTATGGATACCAATCCTTGAGGGATATAAGCATCCCACACACATCTATCTTGATGAGGTGATGCCAAAGCCTATATCTAAGCTTGATGATGAAGAAAAGAAAGCTTATGATCGAGAAAAGAAGGCTCTTGGTTCGATCACTATGGCATTAACTCGGGAATTGTTCCACAGTTTCCGAGGGTATGACAATTCTAAGGATCTCTGGAAAGCTTTACAGAAGAGATTCGAAGGAAATAGTGACATCAAGAAGAGTAAGCGGGATCTTCTCAGGAAGCAGTATGAGTGCTTCAGATTTTTTGAAAACGAATCTTTAGATGACCTCATCTCTAGGTTCTATCATTTACAGACTGAGTTGAAGGCTTTTGAACTCAGGTATCCGGATGAAGAGATGGTGGAAAAGTTTTTGGATGCTTTACCACCTAAATTTGAGATGTACACAACCCCGATGAGGGAAAATCCTAAATTCTATGAGCTGACAGTTGAGGAGGCAATAGTAAAGGTTCAAGCTCATGACATGAACCTAAGAAGAAAGGAGAGCTCTGGTAGACCCCAGATACAAGACCCTTCTATGTATCACGGGACGACTTCTACATCCAAGTCATCGGGCTCTGGAATTGCCCTCTTCACTGGAAATCCTACTGAAGAAGACCACTCAACTAGGTGTGGTGGTCATGCTTGCTATGCTTCAGGATCAAGGTTGGGATCTCATCATCAAAATACCTCAAGAAATCTTCCTGCTACGTCTTTAGCTAACAACTCAGCTATAGCCAGAATAGCTGAAGATCATGTAGCGCTATTCTCATCTTGCATGCTTGCATATGAAAACTTCATAGTTGGCAAGCTTACTGATCCAGAGACGATTGAAGAAGATTTTAATCAAGTGGATCTTGATGACATGGAGGACATGGATATTCAATGGAATATGGCCATGCTATTGAGGAGAGCCAAGCGTTTCCTGAACAGACCAGGAAGAAAGTTTATTGGCGGGCATCCTAATGCCAAGGTCGGGTTTGACAAATCCAAGGCCAAATGCTACAAGTGTCTGAACTATGGACACTTTGCTAGTGAGTGTCAGAAAGACAGAGCACCTGCCTCTGGTTTCACCCGACCCAGCCAAGGAAACAGCCATGGCCACAACAATCCAAACCACCACAATCAAAGCTAAAGTGGAACGTCCAATGCACTGGTAGCACAACAGGACGACAGCTTTGACTGGAGTGTTCATCTTGAGGATGCCATCATCGCACAAACCCAGGTTGGTCTCATTGCTAAGATCATGGAGATGATGGAAGCAGAGAAAAGGGAAGCTTCTATGGCTGATCTAGAAGAATCTACAACTGCTGCTACAAAGGAGGTGAAGGAAGCTGGAGAAATGGAAGCTCCTATAGCTGATGAAGAGGAATCGACCACTGCTGTTGCTCTCATGGCCATTGGAGAAGCAACAAGTTCATCGTCTGAGGTAGATTCTAACCCTTTCTCTGTTATTTCATGTTCTAAATGTCAAGGGCTAAAACTGGAAAATTCTAGGCTCCAAGACAAAATCGAACCCCTAAGTTTGGCAGCTCTAAACTATAAAGAAAATGAAAAACGTTTTAAAGATTCTATTGAAACGTTAAAAAAGGAAAAATCTGAATATTCTTCAAAAATAAGTGATCAACAGCTTCACTTAGATGTTGCATACAGGGGGTTAGAAAAACGGAACAATGAAATCAACAAACTGCAAAATGAGATCTTGCAGTTAAAATGCACTAATGAGAAGTTGAAAAACTCTCGCTTTGTGGTGGAACACTACGAGTCTGTGGTGAGACAACTGAATGGGTTAGGTTTGGGTACTAATGCCATTCCTCCACCAGTGAGTGGGAAGTTTATCAATAGCTTAATAGACATTGATCTCACTTGTCTAGATGAGTCCTCTGATAAGGATGATTCCCCTAAAAAGGATGAATCCTCAAGTAAGGCTAACTCCACATCTAGTGAGGAGTTTGTTACTGCTTCTGGAGATGGGTCGGTTAACTCTTGCCCTGAAGGAGTAGTATCTGAGGAATTGTTGACTGAACAAAAGGTAAAGAAAAACGTTATCACTAATGGTGATAACTGCATTCTAACTGAACCCGACATCATTGAAACAAATGATAAACTAAAGGTAATGCTTTACGGGGGTATAAAAGTCTTAACCAAGTAAAGAAAGAGACTTTTTCAGCTCACTATGGGCTTGGGTTTAAAGAAAATCTGGAAAAATATTATACTCCCAAAAACCAAATTGGTAAGGTTCAGACTAATGTTCATAAACCAACTCCTTCTTCTCATAATGCTGAGTTATCTAAGGCCAGATCTAATGAGCCTTACAAGAGAACTTATGTAGACAAGAGGAACTGTTTTCACTGTGGCTTGGTTGGTCACATTTTTGTGAACTGTCCTTCTAAGAACCAAGGGAAACGGCCTGTTGTTTCACAACCAGCTGTTATCCCCAGGTCGCCACCAGTGAAACCATCTCCCAAACATCCAAATCAAAATATGGTGAAACCACCAGTCAAACCGATGATAAAGCCTAAGATCATATCTGAAGCTAAACCATCTGTTCCAAGAAAGGTAACGCAACCTGCTGTACCTTGTGTATCTACCTCTGGTAGTACACGTACCGGTGAGAAACCTATGGCAAGACTCTCTAAGCCACAGAGGAGGAGACGGAACAAGAGGTTGAGAAAGCTTGAACAGCTTACTTCAGTTCAATCAGGTGAAGCTTCCACAAGTTCACCTGCTGTAGTTGAACCAAAGTCTCCTATTCCGGTTAAGAAACAGAAGAGATCCTGGACTGCCAAATCCAAAACTTCTCAATCTCCTAGTTCTATTTCTTAAGATTCATCAATTTTGAACAGTCATCATGACTGTGAGTTAAAGGAAGTAGTTTATTTTGAAAAGGATGGACGACCCAAGACCACAATGGCTTGGGTCTCCAAAACTAACTAATTCTTTTGTGACTCGTGCAGGGACGTCCAAAGGGTACTATCTCTAACCGCTGGTATGTAGATAGTGGATGTTCCAGGCACATGACAGGAAACATGGCCATGCTTCAAGACGTTAAACCATTCAGAGGCGGCTATGTGGCCTTTACCGGAGAAAAAGGCGGCAGCATCACGTGTCAAGGCGTGGTTTCGAACGGTTGTGTCAGCTTTGACAATGTCAACTTCTACGAGCATCTGAAGCATAACCTGTTGAGTGTCTCCCAAATGTGTGATAAGGAGTACTTGGTGTTGTTTGACAAGTCAGAATGCCTAATTCTCAAACCCGATTTTGAAGTTCCAGAAGATTGGATCCTGATGAGAGCGCCAAGAACAAACGACACCTATCAGATCGATATGAGCGTGGCAACAACCACCTCATAAGTTCCTATCTGTTTGCTTTCTAAAGTGACAGAGCTTGACTCCATCTTGTGGCATAGGAAACTCGGACATATTTCGTATCGTAAAATGAATCATCTTGTCCGAAAAGGTTTGGTAACCGGGGTTCCTAAGCTGAGATTTACCGTTGCAGATGACTGTATGCCTTATAAAAAGGGCAAACAGCAACGGAAGTCTCACAAGCCCAAGCTCCAAAACTATATTGATACCCCTTTGGAGCTATTACACATGGATCTGTTTGGCCCCATAAGTATCAGGAGTGTTGGAGGTAAGTCGTTCTGTCTGATTGTAACTGATGACTTCTCACGTTTTTCTTGGGTGCATTTTTTAGGTACTAAAGACGAGACTGCTGATATTCTTCAATATTTGATCCTGAGCTTGGAATCTCTTTGCAAGCTGAAAGTTAGAAGAATTAGGAGTGACAACGGAACTGAGTTCAAGAATAATTTGATGGAGCTTTTCTGTCTCAAGAAAGGGATCCGTCACAAATTCAGCGCGCCGTACATGCCTCAGCAGAATGGAGTTGCTAAACGGAAGAACAGAACACTGATTGAGACTGCAAGGACTATGCTGTCGGATGCAAAGCTTCCTGTCACTTTCTGGGCAGAAGCCGTTAATACAGCTTGTCACGTCTTAAACAGAGTTCTGGTTGTGAAGAGGCACAACAAGACTTGTTACGAGTTGATCAACAATCGACTTCCCAATCTTGATTACCTAGTTCCTTTTGGTAGTCCTTGTTCCTTGTTACTACAGTACAAAGACCGCCAGTCTAAGTTTCATGCAAAAGCAGTGGAAGGCATCTTCTTAGGATACGTTGCCAACTCGCCTTGCAAGAGAGTGTACAACATAGGAACTCGTACTGTCGAGGAATGGTTTGAAGTGGAATGTAGTAAACACAACATTCCACCCGAACCAACAGGTCCAGCTTGGGGTTTTGATTATGATGCGCTATTCAAGTCATTCAATCTTCCTGATTTATCTGCAGTTGACGCCGCAAACGTTTATGAATTATTGGGTGGCGGTGATGACTCCAGCTTCTCTACTCGTGCTACTGTACCAATTATAACTCCTGATTCCAATGCTGCATCTGCATCTGGAACTCATGATAGTGATGACAGTGAAGATGTTCTTGTTGTTGGAGATGACGCTCAAGCCAATCCTAACAAACTGTAGGAAATGAAGTTCAAGCTGATCCAATTAACATTGAATCTTCTTCCTCTGGAACACAGGAAATGGGGGAGTTAAGCACGAATCTTGATCCAGAAATTCAGGAACCGATTGTACCGGAGACGAGAGTGCATAGGAATCATCCAATCGACAACATTATTGGTGTTCTTATGCCGGTGTTCAGACTCGTCATCGAACCATCACTGAGAACACCAGTCTTTACACAGAGATATTTGACACTGGTGTCATGGAAACATGTCTGCATGCTGCATTCGTGTCCCAGTTAGAGCCGAAGAATGTGAAGGAGGCTCTCACTGACAACTGTTGGATTGAGGCGATGCAAGATGAATTATCTCAATTCCAAAAGTTGCACGTGTGGGATTTGGTTGACTTGCCAAAAGGCTTTCAGCCAATTGGAACCAGATGGGTGTTCAAATGCAAGACAGATGATCGTCATGTTGTTGTGAAGAACAAAGCAAGATTGGTTGTTCAGGGTTTTTATCAGCAAGAGGGCTTGGATTACACGGAAGTATATGCCCTAGTTGCTAGAATTGAAGCCATTCGACTGTTCTTGGCTTATGCCACATATGTCGGCTTCAAGGTCTATCAACTTGATGTGAAGAGTGCTTTCCTTTATGGTAAAGTTCATGAAGAAGTCTATGTCACTCAACCTCCCGGTTTTGAAGATCCGCATAATATCAATAAAGTGTATAAACTCGACAAAGCACTTTATGGTCTTCATCAAGCACCGCGGGCATGGTATGAGACATTATCTAAGCATTTACTATCTAATGGTTTCGACCGTGGACAGATTGACTCGACCCTCTTCATTAGGAAAGCAGGAGGTGACATTCTTCTTGTACAAGTATATGTCGACAACATTATCTTTGGATCTACCAATGAAGGGATGTGTAGGGAATTCGAGCAGCTGATGAAGTCCAAATTTGAAATGAGTAATATGGGTGAATTGTCGTTCTTTCTGGGTCTGCAAGTCAGTCAAAGAGAGGATGGCATTTATCTACATCAAACTAAGTATGTGCAGGACATCTTATCAAAATACAAGATGAATGATAGCAGTACTTATGGAACACCTATCCCAGTCAATCATGGTCTGCATCCTGACAAAGATGGAAAGGATGTAGATAGCAGATTGTACCGTGGGATGATCGGATCACTTATGTATCTCACAGCTTCAAGACCCGATATAATGTTTGCTGTGTGCTTGTGCTCAAGGTTTCAGTCTCAACCGAAGGAGTCACATATGATAGCCGTGAAGAGAATTTTCAGATACCTGAAAGGGAAACCCCGATTAGGTCTTTGGTACTCTAAGCAGCAGTCATTCGACTTCAAAGCCTACACTGATTCAGATTATGGCGGTTGTAACCTTGACAGAAAGTCAACTTTTGGTGGATGTCAATTCTTAGGAGACAGACTGGTCTCCTCGCAGTGTAAGAAGCAGTCAACGGTTTCTGTCTCAACCTGTGAAGCAGAATACATTGCTGCAGCGAGCGGTTGTTCTCAGATACTGTGGATTCAGCAGCAGTTGAGAGACTACGGCTTAAACTTCACTGGAACTCCTCTATTCATTAACAACAATGCCACAATGTCCATCACAAATAACCCGGTGAAACATTCCAAAACTAAACATATAGAGATTCGCCATCACTTCATCCGTGAATGTGCTGAAAAGCATTTAATTGAACTTGTAAAAGTTCACACGGATAACAATCTTGCTGACCTTTTCACAAAGGCATTTGATCGATCCCGTTTTGAGCATCTTGTCAACTTGATAGGAATGTTCAATCCTGAGTGAAAATTAATTTTTCTTAATTCAATTTAATTCATGGAAGTTAAACTTTATTTCTTTTTAAATTTTCTGTATAGTTCTTTTAGGTTTCAAAATATTTTACAAAAACAAAAACAAAAATAGAAAATGGAGAAAATCTCAAAGTTAACTTGAGAAAAGGGAAATGATAGTACATCAGAAATGATCTAAACGTCACAGACTGCTCATATGGGAAATGATTGCGTCAGGCTTACTTAATTATTTAACTTATTATGTTTTTAATCTGCTTATTTACGAGTAATTTAAATTGTCAGTAGGCTGTATGCGTCTTTGAATCACTAGTAGTGTGGAAACTAAATCTAAATTACAACTGTGATTTGAACCCATGTTTGCAAGTCTGTGTGCGTAAAAGAATAGAAATGATCATTTTCAGATATAGGATGTTAGATTTTGGCAATAATTTTCTTTTGAGGTCAGTGTCGGGTTATGTCGTTAGCACAATTAATGCGGTTCATCTCACTGCCCATACTCACAAGTATGCAATGAGAGATTGAATCAAGACATGTCTCTACATTAACCGTTGAGCATGTATTCACCCTTGAATCATTCCTGATTCATTGAAATCAAATCCAGATAAAAGTTGGATCCCCTTACCTTATTCAATCACCATATATATTATCCTGAATCATCATTCCGATATTCATTGAAGAAAATCAAATGAAACCAAGACAACTGAATCACTCGATTCTGAATCTTATGATTCCTGATAATCCTTATGAATTCTGCTTGATTTTCCTGTGCTAATAGATGTAGCTTCATTCTGAAAATTTAGAAAATAATTGGGAAAATCTTAGATGCCTTGAGATAGTGCAAGTTAGAATAGCATATCAGTGCGGTACACGTTGTATATCTTATAATTAATACCTTAATACACAAGAATGTGATACAAAGATGCGTATAGTTTCAAATCTTATAATATTGTCAACTTGAATTACTTGTCTATATGCTTATTACGTATGAATAAATAGTAATCCATGACATGATCCCATATTCTTTGATGTTTATTTTGTATCGTTTTTGCTAAAAGATAGCCTAATATGATCCTCTGTTCGTGTCTTTGATCAAAAATAGTTTGTGTGAATACTTGTATATTTCTATGAGAAAAGATCAAAAATATATTAAGTTTATGCATAGTTCAACTTTATTCAGAAAAGCCAAAAATATTTGTGTTTAACCTTCCTGAATTGTATTTGAATCCTCCTGATTGAATATTTTTATCTTGTTCGTTATTTGACTTGAAAAACTTCATAAATAGGAGTTGAAAGTTTGCGCACTTAAGGGTTTGTGCGTACTTGTAAGTGCGCATGAAGTAATCCCTGCGTACTTGCTAAGTACGCAAGAGTTAAGTCTTGCTCACTTGTAAGTACGCAAGAGTTAAAGCGTGCGCACTTGCTAAGTACGCACGACCTTTTTGCGTGGGGTATATAAACTAGACTTAGAAAAATTTCAGAGTTTCATCTCATTCAAACCGGTTCAAATTCCCTCCGACTTTTACTCAAAATTAAAGTGTTCCTAAACCATCTTTTTGTCCCGTCTATAGTTTCATCATCTCATTTCATCTACTTGGTGAGATTCTAGGCTTAATCCATCCACAAAATTCTTGATTTTGGACCGATTTTCTTAGTTTTTTTTTGTTCGAGATTGTTAGACAATTTTTTTGGGTTGTTTGGGTAATACCTAATACTTAAAACTTGTTAATAATCATTAATCGATCACTAATCTACCCTTCATCGTCCAATTTCGTCTTTGATTTTGTCCCTGTAGTTGAATTTGAACCGTTAGTGGGTTCATTCGACAATTAGGTCAAAATTGGTCAAGATTAGCAGGTATTTGGTGGTGTTGTTGGTCCCATAGGCTAGAATCACTGATTTCGACCTAGTGGTGACCCAATACACACCGTTTTCTAAACATCAATGACATTTTCAAACTTCTAGAATTTTCACCAAGTATAGTTCTTGCGCACTTAGCAAGTACGCAAGAAGTAATTCTTGCGTACTTGTTAAGTACGCAAGAGGAAAATCCTGCGTACTTGCTAAGTACGCAGGACCAACACTTGGCAAAAATTCCTAAGTCTGAAATTCAGTTCAAAGAGTAACTGCTATACTGAGTCGTTTTTATTCATTTCCAATGATACGTGTTGTTATGATTGTGCTTTCTGTGTGATTTTGCAGATTACGGCTCGGGCGTTTACTAACGAATTCAACCTGTTAGCGAACACTCAACCCGAATGGAAAGGTGCAACATTGCAATATAGGGAGATAGTTGACTTCTTGAACCGCTCAAGAGTCAGCTATGCTATCTCAGCTGACCCGACCGTGTCAAGACCTTACTTGGAACAATTCTGGGAGACGGCGGAGCACGACTGCACGGTAACCCCCAATGTCATAAGGGCTACCGTTGCTTCGCTTTTTCTGAAGATACCATAAGAAGGGTCCTGCAGTTCAGAGACCTTGCTACCGACCCGACAGCCTATCCAGACTACTTTGTGGATGGGTGTTTGAGGCAAAGAAGGGGATACGTCGGAGCGAGGGACTATGCTTCTTATAAAAAGATGTGGGTATTAGACCAATGGCGATATTTCGCCCATGTCATGATCATGTGCATCTCATCAAGGAAAGCTGGGAAAGATGCCATGGGTCATGACCTTGCAGCAGCCATGGTCGGCCTTTCTGTCAACAAGGGCTACAACTTCTCCCGCTACATCTTTAAGGCCATCAATGACCAGATCAACACAGCGGAGAGGTTTCGGTTCTTGTTATACTCTCGGTTTGTGCAACTTTTGATAAATGACGCGTTGCCAAACCTTCCTGCTATAGGGGAGAGACTGTAAGTCAAGTGGGTGGACAAAAGGGTATTTGCTCAATTCCGGAAGCCAGGCAGTGTAGAACCTACCCCTGTGCACACAGAACTCTTTGGCCACCTTCTAAATGAAGCATATGTGGCACCTGAAGACTGGAGATGGTACAGCCACGACTCGAAGCCTGAAATGAGTGAACACTCCGATGAGCAACAGGAACAACAACAGGAGGAAATGGAAAGTGATGATGGATCGTCTGAGGATGGAGAGGACGAAGGCGGTGATGGTGGTGTTGAGGAATCCGATTCAGAAGCAACAGAATCAGATTCTTCTGATTCCGATGACGCACCATCGCAGGTACACCCACAGAGAACGGCTAAGGTAACCCTACCTGAGTCGTCCTCCAAAAGAAAGCGACAAAGCTCAAGCAGCGAATATGAGCCAAATTCTGACTCTGACGCTGCTGTACAAAGACAAAGAAGGGAAAGCATTCATAAGAACAAGGGAGATAGGCAAGAGGTTGCTATCCCCAGGGTAGTAGAGGTCCCGACTGTGCAGCAAGTACAAGTTCCAGCTGCCAGTCCAGATTCAGCCTCTACCCCACCAGAACAGCAATTGCACCGAAGGAGGAGAAGGCCACAAGTTCAAGCTGACGTGGCAGTCACGGCAGTCACAGAGGAGGTTCCTGTGATGGTGACCCTCCTAACTACATCCGTTCAGGTGGCGGTGACTACTCCAATTGTTACGGAGTCTGTCACCATCACCCCTACCATAACACCCACTCCCATCATCTCATCCCAAATCCCAACAACCACCATTGATCCTCCAAGTCAACCCTTCACTTATGAAGATTCTCACAAGGGTTAGACTTTGGTACCATCTTCTCCTCCCCTATCCATAATGCCGAAGCGTCATCGTCTAGGCATCCTGATCCGAATGAGGCAAGGATCGATGTGCTAGAAACCCAAGTTGCTGGACTGCTGAAGACTATTCAGAAGTCAAAGGAGGAATCTGATGCTCAACAAGCACAGATTAATTCACTGGCCGATGAAGTTAGGATTTTGCATAGCCAAAGAACGGGGACTAATGAGCGACTGAAGAACGTAATGGCACAGAATGAGCTATTAATGAAGATAAATGAAATGATTCTAGGCCACAGAACGTCACTTGAGCTAAGGCAGGTGTTACAAAGAAAAGAGCACGAAGCGATGGTCAAAGTAGTTGCAGAACTGACCAAGAAGCTTGATGCTCAGGGGGAGAAAGAGAAAGAGAAGGAGAAGGAGAAGGAGAAAGAGATAGAAAAGAAATCCACTGGTGCTGAGCCTTTTCATCCAGTCGACTTGACTAAGGATGACGATAAAGACAAGGATCCTGAAGCCGATCCTAGTGGAGGTGAGCACCAAGCTTTGGCAATTGTGCCCATCTCTGCTATTCCAATGGCTGAGGGGGAGTCTACTCAGCAAAAGGGTGGTGATACCTCTGGTGGTGGTGGTGATAAAGGGAAGTCAGCTGCCGATGTGCTCAAGGACTTATCTGATGATGAGATCCTTTATCTTGAGCCTGACTATTCCAAAGAAGCATAGATCGATGCTCTCCTTAATCTGGAAGAAGGAGAGATCGACTCTGGTGATGACTGGAATGATGATGATGAAGACGTGGTGATAGAGATTCCCAAGGGTGACGGGGAAGGAGAGTACGAGCTAGAAGATGAAAAGATCTTTGAATTTCCATCTATCGACGCTCCGCTTGACACAGGTTCAGTCGAGCAGGCTAGTAATGTAGAAGCCTCGACTGAAGCCTCCCTAGTTGACCCTGAACCTGTGGTCCCAGAGGCACCAAAAGAGACAGATATGCCTTCTACTAGTTCAAAGGGTCCAGCTCCGGTGTGGCAAAAAACGTCTATCATAGACAAGCACGGAGCAACAGGGATGATCTTGGCTGTAAGGTTCTAGGAGGACAAGCAGCTGTTCGCCATCAAAAGATCTGGCGGGGTTCAATACTTGAAACCCACCAGTGAAGCGTTCAGCTCCTTGCCCAAATACGACCTGGTGAACCTAGCAAACCGAGAGCTGCTGGGTCATTCCAATCCCGCAGTGGCGATGGGTTTGTGGGTGGTTCTGCAGCGTGAAGCAAGATCTGGGAACTTTGAAATGTTCAAGCCTCAGGTGCCCAAGAGAGTCAAGGATAAGCACGCTTTACATCTTATGACTAAGAAGCACTTAAAGAAATTGGTATACAAGCCAGTGCGATGTGAAACTAAGATTCCCCTGAGCAAGTTATCTCAGGATATTCTTGGTGACATGTGGTACTGGTACGTAGATCCAAAAACGGGCGAGGCTGTGATCATGGGTAAAGGACGTTCAGAGAGCGGGAACATAGTGCTAAAGGAACTGATAGGGTTTGGGGTTTGGGGGTTGGGGTTTGGGGGTTGGGGTTTGGGGTTTGGGGTTTGGGGGTTAGGGTTAGGGGTTAGGGTTAGGGGTTTGGGGTTTGGGGTTTAGGGTTTAGGGTTTAGGGTTTGGGGGTTGGGGTTTGGGGGTTGGGGGTTGGGGTTTGGGGTTGGGGTTAGGGGTTTAGGGGTTTGGGGTTAGGGGTTAGGGGTTTGGGATTTAGGGTTTGGGGTTTAGGGTTTAGGGGTTAGGGTTTAGGGTTTTTTTTTTGGGTAAAGGGCTTTGCCCGGAAAATGTATAACCAACCAAACAATTACATGACAATAGGGGCATTCCCCTTTTGGCGCCTAGGCCGGGTCAAGAAACAGGCTTCTTGACCCCAAAAATCCCTCAGAACAATACTAACATCAACACCTCGACTATACAAAAAAGGGTGATGTTGGAGCCTAATAACCGAGCGAGGGAGCTCTCTAGTGCTATCAACGTGGTTAACCAAAGCTATGGTACAATACAACCCATACTTACATCTAGTAGTAGACAAAAAACAACAAAAAACAACAAAAAACACTTCTAATATTCCAAAAAGTGTAAACAAAAAACCAATGGGCCGAATGATGGGGCCGGTTCTTCATGATCCTGTTATCACAAATAAAAAGTCCCCACTCCATCACATCCCTGATCCACATAGTGTTGACGGCCCACCCAAGATTGGTCTTGGGCCTTCTACCATGCTCTAAATAATACTCCCCTTTGGCCCAACTTCCCTGGGCAATGGACCAATTCATAGGAGCAGCAATCAACCACCACTTGTCCCGAAAAACCGATCTGTGGGTTGTGGGATTCGAATACTTTATCCCCCCACCGTCCACATCATATCACTGGGACGCCAAATACCGCAGCGAAGATGAAAAGGGCTACGACTTGAAGGACAGAAAAAACCGGGCTCCAACATGCCCCTTGTGTGGCTGCAGGTCCAAATTCTATGCAAGCGGACATGCCTCCACAGCACTTTGACGAGAAGCTTCACGGAGTACCTGGCCCAAACCGCAAAACCCACACCCCAAGCAACAATATTAGAACCTACCTCACCGATACTACACTCAACACTCGAAAAGAAAGGCGTATTTGCCATTCCCAGCCCAGGCCCGAAACCACCCCAGAACCTCACCAGACAAAGAATTATCCCAACCCAGGAATTCATAACGCCCCCCCACACTCGACCAGAGGATAGACCCAATGACTGTGATAATAAAAGAACGGATTTTCATAGCACAATTAAGCTCTCTACAATCTCCCATCTCCATCAGAACATTCTGTCTAGGAAGATCCCTGCCATTTCCATTTAGCCTGCTCCAATAGATCCACCCAACCATAAGAAGACAAACGCTGCACCAATTACAGAAAAGTACTTGCAACATGAGGGTGGTTATTAGCTAGGGATTTCCATTCAAAGTTGTCAATCTTCCATTTTTTCATAATGCTCATAGCGGCATTAGATTGGGAGACATTCAGCCCACAAATCCTTAGTCTGACCCCCTCAATTATCGTGTTACAAAGAGTCAAAACAGGCCTGCACTTGTGTTCATAAGTACGCATGTTTCTTTCTTGCCACACATAGTAGATCATAGCTCCCAAGGTGAGCCGGTTAACAATACTGCAGAGGGAATTATTGCTCCTAGTACGGCCCAGGAACTCAGTGAGAATGGGCCAGCTACCCTGAATTGGATGCCAGGTGGTTAACTTGCTAACTTCAGTCCAAACCTCATTCAGATAGTCGCATTCAAAGAAAAGATGTGACATGTTGTCGGGGACCAACTTACAAAAAACACATTTTGCTTCTCCTATATCTTGCCACTCCTTAACCAGATCATGAGTGCGTAGTTTCCCAAGGAAGGCCAGCCAAAGGATAAAAGCGTGGCGGGGGATATTCTGGGAGTACCAGACTATACTCATCCAAGGGACTCTTGGGCCAATTTCCTGGAAGTCCAGCCATACTTGCCCCACGTGGAAGGGGTAATTAGCACCATTATTTGATCTCCAAACTATTTTTTCACTCGAATTCAGAATGAGAGCAGGAGGAGGATGGTTATACAGCATAGGGTAACTTTGATGCCATTCCACAGGCCAAGACCAATTCCTATTTGAAATTACATCCGCAACTTTTGTAGCCCTGGACAAACCACCCACCCCTCTAGACCTAGGTGGAACTATTTTGCAAAGAGGACCCGCAGGGTGCCAGTTATCGAACCAAGCAGACGTACTAGTCCCATTACCAATAATGCGGATTATATGAGTCCTGAGAGAATCTCTTTGTTCTAGGATTTTCCTCCATCCCCAGCTAGTGTCATGTTTAGAATCAATATCCCAAAAATTCCTCCCCCGAAGCCTATACGCATGAACCCATTTTACCCATAACGACTTCTTATTAGATACAATGTTCCAAGTATGTTTGGATATAAGGGTGGAGTTCCAAGTCCTAAGGTTTTTCAGGCCAAGCCCCCCATTAATCATAGGCTTGCAGGCGTCTTTCCATTTAACTTTTGCCTTTCCCCTCTTCATCTCCCCATGGCACCAAAGAAAACCACGCATAAGTTTTTCAATTTCCTTTGAGACCGAGACAGGGAGGATAAAAACTGAGGACCAAAACACCTGAAGGGAGTTAAGGACCGAAGCAATCAACTGAAGCCTACCAGCGAACGAGAGTGACTTGTTTTTCCAATCCATAATCTTCTTTTTGACTTTGTCAATAAGGTTGTAACAATCTTTGTGATAAAGTCTGGTGGAAATCAGAGGGACTCCCAAATATTTTACCGGCAGAGTCCCAACATTGAAACGGATGGAACTGACGATGTTCTCCCTCACCCCCGGGGGAACATTACCAAAGAAAACAGTGCTTTTAGGAATGCTAGGGATAAGCCCTGACACACTGGTGAATTCCTCTAGGGCTCCCATCAGGGTGGAAACAGAATGGGCATCCCCATGGCAGAAAAGGAAGAGGTCATCGGCGAAACATAAGTGGGTGAGGTTCACATCTTTACACCGCCAGTGAAATCTAAAAAGAGGGGAATTTTTCACATTCCGATGGATCATAAGGGAGAGCACCTCCATGACGATAGTGAAGAGATATGGGGAAAGCGGGTCACCCTGGCGAAGGCCCCGCTTGCCTTTGAAGAAACCTTTTTGATTCCCATTCACGGTGATAGAGAAGGAAGGGGTGGTAATGCATCTCATAATCCACTGTATCATGTCGGTGGGGAAACCAAAATGGACTAAACAGCATTTTAGAAAATCCCACTCCACAGTATCATAAGCTTTCTGGATGTCGATTTTAAACGCACATCTAGCCGAACCTCTCCCACGGTGGTAATTCCTCATCAACTCTTGAGTAAGCAGAATATTATCGCTTATTTGGCGACCCGGGATGAACGCACATTTGCAATCATCAATGACATCAACAAGGGCACCTTTGATCCGGTTAGCAATGATCTTGGTAATGCACTTATACATAACGTTGCAACAGGAAATAGGACGAAAATCAGTCACTTTTGAGGGGGAAACCTTTTTCGGCACCAACGCTATGGAAGTGGCATTGACCTCACGGAGGAGTTTCCCATTCTGGAAGAATTGCTTAATCGCCTTACAAACATCAGGGCCAACAACTGGCCAAGCAGCCTTAAAAATTTTTGCCGAATACCCATCAGGACCAGACGCTTTGTTATCATCAATGTCAAACATGGCATTTTTTATTTCCATATCCAACACTTCCCGAACCATGTTGTTTGCGTCCTGGTGATTAAATTTCTTGGAGAAAAGAGTGCCTGGGTCATGAAAAGGGCTAGTACTGATAGAAACACCTAGGACATATTTAAAATGTTCAACTAAGGCATCCTCCATCCTTTGACCCGTAACAGTTTCCCCATTCTCAGTCTCTATGTTGTGGATCCTCTGATGGTTTTGTTTCCCTTTAACTACTTTGTGGAAATACTTAGAGTTATGATCCCCCTCATGCAGCCAATGGATCTTAGCTTTTTGCATTAGAAAGAGCTCCTCATCATTAGAGGCTTCAAGGAAAGCCGTCAGGTATTGGAGCTCTTCCTCCCGGAGGGCCGGGTCATGGGGGTTATTAACAATATCAGTCTGGATCAATTCAAGCTCATGCTTAAGGACTTGGACCTTCTTGAAAAGGTTACCTTGGTCATAATTCAGTTTCCGCAAAGGCTTTTTAAGCATTTTCAGTTTGGACACAACCGAAAACATAGGAATACCATCAATTCTATTCCCCCAAACTTCCCTAACAGCAGGCAGGAATCCAGCTTTACTCACAAGATAGTTATGGAACCTGAATGGTCTAGGTTTAGTGATCGGGATTTCAGGGATGGTGACTGCAATAGGGCTGTGGTCTGAATGCATAAAAGGCAGGAAAGTCGCATGCGCATGAGGGAAAACAGAGATGAATTTCCCATTAGCAATCGCCCGATCCAGCTTTTTCAATAAACCATTGACACGGCCTGGGCTTTTGTTCCACGTAAATTGAAGTCCTGACATGCAAAAATCTTCAAGCTCAGTGTCAAACAAGCACTCCCGAAATTCAGTCATACTTCGAGTGATGTTGGAAGTGCCTTGGGTCTTTTCCACAGGGTTAATAATTGCATTGAAATCACCCATAACTAACCATGGGTGGTCCGCCACAACTACTTTATGGATTCTAAGGGCCTCCCAACAGTCACGCCTAGGAACCAATTTGTGATGAGCATACACAAAGGAGCAGTAAAAAGGGTTACTAGCCTCAATCGGGTTGATAAGGCAGTGGATGGCCTGAGGGTGCCTGTCCAAAACCATCAAGTTAACCCGATCAGGGTCCCAAGAGATGATGATACGCGTCCCTCCAGAACACACACTAGCATTAGAGTCCCATGGCCGAGAACCAAAGACCTTAGTGCAAACTTTGGCGAGGTTGTTCTTAGAGAGATGAGACTCCAGAATACAAGTGACTTGAAAATCCCCACTGTCAACAAATTTCCTAACATGGTTTTGATTTGCAGCATTTGACATGCCACGGATAATCCAAGTAGAAAGTTTTATCACCATATTAACAAGTTTTTCCAAGAGAGGGTGCTTGATTCTCTTGCACACCCACCTGTCCTTTTTTCATCTGCAATTTAAAGAAACCAGCTGTTCCATTTGTGTCAGAATCCACATCTTCAATACAAGTGTTTGGGTCGATTTGCATGACATTGAGTAAGTGCCGGAAATACTCCCATTCAAGTTTCTTTAGCTTGGGACAATTGATTTTGATGTGGCCGGTTTCACCACACTCAAAACAAATGATTTGCTTATTTTTGAAACAATTCTCTGTTTTGTGACCGGACATCTTACAAAAGTTGCAGAAAAGTCCAGTACGACATTGTCATAAATGCCTTTTTCTGCACTTGGGACATTCCGAAATGGAAGAGTTGTATTTCGGGGAATGAAATTGGATTTCTTTGATCCACTTGGCCCTTGCCCAGATTCCTTCTTCTTCTTTCCCTCCTCCTGGTTTCTAATCAAACTGCTGGTTAGTGATGCTCCTAGATCCATAGCATCATCAAGGTTTTCTCAATTTACGAATTTGACCATGTCGCGAATTTCTCCAATCAAACCCCAAATATAACTCTTTATTAGGTTTGATTCAGGGGTAGCAAGATGTGGAACTATTCTAGCATATTCAAGGAGTTTGGTGGAATACTCCTGATGATTTGTTCCTATCATCTTAAGACTTAAGAATTTTCCTTCTATATGGTCCCTCTCGTTCTAGGGAACGTACTTCTTTTCTACTCGAGTTTTGAAAGCACTCCAGCCTATAGGATGCTTCTCTTCCTTTGGCAGCTACTATGTTGTTCCACCATTCTAATGCTTGGTCTTTAAATAAGTTTGAGGCATAAAGAACCTTGTCTTTTTCAGCACATTTGCTGATAGCTAGTACGGATTCAGTCTTTTCTATCCACCTTAATGTGGCAATTCCTCCTTCTCTCCCAGAGAAGTTATATGGCTTACAGTCCTAAAACATCTTGTAAATACAGCCAACTACTTTTCTCTACCAGTTGGATTGATCCCCTGCTCTCACAGCACCAACCTCCTCTATCCTACTAGATATTGCCTTTTTCTGGGCATTTGTAATATCAAAGTCAGGCACTTCATCATCACTTGGAACATCATGAACCTCAGTTTCCCCCACGTCCAAATCCATGTCGTTTACTCTCGGAACAGCCAGAGAGGATGGGTTGAAATTCAAAACATTAGCTATAGTATCCTCAGAGAACTCATAAAAAGTATCCTGATCATCAGATGGGTTGCAGTCAGGCCTATCCGAAGTAATAGCCATATCCGTATCCAAAGCAGCAAATCTGTTGTTCGCATTATTCTGCTGGTGCTGGGTCTTAGTGGTTGAGGGACTGCTGTGGTTGGGGTGCTTTTTGGGGAGGCTTGGGTTTCTGGATGGGGGATTGGGAGGGTTTCCATGCTGGGAGGGCTTTTGACTGGTACCCGGGGTGGATGAGGGAATGTGGGGATTATGATTTTGGGCTGACTTACCATTAACAGAGTTGGAGTGGGTACGGGTAAGTGAATTGTTTCTCTGGGCTCTACGGTTCTGATTGTTAACAACAATGAAATTAGAGTGCAGGTCACTCATTTTGCGCTGGATATTCGGGTCACTACTAGTATTGGGGGTGGTTCTCTGGGTATTATTTCCCTTCTGCTGTTCTGTTTCCTTATTATCCCTTACATGTCGTCCCTGAGTCCCTTGTTTTCCCTGCATTTTAATTTTGATTCTTCTGCGCTTTTTAGTAACAGTGGTGAACCCTTCCTTGTCATTTCCCTGAGTCTCCATATTACCCTCATTTACTACCTCCCTTTGGGCCGGGACATGAGTAGCAGCAGGAACAGGTATGGTTTTCTCTTCATCTGTCAATGGGCGTTTTTTGCATAACTTGTGGGAATGGCCAAACACCTTGCAAACACTACAAACAGCTGGCTTCCATCGGTATGAGACTTCCAGTTTGGCTACCCGGACAGGTCTATGTTGGATTGGTGGGAATTCAACTTCAATATCATTAGGGAGGTTACTTTCAGCTTTAACATGAACCAGAACCCGAGCATACCCCATTTTCCCATTCTTTTTTGAACACCGTTCTTGGGTAACTCTATCCATTAAAAGGGGATAGCCTATACCACTTAGAATTTTGCTAAGGCCCCTCCCCGTCCAGAGTTCCATGGGAACATTATGAACTGTAACCCATAATGGGATAACCGATGGTTCAATGCGTTCTAGGCACATTCCCGGCTCCCATTTATTTAAGAAAATAGGGATATTATTAACCATCCACGGTCCATTTTCAATGACTTCATTGAGGCCTTTCTCACTTTTAAACTTGAAGTAATAGTACCCGACTGTACTTTTGGATATATCTGCTAGATCAAAATTTTGCCATAATCGTCTCAAGCAGTCATTAACTACTTTGAAGTCCATGGATGTACCAAGAAAGTATCCATAAAGGTGAAGGGCAAAAGATTTAGCCGATAATCTAAGGTCCTCCATAGAAATGACCACTCTTTTACCACCCGAGGGGGTTTGAATGGGTGGGAAATATTCTAACCTGGTTTCCTCAGATTCATTATTAGCTTTCATTTGTTCTGCAAACGTGAGTCGACCGGGCTGGATCCTGTTCCAGACATTATCCCCCTGAGTCGAATTGGATTTCCCCGGACTTGGTATATCACAAGAGTTACCCCCGTTTCCCTCCCCCCCTCACTGTGAGGGCTGGGATTTATGCAGTTCTCCTCGTTAATTTCAGGGTTTAAATCTACCGGGAGCATAGAAATGTCCGGCACTTCCGTCGTATTTGACGGAGATAAGGGCAGATTGTCATTTGTGTTCAGTTCACACACATTATGATAGTTGAGGTTTGGGATTTTACTTGGAATCGAAGTAGAAGAAATGGTCGCTTGCACCATCTCCACCGGTAGTGACGTAGCCAAGCCGAGACCATTGTTCAGATACGTCAGTCCCACATCCCTCTGTTCGGTATTCTTCGGTTCAGCTGGCGAGTCAACTTTGAGCCCTAATTCAGCACTTCCCCATTCGCGAACTTCATCCGAGACGAGATCCCCCAAATTTAGTTTCACATACCCCTGATTGCTCTTACCCGCGCCTTGGCTCTCCTTTCCCTTGTGGGGCCTGGCGTTAACTGCCAGTCGGCTAGACGACCTGCGACCTCCCGATGGTTCAACAGGAGATGGATTTGGGGGGTCCGGAGGTTTATCCCGTGAGATTGGTGAATGGATTGAAGGAATCATTCTTCCCTTTGAAAACCAAAGTAGAAATCCGGTGAGATGAGACGAAATCGGTGGTGGAGTCCACCGAAATCTAGAGAGAAATTTCCTAGAGAGAGAAAAAAATTGTGCAAATGAAAATCCTGGGGTTCAGGGTTCAGGGTTCAGGGTTCAGGTTTCAGGGTTCAGGGTTCAGGGTTCAGGGTTCAGGGTTTAGGGTTTAGGGTTTTTTTTGGATAAAAGGGCAGTGCCCTGGAAAATAGAACAAGAATGAAAGAATACAGACCCGCACATTCCCCCCTCCCTGGACATTTTACCAAAGGAGGAGGAAACTGCAAACGGAAACACCAAAAGAACTAGTCAGGGATACTGACCGGACCCATACAATGCCTCAGAGGGCTACCCCGCACAGTGCTAAAGGACCTAACACGTATCATCAAAACTACAATGTTCCTCGGAAAACATACCATCCCAACTAAGTTACTAGGCTTAGTAGAATTAGTTGGGTTGGTAACCTTACCAGGCCCAATATGGTTAAACACCCCAAACATACAAACCGCGCCTAAAAAAGGCAAACGGCCACAAAAACAATTACAATGAGACTTAATCATACACAAATTACTAGAATTAAGACCAACTAAAAAATTACAATGATCAAAAGAAAACCCACACTTTGGACCATCGGACTGAGCTGATCTTGGGCTCATAAGCTTCAGACCATAATTGGGCTTCCACGAGTAGGCTTTTTTTTTCTCATATGGGCCACCTGGTGGACCCACAAACAGGCGCAAATACGAGACCACATGCAAGCCAAATCAGGGGCAAAAACCGGCCCCCCTTTACTCCTTATAAACTTTGAACTGGGCTTAGGAATAATACTAGAAATAGGCCCATTATTCAAGGTGGAATACCGAAGCCAAAGCTCCCTAGCGGCCCGTTGTTCCTCAATGTGCTGGGAGCCGAATATGGCCCATCTAAGAAGCCGAGACAACCATAAAAAAGGGCCCCCAATAATAATAACATTCCAAGTCCTGCTATCATTTAATACCTCATAATTTAACTCACCATAATCCTTATAATTTGGCATTTTTGAAACCGTCTTCAAGCCACACAAAACCAAATGGGCATTAAAATCACCCACCCGAACCAGAGTCAATCCAAGCCAACCCTTATATAACTTATAGGGGACTATCCCCCCACCCTAAACCCTATACCCTAACTTACAGGGTTTAGGGTTTTTTTTTTTTTTTTTTTTTTTTGGGAAAAGGGCAATGCCCTAGGTAAATATTTTATTAAGAAAGAATTGAGATTACAAACTAAGTGCATCCCCCTCTCCTAGACTCTAGGAGGGAAGAACCACAACAGACAGAAAAACAAACAAACCCAAACCAAAACACAAGTAGAACTATCTATTATGAGTTGTCATGAGTCGACTTGTAGCATTCATTTCAGACTCCACTTCCTCACTAGCATCCTCTTGACCATCCAAAATGAGTTCTTCATCACCCAAATTTTGTAAACCATTAAACCTGTTAGTGATACTAGTCGGTTTAGCACCCGATCCAGTCCTGCTAGGCATATTAACTAGAGGCGGGAAGTCCAAGTCACGAAAATTCGGTGGACCCGTTTCCTCATGAGGCCGAATCCCTTGACCCAAGAGGGCCGAAGGCCTAGTAGTCGCGCGCAAAGCTGGATCCGTCCCATTGGGCCGTCGAGAAGGGCCTGGCGCCTCAGGATGTGCATGTGGCCGAGTAGGCCAAACCTGTTGGGCATGCCCATGCGAACCACCTCCCACTCCTTTGGGCTTCCTAGTAGCTTGAGCACCAACCCGAATTCCCTTACCAAACTTTATCTTTTTGCTCTTTACAACTGTGAATCCTTCATTATCAACATTTCCATCTTTTTTATTTTCCACATTAGGCTCGACATTGACAACCTTTTCACTCACCTCAACCGATTTTCCTTGAGTACCAACTCAAATAGCGGGAACATCATGTTCCATTTTATCATGACCAAAGACTCCACATGTGGTGCAACAAGGAGGTTTCCATCTATAAGATAGCTCAAGATAAGTAGTCTTACCCGGTAGGACTCCACGAGAAGGAAACTTGACTTTGACCCGATCCGGTAACCCATTAGAAGCAAAGGCATCCACAAGCACCCTAGCATAATTCATGGGTCCCTCTTTTTTTTCACATCTTTCATAAGTTAAATGATCAAGCATTAGAGGCTTACCAACACAACTAATAATTTGCCCAATGTTACCCCCATTCCAAAGGCAAAGAGGTAAATCCTTGATGGCAACCCAAACCGGAACAGATTTTGGATTAGGCTTTGTCATCACCGTATCCGGCTCCCATAATTGAAGAACAAGTGGAATATTCTCCACTAACCAAGGATTCCTTTCTAGCACTTGTATCAAACCATCCTCCTTCTCAAACTTAAAAAAATAAAATCCTCCTTTTTTGACATGGATAGACTTAAGTCCATATTTATGCCACATTTTAATTAAGTTTTCCCGAACTACATAAAAAGGTAAATTACCTCCAATAAAGTAGCCATAAAGTTGCATTTGGTGAGCTTCCACACTCTTTGCCATAAAGTGTGCATCAAGTGTGACAACCGACTCACCCTTCTCATCCATATTCGAGGGGTTGTAGAGCAAACGAGTTTCACCATCTTCAACCCCTTCCCCATTAACCAATTTTTGAAAGAGCGACTTATTCCAGAATTTGTACCTCTAACCGGGTCACATTCCGGGATATTTTCATCCAACCTAAAGATATCTTCATAATCAAAAGGATGAAAGTGAACTTTTTTCTTGCCTTTACTTCCCATCAGAACTTCTACTCCCACCCCATCATCGACCAACCCCACTTTAATCCCATCTCCCCCACCCGGAGCCACCATAGCCGCTTCAGTGGGTTGCATGGGCACTTCATCGAGAGCCCCATGCACCACATTGGAAGGTGCATGCAACTCGCTTTCTCGGTTCATACCATGAAAAACCTCATCCTCAACTTCACCATACACCCCCTGCAAACCATGAAATCCCTCGACTTGCACCTTGTCATTCATGTGCTTGGGCATATCCAACCCATCATGATCCGGATTCTGTGGCCTAGCCAACTCCCCCATACCTTGTGAAAGACCCCCCAACACCATGAATCTGCTCATGCACCCCTGCATGCAAGCACTGCAAAACCTCCCTATTAATTTCCAAATTATCATTCACATCATGCGTTTGCATGGGCACACCCTCCCCATCCGGAACAAAGGTCGCTTGCACCCCTACCTCAAAAACAATTCCCGGATCCAACTTCCCTCCCTGTTCATCAAGAGCCCCATGCACGTCCAGAGAAGGCGAAACCCTCACCCTCTCCGACTCAACCTGGGTCGGAGCAACTTCTGCCTCCTCCGTCACCGGTGCTATTGGACTAAACACAGTCCTCGTCTTCGGGTAATCACGGCCCAACATGGCTTTAAATTCAGGTGAAAACAAAGGCGTATGACGCGAACTTGTTCCGGTATACCGTAACCCCTTGGAATCATTCATCGAACTAGAGTTGTATCCCGAATTACTTCCACTAGCTGGATTCAGAGAAGGTACCCCAGGAGACCCAGAAGAGTCTGACTCAGACTGACCGGCGATATTGCCGTCCAAACACAGTTCTCCGGTAGGATCCGGTTTTCTGGCGACCAGACTTCCGGCAACCGCAGATGATGTTTTTTCCTGTCCATCTCGATGAAATGAACCCAGAACCCCCGGTGATCCATCCGAATCTGACATTCCGGCCAATCCCGTTTTTCCGGCAGGCAAAATTCCGGCAGCATCACAATTTTCCAAAAAAGTATCTTTGTTAATCGATCCCAAACCCTGTTCCGATTCATCCAGGGACACCGTAACACTTGGGACAAATGAGTTTTCCTTGTTAATGTGACATACCTTTGAACCCGACAACAAACTCGGAGGCCGCAGAGATCCAGCGGAATCTTCCTGATAGTCGCCAAGCCCCACCAACGGTACCTTAGGAGTCTCGGCCTCTTCCTCATCAATAAGAGAGGTTGATTTGGAGGCCCCTCTAGTATACCGACGAGGCGGCAGGGAAGATGGAGGAGGTTCTTTTTTCCGTGGCATGAGGACCCGAATAAAAAGAGAGGAGATGGAGGAGACGACCATGGGATAAGCGATCCCGGCAAACCTTGTAGATGGGAGGGTGAAGGTGGTAGGAGGCGGAGGTGCAGGGGACGGCGGAGAGGAGATGGATGCGGCTGGATGGAATCGTGAGAAAAGAGGGAGACGGCTAGAGAGAATTTTTTATCTCACCGTGAAAAACACACACAAAAAACGCAAATGAGACAAACTTAGGGTTTAGGGTTTAGGGTTGAGGGTTGAGGGTTGAGGGTTGAGGGTTTAGGGTTTAGGGTTGAGGGTTGAGGGTTTAGGGTTAGGGTTTAGGGTTTAGGGTTTTTTTTTGGAAAGGGGACGGTACCCCAGGTAAACTTTATTAAGAAAAAATTAAGTACAAGAGGAGAGAGACCAGCAGCCAACAAAGGGACACTTCCCCTAAGTCAGAAACCAGCCGGGCCCTGCAAAAACGGCACACCCAAATCAGGTGATTCCGTCCATAAGTTCTACCCACAATAACAATCTAGTTCTAACCATACCGTACAAATAAACCAAAAACCTACAGAACCAGAACAAAATACAAATATAAAAATAACATAAATAATGGTAATCTCTAACATAATGCCTTTGCTTAACTCGCTTGTGGTCTTGCCCCGGGTTGGTCTTCATATCATCTCCGCGTTTGTGATCTTTTGGCCATTTTATCCCATTTTGACCTCTTTTGTCTTCCAAGTCATTAAGTCCAAATTGGTTGCCAAGAAGGTGTTTCCGATTAGGGTCCCACCTTATCCCTTTAGTTAATTTGTATTCAGCATAGTCTGTTTGTGTCCACCACCTTTGATCCAGAATCGTGATAGTCCAACTCTCATGCTGATTCGATAATCGTTCCATAGATTCATTATTCAAAAATTGCCTGTGATGTCTCTGTCTCGATCTTTGTTGATATGTCCAGTGAAGCCATTTGTTGCTGATGTTAACTTCGTGTCCAACCAGAGGCTTTGTCCTCCTAACCTTCCAGAACCAATCCAACCAAGAAACCAAAAACCATTCCCACCAAAGCCAAGAGTTAATCCCACCCCATCCCCATATGGATTTACCTTGCACATCACTCTTTTTAGTGGTAGTTCGTGTGCATCGTGTACCTGGCCCCCCGAGCCCATCCCTTAAAAACCATACGAGGCCCAGCTCGAAGTCATAATTCCCAAAATTCCACACACACTCAACGCTCAGAAAGGAGGTGTGTCGTGTGTTTTGTGTACCAACCCATCCCCGAGCCGGCCCCGACGAAAGCCACATGGAACTCTCCTTTTCCATGCAAGCCTTAGCATGCCAAGCTCCAGGGTCAACCCAAGAGAAAAGCCCGAACCATAACCAAATACTGAACCAACCCTTTTTGAATCAGTTAAGGGATTCATAGAACACTCATTGGTGGTGGCTCGTGTGCATGGAGTGTCCATCCCCCCAACCGCAAACCGGACAAGCCAAAACAGACCCAACCCTAAAATAAACATCCCCAAGGAAGTCACCCTAAACACACACAGAAAAGAAGTGCACAGTGTGCCGTGTGTACCAATCCCCTCCCGGGCATACCCCGACGCATGAAGCATGCAGACACCAAACCCCATGCACACCTCGAGAGACCACGTCCAGGGTCTTAGAGTTTTAATGTCCCACCCTCGATCATTCAAGGTGAACCACGTGATAATAGCGAGCCACCTGCAAGGAATCACAAAACGAGCAATATAATCATTTGCCCACCCCTTCCCTTCCCTATCCAAGATAATCCTAAAGATGCCAATGCCTCTCCCAACACTCCAAGACAAGGTGTAGTGTGTGCATTTAGTACCAACCCTATTCCCATACCATCTGAATAGGCATTTTAGGACCAAACCTTTTCCCCCTCCACCCAACCATATATACTCACAGAGATTACAGAACCTAAGAACTAAAAGGATTCTCAGTAAGCGGGGACCCGTGTAATACTTTTCAAGGCGATAATTCCTTTAGGGTTTAGGGTTTAGGGTTGAGGGTTTAGGGTTGAGGGTTTTTTTTTTTGGGTAAAGAGGCTTTGCCTCGGAAAATGTATTTCAACCAAAAAACAAGTTACACCCGAGCAGGGGCATACCCCTGTGAGAGTTTAACTTTGGCCTTGACCATTATGTCAAGACCCCAAAAATGCCCCCAAACAACATACAAAGTACCATCCCTACTATACAAAAAAGGGAGGAATTGATACCTAATCGTGTGACAATGGGGGGACCTGTAACTATACTTCTTACATCTAGCGTAACTAACATGACACAAACAAACATCGAGCTTACACATACGGAAATAATAATACAAGACGATATTCCAACTGTAATAATCATATCTCCTGTCACCCTTTCTATGATGGTGGAGGCTCTCAATCCACATCCAGAAATAAAGATTAAGAGCCAGCTCCATCATATTCACGCCATGACCCCAGAGACCCCAAAACATAACAGTTGGGTCAATATAGGTAGACCAGTCCAAAAGCCAATTGTCGCCCTGCACATTGCACCAAGCAAGGTCCAACTTGCACTCAGCCCTCCCATCCAAATTCAGCCACGCCCCACTAGTGATACCAGCCCGGATCTTGTCTTCCTTAAGCCAGCAGGCCCAACCGAACAGCCCCCAAGGACAGTTCCCAATCTGCAGATCATGAAAGCACCCATACAAAGTCTCCCAATTATACCAGCTCAGAGCCATCATGTGTGCCACCCTGCAGTCCGAATGGTAGCCCCTGCAGTCCGAATGGTACCAGACCTCCAGCCCAAAAGTAGCAGCAACCGAGATGTGTACTTGGGCAACCCGGCCTGACAGAAGCTGAATATGATCCAACCTCCATTGCTTCCTTTGTAACCTGTCCCTACCCAACCCAATAAGACCCTTAAAATAATGTTGTTAGAACCTACCTCACCCCCTCTACCCATCCTCCTCACTAGGAAAGAAGCCAAAATCTGGTCTATCCCACAGTCCACCCAGTCCCAACTTCTCTCATGAGAATTATCACTCCCCAGCCCAAACCAAAACCCCCCGCCCCCTCTCAAACGAATGATAATAAAAACAGGAATGATCATGATAATAAGGAATTTCATAGCTCTCTTTTTCTCAACCAAGGCTCCCCTCTCAAGGGAATTAAACTTTCTATCACCCGGGTCCAGCCCCAATCCAGAATTATTGGTGAAACCCGAACCATTACAGTGGCTAAGCATCCCACCATGCAACCCATTAGCTCCCAGTTTCATTAACACAGTTGGGGGTGGGGCTCCATTCAAAATCCAAGATATTCCAAATCTTCATCACCTTAGCAGCCTCAACCGACTTAGAAACTATAAGACCCAAAATCCGCATTTTGACAGCATCCGAGATCATTTTACAAAGGACAGCAGCTGGTCTAGACTTTCGGTCATGGATTCTCATATTTCTTTCCTGCCAAATAAAGTAAACCATAGCTCCAAGGGCAATTCTGTTGGACACACTCCATATAGAGTTGTTGTGATTATAAGTAATTAGCTGGGAAATAAGGGTAGGCCAGGAATTAGAGAGATGGCCCCAATTAGTCAGCCTTCCAATATCAGCCCAAACTTGAGTGGAGTAGCTACATTCGAAAAATAGGTGCCGGTGGCTATCCTGGACTGAATTGCATAGCACACATTTAATGTCCCCTACATCCATCCATTTATTAACTATGTCATTAGTCTTCAATTTTCCCAAGAGGGCAAGCCATAATATAAAGGCATGGCGGGGGATATTTTGAGAGAACCAAACGATCTTGCACCAAGGAATAACCGAGCCACTCTCCTGGATGTCTTCCCAAACTTTCCCAACTTGATAAGGACCTTCAGTCCCCTGATTATTCCTCCAAATAACTTTATCCTCTACACCTTCAAACAGATTGATCTGGTGGGACCAGTTAATTACCGGGAATCTCATGTTCCAGTCCCGTGGCCATCTCCAAACCCCATTAGTCACAAGCTCCTGCACAGAAGTGAGATTACTGAAATTCCCCTGGAAACGAGCTCTAGCTGGAATGACTTGGCACAAGGGACCCGAGGGGTGCCAATTATCAAACCAAGCCGAAGTGCTCGCCCCATTCCCAACTTTATGAATAATGTGGTTGCGAAGGATATTTCGGTGCTCAAGAATTTTACTCCATCCCCAACAAGTGTCTTGCTTGGAGTCAACCTCCCAGAAATTCCGACCCTTAAGTCTATAAGTATGGACCCATTTAACCCAAAGGGAATTCTTATTGGAGATAATATTCCAGGCATGTTTAGAAATTAACGCAACATTCCACGTCCTAAGACGCTTTAGGCCAAGCCCACCTTGACACATAGGCAGGCACACATCCTTCCATTTCACTTTAGCTTTGCCTCTTTTCATGGCACCCTGACACCAAAGGAATCCCCTCATAAGTTTCTCAATTTCCTTGGACACCGACATAGGAAGAATGAAAACTGACGACCAATAAACTTGGAGAGAATTCAGTATAGAAGATATGAGCTGCAAGCGACCAGCAAAGGAAAGGGACTTATTTTTCCAATCCATTATCTTCTTTTTAACCTTATCAATCAAGCTCCGACAATCTTTATGGTATAATCTTGAAGAGATTAGGGGGACTCCAAGGTATTTAACCGGCAGATCCCCCACTCTGAAGTTGATTAACATATTAATACTATCCTTTATCTCGGAAGGGACATTCCCAAAGTACACCGTCGATTTTGGAATACTCGGAACCAGACCCGACACCCTAGAAAATTCATCCAAAGCGGCCATTAAAGTGGAAACAGAACTGACATCTCCATGGCTAAACAGGAAAAGATCATCAGCAAAACATAAATGAGATAGCTTTACTTCCGAGCAACGCCAATGGTAGATAAAGTCTTCGTTGTTACTAACACCCCTCCTGATCATGAGGGATAGGACCTCCATCACAAGAGTGAACAGATACGAAGACAACGGGTCACCCTGGCGCAGGCCCCTCCTACCTTTGAAAAAGCCTTTTTGTTCTCCATTAAGAGAGATGGAGAAAGCCGGTGTGGAGACACAGCACATGATCCAGCTTACCATGAGAGGCGGGAATCTGAAATGATTCAAACAATCCCTGAGAAATGCCCATTCCACTGTGTCATAGGCTTTTTGAATATCTATTTTGAATGCACATCGGGCTGGTCCCCGATCTCTATGATAGTTCCTCATAAGCTCCTGGGTCAACAGAATATTGTCCGAGATCTGCCTCCCCGGAATAAATGCACATTGGCTATCATCAATAATTTCCACCAGGGCATCTTTAATCCTGTTAGATATGATTTTGCTTATGCATTTATAGATCACATTGCAACAGGAAATGTAGGAGAATCGTTCTTAGGAACTAGAACAATAGTAGTCGCGTTGACCTCCCGCAAAAGCTTACTGTTCCGAAAGAAATCTTTGATGGCAATACAAATCTCTGGGCCCACAATGTTCCAGGCTGCTTTTAAGAGATTAGACGAGTAGCTGTCCGGGCCAGAGGCCCTGTTCTCATCAATGTCAAACATGGCCTGTTTTATTTCCAGATCAGTAACAGCCTGCACCATATTCACAGCCATGTGATTAGGAATTTTCCTAGAAAAAAGGGACTCAGGATCAACTATAGCAGCCACCTGGGCCGATTGGCCTAGGACCTCCCGGAAATGATTAACAAAAACATCCGCCATGTCAATCCCAGAAACAGCCACCCCCAAATTATTTTCAACAGAATGGATCCGATTGCGGTTATGGTTTCCTTTCACCACCTTATGGAAATATTTAGAATTATGATCACCCTCTTTAAGCCAGTGAACTTTGGCTTTTTGCATAATAAAAAGCTCCTCATCCTTCACCGCCGCTTTGAAAGCCATGATGTAGTTGCATTCTTCTTCCCGAAGGGCCGAGTCATGAGGGTTATTAGCCACCTCAACCTGGATCAGTTCGAGCTCAGCTCTGAGGGACCTGACTTTAGTAAACAAATTGCCTTGAACGTAATTGAGTTTTCTGAGGGGTTTCTTGAGATGTTTAAGTTTGGAGATGACCGAGAACATCGGAATTCCTACTACCCGAGAAGACCACATGCTTTGGACAATAGGCAGGAAACCATCTTTACCTGTCAAATAGTTTGCAAACCTAAACGGTTTAGGGGGGCATTAGGCACTTCCGGGATGCTAACAACTATAGGACTGTGATCAGAAGCCATGAAGGGCAGAAATCCAACACTAGCATGGGAAAAATCAGCAATAAACTTCCCACTTGCAAGACCCCGGTCAAGCTTTTTAGGCAGCCCATTAGCCCTACCAGGACTTTTATTCCAGGTGAACTTTAGGCCCGTTGTACAAATATCTTCAACCTCTAAGTCAAAGAGGCAGTCCCGAAAATCTGACATACCTCTGGATATATTAGAGGCTCCAAAAGATCGTTCGGAAGGATCAAGGATTGCATTGAAGTCACCCATAAGGAGCCAAGGGTGGTTGGCCAGACTATTTTTATGAAGACGGAGCACTTCCCAGCACGCCCGCCTAGCCACCATCCTATGGTGAGCATACACAAAGAACAATAAAACGCTTTATTGCCAGTAACTGACTCAATAAAACAGTGGATTACCTGAGGGTGACGATCCACCACCATGAGGTTAACTCGGTTAGGATCCCAACTGACGATGATACGAGTCCCCCCATCACAGACATTCGCATTAGAGTCCCATGGTCTACGAGCAAACACTTTGTCACAGACTTTAGCAAGCTTTTGTTTAGATAGGTGGGATTCCAAAATACAACACACCGGGTAATCATCCGAAGCAAGGTGATTAATAACTTGATTTTGGTTAAAGGTATTGGACATACCTCTAATGTTCCAAGTAGTGATTTTAAGCACCATTTAAACAGCATTTATATTCTTGGGGTCTTGATTCACTACTCCCCCCGAGTTACCCCCTCTCAACAGAGGTTTGAAAAAGACAGCAGTCCCATTCGAGTCGGAATCAACGTCTTCCACAGCTGTGGACGGGTCAATATTCAAGCTTTTGAGCTGGTACCGAAAGTAATCCCATTCCCCCTGATCCCAATTGGCCTGGGCCGAGGCTTTCACCGAACCAAATTTCTCCAACCTCTTCATGATAGCCAATTTCTGCGCATTCGTGATATCAAAGTCAGGGACTTCATCATCACTAGAATTGATATCCAAGGTAACATTAGCCTCATTTCTGCCTGGGAAGTCCAGAGACTTCGGGTTGACTTTGAGAACATTTTTAATTGTGCCACGATTTAATTCAAAGAATTCCATAGAGTCATCCATTTCCAGATCCTTATCACCAACCCTTTCATCCTTTTCAAGATCATCCATAATCGAATCCAGGACCAAAAATTGATTATTAGTTGTCACCTCCTCGGGGGCAGGTATGACCCCAGCATCCTTGCCCGGCTTGGGCAGGGGTATTAGCAAGGCCATGGGGCTTCAGCCGGGAGCAAGGTTTGGCTTGGAAATATACTGGAGGGTTAGGCTTTTGTGGAACAGTGTTATTCAATTTGTTCACTTTAATGTTATGCTTTGGTGCCTCATTCAAATGACCCGTATTCAAGGACTGATCAGCACGGGCCGGGTTCTTGGGTTTGAGGTTAGAGGTGAACCGAGAATGCAATTCTCCCATTTTTTTTCTGAATACGCGGGTCACTACTGGTAGAAGGATGGTTCCCTTGATCTTATCCTTTCTTAACAGCCCCTTCTTCATTAACTTGACTAACCCCTCTGACTTGGGCTCGTTTTCCATTGACCTTTATCTTCAATCTACTACATTTCCTATTGACCACTGTGAAACCCTCTTCCCCTGTGTTGTTAATATCTGAAGCATTGTTCAACCCATCTCTGTTTTTATCCCTAATCTGACTGGCACCCTTGTTTATTTTCGCTTCTTCCTCTTCAGTTTTTGGCCTTTTATTACATAGCCTAGTTGAATGACCAAAAACCTAACAAAACTCACAGACCGCTGGTTTCCATTGGTAAGAGACTTCTATATTAGCAATACGACCCAGCCTATTGTTAATATTAGGAAATTCTACTTCAACTGTCAAGGGGAGATTACTAGTAGCTTTGACATTCACTAGGACACGAGCATAGCCAAGTTTCCCTTTTTTACTCTCGCATCTTTCCTTAGTGACTCTATCCATTAACAACGGATACCCAATGCCACTCAACACTTTACTCAGCCCTCTTCCTGTCCACAGTTCAAGAGGGACGTTATGAACTGTGACCCACAACGGGATGGTAGATGGTTCAATACGTTCTAGATAAGCGCCTGGCTCCCATTTGTTTAAAAAAATTGGAACATTATTGACCATCCAGGGGCCATTTTCTAGCACCTCATTCAAGCCCTTTTCGCTCTTAAATTTAAAATAGTAATACCCGATTGTACTCTTCGATATTTCATCCAGATCATATGACCTCCATAACCTTCTAAGACAATCATTTACTACCCGAAAATCCATTGATGTTCCCAGAAAATATCCATACAAGTGCAGAGAAAAAGACACAGCAGAAATTTTAAGATCCTCATGGGAAATAATAACTCGTTTACCTCCATTTGGGGAATTCGATGGCGGGAAATACACCAGCTTGGTAGAATCCAGTTCATTGTTGGCTTTAATCTGTTCTGCAAATGTGAGTCGGCCTGGCTTACCAATGCTCCAGGCATTCTGATGAGGGTTAGGGGGATGCTGAATTGAGGAACCAAACACCTGATTAGGCTTATACCGGGTAGCCCCATTAGTGTGCGAATCTCCAGACGGGCCTTGCATCACCATTTCCTTGCTAGCCTCTCACTTCCCACCGGGTCACAATCCGGCGATAACGGGATATCAGCAGCGGTGTTCATCGGACAGTTTTCGTGCTCCATGTGTTCGTCAAGCCTCTTATCAATCTGGTGGGGCAGAGTGTTAACCTCTTGCACCTGAAATTGGCTCGACATGTCTTCATCTTCCAGAGGACCCGACGTTGAGAGTGTGACTCCATTTCCCCCAAAATTTAACCCTAATTCAGCCGGGATGACTGATTCGTCCCTCAATTGGAAATTTTTATCCGATGAAAGCTCCGTTCCTGACATAAAATCAGAAAGGTTCAGCTTGACAAACCCTGGCGCATGCTTACTTCCAATCGGTGAGTCCTTCCCTTCTTTGCCCTTTCGCGATTTGGGTTTTACCGCCAGCCTAGGGGAGGATCGTCGTCCTTCAGATTGTTCCAGATTATCGTAATACGGAGGATCCGGGGGTTTATCAATAAGAGTTGGATTTGGGGTTGAAGGATTCATCTTCCCTTTGAAAACCTACAAGGAAAACCGAAAGAATGAGGGGATTCGGGGTATAGGACCACGAAGCTCCAGAGAGAAAATTCTAGAGAGAGAGTCTAGAGAGAGAAAAAAATTGAGCAAATGAAATTCCTTAGGGTTGAGGGTTGAGTGTTGAGGGTTGAGGGTTAGGGTTTAGGGTTTAGGGTTGAGGGTTTAGGGTTGAGGGTTGAGGGTTGAGGGTTGAGGGTTTAGGGTTTAGGGTTGAGGGTTTAGGGTTGAGGGTTGAGGGTTGAGGGTTTAGGGTTTAGGGTTTAGGGGTTAGGGTTTATGGTTTAGGGTTTAGGGTTTAGGGTTGAGGGTTGAGGGTTGAGGGTTTAGGGTTGAGGGTTTAGGGTTTAGGGTTTAGGGTTTAGGTTTTTTTTTTTTTTTTGGATAAAGAGGCATAGCCCCGGAAAATAGAACAAGAAATAAAGAATACAGAACTGCTCAACCACCTCACCCTGGACATTTTACCAAAGGAGAGGCGGACAGCAAACAAAAAACCCAAAAAGGACTAGTCAGGGACACTGGCCAGTCTCATACAAAACCCGCAGGGGCCACCCATCACAAGCCTAACTAAAGAAAACCATACCAAACCAACTAATATACTAAACTTAGTAAAATTAGTTGGGTTAGTATCCTTAGCAAACCCTATCCCTCTATACATCCCCAAAATACAAACCGAGCCCAAATTTGGCCACCGGTCATAAAAGTCATTACAAGGACACATGACAATACAAACATTACACAAACTAAAACTCGACAAACTAACATGAAAGGGGAGCCACACCCCACAAAAAGGGCCTTCAACCCGGGGATTAGCGGAATGCAAACGCCTACAAAAACCATTTGGGCTTTGGCCCACCATAATCAAAACAAACAGAATGGGCCATCGGAAAATATCCAAAATCAACTTGGAACAGGTCCAAACCTGGGCTAAACACTCCAACCACCAAACTAACCAGATGGGCCCTCTATAATTCTTATGGGACAGCGGCTTTAAGCAGCCCAAATTGGGCCAACTGGGCCAATTAAAAACAGACTTACAAACAGCCCCAAAAGGGAGGCAAGGATCCAGCAACCTGCTTGTAGTCTTCGGCCTCCAAATTAAAAAAACCATACCCCGCAAACAGACCCACCTCACTGTGACTATCCCAAAAATTAAAAGGAAAAAATTACCAAAAACCAACAGCAACCTCACCCGAAATAACCGCTCCAAAAACGAACAAAGACTAAACCAATCGATCCAAACTCTAATCCAGCCTAACAACATAATTAATTTCGTTTGGGAGAATTCATAACCACTGGATCCACATACGAACCCAATTTCTTTAAGTGAGACCCGACATGAACCGAATCAAACCCATCAAATTCCTCAACATCTTCTATTTCGGTGTCCTCCTCGGGATATAAGATAATATTTTCTGGGTCCAATCCCATCTCCATACACTTATCCGCAAAGAAATCCCACTCTCCTTGGGACCATTCTTCTACCGCCTTGGCTTGGACATACTTGAAATCTTGCATACAGTTCAAAATAACCCGTTTTTGAGCATCAGTGATGGCAAAAGACCCATTGGACCGATTATCAAAATTACCATTACTGTTTAGAGGGTTCATTTCCAAGTCCATACTATCCGCCAAACCTTGATCCGGGGGTAAAGATCGTCATGACCCGAAATCAATTTGTTAAACTTGATGGAACTAGGGATATTGTAGATGCATATTATGTCCCTAATCCCTTGTAATATGTATTTCATCTATGTTTAATGTAACTATTTGATGTATTAATGAAATTACATGTTTATCCTTAATGTTTACTCATATATAACGACTGTGTATTAAATGCTCTGATAAATATCGATAGCGTTGATCAATCGTGCTATTGAAAGGCCCATTCGCACGAATGGATCATGAGAATGATCCATTCGTGCGAATAGATCATGAGAATGATTCATTCACTAGAATATGTCATGAGAATGACTCATTCGCACGAATGAAACATTCTGATGATTCATTCTTACGAATGAACCATTCTGCTGATTCATTCGCACGAATGAGTCCATTCACATGGCTCATTCGTACGAATAGCCTCTGCACTATATATATAACTTTCACTTCATGAGCACATAACAGAAAGAGTGACACAACACATATACACATACTGTCCAGAGTAGAACAAAACCAAGAACAGAACATACAAACTCTCTGCACCTGTATTGTCGAATCTCTGTTCTTGAGAGTTTCCAGGTCTTGTATCCAACTTCTCTACACCAAAGGGTCGATAGAAACCTTCGATTCGTCGTCTAATCCGCTCGTTTCTTACGACCCGATCCGTGTCATAGATTGGATTGCCAATCAAATCGGATTCCGCACGATTTGGTTCGGTTAATGTGTTGAATCATTGGATCAAGGTAGATCCCGATCCAACAAAGTCGTATCAGAGCCTGTTGTGCTCTAGATTCAACATAGAAAATCTGATCTTGCTTTTGATCTTGCTTTTTCTAGCTTCTTGAATGTTATAAAGATCACTTGATCGTTGTTTAGCCATGTTCAAATCTTGTGTTTATTGCTTCTGAGTGATCTGATCATTTCAGTTTCAAGATCTGATAAGAAGCTCAATCATTGGTGCTTTTTGGTGCAAAAAAGTCAAACTGCCCTCTGTCGTACGAATGGCTACTATGATGAACTTCATTCGCACGAATGGCTCCTACCATTCGCACGAATAGATCAAGTCTCCCGCTCGTTTGTTCAAACTTCCAATCGCACGAATAGAAATTCCATGCGTACGAGTAGAAAATTCCATTCGCACGAATAGAAAATTCCATTCGCACGAATAGAAAATTCCAATCGCACGAATAGAAAATTCCAGTCGCACGAATAGAACCCATTCGCACGAATAGAACCCATTCGCACAAATCTCTTCTGAATTTTTTTTTAAGTGTCGAAAAAAACTTCGTTTTTTACCATGTCGGACTTAGCTTTTGTTGCCGGTCAGAACAGCAAAATCCAAAACTTGTTATTAATCGATAATGAAGCTGGAAATGCTAACAAGGCTCCAAAACTCATGACAATGGACGAATATCATCACTGGAAAAACAGGTTTGAGATACACATTAATGGAGTTGATACAAACTTATGGATGATGTTAGAGAATGGATATCAGAAAGTGTTGAGTGAGGATGGAACTCCTGTTTTGCTTTCCCTTTTAAGCGAACAACAAAGAAAAGATTATGACTTAGAAAAGAAGGCATATGCTATCCTATCTCAGGCCATATCAAGAGAAATATTTCATCAATTCAGGCAGTTTACATCTTCAAAATCTCTGTGGGATGCCTTAGAACAACGTCACGAAGGAAATGCTTCGTTGAAAGCTATCAATGCTAAGGCCATTAAGAAGGAATTTGATAATTTTATGTATATTGGAAATGAGTCCTTAGATGATCTATTTGAGAGATTCTATCACTTGATGAGTGAATTACATGCCCATGGGGTCAAAACAACGAAAGAAGAAAAGGTTCAATGCATGGCAGATGCACTACCACCAAAATGGGATTCATTCTTGATGGTTCTCAAACAGAACAATACTCTTGAAACCATTGATATCAATGAATTTCTTCAGAAATTGAGAGAACAAGAGGTGATGAATAAGTGGAAGTTAAAGAGAGGTGTACAAGCTCAGGATCCTTCATTGTACTATTCTACATCAACTCAACAAAATGCTCCTTTGCAGACTGCGTTTGTATCAAACAAGTCAAATGTTTCAGCCAGCCAGTCTTCAACAGCTCATGCTTCAGTTCCATCAAGCTCGGTTCCAAAGCAGGGAAATACTGCTAGTACTCCTCCACCAAGCCCCATTAAATTGCAAACAGACAACTTCGACAAGGTTACTATCGAAGTGGCCAAGGAACACATGGCACTGTTGTCTACCGTTGTCAATTCATATGACAGTCTTGTTGCTGGACAGGTTGGAAACAGTCATCTGACAGCAGAAGACTATGCTCAGATTGATAAGGATGAAATGGATCGAATTTATATAATGTGGGCTCTTGCAAGTGCAGTCAGAAGAGCGAGAGATTATGTAAAAAGGACAGGAAAAACTCTCGAAGGGAACAAAGACACTACTTATGGTTTTGATCTGTCTGCTGTTGTTTGTTTTAACTGTGGTGAGAAAGGGCATTTTGCTAGGCAATGTGAAAAGCCTAAACAGACTGGAAACCGCAACCCTTTCAACAACCGTCAAAGCCAACCGAAGCCACAAACTCAAAATACAGAAACAAACATTGTTCCAGTTACTCTTGCACAAGATAAGGGCACTTCAAGTGGAACAAAAGCTATGGTTGTTCAAACAGATGAGACTGTTGATTGGTCTTTTAAATTTGGAACTGATGGCAGGTCAGGGGATAGAGCTTACATGGCAAAGGCTGTAGAAGTCAATGAAGAATCAGATTCTGATGCTGAGAGAGAGATTGCTTCAGAAAGTTCATCAGCTGCAGACGACACATCTTCAAACAGTTCTGGCTTCACAGCTGAGAATGAAGATAAATCATCTGTTGTCTCTTCAAGTCAATCAACAGCTGATGTGGATGATAACAACTCCTCTTCTGAATCTACCTGTAGTTGTGCTTTTATGGTAAAAACATCCACAGGCATTCAGGTAAATTCTGACAGTTTTGAAAGTGAGTCTGAATCTCAACCGTGTTTAATTTGTGATGAACTTGAGAAGAAAGTTGAGACACTTAAAAGTCACAACACAGACTTAATTACTGATTTAACTGCTTGTCTTGAAGCAAACCGTGTTTTAAAGGGAAACGAACTTGCCTTCAAAAACAAAATTGATCTTTTAAATAGGCAAGTTCATGAATTAGAAATATGTGTTATCAAAAAACAAAATGCCATCACTTTTTATTTAAACACGATTGATGAAACAAAGAAAAAGCTGGCGCTTGTCGAATGTGATTATGAAACTTTAAATCAAAAGCTGAAAAGTTATTCAAATGCTTCTTACCTTCTTGATTACATGATTTCACGAAGTCTAGGAAAGAAAAATGCTAGGATGGGGTATAAAAATTGTCCTCCTCCGGTGTTGAATACTATGGTAAACACACCGGATGATAACCCAATCATTGACTTTAAGGTCAAAACGCCTCTTGTCGTTGATCCAACCGAAAACAAAATTTGTCAACCAAAGGTTAACGATAATGGTGCTTCGACCTCGAAGTCCCAGTGTGTTGATGGAATGGTAGAAGAGTGGGATGAAGACGACGATGAGTGCTCTACTCATGGTTTGGGACACAAAAGCTCGTCTGCTCCACAGAATGATAGCATTGGTATTTCAAAATCAGCTTCTAAAAATGTTTTTAAAATTAAACAAACCAATCGCCGTCCATCTTATCCCACTATTTCTGATCAGAAGAGTCAAGTAACCAAAGCCTCAATCAAAAAGGTTAATTTTGTTAAAGCTGGAGAGTCTGTTCAATCAAACAAGTCACTCTCTTCAGCTAAACAAAAAGAAGCTAAGGCTGGTGGTTCAAAAACTCACCAAAGTGAAAATCAATACAGATCTCCGAGGTTGGTTGAGCGGAGATATTGTTTTGAGTGCGGTACAAAAGGACACGTTGTTGTCAACTGTCCTTATCTTCAGAAGCTAAGTAAAAGAGTTAACCATTTTCCAGAAAATAAACAAAAGCTTTTAAAGTCAAAATCTAACTCTTTTACCCAGCAACAAGTGCATCAAAAGAAAGTTAAACAAAAGATGCATGACTTGTTGGTCTCTGATTCGAGTTCCACACCTGTACAAATCGTTAAGCAATCCACTGTTTACCACAAACAGTCGTTGCACAACCAACATGTGTGGAAAGCAAAATCAGACAATGCTTCTGACGACTGTACTTCAAAGTCAAATGATTGTTCCAAAAATCCACAAGGACAGTGGATGGATTGTACTGTTGTAGATGAGTCTGGGAAACCCAAGACCGTAAAGGCTTGGGTTCCTAACCTAAACTAATTACCTTCTTTCTTGTGCAGGTTGTCTTTTACAATCCTATTAGCAATAATTGGATTGTTGATAGTGGGGCATCCAGGCACATGACTGGAAACTTAGCTCTCCTTTTCGACGTCAGAAATATCAAAGGGGGCTATGTTTCATTTGCAGGCGATAAAGGTGGTTTTATCTCAGCTCAGGGAACACTGTCTAATGGAGCTGTCAGTTTTGAGAAGGTCAACTTTGTCAAACAGTTGGATAACAACTTGCTTTCTATTTCTCAAATCTGTGATAAGGAGTTCAAGGTTATTTTTGATGACAAGCATTGTTATATCTTGAAAAAGGAGTTTATAATTCCAGAAGACATGGTGGTTATGTCTGCTCCAAGAGTGAATGACCTTTATATTCTTGACATGTCACAAGCATCATCCTCAGTGTCCACAGCATCATGTTTTGTTTCAAAAGCCACTGAGAAGGATTCTATTTTATGGCACAAAAGAATGGGACATCTTAGTCTCAGAAAAATGAATCATTTGGTGCACAAAAATCTTGTTGAAGGAGTCTCTGTGAAAAGTTTTCATCTTCCTGACGTGTGTGTTTCTTGCAAGAAAGGCAAACAAACCAAGAAATCTCATAAACCCAAATCTCAACATTCCATCACTATACCACTAGAGCTCTTACACATGGACTTGTTTGGTCCTATCAACCGGAAGAGCATTGCTGGAGACTTATATTGTTTGGTTGTGACGGATGAGTATTCAAGATATTCTTGGGTGATGTTCTTAAAAGAAAAATCTGAAACTTTTGAATATGTGGAGATTCTGATTACCAAATTGGAGTCTCTGTATAGGCTAAAGGTTAGGAGGATCCGTTCTGACAATGGTACTGAATTTAAAAATCACCTTATGGAAACGTTCTGTCAAAAACTTGGTATTCACCATGAATTCAGTGCGCCATATGTTCCACAAATGAACGGTGTTGCTGAGAGGAAGAATCGGACCTTGATAGAAGCTGCAAGGACTATGCTTGCTGACTCAAACCTACCCGTGCAGTTCTGGAATGAAGCTATTGCTAATGCGTGTTACACGCTCAACCGGGTTCTAGTTATCAAGCGTCACGATAAAACTTGCTTTGAATTGTTGCATCGACGGAAACCGAACTTACAGTATCTTGAACCGTTCGGCGCTCCATGTACCATGTTGAAAAAAGATGCTCATGGCAAGTTTAACGAGAAAGTAGAAGAAGGTTACTTCTTAGGGTACAGTACTCCCAATAAAAGAGTTTACAACAAATCTTCTGGAAATGTAGAAGAATGGTACCATGTTGATGTTCAAAAGTATACCTCTCCTGCTGCTGGAAAAGGTCTTCCTTGGATGTTTGATTATGAAGAACTTTTTGCCTCGTTTAATCTTCCTCCAAAATGTTCAGATGAGGAGATTGCTGTTCAAATGATGTATGATGCTCAAAATGCACCTGATGAACATGTGCAACCTACTCCCTCATCATCTGACATTCCTGAGTCCTCCAGTAACACACAAGTCACACAGGATGATGATTCTTCTTCTTCTTCAGAGTATGAGGATTCTCGACAAGAAATAGACCATCAGATTGAAGATCCTTCCCATGATGTTGTACAATTGAGTGATGATGTTTCACATTCTGTGGCAATTGAACAGAGTATCACAAACCTTGATCAAACTGTTGAGGTTCCTGCTCATCCTGTGGGTAGGATTGATAGAATTCATCCTCAACAGAATATTATTGGTGATCCCACATCTGGTGTCAAAACTAGGGGTCAGATCAACTCTGGAGTCTACTCAGAAATCATGGAATCTGGTGTGGTCAACGATTGTGCGCATTCATGTTTCGTCTCGCAAATCGAACCACGGTCTATAATAGATGCTTTAAAAGAAGAATTTTGGGTAAATGCAATGCAGGAAGAACTACTCCAATTTCAGAAGCTCGGAGTTTGGAAGTTAGTTGATTTACCAAAAGGAGCTAAGAAGATTGGTACTCGATGGGTTCTTCGTTGCAAAAGGGATGATCAAGGAATAGTCATAAGAAATAAGGCTCGTTTGGTCGTTCAGGGATTTAGGCAAATTGAAGGTATAGACTACAATGAAGTGTTTGCACCGGTTGCTCTTCTGGAAGCAATTCGAATTTTTCTTGCTTATGCATCCTACAAAAGGTTCAAAGTCTATCAAATGGATGTAAAGAGTGCATTCCTTCATGGAGAAATCAGTGAAGTCGTATACGTCAGTCAACCTCCCGGGTTTGAAGATCCTATGCATCGTGACCGTGTCTACAAATTGGACAAGGCACTGTACGGATTGCACCAAGCTCCGCGAGCGTGGTACGAGACACTTTCCACTCATCTTCTGAACAACGGATTTAGAAGAGGTGTCATCGACTGCACGTTGTTTATTCGAGAAAAGGGTGGAGAACTTTTAATGGTACAGGTATACGTGGATGACATTATTTTTGGATCGACGAATGATGTTCTGTGCAAAGAATTTGAAAGAGTTATGCAGGACAAGTTCGAGATGAGTTCCATTGGAGAGATGAAGTTCTTTCTAGGGCTACAAGTAGATCAATCTGAGACAGGGATTTTCCTTCATCAAACCAATTATGTTGGAGACATACTGAGCCGATTCAGTATGACTGATGTCAAACCTGCTGGTACTCCATTGGCGATCAATCACGGGATTTCGCCTGATGACAAGGGGGAGTATATTGATGCTACTCTCTATCGAGCCATGATCGGATCTCTCATGTATCTCATGGCATCTCGACGAGACATCATGTTCGCCACGTGTCTCTGTGCCCGATATCAGTCAAAACCAAAAGTCTCCCACTTAACTGCTGTCAAAAGGATTCTTCGTTATCTGAAGGGTACTCCTGATCTTGGATTATGGTACTCTAATGATGATAACTTTGAGCTTACTGCATATAGTGATTCTGATTATGGTGGTTGCAAAACAGACTTCAAGTCTACATCTGCAGGGTGTCAGTTCTTTGGAAACCGTCTCGTGACATGGCAATGCAAAAAGCAGACTTCAGTGGCTACATCTACATGTGAAGCTGAATACATCGCTGCTGCCAGTTGCTGTTCTCAGATGATCTGGATTCAACAGCAACTTCGGGACTACGGTTTGCAATTCTCTAACACTCCTATTTATGTAGATAATTCTGCTGCCATAGCTATCACTAAGAATCCGGTTCAACATTCAAAAACCAAACACATCGGCATAAAATATCACTTCATTCGTGATTGTTTTGAAAAGAAACTGATTGATATGGTTCAAATTAACACTGATTTCCAAAAGGCCGACCTCTATACAAAAGCCTTTGACAAACCAAGATTTTTATTCTTGTTAGAGGTAAACGGCATGAAAAAGAAAGATGACGTTGTTCCGGACCAAGAGTCGAGTCAATAATCATTTTTATCAATTACGTTCCTGTATATATTTTCTTTCTTGCGTTTATTAAAAATCTCAAAAACTCAAAAAGATTTTTCATTTTGAAATTTTAGGGGGAGAAAATGTCAGTAAGAAAATGATCTCTCACTGAGAAAAATGATAGTACACAGACGCTAGTTATCTGAGACTCCAAAAAGATTTCTATATTGTGTACAGTAAAAAAAAAAAAAAAAAAAAAAGATTTTCCATTTTTGTACAGTTTAAAACCCAAAAACATCTGAAAAACTCAAAAATGAGAAATCGTATCCAACCTTTGGGAAGTGATGGCACACTAACCATATGTATGAAGCACATTGCATCTATTGTCATAGTGAATAGTCACACTAAGTCGACATGTGATGCATTGATAGGCTTATCTTACTGAATCTCGACCATTGATGATTGATCTATACCATATTAGATATTGTCTTGTGAGTCACATAATGGTGAAAGGATTGACGAAAATCAACAATAGAAACTGAAGGTGTTTCTCATTCTGTGCACACCAGTTATCATCGGTTTAATGAGAAATCAAAAAGTAGTTATAAAATTAAAAAAAAAATTAGATTCCGAAGTCGTATACGTGCCATATTGCCTTGTAAATACCTGGCTGAAGCCGTCCATGCGATTAAGAATAAAATAAAAGTATGAATCCGAATCCGTATATGTGCCATATTACCGGGTTGCAGCCTGGTTGAAGCCATCCATGGGATAAGATGAACACAAACACCGTTAGCTGAATACGTGCCATATTGCCTTGTAAATACCTGGCTGAAGCCGTCCATGAGCTGATGGCTGTCACTGTGAATACTAAAAAAAAAAAAAAAAAAAAAAATTGGTGTAGTAAAGAAGTAACAGGGAATAACTGAGATCTCATGAACTTATGATGACTGGTTAAGTAAGTTGTGCTGATTTGAAACATTAACATGTTTTGAAAAGTAATTCAAGTCAATTCTTAACTAGTGTGGGATACACAGATAATGGACTTAATCCTTCAAGATCATCTTGTAAGTGTTGAGAAAAGGTATGCATAAGTTTAAGATGGACAGAAATATCAATGATCGCATTTTGACTAAGTGTACTTAAAGCTCAGATAATTTGCAATGTTGATGATTGCTATGAGTCTAGTACTGATCCCATGTTCGGATCTTTCTCACAAAAAGATGTGTAAATACCATTGTATAGTTGTATCTACAAAATTCAAAATGTCTCAGATCATTAGTCATTAAGTCTGTATGATTTCTCATAAGGATCATTCTTACTAAGACATGTGTGTATATATCTTGTTGATATTATTTTCAGTATTACATATTCAAAAAATCCAAAAAGATTTTAATTTTTCTGAATTTTAGATTATTCGATAAGACTCGAACGACTGTTATCAACCAAATTTGAAAACCGCTTGACTTCCTGATTGATCAAATCGTTCCTTTACTTCATAACCTATTCCAAAACTTCATAATTGATCCCTCACTTCATAATTAAATGTAAATTACTTCATAATCAAATTGTTGTCAAGACCAATGTGGTCGGATATCCCATTTAACCTGAAAAGTTTAATTTGCATAAGGGGATTGTCCCATTTGTACGAATGGATGAGCAGAATGGCTCACTCGTACGAATGGATGAGAAGAATGGCTCACTTGTACGAATGGATGAGAAGAATGGCTCACTCGTACGCATGGATGAGGAGAATAGATCATTCACACGAATGGACTGACCAAAATGGTCCATTCGTACGAATGAGTGGCAGAATGAATCAAGTCTGGTCCACTCGCACGAATGGACTGACCAGAATGGTCCATTCGTACCAATGAACCAGGCCATCTTATAAATATGCCATTCATTCGCATGTGCAGTCTCATTCGCACATTTCAGAAAGCATTCGCACGTCTGTTTGATTGAAATTCTGATTTTGAACAAAACTCCGTCCAATCACCGATCTAATCATTTGATTTCATTTTACAGGTATAACCCCACAAGTATTCATCAAATGTATAACGATTTGAGGATGTTCGATTAGATTTAGGGCTCAAAACCGAAAACCAAACTTAAAAACGTAAAAAATGACTTAATAAACCGATTAAAATGCTAAATACTGGTTGAAAACCATAGTCGAGTGTTTTGGTGTCTTTTTCGGCAAATCTTTTCAAGTGTTGGTTGATTTTTGGACAAATTGGATCGCGACCCGTCTGTCATACGAATGGACACACTCTTCATGTTCATTCGTACGAATGAGAACAACATTCATTCACACGAATGAACGCTCATTCACACGAATGAACGCTCATTCACACGAATGAAACTCATTCGCACGAATGAATACTCATTCATATGAATGAAACTCATTCGCACGAATGAATAGGCAGAATGATCCATTCGCACGAATGAACCAACTTTTAGGGTTCATTCGTACAGAGGGAAAATGGTCCAAAAGTTCATATTTCCAAAATCTTGCATGTACTGATCTGATGTGCTTCATGTTTTTGTGTTTGCAGACTGATCGTTATGGCGCACAGAGCTCCAGTTGTTCTTAAAGATTCAACAAAAAGCAACATTTGTGCTTACATGATCCCAACTTCAAAGAATGCAAGACCGTTCATTGGAATGATCGAGTTCTTGTCTCGATCCAGGATAGCCCATGCTATATCTTATATCTGCACTCCCTATGCTTCTCATCAACGGGAATTCTAGGCCACAGCTGAAATAGACTGTGAAGTTTCTCCAACTGTGATACGGGGAAAGATTGCAGGACAGGAGGTTATTGTATCTGCCTCTCACATTCGCCGATTGTGTCAATTCGGTGATCATCCTGAAGATCCAGTGACACTGGATAAATATCTGGTCCGTGGATGCTTCATGAGAATAAAGTACGACGGGAATGTCGCCGAAGGCGTTCTCAACAAGGCGAACCTCTGTCCCCAGTATAAATATCTAGGACACGTTCTTCTTCACTGCCTCGGTTCCCGTCGTGGCGGATTTGATGATATGCGCGAAACAATACAGAGCGCATTTGTGGCACTGGTGTTGAACATACCGTTCAACTTTTCAGAGATGGTGTTCACACACCTGAAGGAAAACATCTCGCTAAAAGGGGACAATGCGTATCTCATGTACCCCCGATTCTTACAGATGATAATCGATGACCAACTTCCTCTACTGCCACGATCCGATATTGACATGATAAGGCTGGAGCATATGACTGATGTCACACTAAACCGGGTACAGACTTATAGGGGAAGACCAACAAAGCCTCCACATAAACGCCTTATTAGACATCTGGCAAATTCTGATTATGTGGCACCTGCAAACAGAAATTGGCGTCACGATAATAGTGATTCTGACAGGGAGGATATTGTTGTGCCTCCAGCTGACGACCAAGATGACGACGACCAAGATGGTCAGGGAGGTGGTGGCAATGCTCCTAATGTTCCATCTACCGCTGCCACCACTCCTACTGTTACTGCTATCGATTCATCCCTTCAAACTAACCCAGAAGACGTTAACCTGGACACCGTCCTGTTTACTGATTCTGAGGAAACTGAAGATGAATTCGAAATCAGTCAACAAGGGGCAAGATTAGTCGCCACAAAACGAAAGAGGGGAGCAGATCAAGGAAGCTCAAGGGTTGATGATGATGACGTCAGGGATGCTGACTTTGTCCCTGACTGTCCACAAGTATCTGCTGCTCCTTCTTCCCAATCTACCCCAGTCAAGAAAGGAAGAATGAAGAGAATGGCCAAACGCCAAAAGTTCAAACTTGTCAGAAGGACGGAGAGCACCTCTGCTACAACAGCAACTGCCACCAGGTCTGAGGCTCCAATGTCAACATCCATGCCTCAGACACAAACTGTGCCTCCGATTCCTCCTCCCATCTACACGACTGCTCATACATCACAGCCAGCCACTACTCGAGCTGAGCCATCAACATCATTGCCGACTATTTCGTTGAACGATCAAATCATCACTCTAAACAGCTTGGTACTGCAGCTTCTGGCTCAAAATCAAGAACAATCAAAGCGTTTAGATCTTCAGGGCTCGCAGATCAGTCAGTTGACTCTGCAAAATACTGAACAAGCCCAAGCCATCACAAGTCTTTCCAATAGATGCAATGATCAACAAGCCCTCCTTCTCACTGCTACAAACCAGAATCAACAGTTGTCTAAAACTGTTGATGCACATGCTCAGAGAATACAAAGGATAGAGGAGGAAAATAAGAGACTGTTGGAAGACTTAGAAAGCAGAAGGGACACGACACCTAGAATTGAGGGTGCTCGAAATGATGGTGATGGTGGTGATGATGATGATGATGATGAGGATGATGATGGTGACGATGATGATGATGATGATAGTGATGATGATGATGACAAGAATGACGAAGATAAGGATGATGGTGCCAATGCTGGTGCTGCATCAAGTGCTTCAAAGACAGCAGAAGCAGAGGCACGCACGAAGCAAAAATTAGACAAACCAGTAGGCCCATCATCAGATACACAAAAGGGAACTGAAGGTTGATAGTTTTTTGTTTTAAGTGTTTTAAGTTGTCTTATTGTAAATATTAGATTATTATGTAAATAATTTCAGTTTTATTTTGATTAAATCAATGAAATTTCAAATTCTCACATGTTTATTCTTTGTTTGTTTGTGAAAATAGTTTTGGATGTGATGCCTCTCAAGCAACAACCTTCAAAGTTAACTTATGTGCTTGACATGCAAGGGATCATCCAACATTCAGTGATTTATGATAAAGAGGAAGGGGAAATCGTACACTGCTTGTCAAAAGAACAGATTGCCGAGCTATTTCAAATGAATCCCGACGAAGTCATTACTGAAGAGGCATCTGTTCCTACAACTGATTATCCCTCCTCTGATGAACTAGAAGACGTTGATGAGGTTGAAGTCGAAGACATCACTGATCAAGAATATCCAAAGTACACATCAGTAGATGGTGATGATCTTCCCTCCTTCGCGGACTTATTCACTCAGCAGTCCGACGAGGAGGTCAACCGCATTATCGACAACAAAGAGGATGAAGCCGGTCCCTCCACTTTTGACATTGACGAGCTGAATGAACGTAAAAGTCAGTGGATGGAATACATGGCTGAACTAAAGAAGAACTCAAAGCCCTCTCCTCCAACCAAGTACACTAAAGTTTATCGACTCAAAGGACACAAGTCTGATGGTCGTATAATCAGTTGGGCATACTTCAACGACTTAAGCTGCTATGCTATAAAAAGAGAGAAGGGCATACAATATTTCAGGTACCCTCATGACTTCAAGACGCTGCCCGCATTTGAAGTAAATCAATTGGCGCGTCTAAAGCTTCTATACAGCGAATCTTCCGGTCTGTCCGAATGGTTTGAACGTTAATTACAGTATGAATACCGGAAGAATTGGGTGAACTTCAAGCCACAAATGCCTACACGTTACATTCACAAGGAAAAGGTTCATCCAATCACCAAGAAGCCCCTAATTGTATTAAAGTGGAAACCTCCAACGATCATGAAGAAGATTCCTTTAAGGAAAATGATCCAGGACTTCTCAGATCAGTTCAAATGGTGGTACTATGATGGGCGTACTGGTGAAGCTGTAATAGTGCTTTGTAAAGAAGGGTCATGGGAGACCATCAGGGTCTTTGATCCGTTGTGGCTGACCAACTTGTCTGAACAAGATGTTACCACTTTATACAAGTGTCAGCCGTTTTTTGAAGTTGAAGATATAGACCAGGCGTTGCAGTATGTGAAGGTGATACGTATATGCTTTGCTTTTAACATACACGCCGGGGTCAACTGGAAAACTCATTCAAAAGAGATGTTGAAGACCAACTAATGTTAGTTAGGTCATTTTGAAGGGATCTAGGTCCAAGGGGGAGTATGTAGATGCATATTATGTCCCTAATCCCTTGTAATATGTATTTCATCTATGTTTAATGTAACTATTTGATGTATTAATGAAATTACATGTTTATCCTTAATGTTTACTCATATATAACGACTGTGTATTAAATGATCTGATAAATATCGATAACGTTGATCAATCGTGCTATTGAAAGGCCCATTCGCACGAATGGATCATGAGAATGATCCATTCGTGCGAATAGATCATGAGAATGATTCATTCACTAGAATATGTCATGAGAATGACTCATTCGCACGAATGAAACATTCTGATGATTCATTCTTACGAATGAACCATTCTGCTGATTCATTCGCACGAATGAGTCCATTCACATGGCTCATTCGTACGAATAGCCTCTGCACTATATATATAACTTTCACTTCATGAGCACATAACAGAAAGAGTGACACAACACATATACACATACTGTCCAGAGTAGAACAAAACCAAGAACAGAACATACAAACTCTCTGCACCTGTATTGTCGAATCTCTGTTCTTGAGAGTTTCCAGGTCTTGTATCCAACTTCTCTACACCAAAGGGTCGATAGAAACCTTCGATTCGTCGTCTAATCCGCTCGTTTCTTACGACCCGATCCGTGTCATAGATTGTATTTCCAATCAAATCGGATTCCGCACGATTTGGTTCGGTTAATGTGTTGAATCATTGGATCAAGGTAGATCCCGATCCAACAGATATCTAACACCGAGAACCGATTAGCCGAATTAAAGCCCATGTCGTTAGCCGAGTTTGTAGTCCCTGCACTGGGAAACGAACGGGAAGGGGAGATGGTGGAGACACCCGAAACCGAAGTTTTAGCCACCACAGGGGTTGGGACATGCTGCTGTCTCGGGCTGCCCTTACCACCTTGGATAGCCCTCGAGTAGTTAAAGCCCGAATACACTTTCTTAGGGGCAGTAGGGACCATATTAGGATCTTTGTTAACCTCCACATGAGCAACCTGCTGCTTAGCTAAAAGCGCCCCACTCTTCTGACTAACTCCCAGACCAGAAGGAACATAGGTACTCCCCGACCGTCCAGAACCATGCTGCTGAGATGCTATTTTCACACAAACCGGTTTTTGTTTTTTACTTTGTAATTTGATAGGACCCCTCTTTTTATGCCTAGAAACCACGGTGAACCCATCTTCATCAACACTCGGAACACTAACATTCTTTGTACTCATTGGGGCTCTAGGTGCGTCACTAGCCGGAGTTTGGCCAATCTGGGGGGAGCTGCCAGAGGGGGCAGCAGACCCCATTTCAACTGCAGCTGAAGGCTAGTGCTTGCACTGTTGTAAGGTGTGACCAAAAACAACACAGTGGCTACAAAGGGGAGGCTTCCATTGGTATGAAACAGAAAGTTTAGTGACCCTGCTGTGATTGTGGAGCGACTGGGGATACACCACTTCTAATTCCGACGGGAGGTTGCAACTAGCTTTAACATCAACCAACACTCTAGCATATCCCAATTTACCGGTTTGGTTAGCACATCTTTGTAATGTAATACGGTCCATTAGACTGGGGGGCCCTACACCACTCATAAGTTTGCAAATCCCCGTTCGGGTCCAAAGGTCCAAAGGGACATTATGAACCGTGACCCAAAGAGGAATGGTATTAAGTTCAATTTTTTCAAGACAAAGCCACAGTTCCCATTTGTTAAGGAAGATCGGGACGTTGTTAACCATCCAAGGGCCATTCTCAAGCACTTGATTAAGCCCAGCCTCACTAGTAAATTTGAAATAATAGAAACCCGAGGGGCTTTTGGAGATATCACTCAAATCATACACGTGCCATAGGCGACGAAAACACTGATTCACAGTCTTATAATCCATGGAAGTGCCTAAGAAATAGCCGTACAAATGGAGGGAGTATACCTGGGCCGAAAGTTTCAGGTCCTCCGGGGTGATGACAATTCGACATTTCCCCTCTTCGGTTATCTCCGGTGGGTAGTATTCCAGACGACATTCTGCAATATCATTGCTCTTCCTAATTTTGTCTGCGAAAGAGTCCATACCTGACCCGGGCGAGTTCCAAACCGAGTTAATGGCTATACCCAAATCCTATTTTTCCCTTTCAATACACACATGAGTAGCATTCCTATTCTCAGCAAACAAACCAGAATGGTTTTCCCTACCTTTTTTCCCACCCTGTTGAGAATCCTTATGGGGAGACGTCACCTCCATCGGGGTCGGTTGGGGCTGGTACACCGAATGGGTGTTCAAACAGGAAGCAACAGTGGTAGACCAACGACTACCCTGGGCACTGATAGCATGCTCCTTAGGGGTTTCCGACCTCCCATCAGCGGTGGATAGGGGCTGATGGTTTTCTTTCGAAAGGGGCGAACCTGTACCCTTCATCGGAAGCGTACGATCCTTGGCTTCAATTGAAGCCGTATCATTAATAAACTCAGCAACCCGTAAATCAGATAGAAGATAGGAGTACCTATTTTGGGTCATCTCCCTCCGGTGAGAACGGTCTCTTTGTCTCCGAATAGCGCCTCCACAGGGATTTTGTTGTAGGGGTTCACACGGCTCTGTCTAGAGACTCCCATCGGCTGATTTACGACTTTGCCGGAGTCTCCTGCCGCACCAGAAGCCGATTAAGACGTGGAAGAAGGCCCGATGTTAGGGCTTTCACCGATAGGGGCCACGCCATCAGGTGAGGCAGAAACGGGAGAAGAACCACCATGAGGGAGATGTACCGATGACTCCAAATTGAGGTTACCTTCCACCCCTAAATGGCTTACGGGATCTGGTGGACGGTCAGGTGGGATTTCTGGTGGTGGGACACCACCAATTGATGGATTCATGGCACAAAGAAGGGGGCGGCTAGAGAGAAGCCGAAAGTAGAGAGAAGTTAGTGAGAGAAAGAATTTTGAACAAATGAAAAACCATAGGGTTTAGGGTTTTTTTTTTTTTTTGGAAAAGGGGACGGTACCCCAGGCAAACTTTATTAATAAAAATTTAAACAGTACATAAGGGAGAGTCTAGCAGCCAGTCAAAGGACAAACCCCTGAGACCAGAAACCAACTAGACCCTGAAAAAGAAAACATAAAACACTACTTAGGTGATTCCGTCCATAAGTTCAATCCAATCAATACAGCCAAGTCTAATATCCGAATTTTGAATAACCCACTTATACCTGCAAATGAATACAATATAAACAAAAAGGAGATCCCTACCAGATTTCAGAGCCTGGTACCTATGTTTTCGAACCCCATAGCCGTCGTTCTTCCTTTTTTGTTCTGTAGAGTCCCTCTGTTTGTATACATGATGCTTAACCCAAGCCTTCACTCTCCCCAAACGGATGTTTATTCCTCTAGCCGACTTTCGGTTCTCACCAATCTGAGGCCTATAGGTAGCCTTACGAGCTTTAGTTCTTTTGGTGTCTTCGCCCATCATGCTCATCATAATCTGTATCCCCTTGACATGTTTTGATTGCATTCGTGCTCTTGGGAGTAAGTATTCTTTTTGCCGATTAGGTTTCCGAATTTGGGAGCCACGTTTGGGAGAAGTGATCCCATTTTCCTTCCTCATTGTCGCTTCTTCGAACCTGCCACATAAGACAAACCACAGGTCCAAGCCCCAAAGCTCATACAATAGCCCCTCCCATCCTATTATGGCTTTGCCTCTCACTACTCTCTTTTTGGTGGTAGCTCGTGTGTCATGTGTACCAATCCCACCCGGCCCTTCCCGAAAATGACATAATAGTCCCTGCCCTATTCCGATGTTCCCAATGTACCTCTCGCTCTCAACTCTCCAATCAGTGGTGCACAGTGTGTCAAGTGTACCATTTCTAGTCCATGGAAACCCCGACGTAGACTGCATGTTAGTAACTCTCCCCATGCAAGTCTCGAAATACAAGCCCTTGGACTAGAAAACCCAAAGGCCGAAGCCTTAATCCCACTGTCCAACCTCCATGCAGGTCGTCCGACGTTTTTCTCAACCCCGATCCCGAGTAACCCAGACATAAAATGCATGTAATGTAGCCCCATGCAGTTCACGTAAATACTAGTCTGGCTTTGTTTCCGACCATCTTTCCCAGTAATATAGCAATTATTCTCACCCCAGCCCTCCCGACATCTCGGGTTAAGACAATGCCCATTTCTCACGTCTCTCGACAAAGGAGTGCAAAGTGTGTAGGTTGTACCAGCCCAAACCATAACCCCCCGGAAGTACTAATCAAACAGAGCCCCTCCCCGATGTCTTTCGAGTGGCCGACCCACATTCTGTCAAGCCCACCTGTCATGCCAAACCTTACCATTCTCATTATGTAAGTGTGGTGTGTGTAGTTCGTACCAATCCACTCCCCCCAATCCCAGATAAGGTATGACAGGTCCCAAACCATCCCATTCCCATCCCATGCACACAGGGCCTTAGCTCTATTTGTCAACCACCACACGGTAGTTATGTCATGCTTCCCATTTCCGGTTCGTACTAGCCCAAGCTTAGCATGCATGTAATGTGGTTCCATGCAATCCACATGAAAACCAGCCCAAGTTATTAGCTGAATGACATGCCCTGACTCTTCCCTGGCAATACAGAAAAACCTCTCATCTCTCCAACCCCAGACTGTGCTTAGTGTGCAACGTGTACCAGCCCACTTCCCATGTCCTCCCAATAAGTATTGCCAGGCCAACCCATTCCCATCCCTATGAACTTTAAGTTTCGCATGATCCCAGTCCCCATTATCCCTTCGCTCTTCCCTCTTTATTATGGTGTTTTGTGTGTGTTTTGTACCAGCCCCCTCCCTAATAATACCCATAGTAGTGATCTGCCTGCATGCCTCACTCCCCATGCACCAAATTCCTCTTGGGACAGTCCTCCAATGCCACCTATAATTCAAACCGAACACAAGGAAACAAATGTAGTGTATAAGGAAAAACCATACACCCCCCCCTCCATCTTGCTAGACCTCACACGCTCTCTAAGTGGATCATTATTATGTAGATAGGGTGAAGATGGTTTATAAGGATTCTCATTTGCATGTATTCCCTGTTTGTGTGCCCAATAACCCATTGTGCCCCTCCTCGTCTCGCTCCATTCCCTCTAACTCTTTGTTCTTTGTTGCTATCCATGACCTCCCATGTGAAGTGTTCTGGCTTTATATGTGTTAAAGCCCCAAATAGCAGCCTGCTGTTTCGATCTCGGACTCTCTTTGAGGCGAAGGCCCTTTAACCTGTAACTCACCTCTTCCTTTATTATATTGCTCAAGATTTCCACTGATCTCTCCACATTCTGAAATATTCGAAGGTTCCTTTCCTGCCATATATAGTAAATCGTAGCGGCAAATATCAGTCGCCAGATAACACTCTCTATCGATTTATTTCTTGCAAGCCCGTTGAGATACTGAACACATTCAAGCCACCCTTCAAGCGGTGTGCCTAGGTTTCCCAACTTTACCATCTTCCGCCACACCTGTTTAGAATAATCACACCCAAAAAATAGATGTGCATGACTATCCTGTTGGGATTTGCAGAACCCACACCTTTTAGTGTCGTCCTTGTCCCACCTACTTAGCCTATCTTGAGTCAACAACTTTTTTTTAATTGCTAGCCAGGTAATAAACGTATGTCTTGGTATGCATTGACTGAACCATACCGTTTTATACCAGGGAAATTCATTATGAGTTCCACTAAAATCTTTGATTGTAGTTTTGGTGCTGAACTCTTCCATTCTACCTTCGTTGTCTTTCCATTTAATTTGGTCTTGGCGAGCAGGATTAAGAATAGGTGATGGCTGGTCCCATAGGAATGGGTATTTGACCTGCCAACCCTCGGGCCACATCCAGTTGCCATTCTACACCACATCTGAGACTTTACTTGCCCTACTGTGGCCGGCTCTGTGAATCTCCCGGCTAGTGATTATTTCCCCAAGCGGGCTATGCACATGCCACTTATCAAACCATATAGAAGTATCCTTTCCATTCCCAATCAGGCTGATACAATGGGGTCGGATTTTATGCCTATGTCGTATCAGGATTTTCCATCCCCAACTATCTCCATCCTCCACTCTTATATCCCAGAAATTCCTATTCTTAATTTTATGAAGATGCACCAATTTAACCCATATAGTGTCTCGCTTTGTGACAATTTGCCATGCATGTTTCGCCATGAGTGCCTCATTTCTAGTTCGGAGTGATTTGATCCCAAGACCTCCTTGCTTCCTCGTCATACAGACCTCCGTCCAGCTTACCCTAGCTTTGCCCCTATCCTGGCCCGAGTTACTCCAGAGGAATTTCCTCATTAACCCTTCAATGTCATGAATCACATTTATAGGCAGTAGGAATATCATAGCCCAATAAACTTGTAAAGACGCTAGGACCGATTTTATAAGTTGGAGTCTTCCCGTAAAAGATAAAAATTTATTTTTCCAGTCACTCACTCGAGCTTTCACTTTGTTAATCAGGCTTAAACAATCTCTGGAATAAAGTCTCTTAGATAGAAGCGGGACCCCTAGGTATTTCACAGGAAGCCTCCCCACCCGGAATGGGAGCACATCCTTTATCTCATCTTGAACGTTACTCCTAACATTTCCCATAAAGATGGTACTCTTGTCAAGGTTCGGTTTCAATCCCGATGTGCCACTGAATTCTTCTAAAGCTTCTTTTATGATTTTAACTGAGTCCAAGTCAGCATGAGCAAAGACCAATAGATCATCCGCAAAGCATAAATGGGTTATTTGTTGTTGTTCACACCCCCAATGGTACTTAAAGTTCCCTTCACGGATTATCCTTCGCTTGATCATCAAATTTAGAACTTCCATGACTAGGGTAAACAGGTAAGGTGACATAGGGTCACCTTGCCTTAGCCCTCGTTCCCCTTGAAAGAAACCAAACGGATCCCCGTTTACATTCACCGAATATGAGGCCGTAGAAAGGCAAGTCATGATCCAATGTCTCATGCACGGGTGAAACCCAAAGTAATCTAGGCAGTGTCGAATAAACTGATGGTCCACCGTATCATATGCTTTTTGGAGGTCAATCTTTAATGCCACCTTAGCTTCCCCCCGGTTCCTGTGATAATTCCGAACCAACTCCTGTGATAGAAGGATATTATCACTAATTTGTCGTCCTGGAACAAATGCACTCTGACACTCATCAACAATCAAAGGTAAGCCTTCCTTAATTCGCTCACATAGGACTTTAGTTATACATTTGTACAGCACATTACAACATGAGATCGGTCTAAAGTCCGCCATTGTTTGAGGGTTAGAACCCTTTGGGATAAGTGAGATATTAGCAGCATTAATTTGTTTCAACATCTTACCATTATAGAAGAACTCCATGATAGCCTCACACACTTCGTCACCCACTATACTCCATGCAGATTTGAAGAATTTGGACGTAAATCCATCTGGGCCCGGAGCCTTATCGTCATCAATGCTAAACATTGCCAACTTTATTTCTTCTTTGGTCACCTCCCGAACCATATAGTCTGCAATTGAAGGAGAGATTTTTTTGGTAAACAACTGATCCGATTGCTCAATAGGAATAGTAGGATCTTTTTTTCCAAGCAAGCTCTTGTAGAATAGCACAAATTGGTTAGCCACCTCATCTCCCTGAAAGAACTGACCATCCAAATTACTAATCGACGTTATTCTGTTTCGTTGGTAGGACCCTTTAATGACATTATGAAAGTACTTCGTGTTTTGATCTCCCTCCCTTAACCATCTCACTTTAGCCCGCTATTTGAGCATAAGCTCTTCCTCCATAGTTAATTGCTTGAGTGCTTGTATATAAGCCCCTTCTTCCTCCCTCAAATGCTTATTCGATGGTTCTTGTTCAACTTCCACTTGGACCTTCTCAAGCTCCATCCTCGTACGTGTTATTGTATCTGCAATACTTCCATTTGAGTTACCTAATTTCCGTAATCCACCTTTCAACCCATTTAATTTCTTGACCACTTTGAACATACTGCATCCACTGATATTCTTGTTCCATCCTTCCCAGACAACCTCTTGGAAACCCCTCTTCCTAGTGAGATGGTTCATAAATTTAAACGGTCTCTGGTGCCACTTCTTTTTTATTGCCGGGATGGTGACCACCATAGGGGAGTGGTCCGAAGTGGCAAACGGGAGGAATTCTGTTAATGTCATGGGGAAACATGCAGAGAAATGACAATTGATCATGGCCCGATCCAATTTCTTCAGTAGCCCATCCACTTGTCCAGGAGATTTGTTCCAAGTATAATGTAGACCTTTAAACTGGGTATCTTCAATCCCATTGGCAGTACAGCAATCCTGAAAATCTTGCATTCCTTTAGTACGTATAGATCCTCCTGTAGATTTTTCTGACGGTACCCAGACAACATTAAAATCACCCAAAAGGAGCCAGGGTTCATTCCTAACTAGTAGATTGAAATGATCAATACTACTCCATAGCGATTTACGATAATGAGCTTTCACTTGGCCATATACGAACGAGCAATAGAACTGGATAGCTCCAAGTTTGGGTTTGATTAGGCAATGGATAATTTGTTCTGATTGGTCTATCACCATTACATCTAACACTTTTGGATCCCATCCAAGTATGATACGAGCCCAACTGGTACATTGGTTCATATTCGACGTCCACTCCCAGCTTTTGAAAACCCGTTTGCATACATCCTTTATCTTATTCGCCACAACCCGAGATTCCACTATACCACACACACTCACCCCTTGCTCGTGCATTACCCGAAGAAGATGGTTCTGATGATTCCGACTATTTAATCCCCGAACATTCCACACCAATATCTTAAGATCCATTAATCTTCGATCCGATATTCTCAGCTTGAACTATGTCGAAGTCCATCTGAACCTGCTCCACGCCATCCACAACAGTCACCCCATCTGAAGGTGCCGAGTTCCGATAGGAGTGATCATCCTTCATGAACGAGGCAGTAGCATCTGTTTCTGAGTCAACCTCATCCCCATTTTGACTATGTACTGCAGCATTAGAATCATCAAATTCCGATTCTTCTTCTCTTACATAACTGGCCCAGCGAAACCCTTCCCCATAGTTATATAAATGACAAAGTTGTTTAAAGTAGTTTAGTTGTTGGATTGGCCACACACCCAGGGTTTCAGGATCCGGGAGTAACTTTTGGATGACATACCGTTTAGCCTCTATTCTCTGGTCTTGGTTCAATGTTTGACTATAGCTTATATTAAGGTTCCTCTCTTATTTTCTTGCCCATCCAGCATTTGATTCAACCAAATTGATATCTTCCCGATTATCCTCAGTCCCGATTTCCATACCACTCTCTAGTTCATTCCCTTCTTCATCTAATAACATGAACCTGTTAGATGTCTCAGTGACCGTAACATTCCTTGTGCCCTTCCTTTGTGTATCCTTCACCGAATTGTTTCCTATTGTACCACTTGGCTTATACATTCCCTGTCCTCCATGCTCTTCTGTCTGCTTTTGGTTGTCTATAGAAGGGTTGGTGCGTTCATTAGCTCTCGAACTCTCCGGTATATCCATGGGTTTCCCTCCCAACATTACATTCCTGTATCTCATTTCTGGTTGGTAATTATTTCTTTGCTTAGTCACCCGTCTCATGTGGTCAGTTATTGCCCCTCTGGTAGTCGGGCCTTGGTTCATTCGAGTAGGTGTCCTATATCCTTGGTTGACATTTTGATACTGGTTAAGTCCTTTTCGTCTCTGCACAAGAGTGAACCCATCCTCATCCACCTTTTTGGTTTCTCTTCCTGTAGGAGTTTTCATCTTAGGAGTGGCGTGTTGATCATTATTGCTATACGGCTTTTCCTCTTCCGTACGGGGTCTGACTTTGCACCCTCCCATCGTATGGCCAAATACTTGACAATGTTCACATTTTGGCGGCACATTCAAATACTCAGCCTTTATATCCACAAATTTTTCCCCATAATCGTCTACACTTTGATAACAGACTTTAACTTTATCCTACAGTTTTGTTTCAAATTTTATTTCAACCAGTACCCGGGCATATCCTCCAGCCTGTTTTCTATTCCGGCATTTTGCTGTAGTGATCTTATCAAACGTCAACGGGTTCCCCACACATCTAGCAGCTCTACAGATACACTCAGTGAACCAAAGGTCTAATGGGAGGTCTTTCAATACCATCCAGATTGGGACCGATCTCGACGGTTCTTTACTCATACTCATTCCCGGATCCCATTTCTTTAAGCTCAGCGGTATGTTAGCCACAATCCAAGGGCCTAATTGCAGCACATCATTTAACCCTTCTTGTTCCTTGAATTTAAATAAAAATATCCCAGATCCATTTGAGGATATATCGATGAGACCATGCTGCTTCCACATCTTAAATAAGTTGAACCTAGCAAAGTTTAATGGGGGATCCGCCCCTATAAAATAACCATATAGCACATTCTTGTATTCTTGTTTTGCTTGGATTATGAATCTTGGTTCAATGACTGCTACCGGATTACCATCATCAGAAAGGGTTGGTGAGTAGAATTTGATTATGTCCTTACCAGGGACATCATCTCGTCCTGAAACTTTGTTAGCATACGATGGCTGCCTATGTGTGGATGGATCAAGCTTGGGCACCTCCCCTTCCGTACTATTTGGGTCCATATTTTCATCAATTGTTACATGACCTTCCTCATTCAAAATGGGCCGAGAACCTGGTTATCCGAGATCTAGCCAAGCCCGTGATCGAATTTATAAGTTTGCTGTTTGCACTCGTAGTGTTGATATTCTTGGCAATCTCCAACAACCTCGCTTCCTTTTCCTGTAATTTCCTTAACGCAGTATTGTTACGAAAACTGAGCTTACCCTGGGCAGGTACATGTACTTCCTTCTCTTTTCCTTTTCCAAGGTTGAATTCTTTTATAAGGATCGGATCATGAGTAATCATTGTTGGTATGAAATCCTGCCGGAATTGATACGTATTCTTTGACATATTTTTTTCGGGTTTCCTATTTCTTGAACTCCAGATTCTCCAGAACTTCCTTGCTATTCCCTCTGCATGAGTATCCTTGCTGTTTATTCTTTCCTTTATGTCACCCTGATTTTGAGGCTCCTGCATTTCTTGTCTGCTCATTGTATTCTTCTTCTTCTTCCTCATACCCGCAGTACCCACCTGTAAATCGTAATCCTCTTCCCCTGTTTCAATAAGAAGTTGTTTTTGGCCTGTATGGTTTCTCATCTTCCTTTTCCCTACCCTACCCATGCTGGTATGACTACCCAACCAATTTTTTAACCCCATTGTTGTTAGGTTATTATTGTAACAGAATGTAGTAGTCACACCTTCTATGTCCTGGCTCCAAGCTGATTGTATTCGCTTTCTAGTCTCCTCAATACCCAAATAATTTTCCTTTTCCAAACATTCATTATTCCGGTTCACTATTCTAGCCCACTCCTCAACACTGTTCCGTTCCCCTCCTATATCCACCTAATTATCTGGATAAATAATTGAAATAGGACCTTGATTAACCTGTTCCCTAACATGAGTAATACTTGGAAAAAAACCAACAAGATTAGTTCGTTCCTGGATGTTGCAATTACTAACCTTAGGGTAGTCCATGTGTATACTGTTCTGGTACTTTGTGTTTTGATCTGATGAGACTTCTTGTTCTTCCCCCTCAACCAGGACTTCATCACAAACCGTCTGTGTTAACATGTTATTCAGTATAGAGTCTCCTGGGTCTTCCATGTTCAACGTGATCTTTTCATTCATAGTCATACCAACCGAGGTGTGTCTTCCCGGATGCAACTCCTCGTCACCATTGCTAACCTGCATGCATGGATGTGTTTCAGAAGGATCACTCGGTTCCGGTACATCCCCATGCAGACTGTTTTGCATGATATCCCCGTCATTCGATCGATCAGCAATATTAACGTCGCCGACTGCATAGCCAGAGAGGGGCTCCTCCTCAGGGGTACTCGGCATGTTGATTGGTCGATTCTCCTTATCCCCCGGCTCCGACTGTTTCTTTCGACGCCCTCTATCCGGTTTCAAAATTTTTGATTTTGTTGCATGGTGTCGAATCGCCCCTTTACCAGAATCGTCGTCACTACGCAACTTGTACCGATTGACACCTTGTTCCTCGATGAGTCTGGTTAACCCTTGCGAGAGCCTAGGGGTAGTATCTTCCTTCCCATCACATGGCGTTGTATTCGTGATGTCATTCGTCTCTTCCTCCAGCAGTTCCACGTCTCCCGATTCCGGAGGTTCAAAGAACCTCGATTCAAAGGGTTTCTCCTTATTGACGTGCTCCATAAAAGATGTGTCCATGGAATAGCTCACCAGATCAAGTCTAGTTCGTCTCTTCCGGCCACGGTCTTGCCGGAATACCATGAATCGCTCTTGAATCCCCTGAATCGCCTAAATCGCACCTTCAAAAACACACACTTAGCGCACACACAAATGAGAATCCTAGGGTTTAGGGTTTAGGGTTTGGGGTTTGGGGTTTGGGGTTTGGGGTTTGGGGTTTAGGGTTTTTTTTTGGGAAAGGGGACGGTACCCCAGGCAAACTTTATTAGAAAATAATAAGTACAAAAAATAAGGAGACAAGCAGCCAACAAGGGGACAAATCCCCCAAGTCAGAAACCCGCCCGGCCCCGCAAAACCGAAAACACCTAACTCAGGTGATTCCGTCCATTAGTTCCAACCATAATACCCAACCAGTTCTAGTCACGCAATACAAATAATCACATATCCCGCATAAACATAAACAACCATAAGTAGTAAAATAGCAAACGTAAATCTCCGGTGTTCTTTTATTCCTTTGCGAGTTCCTATCATGGGACTGCCCCGGGTTTATCTTCGTTCTCTTACTTGTGATGTGTCCTTTGCAACGACTTTTCCCATTATTGTTAATCATAATATGCTTGTCCCTCTGTCCGCCTATCAAATCACCAAAGCATCCAGGAAGCATCTTCCAGAGACCATGATGGACAATGGTAATCAAGTCCATTAATATGAACATCCGTTTTCTCATATCCAAATTCGTGTTACTCCAATCTCGATGAGACATACCCACAAGGGGAGCTCCCTCCTTAGCCATATCCGAGACCATGTAGTGTTGAACCTCCGCAGTGTGTACCGTAACCAGTTCCAACCTAACCCGGGGCAAGAAACGTCCGACCTGCCATAAAAAACCATACCAGAGAGCAAAAGACCAACCCCAATTTCTTCCCTGGTTCCCTTCCCAACCCGTTATGGTGCAATCTCTCCCTTCTCTCTTTTTTGTGGTTGCTCGTGTGCAATGTGTACCAAACCAACCATACACACCCAAGTGTAACCATAACAGGTCCCAACCCCTCGAAACAAACCCAACATGACCCACACTCTCGGCACTCAGAAAGATGTGATTATGTGTGCAAGATGTACCAACCCCTCCCCGGACTTTTCCGGACATAGACTGCATGTTAATAACTCTCCCCATGCAAGCCTCGTAGAGCCAAGTCCAAGGATCAAAAAAAGATGAGTTCCCCCCCTTGATACCAGCTATGGGATGAAGCCTCACGTCACTCCAGAAACTCACCGTGTTCAGTGTGCAAAGTGTACCATCCCTTAATCCCTTTCTACCAGAGGCCCATAGCTTGGCCAGCCCCACCCCCTCAATCCCACCATTATGGCGACAAACTGAATCCAACTCTTGTAACATACTCCAAACAAACCATAGTCCCTCAACTCTCAGAAAAGAGGTGAAAAGTGTGATAAGTGTACCAACCCTAACCTGAGTATGCCCGGACGTAGGTTACATGCAATATTCTTTCCATATGCTAACCTCGGAAAAGCAACCCCAGGATTTGCCCATGGTAGTCCCCATACTAGCTTTGACAAAAACTCGCATCCCTCCAAACCAAGTGGTGTCTAGTGTGCTTAATGTGCCAACCCGTAACCCCCCTCCCATCGAAATGCAAGGCCAACCCAAACCACCCCGCCCATTCCACCATTCTTTCCAACGATTAACCCCCTCATTAAGAATAATCGAAGTGCTACGTGTGTCAAGTGTACCAACCCCGTCCCTGGTATACCCCGACGAAGTCCGCATGCACCCACCAACCACCATGCAAGGCTCGAAATTGTATACCCAGAACGCTTCCCAATGGAACCCATAAGACTTGTCAGCTGGAATAACCCTTTCCACTCTCTTTTTGGTGGTGCAAAGTGTGTGTTGTGTACCGCCCGTCCCCCCACAGACCCGAAAGAAGTTGAACAAGCCCCGACCCATACCCCCTGAACCATGACACTCCCAAAAATAGTTCCAAAGTAACGAATAAACAAGCCAAAAGATTCTCATATGTTTCGCCCTGAAGTGATGCCCAATGATACAAGCAAGGACCTTTGTTTGAGGCAAAGTCACCCCCCACTCTCTCGTCCTGATCCTTCTGTTAATGCTCTGAGTTGATATTTATACTAGGTTTTTCTTTTACACAAGCCTTGAATCCCCATTTCCTTTCCAGCATTATCGATCTAGGGCTAGCCTTTATAGTTAGACCTTTGAGCCTTAGACTCACTGAATCTTCTATCAACTTGCAAATGACGTCCACATGCCTGCTTTCATTTTTGAACATACGAAAGTTTCTTTCTTGCCATGTAAAATAGATAGTAGCCGCAAACATGAGTCTCCAAATGATGCTATCAATAGATTTATTACACTGCAGCGAACTCAAATGAACAATACAGGCGTCCCAATCTCTCGGAGGGCTTTTGAGCTCCACCTTCGTAGTAACCCATTGCCATATTTTGCTAGGAATCTCACAGGAGAAAAAGAGGTGATCATGACTATCCGGTTGAAGCCCACAGAAACTGCATCTCAAAGTGCTAGAATTGTTCCATTTCTCAATTCTATCCTGCGTCAAAAGACGTCGCTTTATAGCAAGCCATCCAATGAAGGCATGTCTCGGAATACATTGGCTAAACCAAAGAATCTTATGCCAACTGACTTCCGGATATTGATTTTTAAGGTCAGAGTACACCATGCATGTGGAGAAATCATCCACCTTACCATCCTTGTTCATCCACTTCATACTATCATCTTTGCCTTGGCGCAATATCGGAGGAGGTTGGTCATACAGAAACTGAAAACGAGATTGCCAATCCAAAGGCCACTTCCATTGACCATCTAATACGACTTCATCCACAGTACTATCAAGTCGAAAACCTACTTGCAGAATGTCCCTCTTCGAAATGATATCTCCCAAAGGGCTATGAACATGCCATTTGGCATACCAGATTGAAGTATTCTTACCATCTCCTAGAATAGAAATACAGTGCTTCCAAATATGGTTTCTAGCTTTCAATATGTTCCTCCAACTCCAGCTTTCCCCATCCTCAATTTTAATATCCCAGAAAGATCTATTTTTAATTTTGTAACTATGCACCCACTTAACCCATATGGACTCTCTTTTGGTAACTATGTGCCAAATGTTTTTTGCCATAAGCGCCTCATTCCTAACCCGAAGAGAGCTTAGGCCCAGACCTCCTTGACTTTTAGGCCGACATACTTCTCCCCAGTTAACCTTAGCATAACCTTTAGCATTATCATTATTTCCCCAAAGAAACCTCCTCATAATAACTTCAAACTCATCTATAATGTTACCTGGAATGGTGAAGATAGACGCCCAGTATGTTTGGAGGGAAGCAATAACCGATTTGATAAGTTGGAGTCTCCCGGCAAAGGATAGCGATTTATTCTTCCAGTCATCAACTTTATTCTTGACTTTAGTCACCAAGCTCTTGCAATCCTTAGAATAAAGCCTTTTAGTCACCAAAGGAACCCCAAGATATCTTACTGGTAACGTGCCTACCCGAAAAGGTAATATGGATTTGATCTCCATTTGGACAGTAGTTCGGACATTACCCACATACATCGTACTCTTATGCATATTCGGGACCAAACCAGAAGCCTCACTGAATTCGTCCAGAGCATCCTTTAGAATGCTAACAGATTCTTTACCCGCATGAGCAAACATAAACAAGTCGTCTGCAAAACAAAGATGAGTAATTTTTTGAGCTTCACAATCTTTATGGAACTGAAAGTTACATGCTTGGTCAATTTTCCTGCGTAACATGAGATTCAACACCTCCATAACCATGGTGAAAAGGTAAGGTGACATTGGATCCCCCTGTCTTAGGCCCCTTGCTCCCTTGAAAAAACCATTAACGTTGCCATTAATGTTTATAGAATATGACGCGGATGTAAGACAAGTCATAATCCAAGCCTTCATGCACGGGTGAAACCCAAAGTTATCAATGCATTGATCCAAAAAGGAATGTTCAACCGTATCATAAGCCTTTTGGAGATCAATTTTTAAGTCCACTCTGGCAACCCCTCTATTTCGATGGTAATTCCTAACCAATTGTTGGGTTAGGAGAATGTTATCACTAATCAATCTTCCCGGCACAAAGGCACTTTGGCACTCATCTATAATAAGTTTGAGTCCCTCCTTCAATCGCTCACATATAATCTTCGAAATGCACTTATATATCACATTACAACAAGAAATCGGTCTAAAATCCGCCACACTACGAGGGTTAGGCACTTTAGGGATAAGAGAAATATTTGCCGAGTTGACTTGTTTATGCAGCTTCCCATTTTCAAAAAATTCCTTAACCGCATCACTGATGTCTTTCCCAGTAATTTTCCACGTAGCCTTGAAAAACTTAGCCATAAATCCATCCGGACCAGGAGCTTTGTCATCATCCATATCTAAGATAGCCTTTTTAATCTCGTCATCTGTGGCGTCCCGGACCATGTGATAAGCCATCTCTCTGGGAACACGTTTATGGAACAAGTTCTGGGGTTGATAAATAGGACTAACAGGTGAGGACGTACCCAGGATGTCCTTGTAGTATTTCACAAACTGCTCGCCCACATCCTCCCCTTGGAAGTAGTCCCCATGCACATTACTAATAGCAGAAATACGATTTCTTTGACGAGCCCCACGCACAACATTATGAAAGTATTTGGTGTTGTTATAACCTTCCCTTAACCATGTAATCTTGGCTTTTTGTTTAAGAATCAACTCCTCCTCAATACTCGCTTCCTTGTAAGCTTGCATGTAAACTCTTTCCTCTTCACGTAATATATTATTATTTGGGTCCGCCACCATATCACCTTGAACTCGAGTAAGCTCAGAACGTAATTTTTCCACCCGACATGCAGGGTCACCATGCAACATGGCAAATTTCCTCAGCGGCTTCTTTAATTGTTGGAGTGTAGTAATAACCCTAAACATATGGCATCCCTTAACTTGAATAGACCATCCTTCACTCACCATATCCAAGAACCCACTTTTCCGAGTGAGGTAGTTCATAAATTTAAATGGCCTCGGCTTCCATATCCTCTTTATACTAGGGAAGCAAACAAGTGCAGGAGAATGATCCGAAGTGCCGAACGGAAGGAATGTGGTATGGGCATTGGGATGTTGAATGGCAAATGCACTATTGGCCATAACTTTATCCAGCTTCTTCAGAAGACCGTTTTCCTTTCCCGGTGACTTATTCCAAGTATATTGCAGCCCTGAGAAAGGGGTATCAGTAATACCAATATGATTACAACAATCATTGAAGTCTTCCATGGCATGGCTATTAGTCGAGACTCCCATAGAAGCCTCCCCTGGGTGTTTCATCACATTGAAGTCCCCAACCAGCATCCAAGGGTCGTTAGAAATTGCTGCACTAAATTTTTCCAAATCGTTCCAGAGTGGTCTTCTTCTAAACGCTTTGACATGACCATAAATAAATGAACAATAGAATTTTTGTTGTCCCGAAAGCGGTTTAATAAGACAGTGCATAGCTTGATCAGTGTGCTCTATGAGCATTAAGTCCACAACCGAAGGATCCCAACCAATTATAATACGAGTCCAATTATCACAATAAACACTATTTGATATCCAATCCCAGGTACGAAAAATTTTGTTGCAAACTGTTCGAAGCTTAGAGGAACGGACATGAGATTCAAGAATGCCACATATATTAATACCATGAGAATTCATAAGACGAAGAAGATGATCCTGATGTCGTGAATTATTCAAGCCTCTAATGTTCCACGTTAGCAATTTAAGATCCATCAGGCAGGGACAACAATATCTTCCAACAAGGTCATAATCGGACCTTTCGGACTACCATGCTGAAGTGGAGACATGTCAAGATCAGAGTCCACATGGTGGATCTCCAGGTTGTCATTTTTCATTAGAGATGCCATGGCATCTGTGTCAGACTCCACTTCCTCCATAGGGGTACCATTGTTATTCTCTCCATTCGTACCATGCTCTGCCAGATATTCACTTTCGCTAGCAGCGGCCATATAACCTTCTCCAAAGTTGTGTAAGTTACATAAAAGTCTAAAATATTCAAGAAGATATATAGGCCAACCAGATAATACCGACTGAATTGGAACAAGTTTATCCATAACATACTTCTTGGCTTCAAACTGTTGCTCCTGAGTAACTAGGGAAGCATATCTTGAGTTTAACATTCTTTCCTGTCTCTTGATCCATCCCACATTCAAAGATTTTGGAATACCATCATCAGTAATCCCCTCCATCGTATTTTCACCATTTTCCTCAATAATATTCCCTTCCTCATCAAGAAGATTAAATCGGTTAGACGTTTCAACAACCGATATTAAAGGCTTTTTGGGTTTCACTCGAGTAGGAGGGTCCTGCTGATTATCTGCTGAATGTACATGTAAGTTTTGCCTGTATTCCCCTGTTATGAGCTCATCCACCATATTACTTGCCACCCCATTGCCTTTATTTTGAGAACCACCTGACTGGACATTATTTCCTTTAGGTTGATGAATGTTCCTGTCCTTAACCTGCACATTACCTGGACTCTTTCTACTTGCCTGATGCCCCGGGTTTACAAACTTCCTATGAGGATTAGTCCTGTTGTTATCAGATGAAAAACATTGTCCCTGACCATTTCCCCGAGGTCCCACCTTTCTCCTAGTAACAGTGGTGAAGCCGTCATTATCCACTTGCTGGACATTATAATGTGTAGGGTTTTGGTGGGCGTTACCTTCTTCATGCAGTTGAGCCCCTTCGGTTATCTCGGCTTCCGTTCTAGGCCGTAAACTACAATTCTTAATAGAATGACCAAACACCTTGCAATGCTCACATCTGTCCGGGACATTTTGAAATTCCACCTCAATATTAACAAATTTCTCTTCTAATCCGTCCACCCGTTGATACCAAACTTTCACAGCATCCATTAGCTTAGTTTCATATTCCAGTTCTATGAGCACTCTAGCATATCCCCCAGCTTCTTTCCTGTTAGCACATTTAGACTTGGTGACTTTATCGAATGTTAACGGATTACCAACACAGCTAGCCGCCCGACAAATGCACTCCGTGTACCAAAGATCCATCGGGAGGTGTTTCATAATCATCCATATAGGCACAGTCTTTGGGGCCTCTTTCAACATACTCATCCCCGGTTGCCATCTTTTAATGCACAAAGGCATATTAGCAACAATCCAAGGGCCAAGCTCCTGAACCTTGGCTAATCCTTGTTCACCCGAGAATTTAAACAGAAAAACACCTGCACCATTAGTAGAAATATCTATAATACCATAGGGTTTCCACATTTTATAGAGGTTATACCTTACGAACTGGATTTGGGGATCTGCACCAATAAAATATCCATATAGCACATTTCTGAATTCAGTTTTAGCTTGGATTATGTACTTAGGATCAATAACTGCAACTCGAGCCCCTTCATTTGTTACTAGAGGGGGGTAAAACATGATTCTTTCCTCTGCAGGTTGTTGAGATTGGCCGGTTAACATTTTTGCATACGATAAAGCCGGGTTATCAGGGTTCTGTGGAGCAATAGTTACAGTGACTGGATCAGGTTCCACCATATTTTCATCAATGCAGACCTCTCCAACGTCATTCACATGAGCTGAGAATTTAGAGAGCTTACAACTTGGCATGCCTTTTACCGAATTAACCAGTTTGCTGCTCGCATCCTTAGAAGTGATGTTACCAATCGTAGCACTTAGCTTCTCCTCAATTTCTGCCGCTGCAGAGTAGAACTCACCCACCGGTCTCCTTTGACTTCGTTTAGAATTGTCCTCTTTTTTTCCTCTTTTAGTTTTCCCCTCATGCCCCACACGAAATTCAGAAAAACCTAATAGATGTTGAGGTCTTGGAATATCTCCACTTTGAAAAATATGTTTTGTCATAGGTAAGTTTTTCTCTGGTTTCCTATTCTTAGAGGACCAAATTTTATACTTTTTACGGTTCTTACTTTCATTGTTACCAGCCATATCCTGATCTTCCTGTCCAGCTTCTTCTACTATCTTTCTCTTTGATTTCTTGCCCCCTCCTTTGCGGTTCTTTTTCTTTCTTTTCTTATGCATAATCTCCTCTTCTGGATCCGAGGTAATATCCAGAACTCCCTCCCCCGAGTTGGGATCCAACACAGTCTTTATAGCATCCTTATGGCATGTCTGTGGTAATGATTTTCCCCATTCGTGCAGTATACCAAGCATAGTGTTATTGCCATAAAAAAAATTCTTACACGAGCCATTGTCATTGTTATCTGGTTGGGGCCTAAGGAGGTTGCAAATGTCTCTAACATGATCAGGACATGTGTCCCCCCTTTCCATCAACTGAAGAGATAGCCACTTTTCATCTCCCCATGAATCACCTTCAACAATGTCAGGAGCACCCCATTTATCCGGCCATGAAATTTGGAGTGGGTGCATCTGCCATTTTTCCCATGCATTAGTAGGGAGAACATCATTAAAATCCTGCATGCAGTCGAGAGATACCCTAACACCTTCACCTTCGCTACCATTACAAAAAGATTTTGTCTTATTACTTTCTTCCGAATTGACTTCCTGATCCTCCCCCCCCCCCTCTAGCTCCAAATCGTTATGATGAGAATTATAGTGTGAGAGATTATCAAGAATGGAGTTACCTGTATATTCTTGATTCATGGGTACGTTGGTACCTTCAACTTCGAGATCAACGTTGATCGGGGTAACCAGACTCATATCCCGACAGATATCCTGATTCAAAACCGGATCCATTCCACATCCCTCAACAAGATTATGCATGGGCACATCACTTTCATCATGGACCTCACACGTATTCTGATTAGTATTCCGACGCATGTCAATATCATGCAAGATGTTTACCTTGGATGCGTCATTCTCCTTATCCTAGCTGGAACGATTCGCTGCATGTAATCTTTGATCTTTTTTAGCGGCCTTCAAACCTTTAGTACGCTGGTTTTGGGATTCCATTGTACTGCCTCCCGCATCACTTCTAAGACTGTACCGGCGTAACGCCGATTCCCTAGTTCCATCCAGAAACGAAGACGGCTTGCCCATGCGAGTACAATTCTTTCTGGACGTCACCCTCGGACGCTGATTCTGATCCTTGTCTTCTCCTGAACCATCTGAACTTTCGTCCGTTTCCCAAAATTTTCCTCCAACCCCCAGATCCGGGGGATCCATCGAACGAGATTCTTCAAACTTCTCTTTGTTAGCGGTCTCCATGGAATAAATGGACTTAGGCGTGAAGACAACTACCACCGGAACCCTTTCCTCCCCTGACCGGCCACAATTCGGCCGGAAAACCCACGATTGCCGGACACCCCCAAGGTCGCCCAATTCGCACCTTGGAAAACACACACTTAAGCCGAAACAAATGAGAATCCTGTCTAGGGTCTAGGGTCTAGGTTTAAGGGTCAGGGGTCTGGGGTCTGGGGTCTGGGGGTCTAGGGGTCTGGGGGTCTGGGGTCTAGGGGTCAGGGATCTAGGGTCTAGGGTCTGGGGTCTGGGGTCTGGGGTCTGGGGTCTAGGGTCTAGGGTCTAGGGTCTAGGGTCTAGGGTCTGGGGTCTAGGGTCTGGGGTCTGGGTCTAGGGTCTGGGGTCTAGGGTCTCGGGTCTAGGGTCAGGGGTCTAGGGTCAGGGGTCTAGGGTCAGGGGTCTAGGGTCAGGGGTCTAGGGTCCGGGGTCTAGGGTCCGGGGTCTAGGGTCCTGGGGTCTAGGGTCCAGGGGTCTAGGTTCAGGGGTCTAGGGTCAGGGGTCTAGGGTCAGGGGTCTAGGGTCAGGGGTCTGGGGTTTAGGGTCTGGGGTTTAGGGTTTAGGGTCTGGGGTTTAGGGTTTAGGGTTTAGGGTTTTTGGTTTATGGGTTTAGGGTTTTAGGGTTTAGGGTTTAGGGTTTAAGGGGTTTATGGTTTTAGGGTTTAATGGTTTAATGGTTTTAGGGTTTAAGGGTTTTAGGGTTTAAGAGTTTAGGGTTTTAGGGTTTAGGGTTTTAGGGTTTAGGGTTTAGGGTTTAGGGCTTAGAGCTTAGGGCTTAGGGCTTAGGGCTTAGGGATTAGGGCTTAGGGCTTAGGGTTTAGGGTTTAGAGTTTAGGGTTTTTTTTTAGGAAAGGGGACGGTACCCCAGGTAAATTTTATTAATTAATAAAAGAAGTACAAAAGAGGGGGGTCACGCAGCCAGCCAAAGGACAGGTCCCTAAGGCCAGAAACCCACTAGACCCCGCAAAACAAACAAACGAGCATCACTTAGGTGATTCCGTCCATAAGTTCAATCCAATCTATACAACCAATCCTAAATAATAAAAATAATGAAATCCAACCATACCTGCACACAATTGCAACATAAAGAAATAAATTAACTACATTATAACCAGTAAGCCTATGTCTTCGATTCCTATAGTCTTGGAGCTCCCCATGGCTTTTCGTATAACCGTCTTTTATAGCCATATTCTTGTAATCCTGGTGTCCCAAAGCTGCGATCCACTTCCTGCCCTTATTGTCACCAAAGTATCCACCCCATCCTCCCATTATGGTATAACCTGTCACGTCACTCTTTTTGATGGTGGCACTTGTGCATAACCAAAACCGGACCCAAACCCCATAAAACCATCTCCATGCAGCCAAAGATACAGCCGCTCGTCCATACCCATAGATCACCACAAGCATAAGAAGAGTCTCTCGCTGCCATATCCATTCCATTTCTGTATTGTCGCCAAAAAGCCGCCCCACCCCTCCATTATGGTTTTTAGTCTCACATCACTCTTTATTCTGGTGGCTCGTGTGCGTATTGTACCAACCCAACCACCCTGCCCCAAGGAGAACCATAATGGACCCAAACCAAGATTAACCATCCCGATATTATTCTCACTCTCACCACTCCAAAACAAAGTGTACAGTGTGTCATGTGTACCATCCCCATCCCAGGCACAACCCGACGTAGGCTGCATGTAAAGACTACTCACCATGCAGACCTCGAAAACGTGTGCCCGAGAGTCCCCATTGTCCACCCATTTTATAGTTTCACATGATGCCTTCCCAGTAACAGGCCGGCTTACAAATTTCCCTTGAGCAAGACCCCTGCAAAAATTTGTAAACAAACTGTTAGCCCAACCCATACCCCCCTTCCCATAAAAAGAACCATAAGTACTGCAATTCCTCACATCACTCCAAAGCAGGGTGTTTTGTGTGAGAAGTGTCCCAACCCTACCCCAACTCCCAACTGAAAGGTACTTATGGACCCACCCAAGACCCACCCCTTCCATTTTAATACTCTCCCTAATAATTTTTGAAAGATTCAAGGACCGGATTCTCATAATACAAGGCATTTTGATGTCACCCAAGCTGCCAACCAAGCTACCCCAAGCCATCCAGGCAACACCCAGCTCTATACTACAAACCTCCATTAGGCTCACTATTCTGATGCTTGCCGTTTGGTGTGAAACCCCATTTCTGACCCAACACTATAGACAACGGACTCTCCTTTATTTTCAAGCCTTTCAGCCGAGTACACACCGCGTCCCGTATAAGCTTGCATACAATGTCCACATGCCTGGTTTCCTTTTGGTGTAGCCGAAGGTTTCGCTCTTGCCATATGTAGTATATAGTGGCTGAGAAAACCAGTCTCCAAATTATGCTTCCAAGGGTCTTATTCCGCGGCAAGAGGTTCAGGTGGTTTATGCATGTTTGCCAGTTATCAGGTGGGTTATTAAAATCAGCCAGCTTCTTTGACACCCTCCAGATTCTATTTGGGATATCACATTCGAAAAATAAATGTTCATGGCTATCCATTCGGTGATTGCAGAAACTGCATGTTAGAACATTCTGGTCCATCCACCTATGTAATCTATCTTGGGTTTGTAGTCTCTCTTTAATGGCCAGCCAACAGATGAAGGCATGTCTTGGAATACATTGACTGAACCATATGGTCGAGTGCCACGGGACCTCCGGAGTAATAAGGCGCAGGTCGTCATATGCAGATTTAACCCGGAATTCATCCAGTCTTCCTTCCCTGGATAACCATCTAATCTGGTCATTCTTCTCCTCGCGAATAAGAAAACAAATTTGGACTGCCACTCCGGTGGCCATCTCCATCCCCCACGGTCAATGATTTCGGTGACCATGCTGTCTACACGTAACCCAGCCTGGATAATCTCTCTTTTTATGATAATGTCTCCTAGAGGGCTATGCACATGCCAAAGATCATACCAAATTGAGGTAGTCTTACCATTTTCGACAATTGAAACCAAGTGTTTTCGTATGTTCGGCCGGTTATTTAGGATATTTCTCCAGCTCCAACATTCACCAGCCATGGCCTTAATATCCCAGAAGGACCGATCTTTTATCTTGTGGCTATACACCCAGTTAATCCAAAGAGATTCCTTCCTGGTCACTATGTGCCATATGTGTTTCGCCATAAGAGCAGCATTTCGAGTACGCAGGGATTTTATTCCCAAGCCACCTTCGTATTTCGGCTTGCATACATCATCCCATTTAACTTTAGCTTTGCCCTTTACCTGGTCATTATTACTCCACAAAAACTTCCGCATGATAGCCTCAATATCCTCAATAACGTTAAGAGGTAAGTTAAAAATAGATGCCCAGAAAACCTGAAGAGACGAAAGCACCGATTGGATTAGTTGGACCCGTCCTGCAAAGGATAAGCTTTTATTCTTCCAATCGCCCGTTTTAGCCTTAACCTTGTCAATGAGACCTTTGCAGTCGTTTTTATAGAGCCTTTTGGACAAAAGGGGAACCCCCAAATATTTCACAGGAAGAGATCCCAATTTGAACGGAAGGATGCCTTTAATTTCGAGCTGGGTGCTAACTTGAACATTACTCATATACATGGTGCTTTTTTGCATGTTAGGAACTAGACCCGAGACAGCACTAAAATCATTCAACGCATCTCGGAGCACACAACCGAACCAGAATCAGCATGAGCAAACATAAAAAGATCATCAGCAAAGCAAACATGGGTTATTTTTTGAAGGATACAGTTTTTATGATATCTAAACTCACCATTCTGCTCGATGGATCTCTGGATCAATAAGTTAAGGGTTTCCATGACAAGGGTAAAAAGGTAGGGGGACATGGGGTCCCCTTGTCTTAGGCCCCGTTCACCCTTGAAAAAACCATGAATGTCACCATTTATGTTAATCGAGTAGGAGGCCGTAGTGAGGCAGGTCATAATCCAATTTCTCATACACGGATGAAACCCAAAGGAAAGAAGGCACTGATCCATAAAATCATGGTTAACTGTATCATATGCTTTTTGCAGATCAATTTTTAGGGCAATTCTAGGTTCTCCCCTATTCCTGTTGTAATTCCTGACTAACTGTTGGGTTAAAAGAATATTGTCACTTATTAACCGGTCAGGGACAAAGGCACTTTGGCACTCTCCAACGATGGTATTCAGACCACTTTTTATTCGATCACAGATAATTTTTGAGATACACTTGTAGATCACATTACAGCATGAGATCGGCCTAAAGTCCTTAACAGATTTCGGGTTATGAATCTTAGGGATGAGAGAAATCATGGCATTGTTCACTTGCTTTAGGAGTTTTCCATTGGCAAAGTATTCCTGAATAGCTTCACTAACTTCATCTCCGATAATACACCAGGCAGCTTTGAAGAATTTTGCCGAGTAGCCATCAGGACCGGGGGCCTTGTCGTTTTCAATCCCGAACATGGCTTGTTTGATTTCTTCCTTGGTAACACTTCGAACCATATGATCCGACTCCTATCTAGTGAGGGTAGTTTTGAACAAGTTGAAAGGCTGTTGAACACGTTCCACCACACTCTTAGTTCCCAACAAATCTTTGTAATACTTTACGAATTGGTCCCCCACCTCCTCACATTGGAAATAATTCCCTTGCTGATCCATTATGGCATTGATTCTAGATCGTTGACGAGCTCCCTTGACCGCATTATGAAAATACTTAGAGTTTTGGTCACCCTCCTTTAACCACGTAACCTTTGATTTTTGTTTAAGAAAAAGTTCCTCGTCCAAGGATGCCTGTTTAAAGGCTTGGGTGTATAACTTTTCTTCATCTCTCAGGTCACTATTAGAAGGGTTTTTCTCCACCTCCCTTTGAATATCCTCCAGTTCGGACCGAAGTTTTTCAACTTTAGCCACAGGATCTCCCTGCTTAGCCTGAAACTCACGTATTCGAGCTTTTAGGCGTTGCAGTTTAGTCACCACCTGGTACATTTTACAGCCATGAACTTGAGTATTCCATCCTTGCTGCACAACATTTAAGAAACCTTCTTTATGGGCAAGGAAATTCATAAATTTAAACGGACGTTGCTTCCATTTCCTTTTTAGCTTCGGGAGGGAGATAACAACCGGGGTGTGATCCGACGTTCCAAAGGGTAGGAAGTCAGCCCAGGTGTCACCAAATTTATCCACAAAATAACAATTAGCCATAGCCCGATCAAGTTTCTTCATTAGGCTAGACGTATTACCCGGGGACTTGTTCCATGAAAACATTAACCCTGTGGACCGAATATCAGAGATTCCCACACTAGTGCAACATTCCCTAAAGTCATCCATAGCCGGAGTTACCGTTTGCAGCCCATTCGAACACTCAGAAGCATGTAAGATGACATTAAAGTCCCCCACCAAAAGCCACGGTTCATTCCTGATGCTCGCTTGAAACTTATCCAGGTCACCCCATAATGCATGGCGTTTAGCAGCCCGAACGTGCCCATAAACAAACGAACAGAAGTACTTAGAATAGCCCAAAACCAGTTTAATAAGGCAGTGCATCACTTGGTCAGTTTGGTCTATAAGCATAACATCGACGCTTCTTGGGTCCCACCCCACAATAATTCTGGTATATTTATCACAGTAGACCTGGTTAGATATCCATTCCCAATTTCTAAAGATTTTAGAGCATATGGTAGTTAAATTAGGACTCCGAATATGGGATTCAATCACACCACAAATGCTTACGCCTTCACGGTGCATGATATTAGAAAGATAATCTTGATGACTTTTAGTGTTCAACCCGCGGACATTCCAAACTAAAGTTTTTAGATCCATTAAACAGAATTTTGCATTTTCCCCTCCTCACCCGATGCATGGGAGGAGCTTATGTCAACTGCAGGTGAGTTAATAACTGTCGGAATGGGGACATGGTACTTTGGAGCCGGGCCATCCGATTTCATAAAAACTGCATGACCATCCGTTTCCGATTCAACGTCTTCCATTAGGCTATCAGTATGGCTACCATCATCATCATCCGGGGCATTGCCATACGCTCGGAACCTTACAGCAGCCAAGTAGCCATCACCAAAGCTAAAGAGGCTACTTAAATGTCTAAAGTATTCCACCAGTAATTTCGGCCAGCTAGAAAGAGTGGAATCTAAAGGGATTAACCGATCTAGGATGTACCTTTTTGCTTCAAAACGTTGGTCTTGGGTTAGATCCTTAACATACCTTGCATTTAAGATTCTTTCCTGCTTCCTTATCCATCCCGTATGCAATTCTTTTGGTATATCTCCCGAGTTATTATCCTTCTCCATTCCCCCTTGTATGTCACCTAGTTCAATACCCTCTTCATCTAACAGAGCATATCTATTTGTAGTTTCTAAAAGACTAATCCCCGGTTTCTTGTGAGTTGTTGCATGGCTGTGCCCACTATCAATAACACCCTGATTTCCACTAAGATGGGGGACCTTTGCCAGATTTATGGTAGTAGGGGTAGTTGCAACTGGATCATCTAACTGAACGACTGCGGTGGACTTCTCCGGAATGACCTGTTGACTGGGTTGATGGATCACATTTCTGCTAGACACATTCGGTATTATATGGTCATTCCCTTTACCTTTTTCCTTAACCCGAGTAGAATCCCTATTTAGATCTTGAGGCTTATTTTTTTCCAGCAACATTATTACCGAGCCCAGGTTTATTATTCCAGCCTCCCCCTTTTTTCCTCCGGACAACTGTGAACCCATCCTCATTGGCCTGATTACCCGTCCTATTCCCTGCTACCACATCCGGAACCTTCTCTCTATTCTGGATAGTTTGTTGTTGTTTCTCTTCATCCGTTCTTGGTCTCACCAAACATTTGGACGTGCAGTGGCCAAACACATGGCAATGGTCACACCTAGGCGGGACATTGTGGTATTCCGCTTTAATGTTAACATATTTCTCCCCAGCACCATCAACATTCTGGTACCAGACTCTGACTTCATCCGTTAGATTGGTTTCAAAATTTAGTTCAACCAAGACTCTAGCAAACCCACCCGCCTCTTTTCTGTTGGCACATTTATTTTTTGTAACTTTATCAAAGGTTAGGGGGTTACCAATACAACTAACAGCACGACAGATACATTCAGTAAACCATAAGTCCAGAGGGAGGTTCTTTAATATCATCCAAATGGGAACCTTCGTTGGGGCATCCTTGGTCAGACTTATTCCTGCATCCCATTTTTTAATGCATAGGGGGAGATTAGAGACACTCCAAGGTCCAAGTTCAAGCACTTGTAAAAGGCCTTTCTCCTCCCGGAATTTGAAAAGGAAAACACCCATCCCGTTTGTAGATATGTCCACAATACCATATTGTTTCCACATCCGAAAAAGGTTAAATCTAACAAATTGAATATGGGGGTCTTCACCAATAAAGTAGCCATACAGAACATTTTTAAATTCTTGTTTAGCTTGTATAATAAATCTTGGGTCAATAACTGCCACCCTAGACCCCTCATTGGTAACCATGGGGGGATAGAATTGGATCTTGTCATCCGGTGGATTTAACCTCGCCCCTGTCAGCATGCTAGCATAAGATATTTGATCCAAACCCGCCAAGTTCTCACCTTCATTTGTCGGTATGGGTTCATCTTCTACCATGTTAGCATCTATATTCACCTCACCCGCCTCATTAGCTTTTGCAGAGAACTTTTTTATGTTGCGAGAAGAGATACCCCTGATAGAATTTAGTAGGAGACCGTTTTCCGATGTGGTATTTATTCTAGCAGCAATTTCAACTAACTTTGCTTGCTTAGCTGCTATTTGCTTGTAGAGAAGGCATCTCGGGTGGCCCTTAGGGGTGGGTTGAGAGTTACTTGTCACAACCATTTGCAGCTTATTAGATCCCATATGAAAGTCAAAACATCCAATAGATTGGTTAGTAATGTCCGCCCCATTAAAACTGTTTTGGAAGTGCACTCTTGTGGTAGGCATATTTTTCTCAGGTTTACGATTTTTGGAGCTCCATATTTTATAATTCTTCCGCCCATTTACATCTTCAGGAGTGGAAGCCGGTCCCTCTTGGTTAGATACCTCCCCTTTGGTATTATACTTAGAGCTGTATTTCTCATCTTTATATTTTTTCACAATACCCCCAGTTGAATTGTCTTCCTCTTGCCCAACATTCCTAGATTTCTCAACCCTGGCTCTACGTTTTCCAGCACTATATGAGCAGATTCTTCGGACCTCAGGGGCTTGTATGGTATGGTTTTCCCACCATTTTGCCAGACATGCAACTATACTATGCTCATTACCAAAAAAATTTATAACCTCACTACGTATACTATCCCCCCCCCCATAATACCAATGCGCTCCAAAATCATTCCCCTGGGTTCATCATCAAGCACTGTCCAGGATGAGGTGGCTTTATGAAGAACATCAGCCCACTTCAGGTTATGCATATCAAGATCATTGTTTGTACTCCATGGCTCATGGTTTTCAACCCGAAGTGGGTTCGACCGAGCAGTTTCCCCGTGACTAAACTCACCCCCGTCATAGTGTTGATCAAAAGTGGTGGTAAGATCTTGCTGACAACTGACGTTGCACTCACCTGCTTCCCCGTCCCTCAGAAGACTGTTTGATTTATTACTCGTGTCCGAATTAACCTCTTGGTCATCCCCCCTCAACTCATCCATGCCATTGCATTGGGAATCAAATCTGGATAGGCTGTTCAGAATAGAATCCCCCGCATATTCCATATTAATTTGGACCGGCCCCTCGATTTGCACATGGGTTGTAGCTATGTGGCTATTTATCACATGATCATCACAGAACTCAGCACAACCCTCTACAGAGGATGGTAACTCAATAGGGGTAGGAGTGAGGTGTTCCACAGGATTACCAAGAAGCATACAATCATCATTAATAGGGTTAGTTAAGAATACAGAATTACCCGACCCCATGCAGGGTTCTACGTCGATCGGCATGTTGTCCGAGTAGTTGTGATCCGTTGCTACGTTCTCCTTCCCCTTAGAATTGCATGTCACATGTTTTACCTTATCCTTCTTCTTTGAAAGAGGCTTCTTTCGATTCGGCAGACTCTGTAACGTGGATTTGTGTATCCCGTCGGAGTTGCGCAGGCCATACCTCCGAAGAGCCCCCTCCGTTGAACCATCCAGCAGGGATGAAGGTTTATTCCTACTTCTACGAGATCGTGATTCAGTCACACGTTCAGACGACTTGTTACTTTCTCCTTCGTCCTCGTACATCTCCTCGTCGCTCATATCAGAGGACCACAGACGTCCCTCTACCCCCGGATCCGGAGGTTCCACCCCCCGTAAAGCATCCGCTATCGTCTCTTTGTCAACAGGTCCATTAAAAAGAATGAACAAGCGTGAGAGGTAACACCAGAATCCTTCCCCACACCCTAACCGGCCGAGAAACAGCCGGAGAAGCCAACGATCGCCGGAAAACCCAAGGTCGCCGAAATCGCACCTTGGGAAACACACACTTACGTCGTTGCAAATGAGAATCCTAGGGTTTAGGGTTTAGGGCTTAGGGCTTAGGGCTTAGGGTTGGGGGTTGGGGGTTAGGGGGTTAGGGGTTAGGGGTTTGGGGTTTGGGGTTTGGGGTTTTGGGGTTTGGGGTTTGGGGTTTGGGGGTTGGGGGTTGGGGGTTGGGGGTTTGGGGTTTGGGTTTTGGGTTTAGGGTTTAGGGTTTAGGGTTTTGGGTTTTGGGTTTTGGGTTTTGGGTTTTGGGTTTAGGGTTTAGGGTTTTGGGTTTTGGGTTTTGGGGTTTTGGGGTTTTGGGGTTTGGGGTTTGGGGTTTGGGGGTTCGGGGTTCGGGGTTTTGGGGTTTTGGGGTTTGGGGTTTGGGGTTTAGGGTTTAGGGTTTAGGGTTTTTTTTTTTTGGGAAAGGGCATTGCCCAGGTAAATTTTATTAAAATTGAATAAATGGAAAACAACCAAAGTGCATCCCCCCTCCTGGCTTATGAACCAAGGAGAGTGAACCACGAACAAAAACAAACATAAGCTGAAATCAAGCAAATAAAACAAAACAAACTATTCCATTATGACTAGGGATAACACTAAGGGACACCCGTGGACATAAGTCTAGCCGTTCCATCCGTCTCTTAATCAACTTCCTCCACATCTTTTTTGGTCAACGAATAATAGTAGTCTTTAATCTCATTAGGCCATGCTACAAAGACGTCGGGAGGAGGGATAGCCTTTGTATCATCATACATCTTAGCACACTTCTTCAATGTATCATTTACCTCGTGGTCTCGGTCAACAGTATGTGTATTATCATCCAAAGCAGAAAAGGTATTAGAAACAAACACATTGGTGTGTTGGGTGGAGGTCCCGGCTACCATGTTGGGTGTTGGCCGTGCCGAAGGTTTACTTGTGCCCGGTTTACTAACATTTAGGCTTGGGATTTGCACTCGCGGTTTTGGGCCATTATACTTCTTCTTTTTCTTTACTACTTTAATAAAAGCATCTGCCATAATTTCCTTTCCCTTCTTTGTTGCAACCGGAGGCTCCATAATTGCGGGTTCCGCTACCACAGGCTCAACCACAAGAGGTGGGGGAGGGGGGGCATGAGCATCCTCCTTGTGACCAAACACACCACATTTCCTGCATAAAGGAGGCTTCCACCTATAAGACAAATCAAGGTAAGCTACCTTACTAGGGAGATTCTTCCTAGCCGGGAAGGAGACTTTGACCCGATCCGGAAGACCATTAGACGCATTAGCATCCACTAGAACTCTAGCAAAATTCAAAGGTCCCTCCTTAGATTCGCATATGTCGTAAGTGGATTGATCGATCATAAGGGGTTTCCCAACATAGCTTACTATTTGACCAATATTACCACCATTCCATAAACATAACGGGAGATCCTTAATACCAACCCAAACAGGCACAGTCTTAGGATCCGGTTTTGACAATATGGTATCCGGCTCCCAAATTTGCAACACCAAGGGGACATTATTAACAAGCCATGGATTCCTCTCAAGCACTTTCATCATACCCTCTTCCGTATCAAATTTGAAAAAGAAAAAACCTCCCCGGTTCATATTAATTGACTTAATCCATACTTATGCCACATCTTAATCAGATTCTCCTTGACAATTTGAAATGGCATAAGGGAGCCAACAAAATACCCATACAATTGCACACTGTAATGATTGAAACTCTTGGACATAAAATGACCATTGAGTTGAACAATTACCTCTCCTTTGTCGTCTAGCTTTAGCGGATCATAGCACAACCTTCCTTCACTACCCTCCACTGTTTTTCCTTGGATTAGTTGGTTGAAAAGTTCATTATTCCAATGCTTGGCACCACGTATTGGGTCATAATCTACCGTGTCAAGCTGCAAAGAATGCTCCTCATCAACTACAAACGGAAACGAGCCCCTATTCCCAACAAGCCCATTCGATTTATGCATACTCTCCTGCCTAGCCCCCACCCCAATCAGATCAGACGATGGCATGGGCTCCGCATCATGCAATGGCAGTGGCCCAGTCGTAATTATGGGTTCCACAAGCCTGGGCTCGCCATGCACCACCCCTCCATCCGGAACTTGAGGTGGGTCAAGCCCAAAGCCAGTCTCCAGCCCATCAGAGAAGGACACTGGAACCCTAATCGCAGTCGTCGGGTGGTCGAGTCCGGTCACCACAGCCCTGAACGACGGCACTGTGGTGGGAGAAAACCCCGGTTTTCCGATGCCAGCCGAACCATTCCCAACGGTAGCTGAATTAATCGAGTCCATGTCGTTGAAAGAGTCTAACAAATTTAGGTGCATGGCATGTATCCCCGTCGAGTCCGCACCCAAACTTCCGGCAGAACCAGTTTTTCCGGCAGAACCCGGTTTTCCGGCAGGGTCCGTATTTCCGACAGAATGTATTCCGATAGAACCCGAATTAGAATTTAACCCCGATGAGTTTTCAATCCCTTTATTCATCATAGTACCATGTAGATCTTCAGTCGAGGGGTTTGAGGGGAACCAACCCATGCCGCCGGAGTGCTTAAACGCAGACGTTGCTTCCAATGAATCAATTGAACTCGACACTGAAGAGATAGATTTATTGGTATTGCATAAAACATTCTCCACTATAGGGTGAAAACCATACCCCGCATTCGGTCGATACGAACGCAAATCAATTGGAGGCTGAGGAGCATTATTCGGCCCTTGTTGATTATCACCCAGCCCCATCCCCGACTGAACCAAGGCCTCAGGCGCAACCCCTTCATTATCAGAAGACGGTCGCGAGCGGCCTCTTACCGATCGGCGAGACGGCAGAGAAGATGGCTCTTTTTTCCTTGGCATGACCCCGAGAAAAAGAAACCCGTGAAACCGTAACAAGGCAGAAAAAAGATGCAGCCGAAAAGTAGCCGGACCAAGAGCGGCGGACGGCGAGTGAGGGGTGAATGAGCGGCGGAGGAGGCGGGTGTAAAACGGCGAAGAATTGAATCCGGCTAGAAGGTGGCGGAGGTGGGAGAGAGAGTTTTCTCTCACACCTTTAAGTGTGTGTAGCGCTTTTTTCCAAATGAAACATTCTAGGGTTTAGGGTTTAGGGTTTAGGGTTTAGGGTTAGGGGTTTGGGGTTTGGGGTTAGGGGTTAGGGTTTAGGGTTTAGGGTTTTGGGATAGGGGTTTTAGGGGTTAGGGGTTTAGGGGTTTTGGGGTTTGGGGTTTGGGGTTTGTGGTTTAGGGTTTAGGGGTTTAGGGGATGGGGGTTTTGGGTTTGGGGTTTGGGGGGTTGGGGGGTTGGGGGTTGGGGTTTAGGGTTTAGGGTTTAGGGTTTTAGGGGTTTGGGTTTTGGGTTTTGGGGTTTAGGGGTTAGGGGTTAGGGGTTTTAGGGTTTTAGGGTTTTAGGGTTTTTAGGGGTTTTTAGGGGTTTTAGGGGTTTAGGGTTTAGGGTTTTTTTTTTTTTTTTTTGGGAAAGGGCAGTGCCCAGGTAAATATTATTAAAATTAAATAGAGAGATTACAACCAAAGTGCATTCCTATCCCTGGACATGTACCAAAGGAAGAAACCACAAGCAAAACCAAACAAAGAAACAAAGCAAACTAAACAAAGCAAACTAAACCACCAAGTCTAAGAGTAGACACTAAGGAACACCCGTAGACATGAGCTTTGCCGTTCCATCCGTCTCTGACTCAACCTCCTCCCCATCATCTTTGGTCAACGAAAAGTAGTAATCTTTTAGCTCCTTAGACCATGTCTTAAAAACATCTGGATCAGGGATAGTTTTCGTTTCAACATACCTCATAGCGAACTTTTTCAATGTAGCATTTAACTCTGGAAAGCAATCTTCAATCTGGGTGGTGTCATCCAGAGCCGAGAATGGGTTAGAAACAAGCACATTCGGCTTAGCACGACCCGTGGGTTTACTTGGGCCCGGTTTACTAACATTCAGACTAGGGACTTGCACTCTAGGTTTTGGACCATTGAACCTCTTCTTTTTCTTAACCACTTTAATGAAACCATCATCCAATTTTTCCTTACCCTTATTAGTCGCTACCGGAGGGGCCATTTTTGGCGGATCCATAGCCATCGACTCAACCACAGGAGGTGGCGGGGGAGGATTATGAACATCTTCATTGTGACCAAATACCCCACATTTCCTGCATAAAGGAGGTTTCCACCTATAAGTCAGATTAAGATAAGCAACCTTTCCCGTTAAATTTTTTCTAGACGGGAAAGAGACTTTAACCCGGTCAGGGAGGCCATTTGAAGCATTTGCATCCACCAGCACACGAGCAAAATTGACTGGGCCCTCTTTCTTTTCACATCTATCATAGGTTGCTTGATCAAGCATAAGAGGCTTCCCTATACAACTTGCAATCTGTCCAATGTTACCACCATTCCAGAGACACAAAGGTAGATCCTTTATGCCAACCCAAATTGGGACACTCTTTGGGTCTGGTTTTTCCAAGATAGTATCTGGTTCCCAAATCTGTAAAACCAAAGGAACATTTTGCACTAACCATGGATTTCTCTCAAGTACCTGTAGCATGCCCTCCTCAGTATCAAATTTAAAAAATAAGTACCCGCCTCGATTCATATTGATTGATTTCAACCCGTACTTATGCCACATTTTAATTATATTCTCCTTAACCACTTGGAACGGCATAGAAGAGCCCACAAAATAGCCATAAAGTTGTGCACTATAATTGGCGAAACTTTTTGACATAAAATGACTGTTTAGAGTAACTATTACCTCCCCATTTTCATCTCGCTTCGGTGGGTCATAACATAGTCGAGATTCTCCTCCTTCCACATTTTTTCCTTGCAAGAGTTGCTGGAATAGATCAAGGTTCCAGTATTTAGTACGTCGGATCGGATCATATTCTGGCATATCACAAGTAAATTGCAGTTTTTGGTCGTTAGTCTCCACAAACGGGTTCTGCCTATGTACTTTAGGCATATCCATGCATTGAGAGTTTTCTTTGGCTTCCAAATCGATAGGCTTTTCTCCAACATATCCTACTGTCTCGACTTGTTCCGAATCGGGATTAGGATTGATGACAATTGTATCAACCAGTGCATGCATTGGCATCTCGTTACCTCCTGTGACATCCAAATTAACATCAACCGGCCCACCCCCATACCCATTACGGCTTGGAGGCCATGCATGGGCTCGCGACCATCAAGCGGCTCGACCGGCCCAGCCATTGAGTGCTTCGAGGGGACCACACCCGATCCCAACCCAAGCCCGGTAACCCTCAACACCGGCCCATGCTCATCTCCCGTGGAGGCAGCCGCAACATGGAAGTCCTCAACCCTAATTGGAGGGTGCGGCTGAGGTGGAGGCGGCGTAATGACTCCGACGAGACCCGATTTTCCGACCGAGACTCTCCCAAGTGATTCCATCATTTTCGCCTTGAACGAGGAAGAAAACAATGGGGTTGGCATCAGGAAATTTTCCGTCAATCCGGTAGCGGCAAGTCCAATATTTCCGGCCGAATCCGTTTTTCCGGTGGTATCCATGTTCCCGATGAGACCTGTAGAAATCGTTTTCCCAGCAGAAGCGATTGGGGTGGACAAACCAACCTTGTCAGCCGTGCTATCCATATCCCTCACCGAGGTCGACGAACATTCGGACGAAGCATTAGAACCCGGTATCGTTGATTGTTCCTTGTTTTCTCGACATTCCTTGTTTAGTTTAGGGTTTAGGGTTTAGGGTTTAGGGTTTAGGGTTTAGGGTTTAGGGTTTAGGGTTTGGGGTTTAGGGTTTGGGGTTTTAGGGTTTTAGGGTTTTAGGGTCTGGGGTCTGGGGTCTGGGGTCTGGGTTCTGGGTTCTGGGGTCTGGGGTCTGGGGTCTGGGGTCTGGGGTCTGGGGTCTGGGGTCTTGGGTCTGGGGTTTAGGGTTTAGGGTTTAGGGTTTAGGGTTTAGGGTTTAGGGTTTGGGGTCTAGGGTCTAGGGTTTAGGGTTTAGGGTCTGGGGTCTGGGGTTTAGGGTCTGGGGTCTGGGGTCTGGGGTTTAGGGTTTAGGGTTTAGGGTTTAGGGTTTAGGGTTTAGGGTCTGGGGTCTGGGGTCTGGGGTCTGGGGTCTGGGGTCTGGGGTCTGGGGTCTGGGGTTTAGGGTTTAGGGTTTAGGGTCTAGGGTCTAGGGTCTGGGGTCTGGGGTCTGGGGTCTGGGGTCTGGGGTCTGGGGTCTGGGGTCTGGGTTTAGGGTTTAGGGTTTAGGGTTTAGGGT